>CM041777.1:160780570-161419098 GCA_023374045.1 Limonium bicolor | reverse complement strand
GCAATAGCATATGTCAGCTTCAATGGCTCTTCCGAAGCCTTCTCCTTTTCCTCCTTCCCTTTCGGGTTCTGATTTTTCTGGGCCTGAGGCTGGTACTTTTGTTTCTTGTACCCTCCTTGCCCTTGACTCTCTGAGCTTTTACCAGCACTCTTCCTCTTAGCATTCTCCTCGTCCCTCAGCTGGACGGTAATCTCAACCTTAGCAGCGGCATGATAGCACTCCTGCTTTTCCATAGTATTAGTCTCACTTATTTCTCATAATCTAAATCTTATTCATCACTTACTCAAATTTCAATCGTTCTTATTACCTGCAAGGTAGTGTAACTCGTCGGCCCCATGCTGTAGCGGAGTCGATGGCTAAGCCCGCCATAGAAGCGGTCCACCAAGATCTGGTCAGAATACCCTAGACCCGGCAGAAGACGGAGCAAGGCAGTGAACTCTGAGTAATACTCGTCCACTGTCATCTTGTCCGACTGCTTAAGCGCATCTAACTGTAAGCGCTTCTTCGTCAGGACATGGGCGGGGTAGTACTTTGCTCGCAGCAAGGCGGTGTACTGCTCCCAGCCGAACTCTGGATTGGCCACATGCTCGGCCCTCACCAGCTTCCACCAATCGCCTGCCGCCCCCTTCAGGTAGAAAGCAGCTAGGCGCACCTTGATCCCAGCAGGGACATCAAGGGTCTCGAAGGCGGTCTCCAGCTCGGAGATGTACGCCTCAAGCTTGGCGGGATCGTCTCCCCCTTAAAATGCGCGGGTCGAAGATCTGCTAGACTCTTCACACCCAGTTTGGTTCCCTAGGTTGTGGCGGTGGAGGTGGTGCACCCACACCAGGCTGATAGCCCATATGCCCTAAAGCGGCAGCTACGATCTCTGCGATCGTCTGCCCTCCAGGTATCCCTGAAGTATCCTCCCCGGCCGCGACCTCGGCCTCCTCTAGGGCGTCCTGCCATCTGAACAAGCATAACTTACATTAGATTCGTACTCACCATTGTTTTGGTTAGTAAGTTTATAACGTCCGTAGACGGTAAAGACAATCCACACTTATTAGTGGTCATCTGACTCTACTCACTCTAACTTCTCACACCCTTAACCCAACACTTATTCCTTACTTATATCCTAACTCGGTGGTTACTCAAGTCCGGTATTTCTTGATCAGAGCGTAACTACGCTCTGATACCACTTTTTGTAACACCCCATCCAAAGCCTATCGTGGTTATCGCAAACTGAACACTTAATCGAATACGTCGCAGCGGAAATAAATATCACCTGGACCTTGCCACGGTCTGATCGTTAGAATATACCGGCTTAAATGCTTACAATACTTATCCAAAAATACTTATCCAGCTCAAATATCAACATTCGTAATACCACAACCAACCGAGTACTAGTATCTTAAACATGATCCCAAACTTACATCAGTTTAATATAAACAGTCGGGTGCACAGGCGCAACCCGAACTCAAAATAAATGTCCCACCCTAAGACTAACCGCTCCTACTCTCGTAGTGCGTCCTCATGGGCCTCTTACCTGCAAGTGTAAAAATAGCCCCCGAGGGGGTCAGCACGAATGCTGGTACACCCTCTCATGGCCCCCAAGCTAACGGGGCTACGACGACTAATTGTCGATAGCATGGAAATTGATTACATACACAAGCATAATATGAAGTGCAATAACAATACCACAGTGAACATATATAGTTCACAACCAATGAACGAATCAAGCGTTCCCTTAACAAGTGGGTTAGTAACCCCCTCCTCAGTCCTCATTTCCTTAATCTCAGTTCCTTACCTTACCTTAATCTCAATCTCAATCTTAATCTTAATCTCAGTATACAAACCTTTCCTGGAAGGGATTGGTTGTAGCTTAATTCGAACCTGGGATTTAGGTGATCCCACCGCACCATCTTAATGCCACCTACTCTGGACGGAGTCCCGTAGCTGAGCCGGCAACCGGCCCTAGGCTACAAGTCCGAAGACAAGTCCTTAAGCGGAGGGCGGATCTGATTCAGATACCGTCCCCCTTTTTCCTTAGCATGCATGACCGGAGATCGGTCCCGGGTTTCCTCACTCTAGTTCCAGTTAGTAGAAATCTTAATCACCATGTGCTAGCTAAGCCTTAACGGGCATTAACCGACAACCACCAAACTTAACTCTTATTCTTAACTCAGTAAGTACTAACTTGGTTAGTAACAATCTAAAGTCTCGCGGGTTAGTGTAATATAACACAATCACAACGAGAACAATATAACCGGTTGCATGCTTTATCTTGTTTTAGTCATAGCAATTAACAGATAGCACACAAGCCGAGGGACACCTCGTTAGCAAGCAGGTCACAAGAAGGATTGTACCGTCGATCGTTGTTCGTTTAACCTTCTCCGGGGTCCCAATTCACAAACCTAAAACATTCATTCATTTTTAGGTCATTAGTTATTTGCACCTTACTTAACTCACCTAGTCCCTAGGGATTCCCATTCAATAACCTCTCAAGTCTTTGCCACTTAGCTTACCACTTAATTTTTAAACATTAAAACTTATACTTAATCTTAACTTAATTTCTTAAGTTCTTAGGGTCCTAATCATTACCACCCTACCAAAGGTATACCCCATTACCTATTACCATTCTTAGAATTCATAATTTTTTTTTTAAGTGTTAAGGGTACCGACCCACCGACCGACCCAACCCCTGGGTCGGTCCATTACAGAAACTCCTCCGTCTCTTGAAACCCATCCGACCGACCCAGAGCTAGACTGACCGACCCCAAACCCTCTGGGTCGGTCCCTTACAGAACCATTTTCCTACATTAAACCCTTGCCCGACCGACCCAAACCCCCTGGGTCGGTCCAGTCCAGAGGCATTCCGGCTGGCTTAACATGGCCCGACCGACCCAAAACTGGGTCGGACCCTGGGTCGGTCCTCTACAGATCTTTCTCTTAAATTGCCTCTTTCAATTCCAAACTCTCCCACAAGTGTCCTAATAGGTCCACACCATCTTGGCACCTTAAACCCACCTTATAAGCTCCACCAAACTCATTAAATCATTCACCAAAATCCACCTTAGTCATTATGCATTTTCCTTGTAATAATGCTATGCTTGTAATGCTTTCCTCTAGGTTTCTAGGTGGTGGTTCATACCTAATGTAATCACTATGCCAAATGTTTTCTTCACCACTATAACATCATCTCTCCAAGCATCTCTCACTATCTAAACTCTTTTGAGCATTTACTAAAAGTTCCTTCACAAGTTTCAACTTCCATCATCAACACCTTATTTCCTTCCTAGTTGTGCACCAACATTTGCCTAAGTCCTAAATACTCAAATACATTCTCTTGATTCATAAATCCTCCATGGTGATACCTAAGTCATTATAAGTCATTAGAACACCTAACTCTCACTCTTTTTCATCAAGACAACCTATAGAACATCCTAGTACTTTCCTTAGTCATTAAATTCCCTTAGAATATCTTAAACACTTAGGTTCTCCTCTAAATTTTGCCATGGGTTCTCTAGTATATAATACCACCTAATACATGGCTTTTCTCCATCAAACAACCAACATCACACAAATTCTCACCACAACACCTTAACACCCAATTTACAACCAAAACCACACCACATCATCATATAGTGTTTAAACTTAAAATGCTTGGCACTTAGGCCCTTAAATGACAATAATCTTAACCACTGAATTTCCACATATATATGCCTTCAACCTGCGAATACACTCAACAAGGCTCCCATTGGAATAAAATGCTTCTTGTACTTCACCTTGATATTCTTAAACTATCTCTTTTCTCATTTGCTCCTTAGTCACAAGTTCACAAGTATAGTCATTGTTTCTCCTAGGTTTTATTAACCCTTTTCTAATGTAAACTCTCTACTAAACTCATCACATACCTAAATCCCATTCCCTTAAACAACAAAACACCTTAAGGTAAGTATTTTACCTTGTTTTCTCACAAGCTTAAAAGCTTTTCTCCTTAGGTTTTTCTTTGTTCAATCTCGGTCACCAATGTGTGTCTCCTTGCCAATGTTCTAAACAATGTCCAACAACTCTAATGAGCACTAAACAACACATTTACCTTAAGGAATAAAACCTAGGTTAAAATGTGTTTTAAGGTTTTGAATTGATTGTTTTACCTTAGTTCCTCAAGACAAGCTTGGATATGAAGCAAGAAGGACCTCCTCTCTCCTTTGAAGAGTAGAAACAAGCTAGAACAGGCATAAACATGGAGTTCCATGAGTATATATTTTCGGACATGTGAAGAAAATGGTGGAAACCTAGATTTTCTTACACTTTTTCTTACCTTAAGAGAATGGAGATGCCAATGGAGTCTCCAAACTTGAATTTCCTCCTCTAATGGTGGTTTGACTTGGCACCAAAATGAAGCTCTTGAAGTTTTGAAAGATAGAAAGGAGGAGCTTGAGCTAACTAAGAAGAATATGTATTTTGTTTTGGATTTGGAGCTAAAATGAGTAAGTAGTGTGCAAGAGAAGGTGGAGCTAGAATGGAGGTATGCTTCACGTTAATGGAGAAGAAAAGAGAGCAAGAAACCGTGTGAAACAAGGGAAATGAAGAAGTGAGGAGAGAGGTAAGTAAAATGTGATATTTATGTAAAAGGTGAATAGTTAACTTACTTGCTTTTTGCTTTCTCTTTACTTAGCTAGATAAGTGTGGTGAGTCACACTTAAAAACCGGCCCCCTTTTATAAATAAGGGTAATTAAGTCTTTGTTGACCAATGTCTCACTTATATAGACTTATGTTAAAACTAGCTTAATTAATTCACTATTCATCAAAACAAGGCACATTGTTGTGAAATTTTTGATTTCCCATTGATATAGACTTCCAAATGTGATACTATATAGTACACATGTTAATTAAAGAGTAATGATGGACATTTAGCCATTCAAAACTCATTTACAAGACAATTTTTCAAAAACGTGCTTTAAGACTCCTTAAAGCACATTTTGTGTTTTAACTTGTTTTCAAGCTTGGTTTTCTTTGGTAATTGATTTGAAATGACCATTAGGATATTACTAAGGTCTTATAACAATATTTGGGTACTCTCCCAAGTCTCTCCAAGCTTAGAGCACGTTTTTGTTAAAACTGCTCTTTTGGTGTTTCCTTATATTTTCTTTGATTAGAAATGTTTCTTAATGTTTCTAAGGCATTATTTAGCCTCCTTATATCTTAGTTTATCATTTAATCACCATATCTAAGTTTGGGGTATTTCAGAGGCGGTAGTAGAGGCGGTTCCATGCTACTCTTGTTCCTCTTCTTGTCCGCCTATTACAAGGCGGTTGCCTAGGCGGTTCTCCTCTTCTTGTCCGCCTATTACAAGGCGGTTGCAGGGGCGGACACACCACTGCACCTGCCTTACGCGTGACCTTGTTTAATCCCTATAAATATATGTCTTTGTTTGTCATTTTTCCTACATTTTAACACATATAATACATCAATTAATATAACAACATAAATATAGGAAAAACCCAAGATAAGTGAGAAACATTACTAAAAATGCTGCAATTAATAAGGTGATTAAACCTTAATAAGTCTATATGTTTTGCACTTATCAGTTGTCTCTGCATAGACTTCGAAGTATCAAACAAACACTTCCTAGTGTCAAAACAAAACAAAAGCATACATCCGTAACGGTCAAACTTTTATGCTCAAAGAGCAAGCACTTAATGAAAAAATAAAATTCCAAAGACTGAACACACAAGATGATCGTACCTTTTTTGAACGTGATGCCTCCTAAACTGGTAAGCTAAATACAACGAGATACATCATTAGTAAGAGATGTTAGGGACAAGTTTGATAATGAAGCATGACAATGAATAAATTATAGTATCTGTGTTAATGAGATACTTCTTCATTTTTTTTTGTGAAACCTTGTTTGGAAATTTGATGCAATGTGTCGCATGGAGTAGTAGTGATGGGCCATGGGGGGTTTCCAATATGGATCTGATTCGACAATACTTATGATAGCTGGGGCACGATCTGTAATTATTGACATGTCAGCTCTTTCACCTATCACATGGAGTCGCACCTTGTCGAGAAAGAATTTCCAACTAGCCAAGTCTTCAGAATCAACAATAGCGAACGCAATAGGTATGACTTTGTTGTTACCATCTTGTGTCGCCGCTATCAGAAGCTTGCCTTTGAACTTACGATATATATATATGTATACCATCTATCTGAAGCATGGGTTTGAAGTGTTTGAATGCAGATATCCATAGACCAAACTCCCAGAAACACCATTGGAATTATTTCACTAGGGTTGTTTGTGTGTCATCCTCAAAAGCCCTAACTGTCTTTAGAGAAACAATGGAACCTGGTATGAGATGTTTGATGGCCATGAATAACCTTGGTAGCTGATTATAAGACTCAACCCAATCTCCATAGATTTTTCCTATCGCTTCGCATCTTGCCAACCAGGCTTTCTCGTAAGAAATTGTTCTACTGTACTGGCCACAGATCAGTTCAATGACATCTAGAACAAGCATTCCTGGATTACGACTAATATGGGGAAGAAGAGCTTCAGCAATGAAATGGTAGTTCATTTGTCAATGGTCTTGTCCATCATCTACAGGAGCACAACAATGGGTAATGAGTCTCGTAATTTTCCATTCACTCTCACCATTCAACAATGCGCCCCTCAAGTAAAATGGATATTCGTCATGGTTAACACATTGAACAATGTATGCTTTCCTCGAGTTTTTGACAATACTGATATCCAGATTTTTGCGAATGTGATACTCCTTGACTACGGTTACCAGACTCTCTTTATCATCAAACTCTTGGCCTATATCGAACTCCTGCACAGGATTTCAGTTTGGGACACCACGGTGATCTACATCTGATTGCATTGCATTGATGGCATCCCATTCCACGTGATGATAAAATGAAGCATCTAGCATATGCTGACTACTTTCGCCATCTTCATCTGGTCTGTGAAGAAATTCTTCTGGGATGAGTTCAACTTCATCATCTGATGTAACATCTTCATCCTCTGCATGCTCATACTCTCCATCGTCATCGTCATCATCACCATCAATTTCTATATGAATGTCCATGCACTGAGAGATGTCCCAACAACACTTATAGTTACCAAGCATTGCCTGGACATCATCAGTTTCTAGTTGAAGAGCAGTAAACTTTAATGGCTCCCTACTGAACAACTACCGATATGTCATCCTCGTAACAGAAAATCCAAACTTCAATTGACGGATGACCTCTATCATAGAATACCTTAACATTTGGATGGTGAAATCGTCAACTACACGAAGATAAAAAGGTTTTGGTGTCTTGATTGACTTGGAAGTAGAAACTTCCATGTTCCGTGCATGATAGCTGGGCATTAACAAAGATTGTACAAGGAAATGCCATTCTTTCAAATGAAATTAAGATGCGGACGAGTAAGGTAGTTTAGATCTGCACAAACAAAAAAATATTCAAAATTTAAGCAACAAAACGTAATGAGCAATAAACTAATTGCAAAAAATAAATTAATTGATATTGACTTGTAAAAACAAGTCCACACATTTTTTAGCTAACTACAAACCAATTTACAAGATCTAAACATAATAAATTTAACAACACAAATTTATTACAAACTATATATATTATTAAACAACTAAAACTTACAAAAATTAATGTAAACCATTAACTAGATGTCTACATATTATTTTAACTAATTTATACACCTAATTTGATGAACAACAAGTTATAAAGTAATGACCATAATTAATTATGAAATTAATTAGGATATTAAAGACAAAATATTTAAAAAATATGTTTAAACCATTACCTACATGTCTTCATATTTTCTAGCAAACTTATACACCTATTTTGGTAAACAACTATTTATAAATTAATAACAATAATAAATGATGAATTACATATATTATTAAGCAACTAAAACTTACAAAAAATTAATGTAAACCTTTAGCTGGGTGTCTACATATTATTTTAACTTATTTATTACACCTAATTTAAAGAATAACAAGTTATACAGTAATGACCGTAGTTAATTACGAATTTAATCATAACTAATTAAACAAGACTATATATATATATATATATATATATATATATATATATATATATAAAACCTAGTAAGAAAGATATTTAATATACATAAAAATGAGAAATAAAAATTAAAAACAACCATACTAACCTCTGCAACTTCGGAGGATATTTGTGGTTATTGAAATGAACTTTTTTGTGTTTGTGGTTGAATGAAATAAGCTTGCGTGGGTTTGTTTTTATAGGCATTTTGGGTGCCATAAACCGCATCGCCCCAATGCGGTTTATTTGCACAGTTGTGGATAATCTTATCCGACAAAATTGTGGAAATCATGGAGTACGGACGACTCAGATTAATTCTGACATTTTTTATGATCGCAACGGTTTACAAATAAACAACATCAGGCCAATGCATTTTATGGCAAAGGTACGTTTGGCTGGTGCGGTTTATGGCAAAAATAATGAAATACCTTAAACCTAGCTATGGTAATTAAATGTTAAACTAAGATATAATAAGGCTAAAACATGCCTTAGAAACATTAGTAAACAATTTAAACCATAGAAAACACAAAAAAAAACACCATAAAGACAATTTAAGCAAATACATGCTCTATACTTGGTGTAACCTTGATTAGGACCCAAGGAGCATTCTTAGACCCTATTAACATGCTAATGAACATGTTAAATCAATTACCAAAGAAAACCAAGCTCAACAACAAGTTAAAACACAAATTGTGATTTAAGGAGTCTTAAAGCACATTTTTGAAAAATTGTCTTAGAAATGGGTTTTGAGTGGTTAAATGACCAATATTATTTTAATACCCCGGATCTAAAAATGGTGATTGAATTACTCTAATATGAGTTTTAAGGCCTAATGGTGCCTAAGGAGTATTGGTAAAGAGAATAAAACCAAAAGAAAAGAGAAAACACGTAAAACGTGAAAAACGCTAAAACGCGCATTAAATGAGTATAGAAGGTATATGACCTCGGTTAGGGTCCGAGATGGATTTCTAAGGCTTAGTTATGCCTAATTAGTATATGGGAATGATTCCCGAAGAAAACGGATCCAAATAATGGATTAAAACGCTAACGGAGTTTTAAAGCACGTTTTTTGAGGAAACTCGAATACATGACTTTGAGTGGGCAAATAGACCCGTAAAAATTGTGGTTGACTATGTAACTATAATTAAGTATTAATGGAAGCTTAATAACCATTAAAAATAAAGAAACGAGAAAAATCCGAAAAACGGGCCCGGTTAGTGAATAGTGCCGAACCAGGTAAAATAACAAGCGTTTCTTGTAAAAGGCGAAAACACCCCCAGCCTATATTATACATGGGTCCGGTTTTTATGAGTATAACACACTCCCCTTCTATTAATAATAAAGTAACTAAGGAAGGAAAAGAATAGTCAAAAAACAAATAGTGAAAAGTGGACTTATACCCCACTTTATTCTCTCTCTCCTCATTCTTTCCATTCCCACCGTGAGACTCCCCCTCTCTTTCCTCTCTTTCCCTCTTCTTCCTCCTTGGGCGATTTGAGCTGCAACAAAGGAGCTCCCATGGCTTCATCTCTTCTTGTACAAGCTCCGATAAAGCTCCGAATTAAAAACCAAGCATAGATTCTTGCTCCTCTCATCAAGGCCTATCTCCCTCTCTTTTTAGAATTCAAAAAGGAAGCAGTTCATATTTATGGGTATACCCCATTTGAGAAGGAAATCACATGTTGTTGGAGCTAGACTTCTCCTCTTTCATTCAAGGTAAGAAAAATCCATTTTTCTTCATCTCTTTGTCATGGCTGATTTTTGCCTCCTTTGATACCTTGTTTATTTCTTTGTGAGCTATATTCCAAGCCTCCATTGGTGGTGGAGTGCCCTCTTTTAATTCATGGATGAAGATCCACCTTAGAGTTTCAAAGGTAATGGCCTAAATATATGTTCTAAGCTCCTCCTTAAATTCTAGGGCTATTTTTATGAGTCTAAGTGTCTTGACTTAGTACCATTCCATCCTTGAATGTTGGCCAGAGTATAGGGCAAGTGGGTTGCCTTGGCCGATTTTGGGAGTCAAGAGAATTGAGCAAGAGAGATGGAGAAGAAAAGAAGAGAAGTGAAAAAGAAACCCTTGAAAGCTAAAGGTAAGAAATCTACCTTGAAATTATTTAAATGCTTAAGAACTTGGGAAGGGAAAATAATTAAATGAATGAACCCCACTTGAGTTGTGGTAGTAATGTGCTTGTATAGTAATAATGCAAGTGAGAAAACATTTGTGAATTTAGTGTTTGATTTAAGAGCTATGCATTTTATGAATTATGCATTGTGTTGTATTTGGAGAATTGATGAGTATTGATGAACTTGTGTGTGCTGGTAGAACCCATGAAGGGTTTTGTTAGTTTTAGGATGAATTGAGAGATGTGATGAGCTTTAGGCAATGTTAGAAAAGTAGCCGGACTATGGCAAAATTCCGGTAGGAATCTAAGTTAATTAAGTGTTGTTTTGAGTGAAGAATAACCTAGGGTTAGCTAGGTATGAATGGAGGTTGATTTGGGTTAGTAAACCACTATGGGAATGCTTGTTCAAAGAGGGGAGAATTGTGCAAAAATCAGTAGCATAAGTGTGTGAGAAAGTCTTGGAATGGCTTGAGATGAACAAGAGTGTTAAACTTGCGAAATAAGGAGTGAACTTGGGTTTTAGAAGTGCATTAGACTAGGGATGATTTGGAATGGTCAAATGGAGTGGGAACAATAATGCAAGTGCCAAGAGAAGTTAGAAAATGCACAAGTGTGCATTAGTGCAAAATGAGAATGCAAAATTTGTGAATTGGAGCAAGAATTTGAGTAAGTATTAAACCCATGATTTGAAGAGTTTTAGAGCATGTTTAAGGGTGTTTAAACATGTAGAAAACTTGTGGAAAGATTAGGGAAAGATTAAGGGTGGATTAAGGATTGATTAGGGGCTGAAAATAATGTTTGGAGCAGATTTTAGTAGGGTCCGGGACTTGGTCCTTGGACAAAGTCCCGGACCACCCTTAAATAATGGCCGAGAGTGCATGTTCAACCTTGGTCCGGGACTATACTACAGGACAAGGTCCCGGACCATGTCTTTTTTTCAGCCGAGAGTTAGAATTTGTATTGGTCCGGGACTTAAGGTAGGGACCAAGTCCCGGACCACCCATAGAATTGTCCCGTGAGTATTTTAAAGCCTTCTAATGATGGGGGTTTGAATGTTAATGATGTTAGATGATGTTAAGGCCTTTTTTGGTGACATGTAAAGGCCCTAAGAAGTGTAAGAAAGTGTTAGAAGTGATTGAGAAGTGAGAACTCAAACTAACAAGAGTAAAACCGAGATAACGGGATAACGGGACAAGTACGGGAGTAGCATTTAATTATGTACCGTATGAGCTTAGTAATAATAATAATGCTTGGAACATTATCAGAGGATCGTGTGTGAACCGAGCATGGTGAGATGACACAGTAAAAGTAAAACCCCGGTGAAAGGTATGATTTTCTCATGCCCCGTATACTAACCGAGTTACTCTGATTTGTGTGTTTGTGTGCCGGCTTAATCAAGACTAAAGCATGAAAATAATCCATTGTTTGGTTATGTATGTCTTGTTGTATGTTGTATGTGCTAACATACATGAATGCCGGTGTGGTCTAACGTAGTGTATAGACCGACTCTTAGTTGAGTAACGAATGGCTAGAGACTCGTAGATCGGGCCGTTTCGTAAAATAACGGAAACATGCAAACACACAAGATATCGATTAAAGTATAACGATAACGCAAACATATGAACTCCCTAGAATGTGAGGAGATGTACGGGTCGAGTAAATACCCGATAACGGTTAGAAAACCATATTGAAACAATCCACGAAATAAATAAGAGTGGAGAGATAAATGAACCTCCATCGAGAGGATTGAAGTTAGTCTGATGATGTGAACTTATAAGTAGGGTAAAAGAGACCTCAGGGACCATTTAACTCCCTTGAGACATGGTCGACCTCCTATAAGAGGATTTTACCCGGTATAAGAAAATAACTGAAAGTATAAGTATATGAAATGTAAGGGTAACTCATAAACCTAAGATTACCCGAATTTAAGTAATGTTCCCAAAATCATTAGGAACATCGAGAGAGATGCTCCTAGAATAATATACATAATTATATTATAACTCCGAGAGAGGAGTGTATGGGAATGTGAGAAGTCCGAGAGTAGTCGGACCTATGTGAAAATAGTAGGAACTAATAGAGAGTTCCGGGAGCTAGTCGAACTATGCTCGAGAGTCATGTGCTTTGGCTTAAGAAAGTATTAAGAGTAACAAGCGTGACGTAGGAGACCTGTAGTGTCTCGAGAACTACAAGAGCTTGAGTAATAGTAACCCTAGAGTGTGGGTGAGATAAAGTATGAGTAACCCAAGAGAATGGGTGAGTATAATAATGAGTAACCCAGGAGAATGGGCGAGTATAATAATGAGTAACCCAAGAGAATGGTTGAGATTATGAATAAGTAACCTGAGAGAGTGGGTGAGTTATTGAATAAGTAACCAAGGCATAGTGAGGTATAACCCTCAAGGCGTAAGAGTAAATTGATACAACTAACAACCTTGTTGTGTTAGTTAGGGATTGTATCCCATGATTGATTGTCGAATCCCTGTGTAGTGTACATATATAATGTATCACTATATGCATGTTGATTGAATTAAAATGAACTGCATGCTCTTGACAAAAGTAGTCGGCGTACCCTGGTTGGCACGCGGGGTATGCGAATTTCATATGCAGCGTTAAGCTGAGCCCTGGAGCATCGTTTTTAATTTCAGGTACACCGAAGATGATACCGTTTGAGAGTAGGACGGGGACGGTGGTTAGCGTGGGTAGTTAGACTTTAATTACTTGTGTATTTGAATGAGGTGTAAGATCGAATATGTTATCGGCATCCGTTTATTTTAAACTCGGTATAGTAGAGAACGGAATGGAGAATTGTATGTTGTATTGAGTACTCGGTTATTCCAGTCCATCAGACCGTTACTGTATGTGAGATAGGCCTGGTTAGCCATATGGGTGGCTAACGGCATTGTATCACCCTCCGTTGTAATTAGAGTTCCGCTGCGAGTTTAATGGTAAATTGAGACAGTTTAAGAGGTAATGACGAGCTTAGCGGTTGGGGTGTTACAAAAATGGTATCAGCTGATGACTGGAAATACCGAGCTTAGGAAATACCGAGTTAGGAATTAGAGACTTAGGGCTAAGGGTTGAGTGGTAGCGTGAGAGATGCGCTAGAAAGGAACTTCCGCTATGATCTGGATACCTACAATACCAAACCCGCCCTCTACAACCCCCGTATTAAAGGCTCGGAAAGAACGCCAAAGAGACGGGGAAACCCGATCTGGTAGTTGTTAAATACTTCCATATGAACCAAAACCTGTCATGCGGTAGATTCCGAGAACCGGAAATCCCGGAGATGAATCCCGCTGGAATGACTATAACTGCACTTAATGGTGGGAGATCGAGAAATCCTAAACCAAGGAGACTAGAATCTGTGGCAGCTTGGGGCGAGGCGGAATAGATGAAGTAACAAAAACCGGGACTCAAGTCCACGGACCGCCATAGTTAAGTAATACCACCAACAGTATATTAACCGACTAAGAATCTAGTCAAGAGTAGGTACACCCACCCTGCCACACCCGAAGAGGCCGCAATACCTAACGGGCATAACTTAGACAACTACAAGAATAACATAATTATGGGATATACCCGGATAGGACTACAGAAGTAGTGCCTAAATAAAATAAGTTTTGGTAACCACGGTAAATGTGTGGGAGCGAGCACCAAGAAACAACACAGCACTGAGCAATTAAGGAACTCCGAGAGTGGAGAAGCACCGAAATGGATGACAACCATGTCAAGATGAAGGAGAAATAGCTCCGAGGAGTAGTGATCCAACTAAAGGGATCAAAGAAAGAGCCGACAAGGCTACCAAATACAATGTGAACGGTACCGTGACCGGTATAAGTTAACCTAAAAGCCGTACCGCGCACTTGCCACGGAAAGCGCAGTAAAAGTGGGACTATTAAGAAGTGCTTTGACAAGCGACAGGTACTTAGCAAGTACCAAGTTGGCGAGAGGAGCCAATATAACAACACAAATCTTAAGAATCCGGAAATGAAACCTTGGAAAGGCCTAACGGCCTGACCACTGTATTGAAGAGAATACCGGTCGGTGAGAAGCTAGATCTGGTAAGAAGCTACCGGCATTGAAATGCCGTAAAAAAATTTATTTCCAAAACTCAAAATTTTCTTTCAGATCTAAAATTTTCCAAAAACCCCCAATTTTAAAACCAAACTAGAGAACCACGGTAAGTTATCATAGGACGATATAAGAGGAGTTGGAAACAGAATACTTCACCTAGGCGTGTGACTGACACTACAAGTGTACACAAACGAGACATGGAACGACCGTACTCTGAAGGAGCTTGCGGGCCCGACAGACCAGTTATGAGTTAGTCGGGTAAGTGGTAATGTATCAATAAGATACTCCATGTATGTATAGTATACAAGTAGAGTACGGAACACGGGAAGTAGCCCACTTCATACTACGGGCGAAAGAGCCAATTCAAACCAAGACAGTTGGACACCTCGAATGACCGAAGAACACAGAGAAGCTTACCAAGCTAAAGGAGTCAAGAACCCAGTGAGATGACGAACCTAATATGTAGCGTTAAGAGGTGCTGGAAGCATGAAGTATTAAGTATAGACATGGGATATGTCTTAGGAAATACTTAATAGCTGGAATGAGTACCAGCGTAAGAAATACGGCGAATGCCTAAAATGATCATATCTATGTTTGATAAACGGGATAGAATTCCCACAGTATACCCCACTGAAGAGATTATTAACCTGACCAAGTAGGTAAAGGAAAAAGAATCGATGGTCTACCCAAAAATGGGAGACGTTACAACCCTCAACGGGATAATCAAAGTATATAACCGCAAGGCGGAGTAAGGAACTGAACATAACCATGAGTTCAAGCTAGATGTAATAGCGCAACTTAGTAACACCCAGGAGCAATCCGTGAAGGGTGTCGGAGTCAACGGTAGTTGAACGTAACATCGTGTTGACAACAGAAGTGTAAAGCAAACACTCGGGTAGAACCCCGAAGGGATCCCACGTAATAAGGGAACACCCTAATTTGCCAAAGGGCATAGATTAATATCGAGATACTAAAAAGGGCCTTCCATGTACAGAAGCGTGATGAAACAACCATATCAAAAACCCAGTAATATCTTCAAACCATTTAATGGTATACGGAGAAGAAGAAACTTGCATAAGCAGTCTACAAAGAGCAGGACTTGAGGCAATGTGGCTTGTACGCCGGAAAAACCAACCACAACTAGTAGATCCAAACTTTACAAACCTATGCATAAAGGCATAAGAGGAATCGTGGGAACATCCTCGTTATTGTGGGGCCTAGGGAGCGGCAATTATGTGAATCCTCTAGAGAAAGGCTACCACCTAAGTATGTAATGTGGAACCGCTAGAGCGGTATGGTGAAACTTGAGCATGAGTTATTGCCAAGGAGTAATTCGAACAGAAATAGTATTTAGAAGGGCTTTGATAACAGTGGTTGGAAAACCGAGAGAGTAATCAGATGAGTAGTAAACACAGCATGTGTGCAATGCCAATTGTAGAGTAAACAATACGCAAGAAGCGTAGAGAGATTTAAAAGAGTAGTGTATTCTATTGAGCCAAGTGAATGACAAGCCATAGTATAAATGGCGGGAATATATGAGCGGGAGCTAAAGTAGTAGCGGATGCCATGTAAACAAGTGTTGTTAATGAGTAAGAACATGGTACGCAACAAGCGACCATTGTAAGGGTAAAACCAGACAAGGATATGAAGTTGATGATTGAGCATGGTAGACGGACCGGACAGTAAGGAAATGATGTTCATTCCAATTGCGATCTCACAAGAGATTTACTTCCAAGCGTTTACGCGTCTGCACTCTATAGGACTGAGTGTTTTGGTATTGCACTTGTGCAGTAATGATCTAGTGGGATAGCTAGGAAAGTGAGAAATGTAAATGGCGATAAATCCTTCTTTCGCCAACGAACCTAGCGCAAGCCTGTTGAGCGAAAACCTAGAGAAGTAACCGTGCGGCCGTTGGCCAAAGATGCACGAAGAACATGGGAAATAACCCACAGGTCCCAGGATCGATGCATGGTAAATGTAGATAGTGCGAATGAAAGAATTCTTGTACAGAAATAAGTAAACAAACGTAAAAGTTAAACGAGGAAGCACTACATACTAAGTAGTAGCTTGACCTCAACCGACAATAAGTCGGAAAAAGTAAGTGAATAATCACTAACGTAAACGGTGCTATACGAAATAGATTTCCAGAGAACTGGAGAGAAAATCTATAACTCATCGAAATCGCATACGATAAGAGATACCACGCGACGATGTGTAACACATTGCGAGTACCAAAAGGGCGAATTAAGCTCTAGTTATCAGGTCACACAGTAGTAGCTAGTGGGCCGTAATTTGAAGGTTAAGAATACCTGGCAAGTGCGAGTAAATGGCTTATCATAAACACCTTGAAGCCTTAGTGGCTAGAACCGAACCCGGTTATGAGTTAATTAACCGCATCGAAGTTAAAACACTTCATGATACTCGAGTTAGTGAACCAATGTTTAGTAATAACATATGGTCGATTACGCGGGCGTAACCCCTTTTAAGGGGGGTAGGGCGAGAAACCGCTTAGAGTATGTTTTACGTATAGGTGCGTAAACTACTATGTGCATAGCACAAAAAGAATTGTTTTGGTGATTGGAACTTACGTTACATAAACATATGTATCCATTCACTGTGTAATTATGGTTATTGCGCATGAGAGATGCGAGTAACGTGTATATAATATTTATGAAAAGAGGAGTAGAGAAACTCGTGGGGAATGAGAATCCCTATAGTATATGTCTATTGAGATTAGACATGAGTATGATGAGTAAGAATCGGTATGAAACCTATGTGTAACCTAGTAGGAAGTGAGTTTCCCTAGGTAATTTTATTTTTGAGAATGATTGATGGAGTGAGTTCCATCCTTTGGAGTTGTATGATGTATGTTTTAAATTGAGTAACAACTTGAGGAAATGAGGCCATCAGTATGGGATGCCTAGGTAAAGTAGTGAAGCAATGATAATGACGGACGACCTAAGTTCTAGGAATTGGAGATAAGTTAAAATGGAATGTTTTATGAATATGACTAGATAGAGTAAAAGATAGAAAACAAAAATGTTTGACTATCTGATTATTTGAAACTGACGTGGGAGGTGGAACTTGATCTGCTAGTGATCATGGGAAACCGAACACAAATTGGGGTGGAAGGATAGTTCAACACTGATGCTGATCACATCAGGGTTGGATGATTTATGAAGCTCCCCATAAGTTGTCACAAGTAATCACGCTAAGAAAAGATACAGCTACCATAAACCGGATTTGGAGTTGTGTGAGGTTTTAAAAAAGAATTTTTAAATCAAATTTGAATAAGGATTTTCCTTCGAGCATGAAGGCGAAAAATGGTTTTGAAACTATTGCACTGTACGTGCGGCGGTCCTAAGTGACCGGTTGGGGCGGTGACAGTGTGTGATTTTTCCAAAGGTAGCGGGATAGGGAGAGTACCCTGAGAATGTCCTGTGTTGAGTGAGTCAACCAGAGTGCCTGAGGATATGTATATGTGTAACATTTTGATCAGAACCGAAGGGACCGTGGGCCAGAGAGAGTAAGTACCCATTTGTCATGAAACAGCCGTGGACTAGAGAGCGTAAGTGTCCAACATGACTGGTACCTGAGGGATCAATAGTGTATTACCCAATATGGATTCGAGGACTGTAGTGCCTTCTTGTCTTCGGACCGATTCCATGGGAGGATACAAAAGAGTATTTTTGGTTACTATACATGCTCTGATATGTGTGGGGTATGTATAGTGTGAAATGAGACTGACTTGTGGAGTCTGTAGGGTTATACGTGTATTATAACCTTGGAATAGTATGGCCGTGAGAGTAACGAGATTAGATTCACCAACTTTGAGGACAAAGTTCCTAAGGGGGTAGATTTTAAAACCCCGGATCTAAAAATGGTGATTAAATTACTCTAATATGAGTTTTTAAGGCCTAAGGTGCCTAAGGAGTATTGGTAAAGAGAATAAAACCAAAAGAAAAGAGTAAACGCGTAAAACGCGAAAAACGCTAAAACGCGCATTAAATGAGTATAGGAGGTATATGACCTCGGTTAGGGTCCGATATGGATTTCTAAGGCTTAGTTAGTGTAACACCCCTACTACGTACTTAAAAATAAATCGAAATCGCAGTGGAAATAACAACTAAACAATAACTAAACGGTTCGGTGTTACAACGCCGTTAACCACCCACGTGGTTAACAAGGCAGAATAAATACAAGCGTATCGGTCTGATGATCAGACTCCCGAGCATAGAACTAATAACCTTTAATACATAAACATAATACCGAGTTTGTAACTACATCCATAACTGTAACTGTACACCACAAACTGTCAACGACCGTCACTGTACTACAACGGTACCAAAAATATATCGCCACGGTGAAATACCCCAAACCTTGATATGTGGTTTAAATATTAAACTATAGTATATAAAGGCTAAAAAGTGTCTTAGAGACATCAGTGAACAATTTAAACCATAGTAAATGCAATAAAGCACTAAGATACAGTTTGAGCAAAACATGCTCTAAGCTATGAGTGAACTTGGTTAGGACCCAAAGAGCCTACCAAGACTTAATAATATTCAATTATGATTTAATAAGGCTAATTAAGTCCTTAGGAAACCTTAGTAGACAATTAAACCAAACAAAACACAAGAATATACCTTAAAGTCAATAAGAGCAAAAATGTGCTCTAAGCTTGGGATAAATTTGTATAAGACCTAATGGTCATACCTATACCTTATAAATAAGTTAATTAACATATTAAATCAATTACCAAAGAAAACCAAGCTTGAAAACAAGTTAAAACACAAAAAGTGCTTTAAGGAGTCTTAAAACACGTTTTTGAAAAATTGTCTTGTAAATGAGTTTTGAGTGGATAAATGTCCATCATTACTCTTTAATTAACATGTGTACTATATAGTATCACATTTGGAAGTCTATATCAATGGGAAATCAAAAATTTCACATCTATGTGCCTTGTTTTAGTGAATAGTAACTTTAATAAGCTAGTTTGTAACATATGTTGTTATAAGTAACTAAATTGGTCAACAAAGACTATTATACCCCTTATGTAATAAAAGGGGGCCGGTTTTCTTATATGGGATGACTCATCCCCTTGTTAGTTTAATAAGGAAAGTAAAGCTTATAAAGTAAAGTACTATTTGCTTTATACATAAATATTAACAAAGTGAACCCTTATCAAAAAAAAAATGAACAAAGTGAACTCTCTCACCTCATTCTCTCTTCCTTTCATTTCACACGATTTCTCATCTTCTCCCAAGCTCCATTCTCGGTTGCTACAGCCCCATCTCATTCTTCATCTTCTTTCACTTGTAACTTATGATTCCATGCTCCAAATTCAATTTCAAGACCACCATTCTTCTAGTTGGAGCAAGCTCTACACTTCTATCTTTTCAAATCCTCAAGAACTCAATTTTGGTGCCATGGAGATTCACCATTGAAGGAGCTTGAGCTCACCTTTTCACATATATTGTTCTCCTTGCTTCAAGGTAAGGAAACTCAAAGAAAAATGATGTTTCCTCATGTTTTGTGTTGTCCGAAAATTCATCTTACAATGGTGTTTTTACCTTGCTTGTTTTAGCTCCATTTGAATCTTCCAAGGGCTAGGAGGAGTCCTCTCTTGATACTCATTCAAGCTCTCTTTCCATTCCAAGGTAAAACAATCAATTTAATACCTTAAAATAATATATGTAACTAGGGTTTACAATGAGATGAAGCATAATGCTTGAATGCTCATTCTATTATTGTACATTGTTTAGAAGTTGACAAACAACCAAAAACACCCTACCGGTTTACAAGGAAACAAGAAAGAAGTTTGTGAGGGAGGAAAAGAGGTAAACAAGTATCTCAATGTAGTTTTTAAATGCCTTAGGAAAATGGGCTTGATTTGCTTGATATAAAAATACCTAGGAGCCAAAGGTGATGATGGTGAAAGACCTAGTAAAATGTTCTTAAGGAGATTATTAAAGGGCATATGTTGTTGTTGTATGTAATTGCAGGTCAAAGGAATTATTTATGTGGGAAATTCAGTGTTTAAAGTTTATGTTATTTAAGGGCCTAAGAGCCATGTATTTAAGGGCCTAAGTGCCAAGCAATTTAAGTTTAGCACTATTGTGATGTAGTGTAAATTTGGTGAAGTTTTGTGTGTGAGAAAGTTCTTGATGGATTTTAGGTGTTCTTGAATGAAATAAGTAAAAACCCTAAGTGTTTGGATGTGAGTATATACAAGAGAAGCTATGGCAAAATTTGGAAAATATGTAAAGAAGTTCTAAGTGTTTTAAATAAGTTTTGGTGAACTAGGAAGTGTTAAGATGAACAAGTGTTTTACTAGGGAAGAAAACATGTGCTAAGGTGATTTAGAGTGATACAAGGATTTGGTATTATCTTGGAAGTTCTAGGAATTCAATGTGTGTTTTGAGAATGTATTAAAGTCATGGAGAAGTTTGTTAAGGTTTAGGAATGTTGATGTACAAGGAAGGAATGATGTTCAGGTAAGATGTCAAAAAGGAGATTAGTTAGTAAGAAAAGAAGTTGAGAGATGATGTTAAGGTGTAGAGGAACACCTTGGTATAGTGGTCATTATAGGGTGGAATAACACCTAGAAATCTTAAGGAGAAAACATTCCAAGTGCTAGGAATTTTGTAAGAAATTTGTGAATGATAAAATGGTTTTGGTGAGTGATTTAAAGAGTTAAGCATATGGCTAAAGGTGTGTTTGAAGTGCCAAATGATGTTAGAACACATTAGGAGGCTTAAGGAGAAGTTTGGAGGAAATTTGACAAAGTTTGGACAAAACTCTGATGTTGTCCGACCAGTGGTCCGACCAGTTGTGGGTCGGAAAGCTCTGTTTAGTCACCTGTTGGAGTTTCTGGAATGGTCCGACCAGCCAGGTCTTGGGTCGGACTGGGGGGAATGTGTGCTCTAAGTCTCTGGAATGGTCCGCCCAGATGGTTGGGTACGGACATGGGTCGGACAGGTGATTTAAAAGACGGGAAAAGTTCGGAACGGTCCGACCCAGTTGTGGTCGGACGGTGGGTCGGACGGCCCAAAGTAGTAAAAAAAAAAATTGTGTTTAAGGTATAGGATGATGGGGATATGAAGTAATGATGTATAAGATTACGAAGGACATGTTAAGTGAGTTTAATGACAATTTAGTGGGGAAAAGTTGTATTAAAAATGTAAAAGTAAAACAAGTTAAAATGGGAAGTTATGTAACAGAACGGGGAAGGTTATAAGCATTAGACTTTAAACAATCTGTTACCCCGATGTAATAAAAGTACATGTAATGTTATCAGTTGTTCGAGAATTGCTCGAGGAACATAGTGAACGCGATAAAGTGGACACCGGTGAAAGGTATGGTTTTCTTGCAACCTGTGCCTACCGGATTACCGGCTTGTATGCCAATGTTTTTCTGTATGTTTGCCACGTTGTAAGATAAAAAACATGTAATGAGTTTACAGTAATTCATTTATGGCGTGTTCAACTCCGATACCATCTAACCTCGGAAGTGTTAACCTTAGTTAAACTGAGTTAGGATCACATGAGAGTTTGGTATTCGGATTAAACGACCGAACCTGGGACGTTCTAACCACGGCTATGCGTGTGTTAATTGTGAGATATGTGTATGTGAATGCAGGGATCTCCCTTGTGTGTTTAACCCAGTTGTAATACTGTATGGCGTATAGTGTGATAGACTCCATAGTGGGGTTCTAACTAATATCTAAAAATAATTATGTACTAACAGTGGTGAGGAATCCGGTTTGGCCGGTTCTGCGCGTTGTTTGGGAGGGTATCCTTCTTAGCCTTACCCTTCTCTCGTTATGGTTGTTTCCCTCACGGGTTATGATCTCCCATTAGCTATTCCAAAGCTTAGCTATTCTGACTTTGATCGTTTAGGGGGAACATTGTTTGGTGTGGTTGTTTCGGGCCACCAACCCGAACCATCTTAACTTAAGTTAATCGTCCGACTATTAGACGGTAATGATGTTGCTGTTGTATAACGAGCTTATCATGAGGGTGACATCATTCTCTAGGCTCACCAGTGAATTATCAATGTTGTGGGTCAGTTCCTAAGAGAGCCTCTTCCGTTATGTTATGTGTTGCTGTGTAATGCAATTCTATTGCGATGTTATATGTGCACGTTGAAACGTGAAAAGTGTTGTTATGTGTTGTTATGTGATGCATGTTATATGTTGTCAAAATGTGGAGTATGTGTGGATCATGGATATGAATCCCAGTTTGTGATAAAGGCGTTAAGGATAACCCGATTTATGGGTAAGTGTCGTCTATTAAGGAGTAGCTCCATTAGAGGAGGAACGCTCAGGGATAATGAATACCATGAGTGGACTATCAAGTAAGGAGATGTATTATCCGTTTGTGAGCCATTGAGCGAAAATGTGGTGTGTTACAGTTGCATGCATGATTTAATATACAACCGCATGCTAAGACGACAATTAGTTGTGTGTGCCCGGTAGGTAGTGGGAGCTTGCCATACCAGCAAAAAGGTGCTGAGCCCCTTGGGGGCCACCCTTTCTCTTCTTTTCCTATTTCAGGTACAAGAGCTAGAAGCCGTTCGAGAGTAGGACGGGGTAGTGTTGTACATGGGTAATCATTTAAGTTGTATATATACAGTAGGTGTAGTAAGACCGAAACTGTTATCGGCATCAATTTGTAAATCTCGGTACAGTTGGAAGGCTTATGTATGTTGGTGTTGTTAACAAAAAGGCATAGTAATGTACAGTTGCTCGGGAATCTAGTCCATCAGACCGGTACACATGTAAATGTAATAGCCTTGTTAGCCACATGGGTGTAACACCAATGAGTTAAGTTATGTGAAGTAGTATACTTTCCGCTGCTGAATGTTGTTATGTGTATGTTGTGGGATGGGGTGTTACACACGGGAGCACAGGCGCTCCCGGGCCTCGACTCCAAAACAACCAAAGTATTCCTGCAACCTAGGATCTTTAGCCATTCCGCTTCCTCGATCCTCATCCTGCAGTATAAAAGAAATATGGAGCCCCCGAGGGGGTTAGCAACCTTTGGATGGTATGTTAACGCGCAGCCCTCGGCTACCGGGATACACGCAAACTAATTGTCATGATGCATGGCATTCATTTTAAAATACAACATATATACATATCATAGCAAGAGTATTGCACAAAACAACACATGGACATACAAGAAAACGAATACGTTTAGGCAACGAACCAACACACTAGGATTAAATGGAGGAGCCTAGAGAATGTTGCCAAACCCATGCTAACCTTGTACATAACTCGTTACCGTCTTGTAGATTGAACGGATATAATTAACACAAGGTGCCTCAGATATAGTGACCCAAGACACCGAACAAAAACATAGTATCCCTGTGGCCCGACGCGAGTCAGTTAAAAATAGCCTTGGTGAAGCTAAAGGGAAGGTTGGAAACCAAATTGGAAAAAACAACCATAAACATACATAGAGAATCGAAACCGGTTATGACTCGAATCCATACTCACAGAGTGGCCGGAAACAGACGGACTCCTCACTTCCCCCGTTAGCACTGTTAGAAGTTCAACATCGAACTCAATAACAAAATCACAAACAATTGGTTAAGTTGTTAGACACACACAAGGGAAAGAAGAGTCACACTTAACAAATACAATAATATTTAACAACAGTAACATCATTACATGACTTAAGTCTTACAAGGTCATAAACACACAGAAAAACAAACAACACACAAGCCGTGTGTAAACCGGTAGGCAACAGACTGCAAGAAAACATACCTTAGTCCTTGCTTCGATTGATTTTCACCGTAGGCCACTCCTATACATAATTAAGAATGTCGGTTAAAACTTACTTAACTTCAAATTTACTAAGTGTTTAACATGGTTATACGACATGTTTTATTGCCCAAACTTATCCTTGATTACCTACATTATATCCCCTAGGGTTAACTACTTAAGCCACACTTGGTTTGTTTTTTTTTTTATAAGTTTTGGTCCGACCGACCTTACCGACCGACCTTACACAAGGTCGGTCTATTCCAGAACATATTACCGTCAAAAATTCTACTCCAACCGACCTTGCAAGTTCGGTCACAAGTTCGGTCTATTCCCGAAAGTTTCTTTCCTTTGGAAATTCAGGCCCGACCGATCTTGGCAAGTCCGGTCGCAAGATCGGTCGATTCCCGAGACTCACTTACGTACAAAAATTTATGCATGACCGACCTTGTAAGTCCGGTCCCAAGGTCGGTCTATTCCAGAGACTCAATCCGTACTAAAAATCCATGCCCGACCGACCTTGCAAATCCGGTCCCCAAGGTTGGTCCATCCCAGAGACCATTTTCCGCAGGGTAAACTGGCTCGACCGACCTTGCAGGTCCGGTCCCCAAGGTCGGTCTGCTCCAGACCCTTGTTATTAATTGCCCATTTAACTCCAAACTTCACCTCATATATCCTAGTATGTTCTAACCTTATTTGGGCACTTCAAACACACCTTAAGACCTCCATTAAACTCGTTAAATCATTCATCAAAATCCTCCTCAAGCATTACACAAATTCTTATAGAAAGGTTCACACATGTAATGTTTTCCAATAAGTTTCTATGTGGTGTTTCATACCTATAACTTCCACTATTCCCAAATGTTTTCTCACCACTATAACATCATCTCCCAAGCATCTTTTCTTCCTAACCAAAACTTCTAGTTGATGTCTAAGTCCTTTTTGTTTCCTAGAACACCTAAGACATTACTTCTCCTCTAGTAAAATACCTAAACATTTCTAACACTTCCTAGTTCATCAACACTTGTTTAAACACTTAGAACTTCTTGTACATTACCTAAATTTTGACATGAACTCTCCTAGGACATTACTAAGCCAAAACACATTGTTTTCACCATTAAACATTCAAGGACACTAAAATCCATCAAGAACATTCTTGTACACAAAACTTCACTAAGTTAACACTACATCACAATATAGTGCATAATTTAAATTGCTTGGCACTTAGGCCCTTAAATAACATGGCTCTTAGGCCCTTAAGATGCATAAACCTTAAAGACTGAATTTCCACAATATATTTGCCTTTGACCTGCAAATACACTCAACAATACATAGGCCTTTTACTAAGCCCTTGAGAGCATTTTTCCAAGTCATTTACCATTGGCTCCTTAAATAGTTTTAATAAGCAATATAAGCTCATTTCTCCTAAGACATTATAAGCTACATTAGGTTAGCACATTTACCTCTTTTCCTCACAAACTTCTTTCTTGTTTCCTTGTTTAAAAATCGGTAAGGGTGTTTGGTTTCTTGTCAACTTCTAAACAATATACAAATAATGAAATGAGTATACAAGCTTTATGCTTCATCTCATTGTAAACCCTAGATACATAGATTGCCTTAGAACATTTAGATGATTGTTTTACCTTGGATATGAAAGAGAGTTTGGATATGTAGCAAGAGAGGACTCCACCAAGCCCTTGGAAGATTCAAATGAAGCTAAAACAAGCAAGGTAAGGGCACCATTAATGGTGTTTTTCGGACAACATACAAACATGAAGGAAATGGAATTTTTCTTTAAGTTTCCTTACCTAGAAGCAAAGGAGAACAATAATATGTGAAAAGATGAGCTCAAGCTCCTCCCATGGAGATTCCTCTTGGCACCGAAATGGAGCTCTTGGAATTTTGAGAAGATAGGAATGAAGAGCTTGATGAGACTAAGAGAATGGTGGTCTTTGTTTTGATTTGGCAAAGTGAGCTAGGAGATAATGACAATGGAAGTTGGTGTTGGTGTTGGTGTTGGTACTATTGCAAAACCATGAATGGAGAGCAAGAAGGAGGTAGAAGAGAGAGGTTGGAGACGTGGGAAATGAAGAGGGAAAGAAAGAAGAGAATGAAAAATAAGTAGCTAGTTTTTGATATTTAAAAGTAAAAAGTAAATAGTGATTTGCTTTATTAATTTTGCTTACTTGATAAACTAAAAGGGGGAGATGACTCACCCTTATAAAAACCGGCCCCCATTTAGTAGTAAGGGGTGTTTTAGTCTTTGTTGACCAATTAACTTACTTATTTGACTTATGTTATAAACTTGCTTATTAGTTACTATTCACTAAAACAAGGCACATTGTTGTGAAATTTTTGATTTCCCATTGACTTAGACTTCCTAATGTGATACTAAGTAGTACACATATTAATTAAAGAGTAATGATGGACATTTAGCCATTCAAAACTCATTTACAAGACAATTTTTCAAAAACGTGCTTTAAGACTCCTTAAAGCACATTTGTGTTTTAACTTGTTTTCAAGCTTGGTTTTCTTTGGTAATTGGTTTAATATATTCATTAACACCTAAATGAAGTCTTGATAAGCTTATTAGGTCTTAACCAAGCTTATCCCAAGCTTAGAGCACATTTTAGCCTTTATTGACCTTAAGGTATTTATTTGTATTTTCTATGGTTTAAATTGTTTACTAATGTTTCTAAGACTCTTTTTAGTCTTAATATACCTTATTTTAATGTTTAAACAGCATACCTAGGTTTGGGGTATTTCAGTTAGGCCTAATTAGTATATGGAAATGATTCCCGAAGAAAATGGATCCAAATAATGGATTAAAACGCTAACGGAGTTTTAAAGCACGTTTTTTGAGGAAACTAAAAAACGTGACTTTGAGTGGTCAAATAGACCCGTAAAAATTGTGGTTGACTATATAACTATAATTAAGTATTAATGGAAGCTTAAGAACCATTAAAAATAAAGAAACGAGAAAAATCCAAAAAACGGGCCCAGTTAGTGAATAGTGCCGAACCGGGTAAAATAACGAGCGTTTCTTGAAAAAGACGAAAACACCCCCGGCCTATATTATACATGGGGCTGGTTTTTATGAGTATACCACACTCCCCTTCTATTAATAATAAAGTAACTAAGGAAAGAAAAGAATAGTAAAAAAACAAATAGTGAAAAGTGGACTTATACCCCACTTTATTCTCTCTCTCCTTATTCTTTCCATTCCCACCGTGAGTGTAACACCCCTACAACGGACTTCACAACTAATTGAAATTGCAGCGCAAATAAATAACTAAACATTAACTAAACGCTTCGGTGCTACAATGCCGTCAACCACCCACGTGGTTAACAAGGCAGAATAAATACAAGTGTACCGGTCTGATGATCAGACTCCCGAGCATAGAACTAAACCATAAATATATCATATACAATACCGAGTATTTAATTACATTCCTTCACAGTAAACCGCCAATATACCGCCACAGTAGTATCAACGGAATCAAAATAGAATGCCACGGGAGCACAGGCGCATCCCGGGCTCAACATCCAAAATAAACCAAAGTACAACTGCAGCCTAGAACCTACAGCCACTCTGCTTCCTCGATCCTCATCCTGCAGTAAAAATATGGAGCCCCCGAGGGGGTCAGCAACCCTTGGCTGGTATGGTTAACGCGCAGCCCATCGGCTACCAGGATACGCGCAACTAATTGTCATGATAACATGGCATTCATTTTTAAACATAACATAACATAACATAACATAACATAACATAACATGTGGCATAGCATTATTATTGCATAGCACAACATCACATACACAGTGGATACTCTTTCCACAATAACAAACCAAGAAGGTTAAATAACATAAGAGCCTAGAGAATGGTTCACCCTCATGTTAAGCTCGTTACACACACTCATTACCGTTCTGTTATTCGAACGAGTACCTTAAGTCACAGATGGTTCGGATATAGTGACCCGAACACACCACACAAACACATGTTCCCATTAAACCGATCATAAGTCAGAATAGGTAAGAATTGGAGGAAGCTAGCGGGAGATCGAACGCCAATTAAGGAGAACAATCTTAACAACATAAGAGTCGAATCTGATTCAGATATCTACTCTTAACTTACATGCATGACCGGACAACCGGATTCCTCACTTCCCAGTTAGCACTTGTTAGAAGTTCACGGTGGAACTTAACAAACAATTCACAACAAGTGGTAAGTCAAGTTAGACACACACAAGGGAAATGAGTCACATCATAACATCACAATAATATGAACAACGGTAAACTCATTACATGATTAAGTCTTATAACGTCATAAACACACAGAAAAACAAACAACACACAAGCCGGTGTAAACCGGTAGGCAACAGACTGCAAGAAACCATACCTTGGTCCTTGCTTCGATTGATTTCCACCGTAGGTCACTCCTATACATGTTTAAGAATGTCGGTTAATTACTCACTTAACTTCAAATTTATTAAGTGTTTAACATGTTTATATGACATGTTTTAATGTCTTAACTTATACTTAATTACCCACATTATACCCCCTAGGGTTTATTACTTAAGCCATTCTTGTTTTTTTTTTAACAAGTTTTGGTCCGACCGACCTTACCGACCGACCTTACACAAGGTCGGTCCATTCCAGTGACTTCCGGGTTTGAAAATTTACACTACGACCGACCATACAAACTCGGTCCCATGGTCGGTCCATTACAGAACATATTACCGCTAAAATTTTCTACTCCGACCGACCTTGTAAGTTCGGTCGCATGTTCGGTCCATTCCCGAGAGTTTCTTCCCTTTGAAAATTCAGGCCCGACCGAACTTGTAAGTCCGGTCCCATGTTCGGTTTATTCCAGAGACTCAATCCGTACTAAAAATCCATGCCCGACCGACCTTGCAAGTCCGGTCCCCAAGGTCGGTCCATTCCAGAAACCAATTCTCACAGGGTAAACTGGGCTCGACCGACCTTGCAAGTCCGGTCGCAAGATCGGTCTGCCCCAGACCCTTATTTTCCATTGCTCATTCAACTCCAAACTTCACCTCATATATCCTAGTATGTCCTAACCTTATTTGGGCACTTCAGACACACCTTAAGACCTCCTTAAACACTCATAAAACTCATTTTCTTTCTTCCTTAAGCCTTTACTCATTTCTTCCCAAAATTCCTAACACTTACAATGTTTTCTCCTAGGTCTCCAAGTGGTGTTTCATACCTAAGATGATCACTTATGCCAAAATACTCCCTAACCACAACAACATCATCTCTCAAGCATCTATTCTCACAACTAACTCCTTATGTCATTCTTGAAATCCTTTTTCAAGTTTACACTTTCTCCTTGTTCACCAAAGTTTGCATAAATCTTAACATAAGTCTAAATGACTTTGGTGTATCCCAAAACATTCATTTGCATTATAAAATCCTCTAGAACATTACCTAGGCCCTTTTTACATCTTTAAACACCTTAATGCATGCTTCTTCCACTAGTTGAACACTTAACCATTGTAAACATTTCCTAACTTACCAAACTCATTTTAAACCCTTAAAACTTCTTGTTTATTACCTAAATTTTGACATGACCTCTCCTAGAACATTACTAAACCAAGACACATTGTCTTCACCATCAAACAACCATGAACACTAAAATCCATCAAACACATTTTTATACACAAACTTCACACATTTAGCACTACATCACAATATAGTGCATAATTTAAATTGCATGGCACTTAGGCCCTTAAATAACATGGCTCTTAGGCCCTTAAGATGCATAAATCATAAACACTGAATTTCCCACATTATATTTGCCTTTGACCTGCAAATACACTCAACAATACATATGCCTTTTACTAAGCCCTTGAGGGCATTTTACTAAGTCATTCACCATTGGCTCCTTAGATCATTTCAATAAGCAATATAAGCTCATTTCTCCTAAGACATTAAACCACATTAGGTTAGCACATTTACCTCTTTTTCCCTCACAACTTCTTTCTTGTTTCCTTGTTTAAAATTGGTTGCTTGTCAACTTCTAAACATTATACAAATAATGAAATGAGTATACAAGCTTTAAGCTTCATCTCATTGTAAACCCTAGTTTCACATTGTTTTAAAAGCATTAAGATAGTTGTTTTACCTTGGTATTTGAAGAGAGTTTGAATATTTATCAAGAGAGGACTCCACCTAGTCCTTGAAAGGTTGAAATGAAGCTAGAGCAAAGCAACATAAGGACCCCATTAAGAGTGATTCTCGGTCAAGATAAAAACATGAAGGAAACATCATTTTTCTTTGAGATTCCTTACCTAGAAGCAAATGAGATCAATAATATGTAGAAATATAAGCTCAAGCTCCTTTAATGGTGGAACTCCATGGCACCGAAATGGTGGTCTTGAAGTTTTGAGAAGATAGGAATGAATAGCTTGATGAGAGGAAGAGAATGGTGGTGTTTGTGTTTTGATTTGGTTAAGTGAGCTAGGAATTACAAGAGGTCAAAGATGGAGTTTGTGTAGTACTATTGCAAATCGTGAATGGAAGAAAGAAGAGAGGTTGAAGAAGACTTGGAACCGTGGGAAATGAAGAAGGGAAATGAGAGAATGAGATAAATGAGTTTGTTTTGCTTTTTAGAAGATATTTATACCTTAAAGCAAATAGTAACTTAAGAGTCATCTTTATTTACTTAACAAGTTACAAGAGTGGTGAGTCACCACACTTACAAAAACCGGCCCCCAATAGTTACTTAGGGTTTTTTTAGTCTTTATTGACCAATTTAATTACTTATAACAACATATGTTACAAGCTAGCTTATTAAAGTCACTATTCATAAAAACAAGGCACATAGAGTGAAATTTTTGATTTCCCATTGATATAGACTTCCAAATGTGATACTATATAGTACACATGTTAATTAAAGAGTAATTATGGACATTTAGCCATTCAAAACTCATTTACAAGACAATTTTTCAAAAATGTGCTTTAAGACTCCTTAAAGCACATTTTGTGTTTTAACTTGTTTTCAAGCTTGGTTTTCTTTGGTAATTGGTTTAATATGTTCATTAGTATATAAATAAGGTCTTGGTAAGTTCATTAGGTCTTACCCAAGCTTATTCCAAGCTTAGAGCACATTTTGGCCTTTATTAACCTTAAAGCACATTTTGTGTTTCCTACGGTTTAATTTGCTTACTAATGCTTCTAAGACTCTTTTTAGTCTTAATATACCATATTTAAATGTTTAAAAAACATACTAAGGTTTGGGGTATTTTAGTGAGACTCCCCCTATCTTTCCTCTCTTTCTCTCTTCTTCCTCCTTGGGCGATTTGAGCTGCAACAAAGGAGCTCCCATGGCTTCATCATCTTCTTCTTGTACAAGATTCGATAAAGCTCTGAATTAAAAACCAAGCATAGTTTATTGCTCCTCTCATCAAGGCCTATCTCCCTATCTTTTCAAAATTCAAAAATGAAGAAGTTCATATTTTTGGGTATACCCCGTTTGAGAAGGAAATCACATGTTGTTGGAGCTAGACATCTCCTCTTTCATTCAAGGTAAGAAAAATCCATTTTTCTTCATCTCTTTGTCATGGCCGATTTTTGCCTCCTTTGATACCTTGTTTATTTCTTTGTGAGCTATATTCCAAGCCTCCATTGGTGGTGGAGTGCCCTCTTTTAATTCATGGATGAAGATCCACCTTAGAGCTTCAAAGGTAATGACCTAAATATGTGTTCTAAGCTCCCTCCTTAAATTCTAGGGCTATTTTTATGAGTCTAAGTGTCTTGACTTAGTCCCATTCCATCCTTGAATGTTGGCTAGAGTATAGGGCAAGTGGGTTGCCTTGGCCGATTTTGGGAGTCAAGAGAATTGAGCAAGAGAGATGGAGAAGAAAAGAAGAGAAGTGATAAAGAAACCCTTGAAAGCTAAAGCTAAGAAATGTACCTTGAAATTATTTAAATGCTTAAGAACTTGGGTAGGGAAAATAATTAAATGAATGAACCCCACTTGAGTTATGGTAGTAATGCGCTATAGTAATAATGCAAGTAAGAAAACATTTGTGAATTTAGTGTTTGATTTAAGAGCTATGCATTTTATGAATTATGCATTGTGTTGTATTTGGAGAATTGATGAACTTGTGTGTGCTGGTAGAACCCATGATGGGTTTGGTTTGTTTTAGGATGAATTAAGAGATGTGATGAGCTTTAGGCAATGTTAGAAAAGTAGCCGGAATATGGCGAAAATCCGGTAGGAATCTAAGTTAATTAAGTGTTGTTTTGAGTGAAGAATAACCTAGGGTTAGCTAGGTATGAATGGAGGTTGATTTGGGTTAGTAAACCACTATGGGAATGCTTGTTCAAAGAGGGGAGAATTATGCAAAAATCAGTAGCATAAGTGTGTGAGAAAGTCTTGGAATGGCTTGAGATGAACAAGAGTGTTAAACTTGCGAAACAAGGAGTGAACTTGGGTTTTAGAAGTGCATTGGACTAGGGATGATTTGGAATGGTCAAATAGAGTGGGAACAATAATGCAAGTGCCAAGAGAAGTTGGAAAATGCACAAGTGTGCGTTAGTGCAAAATGAGAATGCAAAATTTGTGAATTGGAGCAAGAATTTGAGTAAGTATTAAACCCATGATTTGAAGAGGTTTAGAGCATTTTTAAGGGTGTTTAAACAAGTAGAAAACTAGTGGAAAGATTAGGGAAAGATTAAGGGTGGATTAAGGATTGATTAGGGGCTGAAAAATAATGTTTGGAGCAGATTTTAGCAGGGTCCGGGACTTGGTCCTTGGACAAAGTCCCGGACCACCCTTAAATAATGGCTGAGAGTGCAAGTTCAACCTTGGTCCGGGACTATAATCCAGGACAAGGTCCCGGACCATGTCTTTTTTTCAGCCGAGAGTTAGAATTTGTATTGGTCTGAGACTTAAGGTAGGGACCAAGTCCCGGACCACCCCTAGAATTGTCCCGTGAGTATTTTAAAGCCTTCTAATGATGGGGGTTTGAATGTTAATGATGTTAGATGATGTTAAGGCCTTGTTTGGTGACATGTAAAGGCCCTAAGAAGCGTAAGAAAGTGCTAGAAGTGATTGAGAAGTGAGAACTCAAACTAACAAGAGTAAAACCGAGATAACGGGATAATGGGATAAGTACGGGAGTAGTATTTAGTTATGTACCGTATGAGCTTAGTAATAATAATAATGCTTGGAACATTATCAGAGGATCGTGTGTGAACCGAGCATGGTGAGATGACACGGTAAAAGTAAAACCTCGGTGAAAGGTTTGATTTTCTCATGCCCTGTATGCTAACCGAGTTACTCTAATTTGTGTGTTTGTGTGCCGGCTTAATCAAGACTAAAGCATGAAAATAATCCATTGTTTGGTTATGTATGTCTTGTTGTATGTTGTATGTGCTAACATACTTGAATGCCGGTGTGGTCTAACGTAGTGTATAGACCGACTCTTAGTTGAGTAACGAATGGCTAGAGACTCGTAGATCGGGTCGTTTCGTAAAATAACGGAAATGTGCAAACACACAAGAGTGGATCGATAACGGTTAGAAAACCATATTGAAATAATCCACGAAATAAATAAGAGTGGAGAGATAAATGAACCTCCATCGAGAGGATTGAAGTTAGTCCAATGATGCGAACTTATAAGTAGGGTAAAAGAGACCTAAGGGACCATTTAACTCCCTTGAGACATGGTCTACCTCCTATAAGAGGATTTTACCCTGTATAAGAAAATTACCGAAAGTATAAATATATGAAATGTAAGGGTAACTCATAAACCTAAGATTACCCGAACTTAAGTAATGTTCCCAAAATCATTAGGAACATCGAGAGAGATGCTCCTAGACTAATATACATAATTATATTATAACTCCGAGAGAGGAGTGTATGTGAATGTGAGAAGTCCGAGAGTAGTCGGACCTATGTGAAAATAGTAGGAACTAAGAGAGAGTTCTGGGAGCTAGTCGAACTATGCTCGAGAGCCATGTGCTTTGGCTTAAGAAAGTATTTAGAGTAACAAGCATGACGTAGGAGACCTGTAGTGTCTTAAGAACTACAAGAGCTTGAGTAATAGTAACCCAAGAGTGTGGGTGAGATAAAGTATGAGTAACCCAAGAGAATGGGTGAGTATAATAATGAGTAACCCAAGAGAATGGGCGATTATAATAATGAGTAACCCAAGAGAATGGTTGAGATTGTGAATAAGTAACCTGAGAGAGTGGGTGTGTTATTGAATAAGTAACCAAGGCATAGTGAGGTATAACCCTCAAGGCCTAAGAGTAAATTGATACAACTAACAACCTTGTTATGTTAGTTAGGGATTGTATCCCATGATTGATTGTCAAATCCCTGTGTAGTGTACATATATAATGTATCACTATATGCACGTTGATTGAATTAAAATGAGCTTCATGCTCTTGACAAAAGTAGTCAGCGTACCCCGGTTAGCATGTGGGGTATGCGAATTTCATATGCAGCGTTAAGCTGAGCCCCTAGGGGCATCGTTTTTAATTAACACCCGATTGGATGAATCTTATAGGATTTGAGAATTTGGATTCCAAGGGAGAGTAGACAAACGACTACCGACAATGAACGATATGGTTTTCTTGTAGCTTGTTTGCTAATGAGGTGTCCCTCGGCATGTGTGCTATTTGTTTAATTGCTTCGACTAAAACAAGATAAAGCATGCAACCGATTTATCGTATTTCCTTGTGTGTTTATGTTATATTAACACACTTGTCTTGGAGGATTTACTAACAATGAGTAGTGAACATTTGCATGAGAATAAAACACACTTCCCTTATTGGTTGCTTAATACCCGGAAAAGGTTTAGCTAACAATCCTGTCTTCGAGACTTTTACTAACTAAACTTGTGGGGGTTGAGAAATCCGGGACGGTCCGGTCACATGTGTTTGAAAGAGGAGGTCGGTATCTGTATCTGATCCGGTATCCATTAAGACTTGTCTTCGGACTTGTCGCCTTGAGTCGACATATAGACTCGGCCACCTCGAATTTCTGTTTGTGGTGGAAGGCATATTAAGAGGGTGCAGTGGGATCACCTAAATCCCAATTTAAGAAATTTTATCTTATTTAAACCAATGGAGTTAATAGCTCCTTGGCTAGGGTTACTTTTGACCTGACAAAAATAAGCAATGAATTAAGTTTAACCAATTCTAAATAAAGAACGGTTGACTTGTTTGAGTTGAAGTTTGAAATGGGAATTAAATGTTTCCCGATTTAAGAGAGTTAAAAGAGCTAACTCCCTCATTTGATGAATGCCCATTATGATGTTCGAACTGTTTGAGCTATAAGCACTTCTTGTGATTGTGTTGTGTTTGATATACTTCTTATTGTTGTATTATTAATCATCTGCATGTTTACGAGAAAGTAGTCGTGCGTAGCCCCTCTAGCTTGGGGGCTACAAGTTAATCGTATCAGCGAAGGTGCTGAGCCCCTCGGGGAATCCATATTTATTTTTGTGGGTAAGCGCCCACAGAAGACCTACCTTGAGAGTAGGAGCGGGTAGACTTAGCATGGGCTTTACTTTTGTTACGGGTTGTGCATGTACACCCGTTGTTGTTAGTTGGAGTGGTTAGAGATTATGTTAGAGCTTGAGATACTTGAGGCTCATCTGATGTATTTTGTATTAAGTTTGTCAATTCTAATGTTCGGTATATTCTGGTTGACAGACCGTAGCAAGGTACTGGGTGTTGTAGTTTAATTCCGCAGTGATGAATTGAGCTGATGCGGTTTATTTGCAACGTTTTGGCACTTTTGTGTAATTTTTTTGAGTAAAAGCCTCCGTAAGTAATTTTTTTGCAAGAACTGTGTCGTCAACAAAAAAGCAATGAGATATAGATATGCATCTTCTACCTAAGGAAATCAGTTTCCATTCCTTACTACTAACCCCGCTCTACATACGCTGAGCCAAGCGCTCCAAACATAGAACGAAAACGAAGGGTGAAAGGGGGTCTCCTTGCCTAATCCCTCTTTCAGCGGTAAAGGATTTGATAAGAGAACCGTCCCAAGAGATCTGAAAAGAAACTGTAGTTAAGCAGCTCATAATTAAGTTTCTAAGGTTATCGGGAAGGCCTAAGAATAGTAGAGTTTCTTTTATGAATTCCGAAGACAATCTATCATAGGCTTTTGCAAGATCCAATTTCATAGCCATGCAACCCTCCTTGTTAAGGCTCTGAAAAGGATCGAGCACATGGAAAAAGCTAGCAAGCCAGCTGGTTTCGATTACTCTTCCATGGAATCATACCCCGAGGTTGATCTCCCTCTAAAGTTGAAGCTGCCCACACTTGCCCTATACAAGGGTTCCTCAGACCCACAGGTCCATCTGGCGATGTTCGATAGGGAGATGTCCATCCTCAGAGAATGAACACCAAAACCTATGAGGAGGTTTGTGAGGCTTTCTTGCACCATTTTGAGTATGCTAGGAATCTCAAAGTCACTAGGTCAGACCTCGCCAGTGACACAGTGAATCAATGTCTGACTTCATCAAACGGTGGAGGATGAAGGCCGCTGCAATGCCTGCAAAAATGGATGAGCAAGAACAGATTCGAATGATTGTAGATAATATGTAGAAACAATACAACAGTGAGCTGAGTTACACATAGTTCCCTAATTTTGACATGCTGATGGGACAGGTAAGAGTCATGGAAGAAAAGATCTATAAAGGTGAGTTGAATCTGGGACAACCCAAAGCCCAGGGTGTAGGTATCAAGACCTTTAAGTCAGGACCGACCAAAGCAGCTCGAGTTTTATATCAAGTAAGCACCATACAGAAGCCCAGTGCTGCAAAGCAGGGCAACAAGGCCTCACCCCGGTCCAGGAGGTTCACTGCACCAAGACAGTTTACCGACATTGGCCGGCCCCTCAGTCAAGCACTCGTGAAGCTACAAGAGCAAGACTTACTACAGCCTTTCACACCTAGCCCCGGGATCACCCAAGCCGCGGAACATCTCCATCAGTTCTACCAGTTTCATCAGTTACCAAGACACAGTACTGACGACTGCAGAGCATTGAAGCATAAGATAGAGGACCTTATCGAGCAAGGACTCTAGTTTGTTGAGTAGGCCGTTTTGTTTACACTTTTCAATTTTGTAAGAAGTTTATCACATTTCTATTTCAATGAACTTTAGATTTTCAAATTTTTGTTTTTTGGGCTTTTTCAATTTGTAATCACGAAAATGAAAATAAAAGAAGTGTGTTCGTTCACCTTGCACCTTCAACCAAATCGACTTGCTCATCAGCAAACATTTCTTAAAGCTAATGTTCACGGAACGGCCATTTTCTCGCAACTGAACAAAACGATTTGTCCTTTGTTTCTAAAAGGATGAACATGTCCAACCAAACACCACTACTCATCCCAAACATCCAAACAGCCCACAAGGAGGCTCCAAGTGCACATACGTCAAATTGTTGTCATAAACCTCAAGTCTATGCTAGGGCAAACTGAGTTCAAGTTCGTCATCTTTCATCGTTTGTTTAAACGTGTGAACGAGTTTCTGAGTGAGAAGTTCACGAGAGTGTCTTGAGCGGAAAAACAATGAGTGAATGAGCGTGTCATTTTTACACTACTCCGGAGATACCACATTCAAAGGTGAGGTAAACGGCATAACTCCGACCGAAGGAGATAATTTGTAAATTTACGCTTAGGCCTGTGAAAAGTAACAAAGAACGGATACACAACTACCAGGGATGACGAAGCACCTACGCACAACACCACATAGCCAAAAACTTGTGAACCCTGACATAAACCCTAGGCACCCCCGCTGAGCCTTTCACATATCCCTTTTTTGAAATTACAAAGCTCCACAAGACAAGCCAGCCTATGATGAATATCCAACCCGGTGACCAAAGGAAGCAAGGAGCCAGATTCTCGGATAACGTTTCCATCAGTCCAAAGAAGCAACGCCGCTATCAGCATGACAAAGCGATCCGCAAATGGTCCCAGAGTGACACAGGATCCGAAGAGCTCACATCAAAACAGCTCTTAAAGCTCAAAACCGGGAGACACGAGGACCCCGAAGGCAAAGTCAAGAAAGGATAAAACAAAGAGGCAAACCCGAAGTGCCTCGAGGAAATCCGAGTGACAAAAAGAGGAATGGTGTAAAGGACGACTTCAAAAGTCCAAGTCCAGAAGCTCGAAAGCAACGTCAACACGAAGCAGATAGACGACTTCAAGACAAGGAAGATGATTCCGAGAGAAGAAGCGAGGTGCAGCTTTGGTCACCCCTTTTAACTCCACATACCTCAAATATCCCTCCACGGTCCCGTTGTCTTTCATCACACCCCATGGCCACGTTATAAGCTTTAAAGACTTCCGACTTGGTAGTTGTGTATCTAATCACGTGAAAGTAATAGACCGAATGCCTAAATCCAACAAATTTTAAATTCAATGGTCTAAAAGTTGTGACCATAAGTGAAGAACAAGTGCAAGCACCAAACACGCCGAGTGTAGGTTAGGAAGCATCACATCAAAACATAAGCCTTAACCCTATAAACACGAGACTGGTTCGCACGTTTAATAAAAGAAAATACTGGGGGTAATCGATTGTTCCGATCGATTGCCATGAACTTTAGCTCAGATTGTCTTAAAAGAAAATAATGGGGGCAATTGTTGGTTCCAACAATTGCTATGACAACACCAATTGGAACCTAAAGCTTGAGCACCACCAACATCACCACCACACAGGCCCATATAAGCCCTTACCACCACATCACCCCACACAGGCCCATATAAGCCCTCACCTTCACACCACCACTACACAGGCCCACATACGACCTTACCTTCACATCATACACCATACCCCACTGGTGGCATGTTCATCTCCGAAGAGATAAATTACAAGTCCGAAGTCTTTAGTCAGGAAATGATAATTTCACATTCCTTTTCAGTAAACAGGATTTTCTTCAAACACTGCCACGTTTGGCACCTTTTTCAACAATTCCATGTCTTGAACAACTTTCATTCAAACACGTCGGTTTCATAAACCTCATCATGGCCACAGTTGGTACATTTTCTAGCAATGTCTTGCTTTGGACAATTTTTTATACTTAACATTGCCATGTTTGGCACATTTTCCAACGGTTCCTTGTTTTGGTTAACTTTCCTACATACACTTTGATTGTATTTTAACATGCACATCATCATTGCCACGTTTGGCACTTTCATAATCAACTTTCATCATGATCATTTGCATAAAATTTACCTTGCATCTATTCATACGAGATTTCTCACCACAAATCAGAGATACAAATTCTCACTCAAAGATACAGATTCTTTAGAGATACAGATTCTCACCCGAAGATACAGATTCTTCAGAGATGCAGATTCTCACCCGAAGATACAGATTCTTCAGAGATACAGATTCTCACCCGAAGATACAGATTCTTCAGAGATACAGATTCTCACTCGAAGATACAGATTCTTCAGAGATACAGATTCTCACTTGAAGATACAGATACTTCAGAGATACAGATTCTCACTCGAAGATACAGACTCTTCAGAGATACAGATTCTCACCACGAGGATACGGATTCTTCAGAGATATAGATTCTCACCCATAGATACAGACTCTTCAGAGATACATATTCTCACCATAAAGATATGGATTCTTCAGAGATACAGATTCTCACCCGAAGATACAGATTCTTCAGAGATACAGATTCTCACTCGAAGATACAGATTCTTCAGAGATACAGATTCTCACCCGAAGATACAGACTCTTCAGAGATATAGATTCTCACCATGAAGATACGGATTCTTCAGAGATACAGATTCTCACCCATAGATATAGACTCTTCAGAGATACAGATTCTCACCACGAAGATACGGATTCTTCAGAGATACATATTCTCACCCGAAGATATAGATTCTTCAGAGATACAGATTCTCACTCGAAGATACAGATTCTTCAGAGATACATATTCTCACTCGAAGATACAGACTCTTCAGAGATACAGATTCTCACCACGAATATACGGATTCTTCAGAGATACAGATTCTCACCCATAGATACAGACTCTTCAGAGATACAGATTCTCACCACGAAGATATGGATTCTTCAGAGATACAGATTCCCACCCGTATTTGCAAATTATTTAAAGGTACAAATTTTCTCCTGAGTAGAAGAACTCACCCTCAAGCTCGTCATAAGTCTTACCCACTTCCTTAGCATCTGCCACGTTTCGCACTCTCAGTCCTTAACCTTTTACACACACTTCGGAATAGGTTCCGGTCCCTAGATGCACCTAGGTCATGCAATTCATCACCACATTAAGCACATTTCACTCATTATAGGTAGTCAACGCCTTAGAATAGTTTGACATCATTTTCATCGTTTAGGTAGTCAACGCCGTAGAATAGCTTGACATCATTTTCATCGTTTAGGTAGTCAACGCCTTAGAATAGCTTGACATCATTTTCCTCATTTAGGTAGCCAACGTCTTAGAATCGCTTGACATTGCTTCATCTTATAGGTAGTCAACGCCTTAGAATCGCTTGACATTACTTCATCTTTTAGGTTGTCAGCGCCTTAGAATCGCTTGACATCTTTTCATTCTCACTCATAGGTAGTCAGTGCCTTAGAATAGCTCGACACAATCTGCATATAGGGCCTTTTAAGATTCAAAATTTTGGGGTATCACTCAGGCATCAACTAGACTTTTAATCTTCATTACAAAGCCTAGTTGACGGGGGGCAATCTGTTATACCCAAAATTTTAACCCCCCGGAAGAGAGTCTCTACTAATAGGCTAGTTTGGTCAAGTAATCAGGGTTCCCAATTCGATCGGCACATTTCATAGTACTAGGAACAGCTTAGTCATCTTTAGGGGCATTTTCGTAAATTTTCAAGGCTCCTAAGCCCCTTATAAGCTTTCTCTCTCCTCCAAAGAAGGGTCAAATCAATTCAAAATGCTTTGAAATTTTAACCCATGATAAAGGATGACATTTTGGGCATATTTGTGTTGGATTTTTGATTTTTCAGATTTCCAATAATTTTCTAGCAATTTTTGATTGAATCTGACAAGAAATTGAATTTAAAAATATTCCAATATCCAAAAAATTCGATTCCACTTTGGAAAAATCAGAAATATCATCCTTTACCCATGTTTAAAATTTCATAGTCAAATTCATTTTGGAAGCCCTTGAGCTAAAATATCGATAAATCTTGATTTTTACCGGATTTTTCTATCTTTAAGGAAGCCTATATAAGGAACCTTATCCCTTGATCAAATCAGAACTTCAAGAACCCTAACACCTCAAGAAACTCAGCCGTCACAACCTCCCCACGTTTTTACACATCCAAGCCCCGAAACTTCATCGAAATCTCACAAAATCAACACCAAAACACCTTTTTCAACTCCCACAACATCACTCATCATCTAACCTTCACCAAAACAGCACCAAAACGTGAAGAACATCACCAATAACCAATAGTCAGAAGCTGGTCCCGAACCCAAACCGACTCCGACAGAGCACCAAAAGACACCCGACGTGGAGAAACCCCTCAAATCCGAAGGTAAAACAGGTTAGAACCCAGATTTTCTAACTCCCCCCGGTTAATCTAACCTTATATTAAAATTTGGGTTCGAAACAATTCCTTTCTGTTTCTGAATTGTCATTTTCTTTACTTTTGTTCACTAACTTGTGCATTAAGTTTCGTATTTAATTTGACCTCAAATCGAGAATCTCTGATTACTAACATATTGGAAATCTTTCAGGTTACACACCCATAATTTTTTAGCCAAAAACACCGTCAGGAACCACCAGAAAACCCCTATCCGTGGGTGGTCCGTGACCTCGGACGCGTGGTCTGGGACCACGGACGAGTTGTCCGTGACCACGGACACCTACAGACGGTGGTAGGATTTTTTATTTTCTGATTTTTCAAATTTAGGGTTTTTAACAGTACATATCCGGGCCCACGAACACCTGTCCGTGGCCCTAGACTTTTCAAGTTTACGTTTTTATTTTAGTTCTGTTTTCGTAATCATGTAATTCAATTGGGGTCCCGGGTCTCGGACATTAGGTCCGTGGCTATGGACATAATTAAAATTTAACCTAATTCTGCCTCCAAAACCCTAGTTTAGTTATTTTTAATTTTTCATTTTATGTCAAAAAATGCTAAAAACATAAAAAAACAGAAGCTCACACACTTAGGTTAAAATGACTTCGTAATAAGCCGTAAATAAACTAAGTAGAGGAAAAACAACTTCGAGGGGTAATAAAAGTAATTGAACCCTAATTAAGTCGAATATCAAGCCCCCGAACCCAAACTCTCCTTTCCTAATTTGATCTAGGTTAAAATTAGGTGGCGACTCATAATTGGTTCCAGTGAGCTAGCTTAGGTTTTAATAATTAATGTTATATGACTTAGTTATTAAACTTAGGTTTTAAGTGGACCTAAAACCCGATCAGATCCTAATCAACTCGAATCAACCTAGGATAGGGTTTAAAAATCGAGGCTCACTACACTAAGGGCACTCCATGTTCAAGAGATTCCGTTGTCTCGTCCTTATCTTGGTGTAACCCGAGTTGTCCTTCTTTCTCATAGATGTTGACTATACAAAGGTCCGCTTTGAATGTGGGGATTGGAGTATATTCACATTGTTGTGCAAGTTCTACGGCTTGTGTAACAAGCGTTTGAAATTGAGTGGGTATTGTTGGTGGCGTCACTCCGTCTTGTGTTCGTGTCCTTTGGTATGTCTTGGTGTAAGGATTTCAGTCCTTTCCCAAGCACATCATCTTCAGCTTCATCTTTGCTCCACCTGGGAATTCAGGTGTGTAAAATCCTCCTGGACCCGCTCCTAGTTCGTTGCATCGTCGGATGATTGAAATTTATGCTTCGAGTGTCAGGTATCCCTTTAATAGAATCATACCTGGTCGGATGACCTGACACTGCTCTTTGGAGAAGTGGTGAGTGGTGATGTCGTCGACTTCATGGTTTGGGTTTGAAGGTATTGGGTAGCAGATATTAAATCTACCTATGGTTGTAAATTTCATCTACCGTGAGTTCTAGTTTCAACTAGTTTACTTCATGCTCAAATACATACTTCAACTCTACTTACTCATGCATTCATTCAAACAAGTACTTCAATACTTAGACATTCTTTACAAGGATTCAAGGTTTAAGTTAGTACCTAGGCCGGACTTAGTACCGGTCCCGTCACGGTCAATGATATGCAAGGCCGGCTTCCTCTACGGTGCGCCCTTCTGAGGACCTCGGGACCCCTGTCCTTGCGAGGCCTGCTGGGCTGGAGCATCGCCAGATGCAACCTCCTTGCCTTCCCTCTTCTTGTAGCTCTGGAAGTTTCCCTTGGACTTCGCATTCGCCAGGCACACATTAGCACGGTGTCCCGGTTTCTGACAGTTGAAGCATCTGATTTCCCTCCCTTGGCAATCTGTGTCGGGGTGATCTTGGTTGCACTTCCTACACACATAACTGCGGCCGTCAGAGTAATTCTTGCCATATCCGGAGCCATAACCTTTGGCTTTGAGTGTTAGCACATTTGGTGCGGTGATAATAATTGTTGTAATTATACATATACGAGTTTTAAATTAAGAAGATTACCCTTAGGTGGGTGTGATCTCAGTGGCTTTGCGGCCACTAGTGCAGAATAAGCAAGTTGAAGTGGCTCAGCTGCTTTGCCCTTCTCAGCATGGGCGCTGCTCTCACTCGGGGTGTTCTTCTGCGATTGCTGAAAGAACTTCCCCTTCTTCTTTTTCTAGCTCTTGCCCTGGTTCTGCTCCTCTGAGCTAGTGTTCTTGCTATTGGCTTTGCGCTTAAGCGCCTGTTCCTCATCTCTCAACTGACATGTAATTTCGACGCGAGATGCCGCGTGGTAGCCCTTCTGAAGTTTTAGGTATTAGATGATGCTCTTACTTATTACGGTAATGATTTAATATTGACAATGGTATTAAGGGTTCGGACCAATGTTCACCTGAAGGGAGGTAAATCTGGTGTACCCCATACCATACCGAAGGCGATGGCTCAGACCGCCATAGAAGCGATCGACCAAGACATGGCCGGTGTACCCAAGGTCGGGTAGAAGACGTAGAATGGAGTTGAAGGTGCGGTAGTACTCATCCACTGACATCTTTTCAGTCATCCTCAAGGCGTCAAGCTCTAGACATTTCTTGGTTTTGACGTGCTCGGGGTAGTACTTTGATCAAAGAATGGCGGTGAAAGATTCCCAATCAAAAGTGAGGTCGTCGACATACGCATACTTCACTAACTTCCACCAATCCATATCATCATCCTTGAGGTAGTATGCTGTTATTCTCACTCGAACTCCAGCAGGAGCTTCGAGGATTTCAAACGTCGTCTCCATTTCGGAGATGTAGGCTTCATGTTTAGCAGGGTCGCTCTCGCCTCGAAAGCAAGGAGGTCGGAGATCTGCGACAGCTTTTACCCAGTTCACATCTCTGGGTGGAGGGGGTGGGGTTGGTCCCGCTTGAGTTTGCTGGTTTTGCTGTGTCTGCTGTACAATGGTGATTACTTGTGGTAGCATCTGTGCTACTGTGGCAGTGACGATTTCTGCTATCGTCTGCGTGACTGGCTCTCCAGTAGCCTCTCCTCTGGGTCGGCCTCGACCTCGTCCTGACATCAAAACGTCTAACATTCTCATTAAGTACTGTGACCAACTGGTCTTGAATTCAAGCAATGGTATCGTCTGTAAGGACGTTAAGGGTATCTGCTGTGATCAACAGTCATTCCTAGTTAGGTTTCTATTTCTCCGTTGTAAAACAGTTGTAATCCTAACTCGGTAATCCCTATGCTCGGAAATTCTAGACATCAGAGCGCTACTGCACTCTGATACCACTTTTTGTAACACCCCTACCGCTAATCCTCTACTTACCGTCTAATCATCTCGGTTATCCTACTACTCGCAGCAGATATACAAATACTACGGCGGGTGATACAATGCCGTTAACCGCCCATACGGCTAGCAAGGCTTACACTACATACAGTAACGATCCGATGTTTAGGAAATACCGAGCTATCTTAAATACTTCCCAATTCGTACATAACATTTACTTACATCACTTGATTACCGAGTATCCAAAATATAACCAATTACATCCCTTCTTCAAGTTCAAAAATCATGAGTTAACAACCTACTCATTCTACCAATTCACAATTCTTTCAATATCCAAAAGGATGTACCTGATAAGTCAAGAATTTGTCTAAGTTTACTAGGATAATTCATGCTTAATTATCTACGTTATGACTTTAAATTCCCTCCTTAATGCTTTATTTATACTTTATTGTTATATTTGTCTCCAATGATTGATTTGGAATGTTTTTAGGATAAAATGCTCAACAAAGTCCTTAAATGAAGATTTTAGAGGTTAAGGCAACAAGTGAAGTCAACCAGAGTCAAAGGCTGATTTTCATCAACTACTGCCGTGTTTTATTGAGGTCCGGGTTTGTATCCTGCTTTGTAAACCCAGACCATCTCATCGAAGAACTCTCTGCCTAGTTTTAGACGTGGTCTGGGTTTGCGTACTTGTTTGCAAACCCGGACCAACCTCAAGTGAGAACCTTCTGCCAAGTTTTAGTGGTGGTCCGGGTTTGCGTACTTGTTTGCAAACCTGGACCAATATAAGCGGAGCGCCGGAGATACTGCTACGGAAATAACGGATTTATTAGTCTATCTTCAAAGATCTTTTAGATCTTTTATTTTATCTTTTAGACAGTGGCCGTTTACTTAAGGATTAGCTTAGAGTTTCTAAAGGGTATGCTTGGATACACCACAATAGTCACGATACAACAGAGAGAGAGTTAGCATATTCTGAGAGATTTTCTGATCGAGAGTTTGGAGCTGAGCAGGGAAGGAAGTTCAACACAGAGACTTCACTACGAAGTCGAGAAGTCTCACCACAGAGTTTCCTCTTGTTCTTTATTACTACTCATTACAGTTTTGCTTATTGTAAACATGTCACTGAGTAGTTCCCTTAGATTCCGGTTTGCTATGTATCCCTAAATTAACTTTTCCTGTTCCTTTGTGATTCAATTCAATTCTATAGAGTAAAGTTATTTTCCTTGCTTAATTTCTTTAATCGTTATAATTTGGCCAATTATAAAGATTAGTATTTTGTTAGCTTATATGTGATGACTGCGGCTTTCAATTGAATACAGGGAAATAACCAGTTAGTTTAGAGACGGTAATTCCTCTAAATTGCTAATTGACCGATAATCTAGATTGTTCTTAAGGCGGTTAGTAAACAGTGGGTTCGTAACGAGAGTTAGAAATCGGTCTTTGCTAACTAGAATTTGCTAAGCGGGAGACCGGAGGTGAATTATCTTTGTTCTATGGTTTTATTCAGAATTGTCTTGGAAATCGCTTAGGGATAGGAATTACAGATTTAGGGAGAAGTAGTAAACCGGGATCTCTTTCCCAAATCAGTTTTGAAACAATTATTTTGTTGCTTTTTATTGTTTTACATTCTGTTTATAGCTTTTATTTGTCATCAAATCAAAACCCCCAATTTCATGTTTTAATTTGTTATTTAGTCTTTTTATTTCCTTTCCGGTTAGTAAATATTTAAACTAGACATCGCCTCCTCTAGTTCGATACTTAGGGAATACTCTCTATTAAAACTTGCTAGAATTGACCGGTACACTTGCCGTTAGATTTTATCCCAACAAGTTTTTGGCGCCGTTGCCGGGGAGGCACGGTTATTTAGTTTAGTCTTTATTTTAATTTCTTTTCTTTTATTTTGTTCAGTTTGTTTTTAGTCTGTTTTAATAAATTTTGTTCTTTTTATTATTCTCTTTTATTTTTGAACCAACGTGTTTCTTTCAGGTTTTATTTTTCTTTCTTTAGTATTTTCTAATCTGCTTTGTAGTCGTTGGTTAGTTAGGTTAGATTGCAGAATTTTATCTTTTGATTTTCTCTCTGTTTTTATCCCTGAGATTCTGTTAGTTTAAGTTAATTTACTCTGTTTTTATTCCTAGTTTGATTTTGTTTTAGATTTTCTTTTATCTTCCAGATTTTATTCCAGAATCTATTTACTATTTCTTAATATTATGTGTTTAGTAATTAGGATTTTTATTTGCGTTTTGTGTGTGGTAATTTCTTTTTATCTCTTTCTAGTTTTTGGTTGTTTTAATTTAATCGCTACTGTCCTTTTAATTTACAGTTTCAGTTTACTAACTCCCGGTTTATGGTTAACACCCGTTTTGCAGGTGAACCGGAGTTCGAACTCAATCTTGAGATCGAGAGATTTGCGAGACAGCTACATAAGGATTTGAATCTGGATCCACCAGTTGAAGAGAAGGTCCCTGAACCACCTGTTGACGAGGAGGTTCCGGAAGTTCAACCAGAAGTTAACATGGCGAACAACCAGAGGCAGATGAGGGACTACACCCGTCCAAGTGTTAAAGGGTTGGTGTCGCCGATAGTGATTCCTGCATTGCCAGCAGGAGTACAGTGGCAGTTCAAGACCCACTACGTGACCATGGTGATGAACGCACCTCAGTTCAGTTGGACGGTTACTGAAGATCCAAATGTCCACCTCACTACATTCTTGAGATTGGTAGGAGCGTGTTCGACACTAGCTTTGCAGGAGGTTGCTCGGCTCACTCCGTTTCCGTTCTCCCTGAGGGATAGAGTAGCTGAATGGTTGAACTCACTGGCGCCTGATAGTATTACTACTTGGGAAGAGTTGGCTAATGCATTCCTGGCGAAATACTTTCCACCCTCTCGGATGCTGGCCATGAGGGGTGAAATTACCAACTTCAAGCAGTTTGCCGGTGAGACCTTATCTGAAGTATGGGAGCGTTTTAAGGGGATAGTAAGGAAGGTACCGCATCATGGACTGGGAGAAGAGGTTGTACTGCAGTCCTTTTACAAGGATTTGGACCCTTCTAGCCGGTTGTTGGTCGATACATGCACTGGAGGAAGTTTAATGGAGCTGCCCATTGCAAGAATCAAAGAGCTGTTAGAGACTATTACTACAACAGCTAATCAGTGGGGAGGTACTAGAACCGGAGAAGCTGCACCGAAGAAAACTGCTGGAGTTTATGAAGTGGATTTGAATACTTTCCTGGCTGCCAAGATAGAAGCAATGTCGAAGCAGTTTGAGCGTATGTGTGTAGTGATGAACCCGTAGTCCAGTGCAACAGCTGCTCCTGAGGTTTATCCACCTTGCGAATACTGTGGAAGGGCTTCTAACATGTGCTAATGCGCTCCACCGCAAGAAGAGGCAGCGAATTATGTTGGTAACAGGCCGGGTAATTATTTCAGGAATCAAGGCAACCCGGGTTATCACTCTCAGCAGCAGAATCGTTACCAAGCTGGAGGTAACAACAACTACAATCAAAGGCCCCAACAGCAGTACAATTCCTCCTATTAGAAGCAGCCATTGCAGAATCAGCAAGCGCATAATTCGGGTGCTAGAGCGTCTTCTAGTATGGATGAAGTTCTGGCCAGAATGAATGACTTCATCACAGTTAACACGAAGAAGTTTAATGAGCTGGAAGCCTTCAATCAGGAGCAGAGAACCTTCAATAATGATCAGAGGACATTCAATAGAAACATCAAGACTCAGCTGTCTCAGATATCTCAGCAGTTGGCTCAGCGTCCTTTGGGTTCCTTGCCTAGTCAGTCAGAGCAGAATCCGAGGGAGCATGCCAAGGCAATCACGTTGAGGAGTGGTACACAGCTTGACCCGGTGGTCCCTGAAGCTGAGGCTCCTCTCCCTAATGTTGAGCATAATGAAGAAACTGCACCAGCAGGTTCTCAGGAGGAACTAGCTGAAGGGGAGGTGACAATTAGCAAGATTCCTAAGACTTCCACACCTCCGCGACGCGCAGTTGCTGATGCGCCAGTTCCTTTTCCAAACCGGTTGAAGAAGAAAGACTTGGATGAGCAGTTTGGTAAGTTTTTAAGTATCTTTAAGAAACTAACCATTATCATCCCTTTTTCTGAAGCTTTAAAGCAGATGCCAATATACGCGAAGTTCATGAAGGACATCCTGTCCAACAGACGATCTTTGGTGGAGAAGGATATTGTGCAGCTTACCGAGAGCGTTTCAGCTGTTCTTTCGAAGAAGCTTCCACCTAAGCTTGATGATCCAGGTACTCCGGTCATACCTTACACGATAGGTAATGTGAATTATGGTAAGGGTTTATGTGATTTAGGTGTGAGTATTAATTTGATGCCCTTATCTATGTATTTGAAGCTTGGTTTAGGAGAATGTGAACCTACACGAATTACTTTGCAATTAGCTGATAGGTCAATTATCCTACCTAGGGGGGTGGTAAGAGATTTAATTGTTTCGGTTGGTACTTTTGCTTTCCCTGCTGACTTTGTTATTTTAGACATGGAAGAATACAAGGTAGTACCACTTATTCTAGGATGACCATTCATGCGAACAGCAAGGACCCTCATTGATGTTGAAGGAGGGAAGATTATACTGCGGTTACATGATGAGCAGCTTGTATTTGATATGACCAAGGCTGCTACTCACCCTTATGATGTTCATGCCTGTTTCAGTGTGGATTGTATAGACACTTTGATGCAGGACTATTCTTACAGCCCCACGGAGTCTAGATGCATGGAGAGGTGCATGGTAGATTCCATATAAAACCGCTCAGGATGATGCTCTATGTTTCGCTGCAGCGTTTCATCTTGTGCTGGGAGCCGTATAGAAGAACCATAGAATCGAGGAGGAACCGCTGGACCGAGTTCCAAGACGCTACTCCTTCTGTGGAATCACCACCCTTTCTTGAACTTAAACCTCTTCCTAGTCACCTTAAATATGCTTTCTTAGTTCCTCCATCTGATTTACCTGTTATTATGTCTAATAGTTTGACCGATGAACAGGAGGAGGCCTTGCTGCAGGTCCTGAGGAGGAACAAAGAGGCGTTAGGATGGTCCATTGCTGATATCAAAGGTATCTCTCCCACGTTTTGCACCCACCACATTTATCTTGAGGAGGATTACAAGCCATTGAGACATCCCCAGCGGAGACTGAACCCGCACATGAAAGAGGTAGTTAAGAAGGAGGTTATCAAGCTATTGGATGCAGGTATAATCTATCCAATCTCTGACAGCGAATGGGTATGTCCTACTCAAGTAGTACCTAAGAAAGGAGGTTTAACTGTGGTACCTAATGATAAAGGTGAATTAATTCCTCAACGTACTATTACTGGGCATAGAGTTTGCATTGATTATAGGAAGTTAAATGCCGCCACTAAGAAAGACCACTTCCCCCTTCCCTTTATTGACCAAATGCTAGAAAGGCTTGCAGGACAGGAATATTACTGTTTCTTAGATGGTTACTCCAGTTATTTTCAAATTCCAATTGCTAAGGAGGACCAAGAGAAAACCACTTTTACCTGTCCATATGGTACTTATGCTTATCGACGCATGCCTTTTGGTTTATGTAATGCACCAGGCACTTTTCAACGATGCATGACTACTATTTTTGCTGAGTTTATTGAAAAGTGCATTGAAATCTTTATGGAAGATTTTTCTGTCTTTGGACCAACTTTTGATTCATGTTTGAGAGACTTAGATTTAATCTTAGCTAGATGCAGGGAAACTAACTTGGTGCTCAATTGGGAGAAGTGCCACTTCATGGTGCAGGAAGGCATCGTGCTCGGGCATAAGATTTCTAGGAAAGGGATCGAGGTAGACAAGGCCAAGGTTGAAGTCATCGAGCAGCTACCACCACCATCATCGGTAAAGGATGTCCAGAGTTTCCTCGGTCACAGAGGTTTTTATAGGCATTTTATTAAGGATTTTTCTAAGATCTCTAAGCCTCTTTCTGATTTGTTAATTAAGGATGCTAAATTTGAGTTTACGAAAGAGTGCTTAGACACGTTTAATTTGCTTAAAGGTGAGTTGGTTTCTGCACCTATTATTGTTGCTCCTGCTTGGTCGCTACCTTTTGAGATTATGTGTGATGCCAATGATTACGCATTGGGAGCAGCTTTGGGTCAGAGGCATGACAAGGTATTGAGGATAGTCCACTATGCTAGTAAGACTATGAACGAGGCGCAGAAGAACTACGCCATGACGGAGAAGGAACTGCTGGCGATTGTCTTTGCTTGTGATAAGTTTTGACCGTACATTATTGGTAGCAAAGTCATTGTGCAGACCGACCATTCCGCTCTCATGTATCTGTTTGGGAAGATTGACGCTAAACCTCGGTTGATTCGATGGATTTTACTCTTGCAGGAATTTGATATTGAGATTAGTGACAAACCTGGAGCGCAGAACGGAGTGGCGGATCACTTATCCCGTATGGAAGTCCCAGATTATGGCAGGCCGATCAATGAGTATTTCCCTGATGAGTATGTCTACATGATCGGTCATTCCACGGACCCTTGGTATGCTAATATTGTGAACCTCCTAGCTAAGGGCATCGTTCCTCCGGAGTTGTCATATCAGCAGAAGAAGAAGTTTTTCTCCACGGTCAAGCATTATCTTTGGGATGACCCGTTTCTGTTCAAGGTTTGTGCAGACGGTATGATTCATCGGTGCGTTTCTGAGGAGGAAGCTAGAGAAATCCTAACACATTGTCATTCTAGAGAAGCAGGGGGTCATTTTGGTCCGGCTAGGACAGCCGCAAAGTTTTGGAGGCTGGCTTCTTTTGGAAGAACTTGAACAAGGACTGTTATCAGTTTGTCTCCACTTGTGATCAATGTCAGAGGCAGGGGAATTTATCCAGACGTCATGAGATGCCATTGAATTCGATCTTGGAGGTTGAGCCGTTCGATCTTTGGGGCATTGATTTCATGGGACCGTTTCCATCCTCTCAGGGTAACCTCTACATCTTGGTAGCAGTAGATTATGTAACCAAGTGGGCTGAAGCGATAGCGGCACCTACCAATGATGCGAGGGTGGTGCTTAAGTTTTTAAAGAGGAATATATTTACCCGTTTTGGTGTCCCACGAGCGATCATTAGTGACGGGGGCACACACTTCTGCAACAAACAGTTTGAAGCTCTTCTGCATAAGTATGGTGTACGACATAATGTTTCTCTACCGTATCATCCACAGACGAACGGGCAAGTCGAGATCACTAACAGGGAACTTTAGTGGATCCTCCAGAAATTGGTTACATCCTCGAGGCAAGACTGGTCCCTTAAGTTAGATGACGCCTTGTGGGCCCTTTAAAACACCTTTAGGTATGTCCCCATACAAGTTGGTCTATGGCAAGGCCTGTCACTTACCTGTGGAGCTGGAGCACAAGTCTTTTTGGGCACTCAAGGCATTGAATTTTGATCTACAAAAGGCTGGTGTGAAGCGTAAGTTATAGATGTGTGATCTGGAGGAGTTTAGAGAAGAAGCTTATGAAAATGCCAGAATCTATAAGGAGAAGACGAAGAGGTGGCATGATAAGCTATTAGTCAAGCGTGAGTTTCACGTTGGGGATAAGGTTCTTCTATTCAACTCCCGTCTGAAATTATTTCCTGGGAAGTTGAAATCTCGTTGGTCTGGACCGTTCACAGTGACAAGTGTCTCGCCCTATGGAGCTATCGGTCTCATCAATTCAGAAGGAGAGACATTCAAAGTCAACGGGTCTCAGCTGAAGCATTATCTAAGTGGTGATCTTGTCAAAGTCCATTCGGTGATCACGGTCCATGATCCTCAATACTGATTAAACAGTTGCACGGTCTAGCCAAAGACCGAAAAGACGGGCGGCTGGCTGGGAGACAACCCAGTTTTGTGAGTTTTAATGTTTTTGCTTTTGTTTATTTCTCGTGAGTTTTGTGGTTTTTTATTCTTTCTCATTGGTCTAATGTGTTTGTTAAGAATGCTTTGTTTAGTTTTTCATCGTATTGAAGGTAAATTTAGAAGTTTGGAGGGACAACAGTTGCAGATTTTAGTTTCTGGCCACTTCTGAGGGTGGTCCGGGTTTGTATCCTGGTTTGCAAACCCGGACCTATGTTTGGCGAAGCTACTGGGATGTTTTAGAGGTGGTCCGGTTAAGGTGCAGGTTTGCAAACCCGGACCTGGCGGGCGCGCTACTTACTGTCTACTTTTGGAGGTGGTCCGGGTTTGTGAACTGGTTCGCAAACCCAGACCATATGCGCGGAGCAGTTACTGGCTTATTTTGAGTGTGGTCCGGGTTTGCGTACTTGTTTGCAAACCCGGACCAAGTTACATGCAGAACATAAAGGGGCGCGCGGGACTTAATCCCTATATCTACCTCCTTCCTCCTCGCGCCGCTACCCAGTCTCCCCACCATCTTCGCCCAGCCCCATCTTCACCACCACCGCCATTCTCCCGTATCACCACACCACTTCCGGCCTCGCCACTTACGCCCCCACCACCACTTCACGACTTCCCGACCTCGCCACTATCGTCGCCACCACCATCCCATCACCCACCTGCCTGCACTTCGCTCTTCTTCTCCCGACAGCCCGCGCGCAACCCCAACCCACCACTACTGCTTATTCAACCTCGCGCCACTCACCCGCCACCCACCCCGGTTCCGCCTTCAACTCACCGCACCACCTGCTATCGCTATTTTTACCAGCCCCGCCTCACACCACCGCCACCTGTCTCTCTCTGCTCGCCCGCTCACCCGACAACCACCGCACCCCATCACCGTCGATTCCCGTACTCCATACCCACCTGTACATTACTGCTACAGTAACCCACCCCGTCCAGCCGCATCGCCTCCACGCCCTATCTCTAAATTCGGTCCCGACTCGACACACCACTCACCACCACCACTACCTGTCTCTGCCCTTTAGCCCACCGTCATCCACCACCGCTAACCTGTTCAAACCGGTAGCACACAAACCCCTATCCCTCTTCATTTGTTAATTGTGTGTTACTATGGCCCCGAAGAGAGCTCGCCAGTCCATTGCCGCTGCCGCCTCACTATCTGCTGCACCTGCACCGCCTGCACTGTCTCCACCAGTCCAATACCGCGAGTCAGTGCACTCGGACTTCATCAGTGATGCAGCTTTTGATTGGTATAATGTCAAGGACCGGAAAATAATTCCAGAAAGGTCAGTGTCTGATGAGCTAATCACTGAGTTTGATTTACAGAATTTGTTCGGTTCAAAGGGTTGGGGTAATTTGCTGCATGTGGGTGGGGGGTGATATTATCCGCGCTTGATCAAGTTGTTTTATGCTAATGCTGAGAAGACGGATGGTTATGATATAATTAGCGCATGGATAAAAGGGAGGTACATCCGTATAGATCATGCAGCGGTTGATGAGTATTTTGGAGTGCAGGATGCGTTTGATAATAAAGTGCTTAGAGAGGCTTTGAAACATGTGGATAATGATAAGAAGAGGGCGAAGGAACACTATATGAGTCTGGTTGTTAATGACCCTGAGGTACAGAACCGTCAAAGACGGTTTTCGAGGGATAAGAAAGTTGTGACGGGGGATAAACTGCCGACCCTGATTGAGCGATTGATTTTGTCCATTATTATGCATAATGTTCGCCCGAGAGAGTGTGCTGACCTGAACTCTCTGGATTGTTTCTTTCTGCGACATCTACTGGATGATGAGTTCTCTCACGGTGCTTGTCCTATAGTATTTTCTACGGTTGTTATTGATCATATTTTGCGTATCAAGGATGTGGACAGCACTGCATCTCTTGCTTTTCCGCATTTCATGCAGTATCTTTTTGAGAAGGCTGAAGTTAGTTTTCGTGATGAGCGGCCTCAAAATCCCGCATCTCCCTTGGATATGACAGTTATGCATCACTTTCAGTGGGAGAAGATTGGGGACAGATGGATAAAGCGCCGTCGTGCCCGACCGGGTGAGAGAGCTGCCCGGTCTGCTGGTGCCGATGTGGCCGGTCCCTCAGAGATTAGGGGTGCTGTTGTGCCTGCAACGGGTCAGATGCCAAGATTTGAGGAGCTGATGACGGAGTTCAGGGATTGGCAGGGGGTGTGCACCACTCTCTTTAATGAGTTTGGCTCGCGCCTCGATAAATTATCCACTCAAGTTCAAAACTATGGAGTTCGTCTGACATATTTGGAGGCACGTCGTCATGCTTCTGAGGTTCGCCAGGAGGCGATGATGGAGGAGTACGATGCCCGCTTCGCCCGTATGGAGGCGTGGTATCTTCCGGATGAGTCGTAGTCACAGCCTCCACACCCCTAGATTCCTGGAGTTTGGGTTTTTCGTTCTCTGCCTTTTCGTTTATTTTGATGTGTTTTATTGTCTTGGTTGTTTCCTAGAAGTTTTTAGTCAGTTGTACTTCTGGATTATTTTTCCTTTGGATTCGAATTCTGTTTTTATATTCCGGATGTATTACTTGATTATGATGCTTTGCCCGCACATTTAATGTTTCTGCAAGACAGTGTTGGTTGTTGGTTTTATTTCTTGAGCTACAGGTCTGCCTTTGCTGTGTGTGAGGTATTGAGGGAACCAAAGGGAACTCTGTCGAATTTTCTGCAGACTTCAACACCCCGATGTTTTACATAAGTGTGAGGACGTTGTCCTTACCATACTCCAGGGGCGTGATTTTCTAACTTCTTTTATTCTTCAAACGTTGTTTTCTGTGAATTTGTGTTTTCCTTCAATCTTAATCATTTTCATGAAGCAATGAGGGCATTGCTTATTTCTAAGTGTGAGGAAGGGAAATTACACATGCTCATGTTCAATTACATTCGAATGTGCTAATTTTGAACATTTTTAAGGCTACCACTCTATTTTCACTGCATTTTTGTTGGCCCTCAAAAATTTTTGGTTGCGTAATATACCTGAGTCTTATTCAGTGGTTGTATAAGTTGGTTTGGAACACCGCACGAGTAGCACTAGTTTCTGTGAGATCAAAGCTGGAAAACAGTTGTGGGAATTCTGGTTGCACTGCTTGTATGTACAGTTTTGATTAATTATGGTCTATTTCTTCACTAAAAAAAAGTTAAGCCCATTAGTGTAACTATTTTTCTTTGATTTCACTTGGGGACTTTGGAAATGATTCTTGAATGAAAGGAAGGAAGGACAAAGGAAAGGTACTCCTCTAATCGAACTTTTAACCCAGAAATAGGCCTCGTCCATTTGGTAATTAAGTCCTTGGGGTGCCTCATCACCCATCTACCTAAGGTCATCTTATCTGGGATAGAAGACCCAACACCGTTACATGAATGGAGAGAAAAGTCTGAGGGATATAAAAGAGAAAGTTAATGCTTGTTTAGAAAGTTGAAGAAATTTATTTCAAATGCAAAGTGCAAATTCTTTCTTGATTATGAGTACATGGTGATGAAAGGTAATATGGAATAAGATATTACTTCTCACCCCTTGTCGTCCATGGATTTTGGAAAGTTAATTGGAGAGTAGTCCCTGAGTGAAATTTGAGTCAGGTGGTTTTACTATGTGTCTTAAGCCTTTGGAAAATACTTCTCAATTCACTGTTTATGAAAACCTGCAAGTGTGGATCATTGTTTTCTATGACTGCTTTTCATTATTAAATTTCCTTGTGCCCGGTTCTAAACTGACGTCTCCCTTCTGTAAGATTTCAGTATGTTTCTATTTGCTTGAGGGCAAGCAAAGATTAAGTGTGAGGAAGTTGATAAGTTAGGAATTTGTCTAAGTTTACTAGGCTAATTCATGCTTAATTATCTACGTTATGACTTTAAATTCCCTCCTTAATGCTTTTTTTATACTTTATTGTTATATTTGTCTCCAATGATTGATTTGGTATGTTTTCGGGATAAAATGCTCAACAAAGTGCTTAAATGAAGATTTTAGAGGTTAAGGCAACAAGTGAAGTCAACCAGAGTCAAAGGCTGATTTTCATCAACTACTGTCGTGTTTTATTGAGGTCCGGGTTTGTATCCTGCTTTGTAAACCCAGACCATCTCATCGAAGAACTCTCAGCCTAGTTTCAGACGTGGTCTGGGTTTGCATGCTTGTTTGCAAACCCGGACCAACCTCAAGCGAGAACCTTCTGCCAAGTTTTAGTGGTGGTCCGGGTTTGCGTACTTCTTTGAAAACCCGGACCAATATAAGCGGAGCGCCGGAGATACTGCTACGGAAATAACGGATTTGTTAGTCTATCTTCAAAGATCTTTTAGATCTTTTATTTTATCTTTTAGACAGCGGCCGTTTACTTAAGGATTAGCTTAGAGTTTCTAAAGGGTATGCTTGGATACACCACAACAGTACGATACAACAAAGAGAGTTAGCATATTCTGAGAGATTTTCTGATCGAGAGTTTGGAGCTGAGCAGGGAAGGAAGTTCAACACAGAGACTTCACCACGAAGTCGAGAAGTCTCATAACAGAGTTTCCTCTTGTTCTTTATTACTACTCATTACAGTTTTGCTTATTGTAAACGTGTCAATGGCTGAGTAGTTCCCTTAGATTCCGGTTTGCTATGTATCCCTAAATTAACTATTCCTGTTCCTTTGTGATTCAATTCAATTCTATTGAGTAAAGTTATTTTCCTTGCTTAATGTCTTTAATCGTTATAATTTGGCCAATTATAAAGATTAGTATTTTGTTAGCTTATATGTGACGATTGCGGCTTTCAATTGAATACAGGGAAATAACCAGTTAGTTTAGAGACGGTAATTCTTCTAAATTTCTAATTGACCGATAATCTAGATTGTTCTTAAGGCGGTTAGTAAACAGTGGGTTTGTAACGAGAGTTAGAATTCGGTCTTTGCTAACTAGAATTTGCTAAGCGGGAGACCGGAGGTGAATTATCTTTGTTCTATGGTTTTATTCAGAATTGTCTTGGAAATCGCTTAGGGATAGGAATTACAAATTTAGGGAGAAGTAGTAAACCGGGATCTCTTTCCCAAATCAGTTTCAAAACAATTATTTTGATGCTTTTTACTGTTTTACATCTGTTTACAGCTTTTATTTGTCATCAAATCAAAACCCCCCCAATTTCATGTTTTAATTTGTTATTTAGTCTTTTTATTTCCTTTCCGGTTAGTAAAGATTTAAACTAGACATCGCCTCCTCTGGTTCGATACTTAGGGAATACTCTCTATTTAAACTTGCTAGAATTGACCGGTACACTTGCCGTTAGATTTTATCCCAACAGTACCCCATGGTACACCGGCTATTCAAAAAGGCATACAGCCATGTACAACTTGGTACACCATTTAAAACCTACTAACTACACAAAGTATCTTGGTCTCGTCACGACTGTCATCCCTCTCGAGCACCTGGAAAATTAAAAATAGTGTCCCAAGGGGCTCAGCAAAAGCTGAGTATAAACTTCGCATACACCGCGTGCTAACGAGGGTACGCCGAATAATTGGTCGAATATACATGGAGTTAGTTTTATTCATGCATACATGTAATTACGTACAATAATAAATTCATACAAAGCACATACTTACAAGATGCAATACATACAACCGAAGGCAATACACAAGCCAAACAGTATAACAATACAATCCACAATCCATACTTCGTTCTTTGTTAGCCAGTTACCCATCCGGGTTAATCGGATGTTCTTTTACTCGGTACCATAGTACTTACACAATCTTACTCATACAATACTTACTTACTTACTTACTTGTTACTTACTTTCTTACTTACATACTTTATACTCATGTTAAGTCGGTATGACCTCCAGGCAGGGACTACACCGTCCCACCACCGGGCTTTAGGGTGGCTCACTAATCCAGGATGCTACCCATTTACGGGTTTTGGTCCATGGAAAAGATAAAGGCAAGGATTTGGATCGAACCTCTTGTGTCTCCTCCTCCTCACGCGTGGCCGAAACTATATCGGACTTCTACTCATTCCAATTTACCAATTTCTTAATGTTAGAAATGTTAGCTTGTTAGGAATCAGTTAGAAGTCCTACTCTCAATTACGTGGTCAGTACAATACACATCAAGGCATACACACTTCATTCTCATCCATTCATTTCATGAATTATACAAACTGAGAGTTAAGATAAACATCCAACAAGGAACAATATCATATAAGCACAAGTAGGTGCAATAAATCCGATTTGTGCGTTTTATCTTATTTAGGTGATCAATTAGCACACAAACACACAAATCAGAGTAGCCAAGGTAGCATACAGGGCATGAGAAGTTCATACTGTTCACCGTTGTACTCGAATCCGACTTTCCTTCGGTGTTCACTATTCAAGTCCTATAACATACATGGAGTTGTATGGTTAATGATCTATTATTGACCTAACTCTTTATTCCATTACCATTCCCTATGTACACTTACTAGTTCTTACAATTCATAAGTGGTTATGAAAACCATTTCATCCTTTAAGTTTGTTTTCTTACTCATGTGCATGTTCTCTTATTATTCCTACCCAACAATGGTGTACTTCTATATATATACATTTAATTACTACTATTATTATTATTATTTATTTTATTTTTGTATGACTCGACCGACCTTACCCAGGGTTGGCCCCAAGGTCGGTCGAAGTCAGTGTGTTTCGTTCCTGGAAATTTCAGACCCGACCGACCTTGTAAGGTAGGTCCCAAGGTCGATCCAAGTCAGTAAGTTCTGGTTCTGGAGATTTAAGACTCGACCGACCTTGCAAGGTAGGTCTCTAGGTCGGTCAAAGTTAGCGACTTCTGGGTTTACATTTTACGACTCGACCGACCTAGCCAAGTTCGGTCCCAAGGTCGGTCGAAGTAAGTAGACTTCTGTCCTTGAAAATCTGGGCTCGACCGACCTTGCCGAGGGCGGTCCCAAGGTCGGTCCAGTCCAGTGTTTTCATTTTAAATTCTATTTCAGCTCCTTTCATTACCCATTACTTCCCCAATCTTCCTACAAGTAATCTAACAATGTTTTAACACTAATTAGACCCTCTAAATCACCTTAGTTCATCCGCCAAACTCATTACTCATTTCTATATTAACTTACACAATTTTTCTCACTTTCATTCCAGCACTCATGCTAGTTTTTGCTCTTAAATGCTATAGATTTTTAAACTAACCTTTACCATCCATTACTTCCTCAACTAATGCCACTCCTAGAGTTTAAATTGCATTACCTTACATCCTAGTTCTTCCCACTACCTAATTCTTTCTCAATCCGTTGCTAAATTGCACACATTAAGCTCTCAAAACACACCTAGTAACTACCTAGGTTATTCTCTCTTCTTACACATCTAAGCCTTCAAATTTCTAGACCAATTTTGATAGAGTTTCCCCTACATTTTTCACTTTGCCCACATAAAATTCTCAGCACACAATTCACTTACAATCTCCACATTAATCTCAAAGCATAAGTTTTCCTGCACATATACATTCATTCCCCAAAGGTTCTCCCAAGCTTTTAATCATCTGTTAAAAGTTTTAAAATAGTTACATTCTCTTCCTCATTATACTACAACATAACTACTACTCAAAACAATATACATTACTCATTTTATGCCCTTAAAATCTGTTACACTAATGTATACCAAACTAGTTTAAGGCAAGAGTAGTTACCTTCTAGTTCTAGCTTTCTTTCTCTTCTCTTCCTTTCTTCTTTCTTTGCTCTTCCTCTTCTAACCGGTTATGGAGAATTCAAATCCTAATGCTACAGCCCATCAATGCATAACCATTTTAATTCAAAGCCAACCCTCACATCAACCTAGAGCTTAGGACAAGTTTTTAGGGTTTACAAAATGCATTACCTTGCAAGTGTATAGAGGGAGTGTTGGACAGCAACAAAAGCAAGATTCCCACTCCAAGAAGGAAGCCAAAATCGGCTGGAGAACAAGGAACAAGAAGCTCAAAACTTGGAAATTTCTATTTTACAAATGAGAAATAGAAATGTTAGTTTTTCGAATTTCTTTTTACCTCAAACCAACAAGATGAAGGAGGAGTTCTGTAACGACCCCAAAACCGGCCTAGGAGTTAGGGCCATTACACGCCGCGAGTCTACTACCTAACGTCGCCAGGCTCTAAGCAAAACAATCCCCAAAACTAGATAACGAACTTGTATAAATACCGAAAGAGTTTACAAGATCTAAATACTTATAAGTCAAATACAAGGAAAGGCCCGAAGGCTACACAAGCTCTAAAGCGTCCAACGCGCAAAGCAAACAAAGTCTAAAGAAACATAAAAAAACGAAGCTCCAGAAGAGGACAAGAAGAGAAGATCCCACGAGCTCAATCTGCAACAAAGTAAAGGGGTGAGCTAAACAGCCCAGCAAGCAGAAGACTTCCTCAAGGAAGCCCACTCAAAACAGAAGTAGAAGAATAATTTATAAGCATAGAAGAAGGCGGAATCATTATAAACAGACAGAACGGAAACAAAAACAGAAGCAGAGTAGAACGTCACTTCAAACCATAGTCGGACTTCCAGAAACAAATACGGAAGAGTGGGACACTAGAAACAAGCTAACACAACAGAAGGACTCACATAAGGTCCTATGGATCCGAAGATCCCACAACAGAAGCCGTAGAGACAGCTAAACAGACCCGTCGGTCAATGATTTCCTAAGGGAGACCCTAAGGAACGTATTCAGAAGGAATTCCTGCGCAGCATGCTACGGGACAGCCCGACCCGACTATCCAAGGCTCAGAAGCAAAGTAACTAGGTCCCAAAACCAAAAGCTCACAAAACAGCTCTTAAGTGCATGGAAATGCATATAAACAGCATAAGAAGCTTGTACACAAGTAGGGGAATCCAACCCCGCAAACGGAACTCAAAACGGAGCTAAAACGGAGAAGTTATGCCCAAAACAGTGGCTTGTCCGAACTAGCGTCCGACCTTGCAAGTTCGGACAGAGGCCGAAACAGAGGCCGGAAAACGTCGAAGTCCGAACTTACGTCCGACCTTCGAAGTTCGGACGTAAGTGAAAGTCAGAAACCAAAACCTTCATCGTGTCCGAACTTGCGTCCGACCTTGCAAGTTCGGACAGATGTCGAAACTCACAAAAATTCGTCCTCGCGTCGGGTCCGAACTTACAAGTTCGGACCGATGTTCGGACACTTCAAAATCTCGAAAATCAAAACGCGCCGATGAACTGTCCGAACTTGCATGTTCGGACAGAAGTTCGGACAGCGCAAAACTGTCGAATTCCAGAAAGAACAGACGCGCAGAAAATCACAAAAACCATCACAAACTCACCCAAAATCCGCAGAATTGTAAATCAGTACCCTCGGGGGTTTAGCCAAACGATTAACAACGCAAAACCGATGTGAAAACACACAATTACAACACAATTTCAGATCAGAAACGCTAGAATAAAACAGTCCCCGGGGGTGAGTAAACTACCCCGATTCCATCCCCCACTTACTTCGAATCGCAGAGAAGCCTTCACCAATCTGCAGTAGCGAACGATCCCAACAACGCAGCAGTCCCGAATAGCAACACAATCGCTGAATTCAGCAACCATCAGACATCTCAAAATCAGAAACGTTCCACCCAAAACTGAGACCAAACACTAGTAAATTCACAACCAGACCAACCTGATTCTGAGAGGAGCACAATCCACACACAGCAGTAAAAGAAACGAGCAAGAGGTCACCGCACCAGCACCAGATTCCGCAGCCAAACACACAGGAGAAGGGAGAAGAGAGGCGCTCAAAAACTGTCGAGAGAAAGAGAGCGGGACTTGAGAACTGATCGTGATTGGAAACAAGAAACTGCCCAGCTAATTAATTAAAAAGGGCTTACCATAATTAAAGAGAGGGAATTGTCCTCCTTGCCCTCGTCTTTTAATTTAATGACTCCGACGTCCCCTCAACTGAACAAGCACCACATAACATAAGCAATACATAAACCGAAATGTTATAAAATCTGAAAACGAAAAATACGGAGTATTACATCACTCCCCCCTTAAAAGGAATTTCGTCCTCGAAATTCAACATACCTCGCTGCTCAAAAAGGGAAGGGAACTTGGCACGCAACTCCTCCTCGAGTTCCCACGTCGCCTCGCGCTCAGACTGCTCCGACCACTGCACCTTGACCATGGGCAGGGTCTTGCTACGAAGCCGACGAACATCCCGTGCTAAAATACGAACCGGGACTGCCTCATATGTGAAATCCTCTCGGAGTCGAAGCTGACCATAGTCAATCACATGCGAAGGATCATGCAGATACTTCCTGAGCATCGACACATGGAACACATCATGCACTCCTGCTAGAGCTGGTGGCAATGCCAACCTGTAAGCCACCGGCCCAATCTTTTCAAGCACCTCAAAAGGACCCACGAACCGAGGGCTCAGCTTGCCTCGCTTACCAAAACGAACAACCCCACGAACTGGAGAAATCTTCAGATACACGTGGTCCCCAACCTGAAACTCAAGCGGACGGCGCCTCTGATCTGCATAACTCTTCTGCCGGCTCTGGGCAACCAACAGACGCTCCCTGATAGTCTTGACCTTGTCCACAGCTCCCTGCACCAACTCAGGGCCCACAATCGCCCTCTCTCGCAGATCATCCCAACAAATAGGAGATCTACAGCGCCTACCATACAATGCCTCAAATGGGGCCATCCCAATACTCGATTGGAAGCTATTATTGTAGGCAAACTCAATCAATGTCACATGCTGATCCCAGCTGCCTCCAAAGTCAAGCACACACGCCCTCAACATATCCTCCAAAATCTGGTTCGTCCTCTCCGTCTGCCCATCGGTCTGAGGATGATAAGCCGAACTGAAAGCCAAATTCGTCCCTAAAGCCTTATGCAGGCTACGCCAGAAGCGAGATACAAATCTCGGATCTCTGTCCGAAACGATCGTCGCCGGCACACCATGCAGCCTCACAATCTCATCTACATACAGCCGAGCCAGGCGCTCAAGGCTGAAAGTCTTCCTCACCGGCAAGAAATGGGCTGACTTCGTCAGCCGATCCACAATCACCCACAGCGCATCATACCCAGAAGATGTCCTAGGAAGCCCCACAATAAAGTCCATACCAACGCTCTCCCACTTCCATTCAGGAACGGGAAGAGGCTGCAGAAGACCCGCAGGTCGCTGATGCTCAGCCTTCACCTGCTGACAGGTTTGGCAACGAGCCACAAAATCAGAAATCTCCCTCTTCATATTCGCCCACCAGAAGGACTCTCTGAGGTCCCGGTACATCTTCACCCCTCCTGGGTGTACAGAATAAGGAGCTCCATGAGCCTCCTGCATAATCTCCTGCCTAAGATCGCCTCCACTAGGCACACAAACTCTGCCTCTAAAGCGTAGACAGTCGTCGCTGGACACAGAAAACTCCGACTCCTGGTCATCTGCCAACTTCTCCGGATCTTACACAACTCAGCATCGGCCTTCTGACCCTCTCTAATCCGCTCAATCAAGGTAGACTGGACCTGAATAGAAGCAATCATCCCAGCACTATCGGACCTGACAACCCAAATCCCCATGCGCTGAAGCTCAATAGCAGACCTCTGAACCCCTGACAGAGAACAAGCAAGCCCAGGAGCACCCCTACGGCTCAACGCGTCAGCTACAACATTCGCTCTACCTGGATGGTAGAGGATCTCCAGGTCGTAGTCGTGCAGAAGCTCCAACCAACGCCGCTGTCTCAAATTCAATTCCTTCTGCGTGAACAGATATTTGAGACTCTTGTGATCCGTGTAGACCTTACACGTCACCCCATACAGATAGTGCCGCCAGATCTTCAAGGCGAAGACCACAGCAGCTAACTCCAAATCATGGGTAGGATAATTCTTCTCGTACGGCTTCAACTGTCGTGACCCATATGCTACCACCTTCCCCTGCTGCATCAGAACACATCCCAGCCCTCTGTGGGAAGCGTCACAGAACACCTCAAAGCCATCTGTCCCAGAAGGCAATGTCAAAATCGGAGCCGAAGTCAACCTCTCCTTCAGCTCCTGGAAACTCTCCTGACACGCCTCACTCCAATCGAACTTGACATCCTTCCTAAGAAGACGAGTCAAGGGGGATACGATCTTAGAGAAGCCCTCCACAAACTTCCTGTAATACCCAGCCAATCCCAGAAAACTGCGCACCTCAGACACACTAGTGGGCTTCGCCCACTCCATGACCGCCTTAATCTTCTCTGGGTCCACTGATATGCCATTCTTCGAAACCACGTGACCAAGGAACACCACTCTATCCAACCAGAACTCACACTTCTTCAACTTGGCATACAACTCCTTCTCCTTCAACGTCTGCAGCACCACCCTCAGATGCTCCTCATGCTCCTCAGCACTCTTGGAGTACACCAAGATATCGTCTATAAAAACAACTACGAAAGAATCCAAGAAAGGCTTAAAAACTCTGTTCATCATATCCATGAAGAACGACGGGGCATTGGTCAAACCAAAAGGCATGACCAAGAACTCATAATGCCCATATCGGGTCCTAAAAGCAGACTTAGGCACATCCTCGGCCTTAATCTTCAGCTGATGATATCCAGAACGCAAGTCGATCTTCGAGAAGACCGTCGCTCCCGCTAACTGGTCGAAGAGGTCATCAATGCGGGGAAGCGGGTACCGGTTCTTGATGGTAACCTTATTCAATTCCCTATAATCAATACACAATCTGAAGGAGCCGTCCTTCTTCTTCACAAACAACACAGGTGCTCCCCATGGAGACACACTAGGGCGAATAAAGCCCTTATCCAGAAGATCCTGCAGCTGCACCTTCAGCTCCTTAAGCTCCGCCGGACTCATGCGATAGGGAGCCTTAGAGATAGGCTGAGTCCCTGGCGCTAACTCAATAGCAAACTCCACCTCACGATCAGGTGGTAGCCCTGGCACATCATCCTGGAACACCTCAGGAAACTCACGCACGATGGGGATATCCTCCAACCGGGATCCCTCCTTAACCTCAGGTACAAAGCAGAGAAAACCCTGGCAGCCCTTCCTCAAGGAACGGACTGCCTGCATAGCAGACACCAACACAGGAGCACAAGGAATGGAGTTCCCCACAAAAGCAAAACGGGTCTCACCCGGTCTATCAAACACAACCCTCCTAGCTGCACAATCTATATGGGCATGGTGCTCTGCTAGCCAGTCCATGCCCAAAATCACATCGAAACAAGACATACGCATAGGGATCAAATCAGCAGGCAAATTCCTATCCATGACCACTACTGGAACAGACTTACACACAGAGTCAAGCACACATGCAGGCACACCACTCAACGGGCTAGAAATGCACAGATCAACATCACATGGCACAGCAGACAACCCGAGACTACCCACTAAATCAGCAGACACAAAGGAGTGGGTAGCTCCTGAATCAAACAAACAGAATACTGGCTGAGAAGAGATCTGGAGAATACCTGACACTACTCTGTCTGAGCCATGGTCTCGCTCACCAGCTAGAGCATACACACGTGCCTGGGTCTGGGGCTTCTTCTGATCAGCCTTCTGCCCGGACCCTGAACCAGCACCTCGGCCCTCAGAACCGCCACTGCCACCTCCACCTCTAGCCTGTGGACACTGGGCAATGCGGTGATCCAGTGAACCACACTTGAAGCACGCCCCGGACTTCCTGTAGCACTCACGCCCAGGATGAAAGCGATCACACTCAGCACACTTCGCCACAGCAGGCGATGCAGATGACGAAGATCCCCGGTCTCCTCTGGACTTCTTCTGGGAAGAAGTCTGGTCTCGCCTCACAGGCTCCTCCACATGGGCCTTCCTCTTCTGCTCCTTGCCCTTATCGGGCCTCTGGTCCTTCTTCTCATAACGCTGCCTAGCCTGCAGCTCAGACTCCACCACCAAGGCCACATCCGCCACGTCTCTGAATGTCTTGTGGCGAAAGGGCGCCACAGCCGCTCGAATGTCACCCCTCAGACCAGCCTCAAACTTCCTCGCCTTCCGGTTATCATCCGGCTCAGGCACAAACTTCGAAAGAGAAATGAACTTTCGCACATAATCATCCACAGACATCTCCTTCGTCTGACGAAGCCTCCCATACTCAACTATCTTCTGATCCCTGAAGACATCGGGATAGAACTGCTGATTGAAACAGCCCCTAAACTGCTCCCAAGTCCATGGGTGGGGTACTTCCCTTCAACCGACTTCCACCACTCTTTCGTCTCAGACTGGAACATGAATGTAGCGAATCCAACCTTCTGATCCTCCTCACATCCCATGACCCTCAGCAAATCCTCTATGGCAGAAATCCAGTGGCTCGCCTCCTGTGGGTCACCACTAGCATCGAAAGAAGGCGGCTTCAGCTTCAGGAACTCCTGAAGCGCCTTCACATTGCTGCCCCCCGCGTTACCGGCTCCTGCCGCCTGGCCAGCAGTGGTCCCTACGGTCTGCAACACCTGGGTCACCACCTGCTGCACAATCTCTGCAATGTCCCCCTGGGGAGCATCGCCTGAAGCTGCACCACGTCCTGAACGTCGGGGAGGCATACTGGAGATACAAACACCAAGATTAATCAGAAACCATCAAGCATCAAACAGCAGACCTTTCAGACACCCACGTACGCAGACAAACCCCACAAACACCAAAGAACGAGCAACCTGGCTCTGATACCACTAAATGTAACGACCCCAAAACTGGCCTAGGAGTTAGGGCCGTTACACGCCGCGAGTCTACTACCTAACGTCGCAAGGCTCTAAGCAAAACAATCCCCAAAACCAGATAACGAACTTGTATAAATACCGAAAGAGTTTACAAGATCTAAATACTTATAAGTCAAATACAAGGAAAGGCCCGAAGGCTACACAAGCTCTAAAGCGTCCAACGCGCAAAGCCAACAAAGTCTAAAGAAACATAAAATAAACGAAGCTCCAGAAGAGGACAAGAAGAGAAGATCCCACGAGCTCAATCTGCAACAAAGTAAAGGGGTGAGCTAAACAGCCCAGCAAGCAGAAGACTTCCTCAAGGAAGCCCACTCAAAACAGAAGTAGAAGAATAATTTATAAGCAGAGAAGAAGGCGGAATCATTATAAACAGACAGAACGGAAACACAAAACAGAAGCAGAGTAGAACGTCACTTCAAACCATAGTCGGACTTCCAGAAACAAATACGGAAGAGTGGGACACTAGAAACAAGCTAACACAACAGAAGGACTCACATAAGGTCCTATGGATCCGAAGATCCCACAACAGAAGCCGTAGAGACAGCTAAACAGACCCGTCGGTCAATGATTTCCTAAGGGAGACCCTAAGGAACGTATTCAGAAGGAATTCCTGCGCAGCATGCTACGGGACAGCCCGACCCGACTATCCAAGGCTCAGAAGCAAAGTAACTAGGTCCCAAAACCAAAAGCTCACAAAACAGCTCTTAAGTGCATGGAAATGCATATAAACAGCATAAGAAGCTTGTACACAAGTAGGGGAATCCAACCCCGTAAACGGAACTCAAAACGGAGCTAAAACGGAGAAGTTATGCCCAAAACAGTGGCTTGTCCGAACTGCGTCCGACCTTGCAAGTTCAGACAGAGGCCAAGAAACAGAGGCCGCGAAAATGTCGAAGTCCGAACTTACGTTCGACCTTCGAAGTTCGGACGTAAGTCGAAAGTCAGAAACCAAAACCTTCATCGTGTCCGACCTTGCAAGTTCGGACAGACGTCGAAACTCACACGAAAATTCGTCCTCGCGTCGGGTCCGAACTTACAAGTTCGGACCGATGTTCGGACACTTCAAAATCTCGAAAATCAAAACGCGCCCGATGAACTGTCCGAACTTGCATGTTCGGACAGAAGTTCGGACAGCGCAAAACTGTCGAATTCCAGAAAGAACAGACGCGCAGAAAGTCACAAACTCACCCAAAATCCGCAGAATTGTAAATCAATACCCTCGGGGGTTTAGCCAAACGATTAACAACGCAAAACCGATGTGAAAACACACAATCACAACACAATTTCAGATCAGAAACGCTAGAATAAAACAGTCCCCGGGGGTGAGTAAACTACCCCGATTCCATCCCCCACTTACTTCGAATCGCAGAGAAGCCTTCACCAATCTGCAGTAGCGAACGATCCCAACAACGCAGCAGTCCCGAATAGCAACACAATCGCTGAATTCAGCAACCATCAGACATCTCAAAATCAGAAACGTTCCACCCAAAACTGAGACCAAACACTAGTAAATTCACAACCAGACCAACCTGATTCTGCAGAGGAGCACAATCCACACCACAGCAGTAAAAGAAACGAGCAAGAGGTCACCGCACCAGCACCAGATTCCGCAGCCAAACACACAGGAGAAGGGAGAAGAGAGGCGCTCAAAAACTGTCGAGAGAAAGAGAGCGGGACTTGAGAACTGATCGTGATTGGAAACAAGAAACTGCCCAGCTAATTAATTAAAAAGGGCTTACCATAATTAAAGAGAGGGAATTGTCCTCCTTGCCCTCGTCTTTTAATTTAATGACTCCGACGTCCCCTCAACTGAACAAGCACCACATAACATAAGCAATACATAAACCAAAATGTTATAAAATCTGAAAACGAAAAATACGGAGTATTACAAGTTCTAATGGTGGTCTCAATCTTCAAAAGGAGGAATACCCATAGAGATGAAAGTGGGTATTTTTGATTTTTGAAAAGAGGAAGATGCTCACCTTGACAAGGGGATTCCAACAATACAGTTTTTATAATTTTTGGACAAGGTTTGGGTGCTCAAAGATGAGGAAGAAGATGAAGGCTGGATGGGTGTTCTCAAATCACCATTAGAGGGGCTTGAGGAAGAAGAAAAAAAAGAGAGGGGGGAGGGAAATATGTTGGAAATGTGAGGATATGAGAGAGAGAGTGTAAAGTAGGTAAGTGTACTTTTTACTTTTCTTCTTTGTCTTTTGTAAATTAGGAACAATTAAGAGAGTGAGAGGGGGGAGTAAAACCGGCCACCACCACACTCATACAGGTTTTTAAATTTTTATTTTCAAAAGTGGACACATTAGTTTAGCTTATTTACACTCACACCCCATAACTTGCCGTTTTGGATAGTTTTTACTAACTGGAACCCGTTTTCCGGAATTTTCTCGTTTAATTAATTTTATTGGTTCTACTACTTCATTAGTGTGTATTAATGACTATTTGGTTGACCAAAATTATTACGAGTCTATTTGACCCACTTAAAGTTGTGTTTTCCTGGTTTCCTCGAAAAACGCGTTGTAAGGTTTGTTTGTGTTTTTATTCCGTTTTAAGGATCCGTTTTCTTCGAGATTTGTTCCCTCGTGTTTATTTAGACATAATTAAGCCTTTAAATCTTCATTAGCCTAATTAATTACTATTTTTAATTTCAGGGTATTTCATTACCAAAGTTAAAGACCTCTGTAACAAGTCTCAACTTTGCATTTCCGACCAGTGATGTTCTGTATTTTCAAGTTCACAGGCCTTGCCCAACCTCTGCATTTTTTGGCCAGCTTCATTCTGTATTTCCAGTCCAGTGATGTTCAAAATTTCTCGAGTCACGGCCCGACCCATTGCTAAAAGCTCATGATTTCCTGACACACACAGTGCAAGTGACGAGTCTCATCATAGCCCTACAACTTGCATCCCCGACCAATTCTTAGGTCTAACAAACAACATCAATTACCCCGAGATTGATGTGTGACAAGTCGCCAAAGGAACCTTCTTATTGGCAGATCGGTAGGAACAACATTAATTACCCCAAGAGTTTCACTTGAGATACTCACGTCACTCCTCGACCGTTCATCATCTGACCAGACCTTTTGTCATTTTCCTATTAATAGTTATAAACGCTCTATGAGAAAGTGGACACTTTGGAACACACGAAAATAACTTGTATCCTTTCATTATTCCATAGTAAGAACCAACGTTGCACACACCGTGGAGTTGTTCATTCACGATAGATCCTCGTAAATCAGCATGTTTCATTATTGTTCTTATTCTTCATCATCTAAACTCACATAAGAGATAATCAAACTCATATCAAGGATTCTACTCTAACAATAGCAAACCAATTTTCTATAACAAATTTTGCTACCAGTCGTTACCAGAGAAAGCGTAATGAAAAATCATTTTATTTATGTAACCACCATTATTCGTTACCTAAGCTCAATTTTACTAAAATGTAAATCTTAAATAGTAGAATATCAACTTGAGTATCAAAGAAAGTCGTCACCATGCGCATCAACAATCAAACTAATTCAGCCTCATTGTTGTCATTTAAAGCAACAACTACCACAACCGAGTTAAATGTGAGCTGATAAGTAAATAGATTGTCTTATGTAGGTTCAACAAGTCAACCTCATTATTATCCTCTAAAATTACTATAGCAACCGAGATATATGTGAATTGATAAGTATATAGATCATCTTATGCAGGTCCAACATTAGATGCCTCTCTATGGTATCTATCAACAATTTCTACACTCTATGTATAGTTAACTAATAGTGTTTGCATGATGGAATCCATAAAACACTCCAAACATGGAGCGTTTGCATCCAGCAATGCCACAATCCTCGCACAACATGGCACCAAAGTTGTGAATCAATGGCGACTCTAAGGGAGCACAATAGGTTCATTGGTCGTTGTTAATATATTACATGTGTGAGATGTGGAAACCACATCGGAAAATGAAGAAGCATGTGAGAGCTTAATAATCAAGAGGGTTATTCACCTATTGTCAATTGGTTTTAGGATGGAACCCTGCTTGAATGTTGAGCCTTAAGAGGCTTCCTGCATATGGGAGCTTTTAAGTGACTCTATCGAACTCGTGTTTACAAGTGGTATTAAAGCCGATGGTTCATCTTGGGCCTATCGTGTGGATATTTTGGGTATGCCACATGGTGGAATTCAATGTGTTGACATGTAGAGTGACCAGTAGTTAAGACTAACAACGGGAAAGGCTCACTTATGTGGGGGAGAATCACTAGTACAAAAAAGAGCTATTTCGGCTTCCCTATCACAACAAGTAAAAACCATCGAGATAGGTTGGCTAAGTGATAGCAGTTCAAAAATAAATGGTATATTTTGGTGGTTGTCAAAAGGAACCACTGGAATAGATACATTTCATAGTCTATTTCAGCAGTGAAATACCCCAAACCTTGATATGTGGTTTAAATATTAAACTATGGTATGTAAAGGCTAAAAAGTGCCTTAGAAACATCAGTGAACAATTTAAACCATAGTAAAATGCAATAAAGCACTAAGATACAGTTTGAGCAAAAACATGCTTTAAGCTTGGAGTGAACTTGGTTAGGACCCAAAGAGCCTACCAAGACTTAATAATATTCAATTATGATTAAATAAGGCAAATTAAGTCCTTAGGAAACCTTGGTAGACAACTAAACCAAACAGAACACAAGAAAATACCTTAAAGTCAATATGAGCAAAAATGTGCTCTAAGCTTGGGATAAATTTGTATAAGACCTAATGGTCATACCTATACCTTATAAATATGTTATTGAACATATTAAATCAATTACTAAAGAAAACCAAGCTTGAAAACAAGTTAAAACACAAAAAGTGCTTTAAGGAGTCTTAAAGCACGTTTTTGAAAAATTGTCTTGTAAATGAGTTTTGAATGGCTAAATGTCCATCATTACTCTTTAATTAACATGTGTAATATATAGTATCACATTTAGAAGTCTATATCAATGGGAAATCAAAAATTTCACTTCTATGTGCCTTGTTTCTTTATGAATAGTAACTTTTATGAGCTAGTTTGTAACATATGTTATTATAAGTAATTAAATTGGTCAACAAAGACTATTATACCCCTTATGTAATAAAGGGGGCCGGTTTTCTTATATGGGATGACTCATCCCCTTGTAATTGATAAGATAAGAAAAGATAGCAAAAAGTAAATAGTTACTTTACTTAAATATCTAAAGCTAGCTACTTACCTTCTCATTCTTTCTTCTTCATTTCACACGGTTCTTCATCTCTCCCAAGCTCCATTATCAGTTTGACAGCCTCCTCTCATTCTTCATTTCTTTCACTTGTAACTTATGATTCCATGCTCCAAAATCAATTTCAAGACTACCCTTGTCTTAGTTAGAGCAAGCTCCTCATTTCCCTCTTTTCAAATCTTCAAGAACTCAATTTTGGTGCCATGGAGATTCACCATTGAAGGAGCTTGAGCTCACCTTTTTCACATATTATTGTCTCCTTTGCTTCAAGGTGAGGAAACTCAAAGAAAAATGATGTTTCCTTCATGTTTTGTGTTGTCCGAAAATTCACCTCACAATGGTGTTTTCACCTTGCTTGTTTTAGCTTCATTTGAATCTTCCAAGGGCTAGGAGGAGTCTCTTGATATTCATTCAAGCTTCTTTCCATTCCAAGGTAAAACAATCATTTTAATACCTTAAGATAATATATGTAACTAGGGTTTACAATGAGATGAAGCTTAAAGTGTATACTCATTATTATTTGTACATTGTTTAGAAGTGGACAAACAACCAAACATCCTTACCGGTTTTACAAGGAAACAAGAAAGAAGTTTGTGAGGAAAAATAGGTAAATATGCTATCTCAATGTAGTTTAAATGCCTTAGGAAAATGAGCTTGATTTGCTTAATAAAATACCTAAGGAGCCAATGGTAAATGAGCTAGTGAAATGCTCTCAAGGAGTTTATTAAAGGGCATATGTGTTTTTGTATGTAATTGCAGGTCAAAGGCAATATTTATGTGGGAAATTCAGTGTTTAAAGTTTATGTTATTTAAGGGTCTAAGAGCCATGTTATTTAAGGGCCTAAGTGCCAAGCAATTTAAGTTTATGCACTATATTGTGATGTAGTGTAAGTTTGGTGAAGTTTTGTGTGTGAGAAAGTTCTTGATGGATTTTAGGTGTTCTTGAATGAAATAAGGTAAAAACCTAAGTGTTTGGATGTGAGTATATACAAGAGAAGCTATGGCAAAATTTGGAAAACGTGTAAGAAGCTCTAAGTGTTTTAAATAAGTTTTGGGGAACTAGGAAGTGTTAAAGGTGAACAAGTGTTTTACTAGGGAAGAAAACATGTGCTAAGGTAATTTAGAGTGATACAAGGACTTTGGTATTATCTTGGAAGTTCTAGGAATTCAATGAGTGTTTTTGGGATGTAATAAAGTCTTGGAGAAGTTTGTTTAAGGTTTAGGAATGTTGGTGTACAAGGAAGAAATGATGTTTAGGTAAGATGTGAAAAGGAGATTTAGTTAGTAAGAAAAGAAGTTTGAGAGATGATGCTAAGGTGTAGAGGAAACATCTTGGTATAGTGGTCATTATAGGTGAAATACCACTTAGAAAACCAAATGAAAAATGTACAAGTATTAAGAGATTTTGTAAGGAGTTTGTGGAATGATAAAGATAGTTTGGTGGATGATTTAAGGAATTTAGTACATGGCTAACGATGTGTTTGAAGTGCCCAAATGAGGTTAGGACATATTAGGATATATGAGGTGAAGTTTGGAGTTAAATGGGCAATGGAAAATAAGGGTCTGGGGCAGACCGACCTTGCGACCGAACTTGCCAAGGTCGGTCGAGCCAGTTTACCCTGCGAGAATTGGTTTCTGGAATGGACCGACCTTGGGGACCGGACTTGCAAGGTCGGTCGGGCTTGTATTTTGTGTACGAATTAAGTTTCTGGAATCGACCGAACATAGGACCGGACTTGGCAAGTTCGGTCGGGCCTGAATTTTCAAAGGGAAGAAACTCTCGGGAATGGACCGACATGCGACCGAACTTACAAGGTCGGTCGGAGTAGAATTTTTGACGGTAATGTGTTCTGGAATGGACCGACCTTGTGCAAGGTCGGTCGGTAGGGTCGGTCGGACCAAAAACATTGTTTAAGGTTATAAAATGATATGTAATGATGGGGATTGATTAGTAATGATGTTATAAGGTTGTTTAAGACATGCTAAGTAAGTTATAATGATAAATAGGTGAGGGAAAAGTTGTATCAAAATGTAAAAGTAAAACAAGTTAAAAAGTGAAGTTAGTTAACTAAGTTAACGGGGAAAAGTTATAAGCATTAGACTTTGAACAATCATGATACCCCGATGTTCATAAAAATACATGTAATGTTATCAGTTGTTCGAGGATTGCTTGAGGAACATAAGTGGACACGATAAAGTGGACTCCGGTGACAGGTATGGTTTTCTTGCAACCTGTGTCCTACCGGATTACACCGGCTTGTATGCCAATGTGTTTTCTGTATGTTTGCCACGTTGTAAGATAAAACATGTAATGAGTTTACAGTAATTCATTTATGTGGCGTGTTCAACTCCAATACCATTTAACCTCGGAAGTGTTAACCTTAGTTAACTGAGTCTAGGATCACATGAGAGTTCGGTATTCGGAGTAAACGACCCGAACCTTGGGACGTTCTAACCACGGCTATGCGTGTGTTAATTGTGTGATATATGTATGTGAATGTAGGGATCTCCCTTGTATGTTTAACCCAGTTGTAATACTGTATGGTGTGTAGATGTGATAGACTCCATAGTGGGGTCCTAACTAATATCTAAAAGTAAGTATGTACTAACAGTGGTGAGGAATCCGGTTAGGCCGGTCGCGCGTTGTTTGGGAGTGGGTATCCTTCTTAGCCTTACCCTTCTCTCTGTTATGGTTGTTTCCCTCACGGGTTATGATCTCCCATTAGCTTATTCCAAAGCTTAGCTATTCTGACTTATGATCGGTTTAGGGGGAACATGTGTTTGTGTGGTGTGTTCGGGCCTCCAAACCCAAACCATCTTAACTTAAGTTACTCGTCCGACTAATAGGACGGTAATGAGTGTTGTTGTTGTTGTATAACGAGCTTACCATGAGGGTGACACCATTCTCTAGGCTCACCAGTGAATTAACAATGTTTGGGTCGGTTCCTAAGAGGACCGTTCCCTTTATGTTAGTGATTGTGTCACTGCAATTTCTATTGCGGTTATCATGTGCACGTCGAAACGTGAAAAGTGTTGTTATGTTGTTATGTGAGGAATGTTATATGTTGTAAAATATGGAGTGTGTGGATCATGGAAATGAATCCCGTTTGTGATAAGAGGCGTTAAGGATAACCCGATTTATGGGTAAGTGTCGTCTATTAAGGAAGAAGTAGCTCCATTAGAGGAGAAACACTCTAGGGATAATGAATACCATGAGTGACTTATCAAATAAGGATGTACTATCCGTTTGTTGAGCCCATTGAGGCGAGATGTTATGTGTTGTGTGTTTACAGTTGCATGCATGATTTAAATATAATCAACCGCATGCTAAGACAACAATTAGTTGTGTGGCCCGGTAGCATGTGGGTTACGGGATTACCATACCAGCAAAGGTGCTGAGCCCCTTGGGGGCCACCCTTTCTCTTCTTTTCCTATTTCAGGTATAGAGAGAGAGAAGCCGTTCGAGAGTAGGACGGGGTAGTGTACATGGGTAATCATTTAAGTTGTATATACAGTAGGTGTAGTAAGACCGAAACTGTTATCGGCATCAGTTTGTAAATACTCGGTACAGTTGGAAGGTTATGTTGTTTCTATTGTTAATGGAAGGGTTAGTAATGTGTAGTCGCTCGGGGATCTAGTCCATCAGACCGGTACGGTGTATATGTAATAGCCTTGTTAGCCACGTGGGTGGTTAACGGCGTGTAACACCAACGAGTTAAGTAATGTGATGAAGTATATTTTCCACTGCAGATTGTTATTAAATGTGTTGTTGTTGGATGGGGTGTTACAAGCAGTTCTCCTGACAACCGCTGAAATAGATTATTTTCCAGGTTTAAATTTTAAAAAATATCTATTTCAGCGGTTGTCTGGAAGAACAGCCGAAATAGGTATGTTTCATACCTATTTTGGGAATTTCTACTAACAACCGCCAAAATAGAGTGTCTAATATTACTCCCAGACCCCCTCTTCCCTCTCACACTCTTGATCTATTTCTCTGTTCTCTCTGCGCGTGTCATCGTCCCTGCGATTAGCATATCTCGAGTCAGCTCCGACCATCACCTTTGTCGTCGCTCATCATCACCCGCCGTCACCCGCCAACTGAATCGCATTGGTGACCCGCTGAAAACCTAGAAAACGCCCTAATTTTGTAAGTTTGAATTTCATTGTAAAATTTGTTAATTTGTTGTTATAATGCTCTGATTTAGGTTGGAATGTGATTGTGTGTATAATGTAATTGTGTGTGGACAATGTGTGAATAATGGTGTAAAATTAATGTAATTTGTTGTGCACACAAGGTGCTTGATGTAATGTCTGAATGAAAAAATGTATTGTTTGTGTCCTTTGCAATAATAATATAGGAGCGTTTGCATCTCTTTTATAAGCTAGATGGAAACGGGGCTGAAAGCAGTCTATTTTGTGTCCGATAATATACTTTAACTTATTATTCATTCTCTTCATTCACTATAGTTTTGCAAGCCTAGCTATGAATAATGAACATACATGTTGCTGCGTTTTTTCTCTAATTTTTTGTTTTTGCGCATTGGTAGAGATATATCAGAAGTGGAACTACTGCATCTCTCGCACACCAGCCTACCTCTGGGACACATTCCCCTCTCTATAAATCCCAAAAAAACAAGTAAGTATTTTAACTTTAAATTTTGTTTTAATCTCTAAACCAATTCAAACTTATTCAACGAAGAATTGAAAATATGGTTTGATTATTGTTGACAATTAGCTAGTGAGAATGTGGTTTGAAAATGTTGGTTTGATGATTTGAATTTGCAATTGTTTGTCAATTAGCTAGTAAAGAATTGATTTTTCTAAAAAGGTGGTTTGATGATTGAATTTGTATTTAGTTTGATTTCTGCCATTGTTGGAATGTTTGTGGTTGTAATGACTTTGGTGAGTTCTTAATAATAAGCATGGGATGTGTACAATTATGAAAAGGTCATGCTGAATTTTTTTTAGAAATGTCTTCGTAATATTGTATTTTGTCTTAACAAAACAATTTTTATTTTTTTATCAGGTCTCACTACTATCGCTGCTTGTCTACCACTTCTAGCCAGTTGTTTTTCCCTTTATACATCTTAAAAACAAGTAAGTTATTTAACACCGGTTTTCTGTTTTAAAAACGCAATGATTTGTTAAAATTAAAATGCTAGTTTATTTTGTGTTTGGAACCTTAAAGTTAGGCTGGATTAGTTGACAATCATCCCAGTCACGCTTCATTAGGAAATAAACATGTGTAAGCAAAACCTAACCATATTACATAAACATTTTCGTTTTACATGGGATAATTCTCATACCTGTGATCTGTTGCACATATAGTATGGAGTGTGACTGGATGTATGGTGATCGAGGGGATCACTTTGACAAGATGCTGAAAGAGTTTTGCAAAGCGGTAGTGTAGCACAAGGACAGGACAAATGTGGTAAAAATTCCATGTCCTTGTGTTGACTGTGGTGTGGTAAGGAAATATTCAAGCATCGACGTCATACAATACCATCTAAAGACCCATGGTTTCATGCCACATTACAGAAGATGGACTTTTCATGGAGAATCAGTTCAAGATAATGCTTCAACTGCCTACAGTCATGATCGGTGTCGCTTAAGAACCGAGCAGACCTTTGATACGGTCAACGAGTCGGATCAATTCACAAGTACTTCAGGAGTCAATGTTGACAGTGAGACGACTTACCATGATGAGAGAATGGACGAGATGCTTGATAACGTCGAGGATAATATCATGGACAAGCCAGATGAGTATCAAAGGTTATTGGATGCATCCAAGATAGACTTGTACCCTACGTGCATTAAGTACATAAAATTGACGGCTATCCTGAATTTATTCAACTTGAAGGGGAGATATGGATGGAGTGACAAGAGTTTCATCGGCAAGCCAGATGAGTATCAACGGTCTCCCTACCACCACTTATGAGGCGAAGAAATGGATGTGTCCGATAGGGATTAAGTATAAGGAGATTCATGCATGTCCCAACAATTATGTGTTGTATAAGGCTGATTACGAACACCTAGACAGTTGTCCGAAATGCTCATTGTCTCGGTAGAAGCTCAAGGATGGTGACTCCTCATCTGCTAAAAAAAAATCCTCCAGCAAAACTTTTGTGGTATTTACCGATCATACCTAAGTTCAAAAGATTGTTTGCCAATCCAAAAGATGCAAAGAATTTATATCGGTGGCACACAAAGGGTAGAAAAAGTGATGAGAAACTAAAACATCTAGTAGATGGGCCTCAGTGAAGAAACATCAACAGATGGTACAAAGAACATTTCAGACATGAAGATAGGAATATGAGGCTTAGGTTATAGACTGATGGAATGAACCTGCACGGCACGTTGAGTAGTCAACATAGTACATGGCCAGTTCTACTAGTGATCTACAATTTGCCCTCATGATTGAGTATGAAACAAAAGTACATCATGTTATCGCTCCTGATATCTGGTCCTAAGCAGCCAGGTTTATCTTGCTCCACTGATTGATGCTCTAAAACTATTGTGGAATGAGAGGAATGTGGTGTATGATGCTTATGCAAGAGAAAATTTCACGCTCAAGGCTTTGTTGTTCTGCACTATCAACGACTTCCCTGCATATAGGAACTTGTCCGGTTACACAGTGAAAGGAACATTTGCATGTCCCGTGTGCGAGGAAGACACTTGTTCGGACCGTTTAAAACATTGTGGGAAGAATGTTTATATGTGTCATCGACTCCTTCTGCCTGAAGATCACCCTTATCGAATAACGAAGAGAAAGTTGTTCAATGGTGAGGCTGACTCGTGTGGCCCGTCTACCTTTGACCTCTAAGGAAGTTATGAAAAGGTTAAGAACATTGTACACATATTTGGAAACACATCAAAACCGGCGAAGAACATTTGAAAAAAAGTGTTCAATCTTTTAGGATCTATCTTATTGGTGTCATCTGCCAGTAAGACACTATTTAGATATCATGCACATTTTAAAGAATGTTGATGAGGCATTGAATGGGACTTTGCTCAACATACATGGTAAAACAAAAGACGGATTGAAATTCAGAAAAGACATGCAAGCCATGGGTACACGAAAAGAGTTACACCCACAAGAGAATGGGAAATGAATATACCTACCTCCTGCATGTTATACACTCTCAAAGAATGAAAATATTAGTTTCTGCAAGTGTCTACACTCAGTAAAAGTACCATCTGGGTACTCTTCAAACTGGAAGAACATTGTATCGATGAAGGATTTGAAACTGTTAGGCATGAAATCTCACAATTATCATGTACTAATATTACATCTTCTTCTAGTTGCAATCCGAGGGATATTGCCATCTGATGTTAGAAATGTGTTAACCCGGTTATGTTTCTTCTTCAACACTATCTGCTGCAAGGCAATTGACGTAACCTCTCTCGATGATCTACAACGTGAAATTATTGTCACATTATGTCAACTTAAGATGTATTTTCCACCGTCTTTCTTTGACATAATGGTGCACTTAATTGTACAGATCGTTCAAGAGATCCAATTTTGTGGTCCAGTCTACTTACGGTACATGTACCCATTTGAACGGTACATGGGTATTCTAAAAAGTAGAATGAAGAATAGGTATCGACCAGAAGGGATCATTATTGAAGCGATAATGACTAAGGAAGTCACAGAATTTGTGACCAATTATTTAAATGAGGCGGAGTTAATTGGTATCCCAAAACCACGACACCGCGGTAGTTTTAAGGGTGAAGGTGTCATTGGTAGAAATATTGTGCAAGTTCCGCGTCACCTCATTCATCAAGCATATTTGTTTGTCTTACAACATCTTGAGGTTGTTGAACCATATTTTTATACCCATATGGTTGAGTTAAGGCAACAACATCCTACAAAAGATCACATTTAGCTAACAAAGGAACAAAATCGAGTCTTTATCCAATGGTTCAAAGATCAAGTGTTTGAACTAGCATCATCAAATCCTGAGGCTATAAGTGAAGAGATCAGATGTCTGGTAATTGGACCCGAAACTAATATTACATCATTTAAGGGGTATAATATTAGTGGGTATACGTACTACACTGTGGGCCAAGATTCTAAATCGATAAACCAGAATAGTGGGGTAAAAATTGAAGCTGCGGTCACTAAGTACCAAAGCGGTAACCGATCTCAACCAGTTAAGAGCTCTAATTGGTATTACGGTGTCATCGAAAACATTTAGGAACTAGACTACCACATTGATTCCTTTCTATTGTTCTGATGCAAGAGGGTAGACAACCGACGTGGATACCAAAATGATGGAGGGCTTACTTTGGTTGATCTTTCACATGTCAATTATAAGGATGATCAATTTGTTTTGGGAAAGGATTGCAAACAAGTGTACTACATTGAGGATCTGAAAGACTATAGATGATATGTTGTTCTTCTAGGAAGAAGGCCAGTTCTAATCAAAAATGAAAATGAGGATGAGGATGACGATGACAATGAGACAGCAGATGAGACACCCTTGTTTCCTACTGGATTACTGGATTCATTTGATGTTACCAAAATTGACTTGATTTACGCAAGATTAGACCATAATGAGGGTGTTTGGGTTGAAAATATGAAATGATTTACATTTTCGTGTCAGGTAATTTCACTGGTAGAATGTAGGTTGTAATGTCATTTTAAGTTTTAATATTATTATGTTTCATAGTACTCAAATTAATTTATTCATTTGATGAGATTGATTTATCTTTGTCACAATGGATGATCATTCTATGAATGACCCCGTTGGAGAGTTTCTCACGACTGAAGAAGCTAAGCCACAACAGAAGAGACCAAGTAAGTGGGTCACACGAGGTGGGAAGAAAAAGAAGGGTGATCAGTTAGCTGCACATGAGGCTGAGGTTGGCCTTTCACAGCAAACTGAGGAGCCAGTAGTTGCCCCACTAGAGCCCAAGAAAAAGAGAGGTCTCACTTGTGCACTGAAGGCTGACAAAGGCCCTCCTACGAAACTGGTGCAATTCAATGAGTACAACCAACCTCGCCAGAATTGGAAGAATGACTTCACCGATTACTGTAGTCATTTAGTGAACACATACGGCAACATAAACAATAACTGGAAACAAGTGCCTCAAGCATTGAAGGACACCACAATTGAGCATCTTTAGGTAAATCTATATTTGTTATTAGTATGTTGTTGTAAAATAATAGAGTATTTATGTACTTGTTACTAACTGACTAATCATGTATGTAGGCTCGTTTCTCTATGGATCCCGGACTTAAAAAGGATGTGCTATCATTGATGTCGAAGTAGTTTCGGGACCACAAAAATAAGCTAGTCGACAAGTACATTCACAGGATGCCTGCTCCCGAAGATCCAGATGCTGCAGATCATGATGTTAGCGGTGAGACGCCACTGTGGGAGAAGTACAAAGGCATCACCGAAGAGCAATGGAAGCAGTTTGTTGAGTATCATCGCATGCGTGGAGTACCAGGTGCATTTTATTGTCACATTTTGTATATGTTATACGCTCTTATGCGTTTTTTTGGGTTAATTTCACTAAACATAGTCATACTAAATTATGCAGGCTCTTTGTGAGCAACAACAAGAAAATGCTAAGAAATATTTGTTCCCTCGTCGCTTAGGTGGCAAAATTATTGATAAACGTGTATCGGAATGGGAGCAAAAGGGTTATTTGCCAATTGATGGCTCATTGGATGTTAATGGAAGAAGAATGAAAGTGTAGGAGTTGAGCCACATTCCGAAAAACTCGACTCCTGAAAATCCTCAATTCGAGGACTACACGAGAGTAGTTATAGCTCAAATGGTAAGTATTTAAATTCAAAGTCATAACATGTTCATTTTTAGTCATATTGGTCATTTGTTTTGTATATATAACTTATGAAAAAAAACTACATTTGAGTGTTGTATTAGGGTGACTTAAAATCTCAGCTCACCTAGGGCACTTGGACGTCAGAGATGAATGATGATTGGAAAGAAGGGTCATCTGGGGTGTGCCATTGGTTTTGGTGGGCACATTGGTATCCGTCAAGCATTTGGTACTTTTGGGTCTAGGAAAGGGGCACAAGGGAGGATGATTAGCCACAAGGAGCACTTGAGAGCGACGTCTGAGATGGAGCAGTGGATTCACGAGAGTCTTGACAAGCGGATTGCTCAGGCTATGTCTAGGTATCGATCAAATAGGCCTAGCAGCCAAGAGGTTTCTCGACCACCAGACCCATTCAGGAGCATAATACACAAGTATGGGGAAGTAGTGTCCAATCGGCTGAGTCGTTTCCCTATGCATCTCTACAAGTTAGACCAACACTTAAAATCAAAATATGAGGACATTGTAAATTTATCACTTGAACACTAATCTCATTGTAGAACTAGGATTTCATAATTTCCATCTAAATAAATTCCATATAATATACAAGCAACATGTGAGTGCACGTTGTTATCAATCTGGAAATCAGGAGGTCATGGTGGCTTGTGGTAAACTTTATCCCTCAAATCCAACTGATATTGTAAATGGTGAACCACTTTGACATTACCATGCATGGGTGCTGTGAGCCTCGATTTTAAACCCTATCCTATGTGGATTAAGTTGATTGGGATCTAGTCGGGTTTTAGGTCCACTTATAACCTAAGATTAATAACGATGTCATAAGAACAATAATTATTAAAACCTAAGCTAGCTCACTGGAACCTATTATGAGTCACCACCTAATTTTAACCTAGATCAAATTAGGAAAGGAGAGTTCGGGTTCGGGGGCTTGATATTCGACTTATTTAGGGTTCAATTACTTTCATTACCCTTCCTAGGTCGTTTTTCCTCTACTTGGTTTATTTACGGCTTATTACGAGTCGTTTTAACCTAAGTGCGCGAGCTTCTGTTTTTTGTGTTTTTTAGCATTTTTTGACAGAAAATTAAAGTGAAATTGAAAGTTACCTAGACTAGGGTTTCGGAGAGCGAATTAGGTCAAATTTTGTTTCCGTCCGCAGCCACGGACCTAATGTCCGAGACCACGGACCCCAGTTAACCTATATGAAAATAAAAGTCGAATTAAACAGAAAACAAAAAATTGTAAAGTCCGGGGCCACGGACAGGCTGTCCGTGGGCCCAGACATTATTAGAAAACCTAAATTTTAAAAATTTAAAAAAAATCCCGCCGCCGTCCGTGGGCGTCCGGGCTTACGGACAAGGAGTCCGGGACCCCGGACATGACGTCCGTGGGTGCAGACCGCCCTCGGACGGCGGCGTTAAGGCTGTTCCCGAAGGTGTTTTGGCTCAAATTTTATGGGTGTGTAGCCTGAAAGATGTACAAGACGTTAGTGATTGAAAGTTTTCAATTTGAGTTCGAATTAAGCAGGAAACTTAGTAAACAAGTTATTTGACAGAAGCTTAAACAAATAGCAATACAGAAGCGTACGAAGGTTAGTTTGAGCCCAAAATTTGACAGAGGGTTAATAAAGTCGTGGGGAATTAGAAAAGTAGAGTGGTACCTGTTTTACCTTCGAATTCAAGATGATTCTTCACGCCGGGATTCGTCGAGTGCCTCGTTGATGGCCGACCCGAAAGGATTTCGAACCAGGCTCGGTTGTTGGTTGTTCTTGCTGTTCTTCACGCTTTGGTGGTGTTTTGTGGAGTTTTGATGACTGTTGGTGCTTTGGGGATTGGAAAACGTGTTTAGATGGTGATTTCGGGGGATTTTCGGTATGATTTGGGTGGCCGGGTGTTGGAAAACGTGAGAGAGAGAGAGGAGGCTGCCTTTTTTTACTCTCTAGGGTTCTTGAGCATATGAGGTTCTGATTTTATCCAAAAACCTATCCCCTTATATAGACTTTCTTAAAGATAAAGAAAATCTAGTAAAAGTAAGATTTTTCGATATTTTAGTTAAGTGACTTCCCAAAGGAATTTTGCTGTGGAATTTTAACCACGTATCAGGATGGAATTATGAATTTTCTGAAGTGGAATCGGATTTTTTAAATGTTGGAATATTTTAAATTGAATTTCTCGTCAGATTCAGTCAGAAATTGCTAAAAAATTATTGGAAACTCGAAAAATCAAAATTCCAACGCCATTATGCTTAGAATGTCATCCTCTATCATGGGTTAAAATATCAAAGCATTTCAATCTGATTTGGGCATCCTTTGGAGGAGAGAGAAAGCTTATAGGAGGTCTCAGGAGCCTTTAAAGATTACCAAAACACCCCTGAAAATGACGAAGCTACTCCTCATGCCATGGGATGCGCCGCTCGAGCCGGAATCCCTCACTACTTGATTAAAATGCCCCTCACATCACCAGGGCCTCGTAGACCCTCACCCAGGGGGTCAAAATTTTGGGTATAACAGATTGCCCCCCGTCAACTAGACTTTGTAGCAGATGTGAAAAGTCTGGTTGATGCTTGAGTGATGCCCCAAAATTTTGGACCTCACGAAATTCTCCATGTTGTGTGAAACCGCGTTGATCGCGTGCAGCTATTCGGAGGCGCTGACTACCTAAGCAACAAAAACGATGTCGAGCTATTCTAAGGTGCTGACTACCTATAAGTGAAAATGTGTCAAGCTATTCTAAGGCGCTGACTACCTAAGTGACAAAAACGCTGTCGAGCTATTCTAAGGTGCTGACTACCTATAAGTGAAAATGTGCCAAGCTATTCTAAGGCGCTGACTACCTAGGTGACAAAATGGAATAATGTCAAGCGGTTCTAAGGCGTTGACTACCTATAATGATGATATGATGCGATGCCAAGCGATTCTAAGGCGTTGACTACCTATAATGAAAGTGAAATGAAGTAATGTCAAGCGATTCTAAGGCGTTGACAACCTAAAAGTAAAGTGAAATGAAGTAATGTCAAGCGATTCTAAGGCGTTGACAACCTAAAATGTGGAAATGAGATAATGTCAAGCGATTCTAAGGCGTTGACAACCTAAAATTGATAACTGGGTGGTATGCAAATGCAAGAATGCTGAGATGTTGATGACGCTAATGATGCTGATGATGCTGATGATAATGCGATGATGATGATGATGCTGATGATAATGCTGATGATGCTGATGATGCTGATGATAATGCTGATGATGCTCGGATGCTTCTGGGGACCGAAACCCGTGCCAATGCTCCTGGCTGGACCCAATGTGGACTTATTGCCATCGCCCCCCAAGCCGGTGTGCAGGGAAACTCCTGGTAAAAACCTTGGGGACTTATTGCCTTTGCCCACCATTCGTTGATCCCGAAAATAAGTTGACATCGCAAAAGGAGGATTTATTGCCATCACCTCGCCAACTTTTCTGTCGCCAGGTCTTGTGACGCGCCTGGATAATGCAACTAGGTCTTATGAAAAGCCTATATGAATGTGATGAATGCAATGTGTTTGATAAGAGCGGGTAAGCTAAAGGGTAACGCTAGGTCTTATTACAAGCCTAAGGGAATGCAACTAGGTCTTACGACTAGCCTAAAGGAAGGATCTAGGTCTTATGGCGAGCCTAAAAATGGTTCTAGGTCTTATGGCGAGCCTAAAGGACGGATCTAGGTCTTATGACGAGCCTAAGGGAATGCAACTAGGTCTTACGACGAGCCTAAAGGAAGGATCTAGGTCTTATGGTGAGCCTAAAAATGGTTCTAGGTCTTATGGCGAGCCTAAAGGACGGATCTAGGTCTTATGACGAGCCTAAGGGAAAGCAACTAGGTCTTACGACGAGCCTAAAGGAAGGATCTAGGTCTTATGGCGAGCCTAAAAATGGTTCTAGGTCTTATGGCGAGCCTAAAGGACGGATATAGGTCTTATGACGAGCCTAAGGACGGTTCTAAACGAAAGTGGGTCAAGCGTATGATGGGTCCAAAAGGATGTAGAAGGATTAGGGCTCAAGACGGGCCTGTGAATATTTGAATGTGGAGGAAGGGCTTAGGACGGGCCTGTGGGAATTTGATGTGGAGGAAGGGCTTAGGACGGGCCTGTGGGAATTTGATGTGGAGGAAAGGCTTAGGACGGGCCTGTGGGAATTTGATGTAGAGGAAGGGCTTAGGACGGGCCTGTGAATGTTTGGATGGTTTGAAACTTCGGGTTTTATACTTTTGGGCCTCAATCGGTGTCGTTGTTGCAATTGTTGGAACCAACAATTGCCCCCAGTATTCTTTCTTTAAGGCAATCTGAGTTAGAGTTCATGGCAATTGATCGGAACGATCAATTGCCCCCAGTATTTTCTTTGATTAAACGTGCGAACAAGTCTCATCCTCACAGGGTTGAGGCTTATGCTTTGATGTGGTGCTTCCTAACCTACACTCGACGTGTTTGGTGTTTGCACTCGTTTCTCACTTACGGTCACAACTTCTCAACCATTGAATTTGACATTTGTTAGATTTACGTGTTCAACCTGTTATTTTCACTCGATGGATACACAACTACTAAGTCGGAAGTCTTTTGAGCTTATAACGTGGCCATGGGGTGTGATGAATGACAATAGGGTTATAGAGGGATGTTTAAGATATGTGGAGCTTTAAGGGTGACCAAAGCTGCAACTTGCACCGTCTCTCGGACTTGTCTTCTTTGCCTTGAAGTCATTTGGCTACTTCGTGATGACTTCGCTTGGGACTTGGAACTTTTGGTTGTTCCTTGCATTTCTTTCTTTTTCCGATTTGGATTTCTTTGAGGCTTTTCAAGTTTGCCTTCTTTGAATCTCCTTTCCCTCGGGGTTCTTGTGTTTCCCGGTTTTGAACTTCGAGAGCTGTTTTTGATGTCAGCTCATTTGGATTCTGTGTTACTTTGGGACCATTTGCGGATCGCTTCGTCATGCTGGTAGTGGTTTCGCTTCTTTGGACTTGTGAAGTTGTTGTTCGGAAGTCGGGCTCCTTGCTCCCTTTGGTCACCGGGTCGGTTATTCATCGCTGGCTGGCTTATTTGTGGAGCTTGTAGTGTTGTAAAAGAGGTCATATATGAAAAGCTTAGCGGGGGTGCCTAGGGTGTAATGTCAGGGTTCACAAGCTTTTTGGCTGTGTGGTGTTATACCTAGGTGCTTCGTCATCCCTAGTAGTTGTGTATCCATTCATTGTTACTTTTTACAGGTTTAAACGTAACTTTACAAATTATTTCCTTCGGTCGAAATCATGCCGTTTACCTCACCTTTGAATGTGACCTCTCTGGAGTCGTGTAAAAATGACACGCTCTTTCGCTCTTGGTCTTACCGCTCAAGGTACTCTCGCGAAGTGTACGCTCAGAGACTTGCTTGCACAGAATAAACAAATGTTATCGTTCCTTAACCCAGATTGCCCCCAGTATTGTTGTGGGGTTTTTTTTTTTACAAGCCTTTTGAATACCCAAGTTATTTGTGGAGGGTGGTGGCTATATGTGTAATGGTGAGTGGTGATGGGGTACTCTTGTGAAGAGGTGACAGATGATTCTTTTCCTTTTTGTGGCCACAATTTTGTTTTTATGTGTCTGATGAAATGGCAAAAATGGTGTATGGATGGGAAGGTGGCTTTGTACAAGGGGCTTTGTGAAAGACAAAGGTTTTGCCTTTTGATGCCTACAAACATGCTTCATGAGTGAGAGATCTTTCTTACTTTTCCGATTTTCAGCTCTTTTTTTTCAATTTTTTTGGCGCAAGAACGAATGTACAAACATTAATCCAAGCATATAGAATAACATGTGCAAAGAAGGAATTTTATTAATAACCGAAAGGGGAAACATTGACATCAAGTACTAACCAAATGGAAAAGACAAATGAACTAACTAACGAAAGAAAGGTAACTGAAAAGAAAGAAAAAGAAAGAGGCTACGCAGAACAACTGAAGAGAAAAGAAAAAATAACTAAGATTCCTAGTGGTGTTCTGGCATAGGATTCCCGAAGATATTCCCGCGCTCTGAGAACTGAAGTCCCTGATCAATCAGGTCTTGGATCTTATGTTGTAGGGCCCTGCAATGGTCGGTGTCGTGACCTAGCAACTGATGATAGAGACAGAACTGATTTGGGCTCCTGCCCAAACGGGTGACTCCTGGTCGGGGCAGAAGAGGCTGCAAGATGTTCTGCTCCTGGAGCTTTTTCAGAGCATGACTCAAAGGCCGACCGATATCTGTGAATTCTCGCTAATTGAAATCCGGTCTTGGAGGCGGTACCGCTCGATAGTTCCTCCCCTGTTCCCTTGGCTCCTGGACTGCATTCACCTCGTACTGTCCCGTGTACCTCTGCGGTGCGCTCTGTGCGTAAGCTGCGGTCGGGTAAGAGGCTTTGCTGGCTTTGAATTACTTCCGGATCCTCGGGATATCCAAGCTTTAAGTCCCCCTTGTGGATCTTCTCCTCCAAAACTCCTACCTGGCCCATGAGCATGTCAAAGCTTGGAAAGTAATATATTTTAATTCATCATTATACTGTTTTTGCATGTTCTCAACAATCATGCGAATTTGCTCCTGCTCTTCCATCCTTGTGGGCATGCACGTTGCCTTCCTTCTCCACCGCTTTATAAAGTCGGACATGGACTCACTTCTCGTTTGGCGCGTGCTGGCAAGGTCAGACCGGGTGATTTCCAAGTTCTTAGCATACTCAAAGTGAGTCAGGAAGGCTTCACATATTTCCTCGTATGTCTTGGTGTTCATTCTTTGAGTTAGGTACCATCGTTGAGGAATCTCATCCAGGTACCGGGCAAAAACCTTGGCCTTTTGCATATCATTGAGCCTCAAGATAGACATCTCTCGATCAAACATCGCCAAATGGATCTGGGGATCGGTCGAGCCCTTGTAGAGAGCCAAGGTGGGGAGCTTCAGCTTCGTGGGTAACTCAACGTCTGGATAGGATCCCATGGAGAGGTAGTCAAAGCCAGCAGGTTTACCAGCCTTTTCCATGCGCTCAATGCGCCTCAGAGCCCTCTGAACTTCAGCAGCTAACTGGTTCCCGGGAGCACCACCTCCGTAGCCAACATGGGTGTCATGTCCCTCCAAGGAGATATTGTCCATGTCGTATAAAGGGTTGACAAATCCTTGTAGTGGTCCTTCTCGTCTTGCTACCTCCAAGGATCCTATTTTCTCATGGAGCTCAACTGTTGCCGCCGTATGCCGTGCCTCCAAGGCTTCAATGGCGGCTTGATGTTTCTGTACCAGGCTGGCTATTTGATCCTGCTCCCCTGTTGGACCCCCAGTGGTCCTGCTTTGGGCTGCCGTTTCCAATGCGGCCAACTTATCTTCTAGCTTGGCGATTGTGGCCACATACTTATTCTCGAGTGCCTGGATTGCTTCCTGGTGTTTCAAATCAAAGTTTTTCATGAGCTCTTCAACAGAAGTGTTTTGGTTTTCTCCCCCTGCTAGCTGATCCTCCTGAGGGACATCGTCATGCGCCTAGACCGACATGTCAGATGAGCTGGAGTCTACTTCGGGCCGGAATGGTGGACGCGGAGGAGTAGGCAGTCGGGTCAAACGTCCGGAACTTCTGTCCCAGCACCTTTCTGAAATCTTACCTTCTTTCTGTTTCAGAACATAGGGTGAAAACAAAAACCATCAGGCACAGGCTTTCAATGACATGGAAAGATTTTCCTCTGAGGACCCTTATGTTCTGATTACAAAACCTTTTTTTTGGACCTCTCAAGCCCAGCGGGCTGGAGATGGGAGCTTTTGGGCTTATTCTAAGAGGGTGATTTCGTGGAGGTAAAGGCATCTAGGCAACTGAAATCCTCAAGTGTTTCATTTGGACTGGGGGAGATTGATGGACCGATATATACATTGGGTCTGAGGCCCAGGAGAAGGAACGCATGCACAAATGTCCTCACAAAATGACTCAGCCCAACGGGTACGGGTCAATCCGGAGAGGTGCTCGGGGCGCTAGCCCAGGTCACCACAAAGGAATAGGGCTTACACGCTATTCTCTTTGGTTTTCCCCACTTTTTTCACATCACCTAAAGGTGTGCGTCTACGGTCGGGTCTTTGACTGACCAAACAATGGGCTAGGTAAGGGCACTGCCAGGAAAATGCTTGGGGCTAAAGCCCAGGTATTAAGGGGGTGTGGTTAGACGACACCCTCCTCTTTTCCCCTCACTTATTCACATCACCTAAAAGGTGTGAGTCCCTGACAGGGGACCCCCAAACGGGTCCCGGGGTGAAATTGGTTTGCGTGGACCCTCGCTCTCATATGATGCAAGGGTGCAAAATTAAAGTGCGCACGAAAGTAAACAAACAGAGTAAATAAAGCCATAAATAAACATTTTCAAGTTAAGCCCTCTTTCTTAAAATTAAACAAGTTAATATTAAGAATTGTCCCCAGCAGAGTCGCCAGTCTGTGAGCCTCGATTTTAAACCCTATCCTATATGGATTAAGTTGATTGGGATCTAGTCGGGTTTTAGGTCCACTTATAACCTAAGATTAATAACGATGTCATAAGAACAATAATTATTAAAACCTAAGCTAGCTCACTGGAACCTATTATGAGTCGCCACCTAATTTTAACCTAGATCAAATTAGGAAAGGAGAGTTCGGGTTCGGGGGCTTGATATTCGACTTATTTAGGGTTCAATTACTTTCATTACCCTTCCTAGGTCGTTTTTCCTCTACTTGGTTTTTACGGCTTATTACGAGTCGTTTTAACCTAAGTGCGCGAGCTTCTGTTTTTTTGTGTTTTTTAGCATTTTTTGACAGAAAATTAAAGTGAAATTGAAAGTTACCTAGACTAGGGTTTCGGAGGCAGAATTAGGTCAAATTTTGTTTCCGTCCGTAGCCACGGACCTAATGTCCGAGACCACGGACCCCAGTTAACCTATATGAAAATAAAAGTCGAATTAAACAGAAAACAAAAAATTGTAAAGTCCAGGGCCACAGACAGGCTGTCCGTGGGCCCGGACATTATTAGAAAACCTAAATTTTAAAAATCTAAAAAAAATCCCGCCGCCGTCTGTGGGCGTCCGGGCTTACGGACAAGGAGTCCGGGACCCCGGACATGACGTCCGTGGGTGCGGACCGCCCTCGGACGGCGGCGTTAAGGCTGTTCCCGAAGGTGTTTTTGGCTCAAATTTTATGGGTGTGTAGCCTGAAAGATGTACAAGACGTTAGTGATTGAAAGTTTTCAATTTGAGTTCGAATTAAGCAGGAAACTTAGTAAACAAGTTATTGGACAGAAGCTTAAACAAATAGCAATACAGAAGCGTACGAAGGTTAGTTTGAGCCCAAAATTTGACAGAGGGTTAATAAAGTCATGGGGAATTAGAAAAGTAGAGTGGTAACCTGTTTTACCTTCGAATTCAAGATGATTCTTCACGCCGGGATTTGTCGAGTGCCTCGTTGATGGCAGACCCGAAAGGATTTCGAACCAGGCTTCTGGTTGTTGGTTGTTCTTGCTGTTCTTCACGTTTTGGTGGTGTTTTTGTGGAGTTTTGATGACTATTGGTGCTTTGGGGATTGGAAAACGTGTTTAGATGGTGATTTCGGGGGATTTTCGGTATGATTTGGGTGGCCGGGTGTTGGAAAACGTGAGAGAGAGAGAGGAGGCTGCCTTTTTTGACTCTCTAGGGTTCTTGAGCATATGAGGTTCTGATTTTATCCAAAAACCTATCCCCTTATATAGACTTTCTTAAAGATAAAGAAAATCTAGTAAAAGTAAGATTTTTTGATATTTTAGTTAAGTGACTTCCCAAAGGAATTTTGCTGTGGAATTTTAACCACGTATCAAGGATGGAAATTATGAATTTTATGAAGTGGAATCGGATTTTTTAAATGTTGGAATATTTTTAAATTGAATTTCTCGTCAGATTCAGTCAGAAATTGCTAGAAAATTATTGGAAACTCGAAAAATCAAAATTCCAACGCCATTATGCTTAGAATGTCATCCTCTATCATGGGTTAAAATATCAAATCATTTCAAGCTGATTTGGGCATCCTTTGGAGGAGAGAGAAAGCTTATAGGAGGTCTTAGGAGCCTTTAAAGATTACCAAAACGCCCCTGAAAATGACGAAGCTGCTCCTCATGCCATGGGATGCGCCGCTCGAGCCGGAATCCCTCACTACTTGATTAAAATGCCCCTCACATCACCAGGGCCTCGTTGACCCTCACCTAGGGGGTCAAAATTTTGGGTATAACAGGTGCTTCTAGACGACTTTGTTGTAGAACATGGCGATGTTTGTTTACCGGTGCCGATCCCATAGAGACCTACACTACATTCTGCATAAACTTCGACAGTGCATTGGCTAGTTAGACTGATCAAACTATCTAGACAAGTAAGTTCTCTTAATCATTGGTCTAAAACTATTGATATACAACTTTGCATCCATATACTTAATTAGTTAAAATATTAGGAAATGAGGCAACCAAAAACTAATAAGGGAAAAGGGAAAATAATTGCTCCACCAGTTCAATCGAAGGCATCTACCAACTTCGTGTGTAGACCTGATTTGGTGGAGCAAAGGATATTGGTTGGCTTGTCACCTAATATGGAGGTTCTATCCTCGGCGTTGCTGCTGACGTCACCTCACAGTGATTTGATCACTGTGGAGGATGACCAGGCCATATTTCACTATCAAGATGCAGCAGAAGATGCACATCGAGTTGAGATATATATGTTCGATTTCATAGAGGTATTCACGAGGGATGGTTAAATGTGTCGATCATCAAGTCAGTCGTCATATGAGTGGCTACTACCTTTTATAGTTTGAATGCATTGATCGATGATGAATTAGTTGTTTGAATAAAAAGTAAATAACTGATGTTATTGTCGTTATGGTGCAGGCATAGGGTTGTCAATTTCAGGTTTTAGGTCAGGTTGACTTTAACCCGAACCCGACCTGCTCATGTTTCACCTCAACCCGAAACTGATCCGAACCCGAAATGGGTTATTTTATGTCAACCTGAAACCGACCTGGTAACCCGCAATCAACCTGAAATTGACCTGACGCCCGAAATCAACCTGAATACGACCCAAAATCGATCCAAAATTGACCTAAAATCAACCTAAAATAAGAAATATTGTACTATCAATACAAATTCTACACAAAACCACCAAGACAATATAACATAACATATAAAACCATCAAACATAAATGGTTACATGATTGATATATTAAGAGTAATGTCGCATAACTATAAGAATATATATTTTCTTTTCTTTTTTAAAAAATGTTTTCGGGTTGCGGGTTAAAATCGGGTCGGCAGCTCAAACCCAAAACCAACCCGGGTTTTTAGCAACCTAACCCGAACCCGACCCAAAAATACTTTCAGGTTGAAAATTACAACCCAAACCCCACACTTTAGGGTGTCGGTTTCAGGTTGGATTTCGGTTTCGTATCAAGATTAACATCCCTATGCAGGCATGTGCATAATAAGGCGCTCGTAGATTACCAAAATGACAGTTTCAGATTCATGTGTCCTTCTATGTGCTGCAAAACCACCATGACAAGTGATCCTGAAGGCCTTATGCAATATATGACAAATGCTATTTTTCAATGTGTAAACAAATCATTTATTATGCTGCCAATCATTAAGGGTATGCTATTTGACTATTTCTTTTAGTTTCTGTTAACCCTTCTATAAAACTAAAATAAAATAAATTGTGCTAGTTGTTTAATGATTTCAATATATTGTTGTAATTTGTGAACAGTCGACACCGGCCATTGCTTGTGTTGGTGATGAAGCACCCAAAAATCTTACAATTTGACTCACTTAGTAAGAGTGCCAAGAAACTGAGGATTTCCACAGCGATATTGAGGTGAGTTTGTTATCTTAAACAACATTTGTTATTACTTAACAATATTGTTTTAAAACTTCCGATGCAACTACGTGTATTTAAAATTGTATGTTTTATGTATATAGTTCCATGAGAGATGCATTCATGTCAATTGCAAAGACAAATGAAGAATACTATCCCTTGGAACCTAGTCAAAGTATTCTTAATTACTAAGTTTATGTGATAATGTCAACACTAGTTTATAATTATGAATATGTGTGTGTATAGTGCCCGGTGCAGCCTGGGGGATCGGAATGTGGATACTATGTCATGAGATTTATGCATGACATAGTAGCAGCATCGTCCCTTTTAACAGAATACTCGTTAGACAAGGTATATAACATTCTTTGAAAGTTTTAGTTTAGCTCTTTACATGTTGCTAGATTTATAGTTTTTAAATTAATGTTCATTTTCTTTTTTTTCAAGGCTTACGAACAATTGCTCTAAGGTGGTGAATATGGAGATGCTCAAATAGTTTAGATGCTTGAGGAATGGTTAGAGTTTGTCTGCACAAATTTGATGACTTGTTGATGATGAAGTTGATTTAAGTACTTTTTCAATAATGTAATTGAAATTCAAAGCAATTGTGGATGGTGTATTGGTAGATATGAAGTGTACTTTGGTTATTCTTAGTATTGGCAATTCTCTGGATTTTTGGATGGTGTATTGGTAGATATGAAGTGTATTTTGCTTATTCTTTGTAATGCAAGTGTTTATTGTGTTTGTTTGTTCATTAACTCTCAAATTATGGTGCACCGTTAATATTGGGCACTTTTAGAACGTTATGAATATGTACTGGAGCGCCCCATTGTGAAGGCAGCTATATTATACCATAATATAGGTCTGATTGAATCACTTGGTGTGTTATAGTGAATATATAAGCTAGAATGGAAAAAATAAAAAAGGGGGGCTATTTCGGCGGTTCTAAGCTAAGAAATGTTGAAATAGAGGCCTATCTCGGCAGTTGTAAGCTTTAACCTCCAAGATAGACCCAGGGTCGGTCCCAGGGGCGGTCCCTTGGTCGGTCAATGGCAGAATGTATTCTGGAACCGACCGACCCTAAGAGCGAGGGTTGATCCTAAGATCGGTCGGTTTTAGAATACATTCTGGTGTTGACGACCAATGGACCGCGCCTGGGACCAACCTTGGGTTTATCTCGGTGGTTGTAAGCTTACAACGGCCGAGATAAGTGTTGTTAGTTTAAGATTTTAGCGAGCATCTATCTCGGCGGTTGTATTTACAACCGCCAAGATAGGTATACCTATTTTGGCGGTTCTATAACCGTTGAAATAGACCCTTAAGAACCGCCAAAATAGGCCCTTTTTCTACTAGTGAATGTTAATGTATTACACCTGTGAGATGTGGAAACCACATTGGGAAAGGAAGAAGCATGTGAGTGCTTAATAATCAAGAGAGTTACTTCAATACATATTACCAATTGGTTTTAGGATAGAACTCTGCTTGGTTGTAGGGCCTTATTTTGAGATTCCAAGATTATGGGCTTTTACGTGTCACTGTTGAACTCGTGTTTACAACCTTCCAAAGACATGGGCTGCAAGTTGGGGCCATGAAGTACTATTGGCAATGGAGGTGGTGTAACTAGCACAGGTCAATACAAGTTTGCCACGAAAAATAGCCAAATTTTTAGGTTATCAATTTTACATGAATATTATGGTCGTAAACTTGACTTTTAGGTCGCGAACGTGCATCTCGTCTTCTCAGGTTCTCATTACACACTAGTAGAAAAACACTCTATGGTGGCGGTTCAAAACCACTGAAACGGATGCCGCCGCGGTAGGTGAGACACCTATTGCAGCGGTTGTAGAACCGCTGAGGTAGGTGGTCTACTGCAGCGGTTCTTTAAACAACCGCCGCGGTAGATGCCAGATAAAGTCAATATATAACGACACCTGTCGCGGCGGTTCTTACCTTACAACCACCGAGATAGAGCCTAGGTCAGTCCCCGGGTCGGTCGATTGTAGAAAGTATTCTAGAACCGACCGACCCGGACCCTGGGTAGGTCATTTCCAGAATACTTTCTGCAATCGACCAACCCGGGGACCAACCCAGGGATAGGATTGGTCGAGGCTATTTCAGCGGTTCTTAACAACAACCGCTGCAATAGGTTGTTATCTAGATAACCTTAGGCAGGTTCTATTGCAGCGGTTGTTGTTAACAACCACCGTAATAGGTGTTTTTTTTGTTTTTTTTCTTTCTACCCTACAATTGTAACCAATACACCCATAAATCAATCAAACATGTTTACCATATCAAAATCATCAATGCCACCACAGTGGGGCGATATTATGCCATTTAAACAGCCACCAAGGCATGGCACCCACCAATGGGTAATAACACACTTCACTTACAAATTGATATGAGCAAATATTTAATCAAAAGATCAATAGCATCATTACACAAATGATTGTACCAAATGACATGTTCTAAAACAAACAATTGTACCATGATAATACTAACAACCTATATTAACACTGATGTATTCCGCCCATTCCTCGAGTATCTCAGTAATATGTCCCAGACCGTACTCACCAGCTACCATGTCTTCAAAAGTCTTGAATAAAAAAAAAAGTTATGATTAGTTGTTAAAAACTTTAAGTGTAACAAAAAATGCTAAAAAGTATAAAAAATCAAAATATTTAGAGAATGCTACTTACTTTGTCTAACGACTTCTCTGGCAAAAGCGACGATGCCGCTACCCATCACTCATAAACCATATGACAAAGTACCCACATTCTGACCCTCCCGGCTATTGTGGACACTACACATTCATATGTACATGTTCAAAATCAATTTTACACATATTATAATACCGTTACCATTTAATAAACTAATGATTATAGTACAACATTAGAATAAGGATTACAAAAATACCTTGACTACATTCCACTGAATGTTCTTAACTCTCGCTTGCCGAATTTGGAACAATACAGCTTGAAAGGTACTTAAATTCGTTACACAGATAAAGTAAAAGTTATCCAGTAAATGATTAAGAAATAACTGAAAATTTGATCATTAATTAAGTTAAGTAATTCACCTCATCAACATGCTAGATATCATTGGCTTCTTGGGACGCAGAGATGCAGAGTCAAGCTGCAGGACTCTAGGGCTCTTTAAACAAAGAACAAGCAATGACCAGTGCCGGCTGTTCATAGATTGCAACACAACACACCCAGAGCTTAATTCAATCGAATAACATAATACAAGTATCACAATTTTTAGATTAACTTAACACTTAATAAAATTCTTACCCCTGATGAATTGGTACCAGAATATACGATTTATCAGAACGTGCATGTGCATGTATCGCAGTCGACAAGTACTTGACCAAAGCTTGGGGTCAGATGCCATAGTAGTTCAGAGCACATTACAGGGCATAAGAAACTGAAACTACTATTGCCATAAACTTGTACCGCCTTATCATCCACAAACCTGCGTAATATAAAGAAACTGATATTAATGATTTAATTTTCAAGTATGCAGAATAAAATGTGTACAAAGTGTGTTAGTTACTCACATGCAAGCTGACTTGATAATCAAAATATTCAACCAATCTTTGTTGAATAGCTCCACAAAGTCAGTACTGATGTAAATTTCAAATCCATGAGCGTCTTCATAGTGAAAAAGATCCGGTTTTGGCTCCACCGTAACCGAATCTCTTTCTGGCGGTGTCATCAACAGTGCGGAGTGTAAGAGTCAGTTTTGGGGGCAAGGCATTCAGAACTGCCGGCTCCACCAAATTTGCTTTCATTTTAGGGACAAAGTTAGTGGCGGATGCCACTGGGGATTAGCTGGTGCAACCTTAACAACTTTCTTTCCTTTTCCCTTATCAGATTTTGATTGGTTGTGTTCCTAAGATATTAATTTAATAAGTATGTAACATTCTACCCTAAAAAATGTTTAAGAGTAAGTTTTTCGAGTGCTTACCTGCTGCTCCCCAAACTTTATCAGTGTAACTGCCCACTGTATTGTCATGGATTGTACTTCACAAAGGTGGATTGGCCTACAACTGGCACCGATAGCTGAACATTGTCATACCCAGGTACAAAAACATCAACGAGCACCCAGGCATGGTACTCCCGAAGCGCTTCATCCCGCACAATGTCACCATGAGTAGACTTGAAAAGCTTACCCCACCCTACCACGACTTCACCAGCGCCGATTATTTGTAACAATGTGCAGTCCGCCGGTTTCTGAATTTTTAAAATTAAAGATTTTAGATGCACATGAATGAGTGATTAATTTGATTTTTTTATTTGTAATTAACATATTGTTCTAACCTCGAGAGATGAATATGGAAACGGATTGACGGAGTGAACACTACTGGGAGGCACTGGTCTGGGCTCTGATGCTTGTGAGTGATCTGGCGGTCTATAAACCTCCTAACTCATTATCTCAGATCGCATCGCGGCCATAGCTTGAGCGATTTGAAGCTATAATTCATTTCTTAGTTGCTGCTCGAGCTCATCATTCAAGAGTAAGTGCTCCTCATAGGTCATGCTCCCTCCCACACTCTGTCTAGACCCAGGGTTCCCGAAGGCTTGGCGTATACCGACATGACCACCAAAGCCAATTGCACGACCCAGATGATCCTTCTTCCTGAGAGCACGAGAAAGTGGATCATCCTGTCTAACGGGCTGCCAAGTTCCTTGGGTGATATGGGAGCTTAATTGTTCCTGTTATGAAGGTTAATAATTCAAATAAGATGCATATAATGTAATTGCTATTGTTACTCTGATATTATATAATGAACATTCTACTTTTTCAAACAAAAAAGCACTTACCATTTGGTTGATGATTTCTCTCGTGCCGTCATCGTACTCAGCCGGTGCCACCAGATTTGAAGGTTTCTTCAGCCGACTTAAGTCCCAAACATTCATCCTTCTGTCATTGACATTTGATTCAACTGACAGCATCCCCTTTTTCTCTCACTCTGATATGCCCAAGTGATAGGGGTAAAGATTTTTCTTGGTGTTTTGTTGTTGTTTCTCACGTAAAGCCTACGTATATGTATGAAAAGACAAATTATACAAAGAATAAATGGAAAAGACAAATTATATAAGAAATGAACTCTAATGAAACTTTAAACTTATATCATATGAAAGAAGAACTACTAGTATGAAACTCACCTTGAACTCAGGGGTCAAACGCTTCTCAATAAACTCCTTTGAGAAGGGAAGAAATGGTGTCAAGCCAAAACGGGTTACATAGAGCATCCGGCCGCTTTGGCCGGATGGAAGTGGAAGCGCATAGGGCATCCGGCCGTCTCCAGCCGGATGAGGATAGGATTTAGGCAAAGCAAAGTATTGTACGACTGACCGTCTGTGGTCAGTCAAAGATGCTAGGAGAGGGTAGAACCGTATTTATACATGTAAAATACAGGCTGGCACCATAAAAACCAGGCCCAAAATACTATAAATAGGGGTGTACCCCCATGAAATAAGATACGCAACATTTGGAAATCAAACTCACACTCGATTCTAACTAAGGCTCTCTCTTTCTCTCTACTCTTGTGAAATCCTGTAATCGAGACCAGGTAACATGGAATAGATGATCAGATCGGATTGTATTAGGATAGCATATACTGTTTCATCCTTCCACTGCTCTTCAGTAATACCATCGAATTTCTGCCACGGTGGTCTCTGATCATCCACATCTTCAGCTACTGCTTCCTCTATGTATGCTGGCTCCTCACTGTAAATGTACTACCTCGTGAGCAGAGATCAGAAGTCTCTAAACTGTCTGGCAACTCTGTTCATCACATCGTCCTTCATAGAAGGATCTATATTGAATCGGGTCTATACATAAAAAAAATGGATTAGTGTTAGATAGTTACTACATTAATCTTAAAACAAACTATAAACGTCAACTAATACCTGAAGACGCTCAAATATCTGCTTCTTCAACGCTGGAGACACTTGCTTCCAATGGTGGTTTATATTGCAGTATGAACTCAGCAAATGCCTAGTCAGAGCAGTGAATTCATTCTTCCATATGCCCATGGGCTGATTCTATTGATTGAACTGCAAAGGCTTGGTCGGGGGGCCTCGATTTTCCTTCATTGCATGGGTAACGCCTCATTTTTTGGGTTTCTTGAGAGGCGGTGGAGCAACTTGTATTTCTTGTGCTTCCTGTGAAGTTCTAGCTGCCTCAGTCTGCTGTGCTGGGACGTCTATTGTCCTCGATTTTTTCTACCACCTCGTGTGGTGCGCTTTGCCGGTCTACTCTGTTGGGGCTGACTTCTCCAGTCGTGAGCCGCTCTCCTATAGGATCGTCCATCGGATGATCATCCACTAAGAAAAAAATAGCACAAACATTAGATCAATATTCATGTAACGATGTATAATTGCAAAAATAAACAATAAATAATTTTGATAACATTGTAACAACAATACTACAAATTGTCCAACTTAAAATATGCAATTTTAACCAATGGTGTTACCTAGACATGGTAACTTATATCATTTTGTGTTTTCTATCCAAACCCCCTCGTCATGGTCTGATCAAGCGTAGATGGTCTGAACATCATCATTTTGTAAATCATCAGTTGAATCATGCAACCCTGTATGCAATGATATTGTATGATCTATCATCTCACTTTCATCATCGTCATTGCTTTCATCCTCAAACAGAACCGGTCTTCTCCCTAGAAGAACAACAGACCATCTACCATCTTTTGGATCTTCAACATAAAACACCTGGTCACAATCTTACCCAACACAAATTGATCTTCCTTATATTGTGTAACACGTGAAAGATCAACCAAAATAAGTTCTTCATCATTTTTGTGTCCATATCGGTTGTCTACCCAATTGCAGCGGAACACTAGAAATGAATCAATGTGATAGTCTAGTTCCCATATGTCCTCTATGACACCATAATACCAACTACTACTACTCATTGGTTGAACCTGGTTACCAAGACCATATTCAGTCACCGATGCTTCAATTTTTACCCCATTGATTTAGCATCTTGGCGTGCAGTGAAGTTTGTTGATCCATTAATGTCATACCCTTCAAATGATACAACATCAGTTCCAGGAACAACTGCTAAACATCTGATTTCTTTATTGACATCCTCTGGGTTCAATGAAGCTTGCTCAAACGCATATACCTTAAACCATTGGCCGAACACTCGATTTTATTCTTTTTTAAGCCAGATATGGTTTTTGGTAGGGTTTTGTCGCCTTAACTCAGCAATATGAATATCAAAGTAGGGTTCAACAACCTCAAGATGTTGTAATACAAATAAATGTGCTTGCTGAATGAGATCACGAGAGACATGCATGACCTTTTTGCTAATAACACTTTTACCCTTAAATCTACCATGGTGATGTGGTTTGGGAATACCAATTGACTTTGTATCGTTCAAATAACTTGTCACGAATTCTATGACTTCCTCAGTCACTATTGCTTCGATGATGCTACCTTCGGGTCTATATCTATTTTTCATTCTACCCTTCAAGATCCCCATGTATCATTCGAAAGGATACATGTAATGTAAGTAGACCGGACCACATAGTTTGATCTCCTGGACAATATGGACTATTAAATGCACCATTATGTCAAAGAAAGACGGTGGGAAATACATTCACAACAATTTCATGTTGTAGATCATCAAGGGTGTCAGAATCAATTGCCTTACAGCAGACAACGTTGAAGAAGAAACATAATCGGGTTAGAGCACTTCTAACATTTTCTGGTAATATCTCTTGGATTGCAACTGGAAGAAGATGCAACATTAACACATGATAATCATGAGATTTCATTCCCAACAGCTTCAAATCCTTCATGGAAACTAGGTTCTTCCAATACGAAGAGTACCCAAATGGTACCTTCAACGAGTGTAAACAATTGCAAAAACTGAATTTTTCACTCTTAGAGAGGGTATAACAAGCAGGAGGTAGATATGTTCATTTCTCATCCTCTTGTGGGTGCAGTTCTTTCTGTATGCGCAACTCTTGCATATCTCTCCTCACCTTCAACCTGCCTTTCGTCTTACCGGGTATGTTGAGCAAAGTACCACTCACTGCCTTACCGATGTTCTTCACAATGTGCATGATATCCAAACAATGTCGAACAGGCAGATGCCACCAATACGATCCCAAAAAATGGAACGTTTTTTCCAAATGTTCTTCAGCGGCTAGGATGTGTTTCCAAAGACATTTTCAATGTCTTTTACCTTTGCATACACTTCCTCTAAAGTCAAAGGTTGACGAGCCACACGAGTCTCGGGCTCATTATTGAATAGTTTTCGCTTTCTCGAACGGTAAGGATGGTCTACTGGAAGAAACCGTCGATGACACATGTAAACATTTTTACCGTAGTGCTTCAGACGGTCTGAATATGTGTCATCCTCACATATCGGACACGCTTTGAATCGTTTCACTGAGTATCCTGACAAGTTCCCATAGGCAGGAAAGTCATTAACAGTATAGAACAACATCGCCTTCAGTGTGAAATTTTCTTCCGCATGAGCATCATATACCACTATCCCATCATTCCACAACAACTTGAAGATATACGTCAATGTTATGACTAGGTTGCTTTGGACCAGATATTAGGAGTGATAACATAATGTATTTTCGTTTCATACACAACCATGACGGTAAATTGTAGATCACTAGTGGCACCGGCCAAGTGTTGTGCTGACTGCTCAACGTGTCATACGGGTTCATCCCATCGGTACACAATTCAAGCCTCGGATTCCTATCATCATCCCTAAATGATGTTTGAATTTTCTGTTGATATTTCTCCACTGTGGTCTGTTTGCAGGATGTCTTAATTTTTCATCAATTTTTCTACCATCCGCGTGCCATCGTAAGTTCTTCGCTTCTTTTGGGTTGGCAAACAACCATTTGAATCTAGGAATTATCGGAAAGTACCACAATAATTTCGCTGGACGATTTTTTTCTAAAAGAAGGGATCCCCATCCTTGTCCTTGTACCGGGACAACAAACATTTAGGACACTTGTCTAGATGTTTGTATTCACCCCTACACAACACAATTATTTGGGCAAGCATGAATCTTTTTATATTCAACTCCCATTGGACACATCCATTTCTTTGTCTCATAGGTGGATGTAGGAAGACCATTCTCATCAGGAAGCATATCATGTATCAGCTCTAGAAGTAACGTGAAACATTTGTCACCAACTTCATATTTTCCCTTTAAGTTGAACAAATTAAGTACAGCAGTCAATTTTGTGTATTTAACGCACGAAGGGTACTACGGTGTCTTTGATGCGTTCAACAATCTTTGATACTCTTCCGGCTTATCGACAAAAGAATCCACAACATTTTCAAATATTTCATCCATTTGCTCATCACGGTGAGTGGTCTCAATGTCATCGAATCCTGAGTCACTTAGCGGTACCGACTCATTGGTGGTATTGAAGGTGTGGTCGGTACTTGCGTAAAATGGATCATGACCATTGTATGATGTTAAAGCACTAGCTTCAATAGTTTCTCCATGAAAAGTCTATCTTTTGTAATGTGGCATGAATCCACAGGTCTTAAGATGAAATCTGATTTCCTCAATGTCTACATATTTTCTTAAGACCCCACAGTCAACACAAGGACATGAAATTTTTTCCGCCTTTGTTCTGTCCTTGTGTTGCACTGCTGCTTTGAGAAACTCTTTCATCTTCTCGTCAAAGTGATCCCTTCGATCACCGTACATCCTTTCACACTCCATTCTTATGTATAAACAAAACAAGTATACGATTGATTTGTCTTTCAGTTTTGTCTACATTTGTATGTGGAGCATGTTTCTACTAGATTGATATCTCATGATATCTCACCTAACTCTAAGGTTGCAACCAAACTAAGCACTGTTCTATGGTTCCATCCAAATTAATGTAGCCTAAGTACTCTAACGTTCCAACGTAACTAACCTAGTCTTATTCTAACAATTCTAACACAAGTAATTAAGATAGTAGTGATTTAACATCATCAAATCATTGTATTATTAAAACAAAAAATAAAGTTTAATTACTTACTTGTTTTAAGGTGTACAAAGGGGGAATGTAGGAGACTGCTTTGGTGATAGGCTAGGAAAGTACTGGTACAAATCCAATAGAATATGCAAAAGACCTAATAAATAAAAGTAAAAATTGTTATACACAAACAATAAAATTAATTAATAAGCCTAATACGATTCTAGAAAAAATTCAGCATGACCTTTGCGTAATCGTGTTAATCCCATGCTTATCATTAAGCATTCACCAATATCTTATTTACCACGACAAACAAATTCAACAATTGGCAGCAACCATCCTTATTGACAATCACTCAATATTAACCACAACCACTTTTTCACAATAATTAATTAAACAAACAAAGAGAAAAGATAGATGAAGATGTCACCTTTCCACTCTTGCTCCACATCAGAAGAAATAAGGAAGAAGAAGACGTAGAGACCACCCCAATTACTGTAGATAGCGGCAAAGCAAGGAAATAATATTAAGGGGCAAGAAATCCATTACTATAAGCATTATCATATTAAGAAAATAAAAAAGAGAAAAAAGACAGATGAAGATGTTACCTTTCCACTCTTGCTGCACAGTAGAAGAAGATGAGGAAGAAGAAGACATAGAGACCACCCCAATTACTGCAGACAGCGGCGAAGCAAGGAAATAATATTAGGGGGCAAGAAATCCATTACTATAAGCATTATCATATTAAGAAAATAAAAAAGAGAAAAAAGATAGATGAAGTTGTTACCTTTTCACTACTGCTCCAGGGTAGAAGAAATGAGGAAGAATAAGACGTAGAGACCACCCAATTACTACAGACAGCGGTGAAGCAAGGAAATAATATTAGGGGGTAAGAAATCCATTACTATAAGCATTATCATATTAAGAAAATAAAAAAAAGAGAAAAAAGATAGATGAAGATGTTACCTTTCCACTCTTGCTCCACGGTAGAACAAATGAGGAAGAAGAAGACGTAGAGACCACCCCAATTACTGCTCAACTTTCTCTCCGCTCTGTTGAAGCTTATGTGAAAAAAAAATACTGAAAGTAAGAGAGTCCACAATTTAATTGATTATTATAATATCATAGTCCACAATTTAACTGATTTTATTATATCAAAGTAACAGTAGCAATTTAATTGGAATGGCCATGTTTAGCTTAGGTAACTTCAATTTATTATTATTATTATTTCTAAAGTAAATGGGTAAGTTCAAGTAGTAATTTGGTTTTGTTTGATGTGGATTGTGAACAGTGAAGTGACTTGTGGAGAGCGACCTTATTTGGGTTCGTGTGTGTGTGATGTTGTCTGTCTGTCTGTGTGTCTCGATGTGTTTTTCATGACAATTGTCAGCGAGTGAGCGGGTGTGACTACAACAACACATAATGACACAATCATAATTTATGACAAGGATAGTTATGTTTTGTTTCTTGTACGTGGTCCGTTTGGGTTCAAATTTAATTCGGGAAGAAGATGATGAACATATTATAAAACTAATGGAGCATGCAAGCAAGCAAATCTTAATTACTTAATTGAGTTTGTTTGTTTGTTTGTTTGTTTGAATTGGTGTTTAGTTTACTAGTTGCTATTTGTAAGGGGGCCTACAAGGTTTACTAGTTAGGGACTTTACCTAATATACAAATACAAACGGGTTTTTCGTCAAACTATCTCCGCCATTGTATGCAGAGGGCACAAACAGTAAAAATATCAACTCAGGCATTTTATCGAACACCTTATATGCAAAACTATTTATACTTATTCAATAATGTATCTATATTCGAATTATGCACACACAACTAAACTAGCAATCAACAACTAGTTTTTCAATTAACAAGACAATAATTAACATATTTCAAAGTTAGAATTCAAAATTCTAACCTAGGGTTACTGCAAGTCTCGCGTGATGCCAGCGACCTCCGTGGCGGTACCTGCTGGCAACGGCGACGGCGGTGACGAAGGCTGGTGGCGCGCGCGGAAGAAGAAGGTGGTGGTGGCGGTGGCGCGGTACCGGTCGCAGGCGTCTGAATCATCATCGTCTTCTTCTATTTCGCATAGAGAGTTGAGAATGAAGAGAGAGAATGACGGTGTCGCGTGAGGTGGGAGAAATAGACTAATCTATTACGGCGGCTCCTCCTAAAAACTGTTGAGACAGGTCAGTAAAACAGACCTATCTCAGTGGTTTTTAAGAGGAACCGCCGCAATAGGTTAGTTTCGTTTTTAAAACGACCCTTTATTGGTGGTTACAAATAAGAACCGCTAAGATAGGTTAGCGAGATTTTAAAAAACGCTCTATCTCAGCGGTTCTTTGTACAATCGCTACACTAGGGGCGCTGCTATAGACCTGTTTTCTACGAGTGACATGAGAATTGTAACACCTAACATAGATAATTGTTCAACAGCCTAGCTCCCGAGCCATTCAGGCTTGAAACTAGCCACTTCAAGCCTTTTGTCACTTAGGCCTAAAAGTGGAAGACATTGCTGCAGTAGTCAACCCATATTTATCATTATAAACTACTCATATTATTACTCGTATCCCGATTTGGGATGAGGGTAATACATACTCCCCCACTCAAAGAATGTGACGTCATTGTCGCAAGTCTAACATCCAAGTCCCATGGACCTCCTCGGTAGGTGTCAGGTAGCCCATCTTGACACGGTCTCGAGTCTGTTCTGATACCATTTGTAACACCTCATATGAACAACTGTCCAACAACCTAACTCTCAAGCTACTCATATTACTACTCATATCCCGATGTGGGATGAGGGTAATACGAAAATAGTGGGCTGAGAACTCCATAGGTAGGGAAGAGAGGGAGGGGCATGTAATATACTTTTTGCATGTTGATACCACTAACGGTATTATACTTCAGTTTTTTGGGAGAGTTGATATGCATAAGCTCTTCCAAATGTGTTACAGAGCAGAGATGAAAATGATCTAGTTCCAATAGCCTTCAACATAATGTGATGATGAAAAACCGATTAACGATATTTGAGTGAAGAAAAAACCACATACCTAAAGATATTAGAAAATATAACATTTAACAAGACCGACGGTCTTCATCCATCCATTGTGTAGAACCTTAAACAGTTCCATGTGTACCAGTTAACATATTAGAAAGTATATGTGATATACTTGTCATTAGCATGTTGATACGATTATTGGTGTTGCACTCCAATTTGTTGGGAGACATGTAAGTTTATCAAACTATGGATAATGTTGAAGAGAGTGATTGAACCCTCAACCTCATGTATATTGTGAGGATTTCAAGGTTGGTCTACAACATAAGTGAGTCTTATACATTGATTTAAATATGAAGCATGTTATAGTTAAGGGGCGGAGTATATACTAGCTTATCTAGACCAAATTGTCTCGTGTTGTATTCCTCATGGTTACCCCCAATAATATTGAAGTGTAAATTGAGCACTACAATCATAATTTCTACAACCGTTTGAGACTCATAAGGCAACCATCAACTGCAATTGTCAAACCACAAAAAGTTAGCACGAATACTGCTTATTTGTGGTCACTAGAATGGACATTAGGTCAAAATAACAATGAGACTCAAAAAGACCTGTACCCGATCTACCCAAAAAACTGACTGAATAAAAAAAATCATACTTTTAACTAGAACTTATCATTAAGGTGAGCGGGATGGGAATATTTTTAGACCCATTGAGCTTGCATATAGTGTCCAAGCCGACCTTCTTATTTTTTGGTCTAGGTCAGGCTAGGCTTGGATTTTTTTTGCTTTATCAATGCCGAGCCTGCCAAACCTAGTTTTTACTTTTGAAAAAAATAAAATTATAAATTTTCATTAAATTTATATTTATTATACAAATACTAAAGAAATTTTATTAAATATCACTGAGTTTGGACTTAATTCACGATATACCACTGTACTTTTAAAATTACATACAATAACACCGAATTTCAACTAATTTCAGGAGATAATGCTCCATCTCATATTCCATTAACTGGTTCATTAATATATTTGGAAGAAGTCTAAAATATCTCTATTATAAGTTAACCATCTGACAGAAACTTGTGGAATTTATCGATATGACAAAATTTGTTGGGGGGGTTAACTAATAACACGGGTATTTTAAGATTTTTTTGGGATATTAACAAAGAAGTTAATGGAATGTGAGATGGAGTATGAAATACCCCAAACCTAGGTATTCTAAGTAAACATCAATTTATGATGTAGTAAGGCTAAAATATGCCTTAGAAAGATTGGTAGACAATTTAAACCAAGAAAAACACAAGAAAATGCCTTAAGGGCAATTAAGGCAAAAATGTGCTCTAAGCTTGGAGTGGCTTCGATTAGCACCCAAATACCATTATACTTTAGTAATATGATAATGGACATTTTAAATCAATTAGCAAAGAAAACCAAGCTCAAAAAAACAAGCTTAAACACAAAATATGCTTTAAGACTCCTTAAAGCACCTTTTTGAGAAATTGTCTTAGAAATGAGTTTTGAGTGACTAAATGCCCATGATTACATCTTAATCAACATGTGTGCTAAATATTATCACATTAGGAAGTCTAAATCAATGGGAAACCAAAAATTTCACAAATATGTGCACTAATCTGTGAATAGTGCCAAATAGTGACTAGTTTAAGTTTTAGTCAACATAAGTCAATTAGTTGGTCAACCAAGACCATAAATATCTTGATTATAAGGGGGGTGGCCGATTTTAATGTGGGGAGTCACGACATGACTAAGCAACTAAAGGAAAAGAAGAGTAAAAGAGAGAATAGTACTATTTGCTTTATAAAAAGGAAATCTTACCTTTTAAGCTTACCTTCTCTCCTCTCTTCTTCCTCTTCTTCTTCCACGGTTCTCTTCTTCTCCTCTCTGTTCTAAAGCCGTCCAAGCAGCCCCCATGGCACCACCACCTTCATTTGTCCATAACTTGCTCATTTTAGCTCCAAATCAAGAACTAAACACATATTATTCTTAGTTAGCTCAAGCTCTAGCTTTCTATCTTTTTAAATCCTTCAAAGCTCCATTTCGGTGCCAAGGGAAAACTCCATTGATGGAGGGAAAATCAAGTTTGAAGAGCCCATTTGGTTCTCCATTCTCTTAAGGTAAAGAATACGTAAGAAAACCATTTTCCATCACTTCTTCACATGTCCGAAAATTACACTCTGGGGCTTCATTTTTATGCCTTGTTCTAGCTTATTTTCTATTCTCCAAGGGCTAGAGGAGTCCTTCTTGATTCATATCCAAGCTTGTTTTGAGAATCCAAGGTAAAGCATTCATTTAATACCTTAAAACACATTTTTAACCTAGGTTTTCATTCCTTAAGGTTAGTGTATTGTTTAGCACTCATGGAGTCATTGAATATTGATTAGAACATTGGCAAAGGAATTAATGGTTGGCCGAGATTCATTCAAGAAGAAGGCCTAAGGAGAAACTTGAGAGAAACTTGAGAAAAACAAGGTAAATTGCTTACCTAATGGTGGTTTAAGTTTTAAGGGATGAGTTTTAGGTGAGTACTAATGTAGCTTAAAGCTTACATTGTGTAATGGGTTATATAACCTAAGAAAAAGAACTTAAACAAGCTTATGAACTTGTGACTAAGGAGCCAATGGGAATGAGTTAGTAAGATAAGTTAAGATGGATTTTAAGAGCATTATAACTACTATTAGATTGAGGGGTGTATTTGCAGGTTGAAAGCTTTTATATGTGGGAAATTCAGTGTTTAATTCATTTCATTTAAGGGCCTAAGAGCCATTTCATTTAAGAGCCTTAGTGCTATGCAATTTAAGATTATTACACTATATTGAGTTTATTATGTATGAGTTGATTTGGGTGAGGAAACAAGATGAGAAAGGACTTGATGTGTGTGAGTTGGTTGAATGAGGGAAACAATGCATTTGGGCATGATAAAATACTAGAGAAGCTATGGCGAAATTTGAATAGGAAACAAAGAGTTTAAGTGGAGGTGGTGAGTTAATATGCCCTAGGATTCACTAGGGATCATTCTGAGGAATTGAGTGGAAATGAGTTAACTAAGGAGTTCTGGAGGTTTAGAATGACCTAGAATTGTCTATGAGGAAATTAGAGTTTAGATGGGTGTATTGAACACACCAAAGTCATGGTATGAGGAATGGTGACTTGTGCAAAATTTGGAGGAAATGGGTACAATGTTTTAAGATGATTTAGGTATGAACTAGGGAATATAACAATGAGAAGTTTTGATATCTGTGTAAGTGGTGAAGATGCTAGTAGTGGATTAATAAGGTCATAGTTGGAGGTAATGAGTGGACTTGGGTGATGGAAGTGAAGATTGAAGGAGAATGTTGTCAAATGTCAAGGAAAATGACTAGGAATGTAAAAGAGCGTGTGATTGAGAATGGTGAGTAAGTTGAGTAAAAGGAGATGGAAATGTCTAAGGAGGGTGTAGGTTAGTCAAGGTAAAGAAAAACAAGGTTAGGGTGCTAAGAAGATGGGGAGGAATGCATAGGTAAGTTCATGAGTTTAGGTTGATGAGTAGCAAAAGGAAAAGAAAGGAATTGTGCATGGACATGCAAGATAACCTTGGAAGGTTTAGCAAGCAAAGAGGGGATGCAATAATGCTTAGGGAGAAGTTATCTTGATTGGAAGGAAACACTTTGGATAGTTAGAGTTTTAGACAAAAATTACATGTTGGAAAAATAAGGAAAATGAGTAACAAGTGTTAGAAATTCTTGTAAGGATTGAGAAAATGGTTAAGGAGGTTTTAAAGGATGTTCTAAGGTGAGTTTAAGTGCCTATATGGTATTAAGACATAATGGGACACTTGTGGAAGAGTTGAGCATTTTTGCAAGAAAGAGATAAGTGTTTAAGGGTATAGAAGATGAGTATTCTGGCCTGTCCGAACTTCCGTCCGAATTTGGAAGCTCGGACATGCCCTGTTGCGATTAAAATTTCTGAGTCTCGACCAGAGTCCGAACTACAGTCCGGACTTAGATGTTCGGACACTTGAGATTTTTCCTCGACCTATGTCCGAACTTAGGAAGCTCGGACACAAGTTCGGACGCGGTGCTGTTTTGACCAAAAACTTTGTTTAAGGTTAGGAAATGATATATAATGGTGGGGATTGTTGTAATGATAATATAAGGTTGTTTAAGACATGTTTGGTGGGCAATAATGATAATTAAGTGGGTGAATAAGTATAAGGTATGAGGAGAAGTGATTCACTTAAGATTAAGTTTATAAGAACTTAAGTGGTGTTAGATGGGGATCATTAGTGACTAAGTGAGTTAAGTAAGTTAGCTTTATTGGAAAAGTAATTAACAACCTAAAATTGAATGAATGTTTTAGGGTTTGAGAATTTGGACTCCGAGGAGAGTAAGCAACCGAACGACCAACGGTGAACGGTACAGTTTCTTGTGACCTGCTTGCTAACGAGGTGTCCCTCGGCTTGTGTGCTATTTGATTGTGTGCCGGCTACACAATAATAAGCACAACCGGAATTTAGGTTTATTGTCTTGTTTGTGTGATGTTTGAAACTAACAACTTACCGTGAGGACTTACAACTAATGTTTAGTAAAGATTGTGTAAGACTAGGAACACTCCCTAATATCTGTTGTTTAAACCGAAGAGTCTAACCAAACATTGCATTGACTTCTACTAACTTTAACTTGGGGGAGTGAGGATCCGGAAGGTACCGGCACTGTATTGGGGGAGGTCGGTATCCTTAGTAGATACCGACTTTCATAATGACTTGTCTTCAACTCGTCGCCTAGAGTCGCATATAGACTCACCTCCTCGGACTACTTGTTTTAGGAGGGAGGCATACTAAGATGGCGTGGAGGGATCTAGCCTACATCCCCAACAATTTAAGAATGTTGTTTAGTGTCGGTAAGGTCCTGCTGCTGGCTAGGTAACCAAGCCCTACAAAATACAACGAACTAAGGGTTAACCAGTTCCCAATGCGAGAACGGTTGACAATATGAGATAAGGTTTGAGATAAGTTTCAACCATCCCTATTTAAAGGATGGTTTGTATTTTCGACTGATATAAGCTACATCATTCCTTTTTAAAGGATGGTTGTGTTCTAAACTAAGATAAGACTAAGATGAGGTAAGATAAGGATGACTAGATTAGAGGAAACGTAACCTTAAGGTGAAGTAATTGACTCACTAAATAAGGGACGCATTTAAGTCGTTCATTGTGTTGTGAACTTTGATTGTTCATATTTGATTGTTTTTATTGCACTTTCTATTATGTTGTGCATCTAATCACCTCCATGCTATCGACAATTAGTCGTCGTAGCCCGTGAGCTTTGGGGCCATGAGAGGATCGTACCAGCATTCGTGCTGACCCCCTTTGGGGGCTGTTTTTACTACACAGGTGAACGTCAGGAGGCGGCCGTCACGAGAGTAAGATGGGGTACAAGCGTTACGGGTTAAGTTTGGCCTAGAGTTGTGCATGTACACTCGTATGGAATTTGAGTTAGTAAGATGTATAGGTTGTGAGGGATTGTAGAAGGATATGTATTGGTTAAGATTTGTATGTACTAATGTTCGTATATTCTGTTAGTCAGACCGTGGCAAGGTCCTGGAGTGTAATGAATTCCGCTGTGACATGTATATATATGTTGTTAATTGCGAGACCACATTTGGATGAGATGGGGTGTTACAAAAGTGGTATCAGAGCGTAGTTCTCTCTGAAGAAGAATTACCGAACTTAGGAGAATACTGAGGTTGAGTTTGAGTTATGGGTTAAGGGTTGAGTGTTAGAGTGAGAGGTGCGTTAGCTAGGACTTCCCGGTGTTTACCGGATATCCATGTACCTAGACCCGCCCTCCACATCCCTTGCTTGAATTATGGGGAACAAATGCCAGAGAGAAGAAAGCCTTCTCTTACTCGGGAAAACCCGATCTGGTAGTTAGTTACATAAGCATACGAGAAACATCTTGTTGAACATCTTTAGAGAACTTGAACGTTAATGGGGCCATTAGTGAAACAGGCGCTACCAATGGATTCTATCATAAGAGAATGGAAATTACCGGCAACATGGGTCGACATGCTACCGCAGTCGAGTTACACACGCAATACCAATGATAAGAAAAGCACTACGAGTGCAATGGATAAGAAAGGTTAGGCGACATGAGCACGGACAGTGGTCCGAATGAGCATAACCGTGGATAATACAGGCAAGGGGTTAAGATTACTGGAAAGTCCATTATAAACGGGAACTCCAAACCCCATACAATGAGGAAGGTTACAAACCTGGCCGACATAGCGCAGACGACGATGAAAACACATACAAAATGTATACGGAATAGGACTACGATGTAGTGCCTAAAGGAGAATCATTACTTAATAATCACGACAAAATACGTGAAGACGGAGCGAGGATTAAGATAAGAAGAACGAGGGGTTCCCTCAGGATGAGGGACGCCCTGATAAACGACAGTACTGTCAAACCAACCAGGGAACTGCCGAATGGCTAGTTGTCCCAAAATAAGAGAACATCAAAGGAGACCTGGGGACTATCAAAGATATGAAGAAATAGGTGGAAGTACAACTACCGACGCATGCAGTACCTGTAGCCCATCTTGCATGGCGCGCTTGCCATAGCAAGTGCTACTACGGTTAAGCTACACGGAAAGCCATCATGGCGAGATAACAGAACACTACAGTTGTAGTACACACTAATACCGGATTGTAAATCCATAAGAACAGTAGAATAAAACCTTGGAAAGGCCCGACGGCCTGACTATGATGAGATGAGTGGATACACCAGTCAGCAGGGAGCTGACTTGGATGAAATACTAAACCATATGAATATTAGCAACAGTACAACCTACTACTACAACGACAACCGACATTACGGTAAGAACACTAATCCAGAACCTCAAGGAGAGGAAACTAAGAGGTCGCTCAATAATTCGAGCAAAACACTACATAAGTAACAACATACAAGGAATGTATCAAGAGATACAATGAAGGTTGTCGACAAAACGACTTCCAACAGGAACGGGATAGAACTCCCGAGATGACCATTAAGAATACTAATAACAACAATCCTCGTTGAATATGTTAGTAAACCCCGGAAACAAGGACAGAGGGAGTAAACTTAAGTTATAACCTACCAAGGGTTAAGGACATACGATTCCCACAGAGGAAAGCTCAGAGGACTACCCCCACAATGCGGGCATAGTCGAGCGAACAAACTGATGAATGACAGTTAACGTTGTTTGCTTAACTCATTAACACCCAAGTATGATTGATCATCAACGAGTGGCGTAGTCAACGGAAGTTGAACGAGGCGTGGAGATGGAAGTATAAGATGACAGAATGATATCCAACTTGGACACCGTAAGGCAAACGCCTAATACGAACCTAACCTTGATTGCTAAAAGACATAAGTCTAGTAAGACGACAATAAGGGCACTAAGTAACCTCAGATCACCTGAACGAACTTTCGTAGCGGGAATCAGAATGCAGCAACTTGCCATGAGACCTGTTAATACATTTAATATGTAACCTAACGGTGGATAGTGTTAAAAGGAACAAAACCTATAAGGATGACCTACAGATGAGTAAGAGTACAAGTAATGAACTGAGGCATTAAGCACTAAGAGCCTACGAGCCAAGGATGTTAACCACATCAGAGCCCGAGGCGCAGTAAGTTGTAAGAGAGCTTATTTAAGCCACGAAGGAACTACAACTCCTAGATATGAACGGTTACCAACCTATAACTTAGATTGTGGAAAATATTGCCAGCAAAAGGCACCAATGAGAATAATGAGATAGTACATTAGCAGGGGCGGAGAACGAACCATGCCTTTAGGGTGGGGATACTCTCCTTGTTGTGAGGCCATGAGTGGGAATAAACCCCTCAAAAGGGCTTTCACTTATTAGAGATGTAATACACTTTCGTTAGAGAATGAAAATTGTAAACCTTGGGATTACCTTAGAACATACCAGATACACTTGAGTAATAAGGAAGGCTGCAGAGATAGACCTCATATCCAACACCCAGGATGTAAGAATCAGTAATCGTCAGAGATAAACATGGTGATGCACAGAATGGCACGTCAAGTGACCAACGCTCAGAAGCTTGTGATTAAACGGATGACTTCTTCAGTAACCGGTTAAATTACATGGTAAATAACATCATAAAGGATGAAAGAATGTGAGAAAAATTGGCCTACTTATGAACCTGAGATTGAAGCAAAATACCTTCGTATGAAGAGATAACCATTTTACAGCACGGTATGACAACCGCCAAAAACCGAAATTAGAGAACTCCCAGTGTGCTTACACCAAAAAGGGATTGAATATAAGATAAGATGTTAGAGTAAATAGTAAAAAGTTGCGCCATCAACAGGCAACATGGTAAAGGCCAGCTACCACGATAGTAGTGGTCATGACTACAATATTTATATAAGGGAATTAAGTCATGGTGCGCGGTAAAGCGACCGTTATGTATGAGCCATCAAATATTGACACTGGGAGCAATTAAATTTAAGCTAAGACCGTATAAGTAGGAAATAAGATGGTTGACGAACTGTGCATTAATGCCAGTAGTCTGGACCAGGTTAGGTAAGATTTCACAGGAAGCACACTACCCATTCCTTAAGGAACTGGAAGTGCATTCCTAGTAGAACAAATATGAGAAAGAAGATAAGAGGCTCTATGGAAAGAGACCTCAGTCACTAAGAGACCGGATCAGTACGGGATACAGAAAGGACTAGATCATACAATACCCAAGGATAGTAAATGGATTTTCCTTGATTAAGTTCAAGAAGAACAATAAGTGTTATTATGGGACGATGAAAGAGGAGATCGACAACAGAATACTTCATAATTAGCAATAGCTAAACATGTGACGGACACTATGAGTTTACTAAAACGAGACGTGGGACGACTGCACCCCACAGGGGCTTGCAGGCCCGACACACTCATTTATGAGTTAGTTGGGTAAGTAATAATGTACCAGTAAGGTACCCCATGCATCTAGACGAGTGGTGTAAGGCACACAGGAAGTAGTCGACTCCGTACCACGGACAACGACGTAAGATCAGATAAGAGCAGCTACTACCACAACAGTTGAAGGGAAAAATTCAGTTGAACCAACAACACAAAGGAATCAAAGAACAAATAATTAAGGACTATGAAGTGCGAAGAGCATAGATTATTAAGTATAGACATAGGACATGTCTTAAGAAGTTAAGGATAAACTGTACAGTGCACTAAGCACTAAACAGCAGTTTCAGATTAAGAATCATCCTCAGACCAAAGGTCAGATGGAAAGAACGATTTAGATACTTGAGGAAACACTAAGAATACAAACATTAGACCTCCAGGGAGACTGGATAATAGCTACAACTCATCAAGGCCGTGTATATATTAAGATAACACGTGTCCACGGAGAGACCAATATTCCTAAAACTGTAAGGATATAGAAGGATATACAATACCATGAAAGGATAAGAGAGGCAGTTAAGCCTAAGACTATCAAAGTTGCGCGGCGGAAGCTAGTGACCGGTAACTTAAAGAGGTTTCACATACCTGACGAACCGGAAAAAGGAATGATGTACCACACACCTTCTAATGGAACAAATATAGGACTTAGCAACTGAATGCTTTAGTATTTTTGAGATTAGACCAAACTAAGTTAAGAATATGGTATAAGTACCGTAAGATTCCTCGATACAGAGACTAAGCCATTACCATAGTTATGACCCTCTGATCGAATTATAAGTGAGATAGATGACATGGAAGCTAGAATGCTTGGTGAGAATTAGACATCTTTAACTTATGTTCAAGGATGATATAATGTTGATTACGGGGGCGTAATCCATTTTACGGGGGGTAGAGCGAAAATCGCTTAGCGTATGTTTATGTACTGAGTACATAAACAACGGTGTACATAGCACAAAAGAATTTGAGAATTTATTTTACATAAACATCTTGAGATAAATTATGGTTATTACGCACAGACGATGTGAATGCTATACATATTAAGTACCTATCTTGTTAACTCCGGTGTGAGTACAAGTTAAGAGAATTAAGGAAGAGGATTAAGGAGACTTAAGGAATAAGGAATATATGAGATATGAGTTGATATGGAAGTATGTGTGAGATAAGAATAAGATAACACTATGAGGTATAAGACGGTGAGAGTTGGTATGAGACTGATATAGAACTTAGTAGCAATGAGAGCCTTGAGGTAAGTACTAAGAGACGAACTGGGAATGATTGATGGACTAAGTCCACACCTTGGAGATGTATTGATTACGACTAGAATCACTAAAAGATAGAAAATTAGACATGAGTGAATTATTTGGATGTTTGAAAATGACGTGGGAGGTGGAACTTGATTTTCTAGGGATCAAGGGAAACCGAACACAAATTGGGGTGGAAGGATAGTTCTACACTGATGCTGATCACATCAGGGTTTGATGATTCCTGAAACTCTCTACCAGTGGTCACAATTAAATCACACTATGGATAGAGGCTTTAGGATAAAACGAAATCGGAGTTGATTGAATTTTTAAATAGAGGGAACTATCCCTCACTTGACCTCGTAAAAAGGATTTCCTTTTTATTGAGTCTCGCCCATGAAGTCGAGGACGCACGAGCCTTTGTCTTCGGACCGGTGACATGGGGAGAGCAGAGTTGTTTTGTATTCTGGCCCATGGTGACGAGGACGAACGAGCCATTGTCTACGGACCGGTGACATGGGAGAATACGTTGGAAAATTATGTGATGTGTTTTCATCAAAGAAACAAAGGGAATTTTGAGTGTTATACATGCTTAAGCATGTTGTGTGATATTGAGTATGAGCATATGGCGGATCTAATGATTCAATGAGTTTAAGTATACATAAATATGATCTGTATGATCTATGGAATGAGGTAAGACATGTATTCTAATAAGATAAGATGCATGGGAACTTTGGGGACAAAGTTCTTTTAAGGGGGGTAGATTGAAATACCCCAACCTAAGTATTCTAAGTAAACATCAATTTATGATGTAGTAAGGCTAAAATATGCCTTAGAAGATTGGTAGACAATTTAAACCAGGAAAACACAAGAAAATGCCTTAAGGGCAATTAAGGCAAAAATGTGCTCTAAGCTTGGAGTGGCTTTGATTAGCACCCAAATACCATTATAAGACTTTAGTAATATGCTAATGGACATTTTAAATCAATTAGCAAAGAAAACCAAGCTCAAAAAACAAGCTTAAACACAAAATGTGCTTTAAGACTCCTTAAAGCACCTTTTTGAGAAATTGTCTTAGAAATGAGTTTTGAGTGGCTAAATGCCCATGATTACATCTTAATCAACATGTGTGCTAATTATTATCACATTAGGAAGTCTAAATCAATGGGAAACCAAAAATTTCACAAATATGTGCACTAATCTGTGAATAGTGCCAAATAGTGACTAGTTTAAGTTTTAGTCAACATAAGTCAATTAGTTGGTCAACCAAGACCATAAATATCTTGATTATAAGGGGGGGCCGATTTTAATGTGGGGAGTCACGACATGACTAAGCAACTAAAGGAAAAGAAGAGTAAAAGAGAATAGTACTATTTGCTTTATAAAAAGGAAATCTTACCTTTTAAGCTTACCTTCTCTCCTCTTCTTCATTCCTCTTCTTCTTCCACGGTTCTCTTCTTCTCCTCTCTGTTCTAAAGCCGTCCAAGCAGCCCCCATGGCACCACCACCTTCATTTGTCCATAACTTGCTCATTTTAGCTCCAAATCAAGAACTAACACATATTATTCTTAGTTAGCTCAAGCTCTAGCTTTCTATCTTTTAAAATCCTTCAAAGCTCCATTTCGGTGCCAAGGGAAAACTCCATTGATGGAGGAAAATCAAGTTTGAAGAGCCCATTTGGTTCTCCATTCTCTTAAGGTAAAGAATATGTAAGAAAACCCATCTTTCCATCACTTCTTCACATGTCCGAAAATTACACTCATGGGGCTTCATTTTTATGCCTTGTTCTAGCTTATTTTCTATTCTCCAAGGGCTAGAGGAGGTCCTTCTTGATTCATATCCAAGCTTGTTTTGAGAATCCAAGGTAAAGCATTCAATTTAATACCTTAAAACACATTTTTAACCTAGGTTTTCATTCCTTAAGGTTAGTGTATTGCTTAGCACTCATGGGAGTCATTGAATATTGATTAGAACATTGGCAAAGGAAATCTAATGGTTGGCCGAGATTCATTCAAGAAGAAGGCCTAAGGAGAAACTTGAGAGAAACTTGAGAAAAACAAGGTAAATTGCTTACCTAATGGTGGTTTAAGTTTTAAGGGATGAGTTTTAGGTGAGTACTAATGTAGCTTAAAGCTTACATTGTGTAATGGGTTATATAACCTAAGAAAAAGAACTTAAACAAGCTTATGAACTTGTGACTAAGGAGCCAATGGGAATGATTAGTAAGATAAGTTAAGATGGATTTTAAGAGCATTATAACTACTATTAGATTGATGGGTGTATTTGCAGGTTGAAAGCTTTTATATGTGGGAAATTCAGTGTTTAATTCATGTCATTTAAGGGCCTAAGAGCCATGTCATTTAAGAGCCTTAGTGCTATGCAATTTAAGATTATTGCACTATATTGAGTTTATTTATGAGTTGATTTGGGTGAGGAAACAAGATGAGAAAGGACTTGATGTGTGAGAGTTGGTTGAATGAGGGAAACAATGCATTTGGGCATGATAAAATACTAGAGAAGCTATGGCGAAATTTGAATAGGAAACAAAGAGTTTAAGTGGAGGTGGTGAGTTAATATGCCCTAGGATTCACTAGGGACCATTCTGAGGAATTGAGTGGAAATGAGTTAACTAAGGAGTTCTGGAGGTTTAGAATGACCTAGAATTTCTATGAGGAAATAGAGTTTAGATGGGTGTATTGAACACACCAAAGTCATGGTATGAGGAATGGTGAGACTTGTGCAAAATTTGGAGGAAATGGGTACAATGTTTTAAGATGATTTAGGTATGAACTAGGGAATATAACAATGAGAAGTTTTGATATCTGTGTAAGTGGTGAAGATGATAGTAGTGGATTAATAAGGTCATAGTTGGATGGTAATGAGTGGACTTGGGTGATGGAAGTGAAGATTGAAGGAGAGTTGTTGTCAAATGTCAAGGAAAATGACTAGGAATGTAAAAGAGCGTGTGATTATGAGAATGGTGAGTAAGTTGAGTAAAAGGAGATGGAAATGTCTAAGGAGGGTGTAGGTTAGTCAAGGTAAAGAAAAACAAGGTTAAGGTGCTAAGAAGATGGGGAGAAATCCATAGGTAAGTTCATGAGTTTAGGTTGATGAGTAGCAAAAGGAAAAGAAAGGAATTGTGTATGGACATGCAAGATAACCTTGGAAGGTTTAGCAAGCAAAGAGGGGATGCAATAATGCTTAGGGAGAAGTTATATTGATTGGGTAGGAAACACTTTGGATAGTTAGAGTTTTAGACAAAAAAAATTACATGTTGGAAAAATTAGGAAAATAAGTAACAAGTGTTAGGAATTCTTGTAAGGATTGAGAAAATGGTTAAGGAGGTTTTAAAGGATGTTCTTAGGTGAGTTTAAGTGCCTATATGGTATTAAGACATAATGGGACACTTGTGGAAGAGTTGGGCATTTTTGTAAGAAAGGAGATAAGTGTTTAAGGGTATAGAAGATGAGTATTCTGGCCTGTCCGAACTTCCGTCCGAATTTGGAAGTTTGGACATGCCCTGTTGCGATTAAAATTTCTGAGTCTCGACCAGAGTCCGAACTACAGTCCGGACTTAGATGTTCGGACACTTGAGATTTTTCCTTTGATTTTTCCTCGACCTATGTCCGAACTTAGGAAGCTCGGACACAAGTTCGGGCGCGGTGCTGTTTTGACCAAAAACTTTGTTTAAGGTTAGGAAATGATATCTAATGGTGGGGATTGTTATGTATTGATAATATAAGGTTGTTTAAGACGTGTTTGGTGGGTAACAATGATAATTAAGTGGGTGAATAAGTATAAGGTATGAGGAGAAGTGATTCACTTAAGATTAAGTTTATAAGAACTTAAGTGGTGTTAGATGGGAATCATTAGTGACTAAGTGAGTTAAGTAAGTTAGCTTTATTGGAAAAGTAATTAACAACCTAAAATTGAATGAATGTTTTAGGGTTTGAGAATTTGGACTCTAGAGGAGAGTAAGCAACCGAACGACCAACGGTGAACGGTACAGTCTTCTTGTGACCTGCTTGCTAACGAGGTGTCCCTCGGCTTGTGTGCTATTTGTTTATGTGTGCCGGCTAAACAAGAATAAGCATGCAACCGGAATATTATGTTTACTGTATTGTTGTGTGATATTTGAAAACTAACACAACTTACCGTGAGGACTTACTAACTAATGTTTAGTAAAGAATTGTGTAAGACTAAGGAACACTCCCTAATATCTGTTTGTTAATAACCGAAGAGGTCTAACAAACAAACGTTGCATTGAGACTTCTACTAACTTTAACTTGGGGGGAGTGAGGAATTCGGAATGGTACCAGCACATGTGTATTGGGGGAGGTCGGTATCCTTAGTAGATACCGACTTCCAAATATGACTTGTCTTCAGACTCGTCGCCTAGAGTCGGCATATAGACTCGACCTCCTCGGACTACTTGTTTTAGGAGGGAGGCATACTAAGATGGCGTGGGGGGATCTAGCCTACATCCCCAACAATTTAAGAATGTTGTTTATTGCCGGTAAGTGTCCTACTGCTGGCTAGGGCTAACCAAGCCCTACGAAAATAAACAACAAACTAAGGGTTAACCAGTTCCCAATGAGAGAACGGTTGACATATATGAGATAAGGTTTGAGATAAGTTGCAACCATCCCTATTTAAAGGATGGTTTGTATTTTAAGACTAAGATAAGCTACATCCATTCCTTTTTAAAGGATGGTTGTTTTCTAAGACTAAGATAAGACTAAGATTGAGGTAAGATAAGGATGGACTAAGATTAAGAGGAAATGTAACTTAAGGAGTGAAGTAATTGACTCACTAAATAAGGGAATGCATTTAAGTCATTCATTGTGTTTGAACTTTGATTGTTCATATTTGGATTGTTGTTTATTGCACTTTCTATTATGTTGTGCATCTAATCAACCTCCATGCTATCGACAATTAGTCGTCGTAGCCACGTTAGCTTGGGGGCCATGAGAGGATCGTACCAGCATCCGTGCTGACCCCCTTTGGGGGCTGTTTTTACTACACAGGTGAACGTCAGGAGGCGGCCGTCACGAGAGTAAGATGGGGTACAAGCGTTACGGGTTAAGTTTGGCCTAAGAGTTGTGCATGTACACTCGTATGGCAATTTGAGTTAGTAAGATGTATAGGTTGTGAGGGATTGTAAGAAGGATATGTTGGTTAAGATTTGTATGTACTAATGTTGGATATTCTGTTAGTCAGACCGTGGCAAGGTCCTGGAGTGTAATGAATTCCGCTGTGACATGTATATATATATGTTGTTAAGTTGCGAGACCACATTTGGATTGAGATGGGGTGTTACAGAGTATTATCTGGTAAAATTCATTAAAACACAACATTATCCTGTGTAATGTATAAGCACGGTGGTATATTGCGAATTAAATAAAAACACAGTGGTATGTCGTGAATTAAACAAAAACTTAGTGTTGGTGCTGCGTAATCAATATCACCTTAACCATGCCAAGCAAGGAAGCTAATCACGTCTTCTTTCTTACAACATCATGAACCGGATAAAGACTCACCAACCAGGATGTGAGATATTCACTTTGACCGAAAAGCGGCATGATCAACAAGCCGGCCAATACCAACTCAAATGAGAAGGCAAGGCCCTAGCAAAAGACAACCGAGTTTCGTCAGCTGAAACCCCAACTAATGTCTTCCTCTCTGACAAAGCCCATACCGGCCGCTGCCGTCAGCCCTACTCTAGCTATCATCACTAACCAGACAAGGAGATAAAGGGCAAGCTAGTTTAATTGTCCTTTTTCTATAAATAACAATCACTACCTCGTGTATAAAGTCAAGTAGAAAAGTAGAGGGAAAATAAAAGACGGAACAAAGCATAACCAATATTGAAGAAGAGAGAGCAAGTTACGATAGATAACACATATTACATACTCGATACAGAGCATGCAAATGGGAAATTGAAGACAAACAGAAATAACTAAGAAAATTATCCTAGAAAATCTATAAATCTAAAAATGCCCACGGGTTGCAAAATAAATCCCGGTCAATGAGTATAGTGAACTATAAGCAATCGGGGTCAAATCCATGTGGACTTTTTAATTAAATCTAATCCTAGGAAAACAGCAAAATGGAAGGGTGTCGGTTGTTTTGGTTTTGTGAATTAAAAAAATGAGAAACTAGTAAATTTTTGAGCAAATAAATTCAATGAAAACTATGTGCGAAATGGAACTCCGGGTCAGATTATCTTTTTTACTGCCAGATTATGCAATTCCTGTTGGTTAGTTTGAGATGTCGATTGGCAAAATTCCTAAAACTTTTCTAGAGAAATCCTAGCCTCAAGAACTCGCCTAGCAGAACGTACTAGATCTAATCCAGATTTTGCACAACATGAATAGGCAGAATGAGCGCGAAGAATTAAATTTTGCACTTGAGGAAAAATCTAACCTATCCAGTATAATTTTCCACAAGTTTACAGGTTAATCGACCATTCCATTTATCACAAATCTCGCTCAAAACAAAATTCGCAAAGCAATGAACAAATTAGCTACTTTTATTGAAAGCGCATAGATAACTTAACCTACAACAATCGACAGAAAGTCTCAAACCGACTAGTACTAGGAATTACAAAATCATTTCAGTCAGATAACCATCCCCAAAGTCTAACCCTCTTAGCCGAGCATAATCAAAGAACAAATACAAGAAGAGAGAGTAGAAATCATCTTGATATTAGTTCTGAAATTCGCCAGATGAGAGGTTGAGCAGATGAGTGAATCTGGAGCAGAAATCTTCTTCTCCGGAGTTGAAGTGGTCACGGTAGGGCAAGAGAATGAAAGAGGCGCGGCGTATGCTCTGTTCGTGCGTGAGTTCTGAATGTCTCCCTACCCTAGCGAATGCTCCTTAAAATGAAATTTTTGCACACAAAATACACATGTCCGACTCACCCGTCCGGGTCACTTAGACGGGACGGGAGATAGAGTTGTCAGGCGAGATTTCTCTTGTTTGTGAGACATCCGGCTCTACGTCCGGGTCACTTAGCCGGACAGCCTGGCTGGACGCGTATATGCATCGAAGTCTCTGTGCTGCACTCGCGGTCGTAATATTTCTGTCCTTCTAAGCACGTCCGGGTCACAGGGCCGGACAGGAGAGCCGGACATGTGAAAAATTCGAAATAAACATACTTTTGGCCTGTCCGGGGCAGTTCGCCAGACAGGTCAGCCGGACACTTGTATATTTATGTTTTTTTCCGTAAACTTCGACAGGGTCCAGATTCTTCGTTTGAGCTCCGATTTGCTCCCCGTTTGTGGTGTTGAAAAGCTCTTGAGGAGAACTATGCATTTTCACCATCATTTCCTACTTTTAAAATATAAATTTGCATCAGATTTTGCCAAAAGTAAGAGTCATGAAAAGCATACGATAAGTATGGGAAAGCGCATAAAAAGGTCGCATAAAATAAGAATTTAGCACCTATAAAACCATATCAATTTCACACTTATCAGAGCACCACCCTCCCATAATTGTACTCTCAAGATTCTACTAAATGCCTCTATCAACCTGCCATGAACTAGATCATTCAAGATCGAACCACGTAAACTCTTATGCCTTATTTATTACTGTCGATCATCATCCTTAAGCTACTAAATCCGTACATTGAAGGAGTTAATGTATCACAAATCTGTGGGTTGGACTCTAACTAACAGATTACCACCCTCGAACACTTAGTGATATTTGGTGAAATTAAAAATTAAATATAGATTATATTATAATTTGTAAATAATATATTTATATCAATAAATTCGGACCTGACATGGATTACCAACAGGTTCTAAATTTTGTCGGGCCCGGTGCGGCTTGGTCTTTTTGCCATATTTTAACCAAACACGCCTATAATTCTTTTTGAAACGGATGTGTCAGACTTTTTCCGAGAGTCGGCTCTACTTTAACTATGTTTATGTTTTCTCATTTTTATGAACTTATATTCAAATGTTATATTTTATGAATAAGTTTACGAGATATTTAATTAACATTTTAGGTTTATTATGTGTCTATTTAATTTACATAATTATTAATACAATTTAAGATTTTTATACTTTTATTATTTTCGCTAATTATATATAGTTGAATATTTTCAGTAATTGTTTGTGTAACATTTTTATCAATACAAGAGTATATTATCAAATTTATTAAAACTCAATGCTATGGTATGAATTTGTCATGTATCAATTACACAAAATATGTTACAGATTACCCTGTATAAAAAAGGGAAATTTCATGAAATACCACTATATTTTGGTTAATTCATGACTTACCACTTAAAAAAAAAGTCATAAAATGCCACTATATTTTCGTAAAAGTCCATGAAATATCACTGTAGTCATTGACCAGGTGGAAAAAAGACAAAAATACCCCTACTAGTTAACGAAGTACTTTTAAAGTTCACAATATGCCCGTAAGTGTAAAAAAATCCACAAATATATCAAAATATATAAAAATAAAAAAATAAAAATTTAAAAAAAACTAAACAAATTTAAAAAAATTTAAAAAAATAAAAAATGAAAAAATGAAAAATGATAAAAATTAAAAAAAAAATTAAAAAAACTAAAAAAATAAAAAATAAAAAATAATAAAAAATATATAATATATGAAAAAATAAAAATATCATAAAATAAATAAAAAATTATTATAAATGAAATATCATACTCCCTCCGTCCTGAATTGACCGTCCTGTTTGCTTTATGGCACGTTTTCCACTTCAATATTAAGCATATAAGATAAAATAATTTTATAAAACTAACTTTTGTAACATATAGTTTATTATGTAAGGATTCATATGCAAAACTTAAATTTTTAAAATTAATTTATCTTATATGTTAAAAATTGAAGTCAAACGACATGTCCAAATAGTAAACAGGACGGTCAATTCAGGACGGAGGGAGTAAAACATTAAAAAAATTCATTTTTTTTAAATTTATTTAGTACCATAAAAAGAATATTGTATTTAAAAAATAATTAATACCAATTATACCAATTAAGTTCCATAATTTATACCAATTTAGTGCCATAAAGTATACCAAATAAATACCATACATTTTTTAATTATTATATTCTATCCATTTTAAATAGGGGTTGCTATTCGCAGTACAAAATTACTAATCACCGCAATACAAAATTTGTTTAAATCATATTAACGTTGTAAACATGTAGTGACATCGTGTCGTAATTTTTGTTTTTCAAAAAAATCATTTCATCTCCGTGAACTGTAAAAAACGTTCTCGTTGTATTAGAAGATGTTAAACCCGTTTTACTGCATTCGAATGTTATAATTGGGACTTGACATTGGTTAACGATGTTTTACGTTACGTTTGATTAATTTACAGACATTGTTACAGTTTCAGAAACGTTGTACTAAAAATGTAGTTGACTGCATTCGAACTGTATTAGAAGATGTTAAACCCGTTTTTACTGCATTCGAACTGTAAAAAACGTTCTCACACACGCACTATCTCTCCTCCAAACTACCTCGCCGGATTCCTCTCTTCCTGATCACCGGAGCCGCTGTTGGACCACCGCCGGACCACCGCCGACCATCACCGGAAAAATTTCCAGGGAGTTTTTCAATTTTTTTTTTTGCAAGTTGTAGATCTTTATGTGGTGAATTTAAATCTGTTGTTAGAATTTAGAAACACACATTAAATTAGCCTAGATCTACAAAATAAAAATCTGAAAAAAAAAAACATTGATACTCCATTAATGGAGTTTCAGTCACCCTTCCCACCGACACTATTCTACTTGGCTCACCTCTGTTCCCGACACGACCCCGTGGAGCTCGCCTCAGCTATAGACACGTGTTCGCCGGCCTCGCCTCGCCTCCTGAGGCGTATGGGAGCGTCTCGCCCTTGTTGTCGACACGAGACGGTGCTCCTCGCCTTGCCCTCGGAGAAGACGGCGCTTCGCCCCGCCTGAAGACACGTGACTTAGGAGCTCGCCTTCGCTAGTGACACGAATCGGAGGGAGTCACCCTGGCGGCGGACACGAACCGGCGAGCTTCACCCTGGCAGCGGACACAAACCGGCTAAACTCGCCCCGCCTGTCGGGGCGACTCACTTGGTTTTTTTATAATAGTAAATGTTTTTAAAATGGTTTATATTATATTATGTTTATAAACTTATATTATTAGTTTGAGTAAGTTAAAATAAGGTTTAAGTACTTAAATGACAAGTTTATGAAATTTTGGGGTTAAAGAGTAAAATAAGGGAACTAGGGTGTACTTGCTGTACAAAATTATTCATAATGACCTAAGTAACAAGTGTAGTAAATCGAGTGGTAAAAAGGTAATTTTCTTAGTCATTTTACTAAGGTATAGTTTTGTGATTCTGGGTTTTCATGCTTAAATCACCATTCCCTCTTAGATCTACCAAGGAACTAACTTCCTTCATGCTTTCCTAGTGTTGGTTGAAATTTTGAAGGAGCAAGACCACCATTTTTAACACTCTATGGTAATAATCCAAGCTTAAAACCCATCTTTGTGCCTTAAGCTTTTACCTTGGATTATGGGGTGTGTATAGTTCTATTTTTTAACTCTCTTTTTCCTTGTATTATGGCAGGAAATTGGAGCTTGGGAACCCCTTGAAATCGCCACGAAAAACAAGGGAAACAAGTGTGGAAAAGTCCATCTTTGTAAAGGTAGAAAATCTAAACTAAACCTTTAAATTTAAGAGTTGGTTAAGTTTCAAATTTGTACCAATAATCTAAGTGAAACCCCTCTGTAAATAGGGCCGATGAGCAAGGAAAACTTCGAGCTACAAGCCTCTTGAAAAATTAACTTTTGGGCATTAGGAGGTAAACTCCTAAGTTAGTGTTTACTATCTTTTAATGGTGTTTGGTGTTGTAACAATTAAGGCCGAATCCCTACTGTGTTTATTTACTGTATTTTAAGTTATAATGTGTTTAGAACAAAGTTAAAGCATTAGAATGAGTTAAAGGGCTTATAGGTACAAAAGGATAAGTAAAAAGGGGCTAAAATGTAATTTTTGAAAATTAAAGGGTTAGTTATGTATAGGGGCGAATTGTTTCTGTATAAAATGGTTTATAATGATATATTTATGTTTATGAACTTATATAAGTTTGAGTAAGTTAAAATAAGGTTTAAGTACTTAAATGACAAGTTTGTGAAATTTTGGGGTTAAAGAGTAAAATGAGGGAACTAGGGTGTACTTGCTGTATAAAATGATTCATAATGACCTAAATACACTTATAAACTTATTTTACAAGTTTTGGGTAATTTAAAATAAAGTTTAAGTGACTAAGTAACAAGTGTAGTAAATCGAGTGGTAAAAAGGTGATTTTCTTAAAGTTTGGGGTATGGTTGGTAAAGGTCCGAAAGCCTACTGTAATTTAGAGATAATATTGACCTAAATATGATTATAAGGTTATATGATAAGTTTTGGCTAAGTTAGATAAGAGTTAAGGATTACAATGATCAGTTTGGAAAGTTTTGGGGCTAAATTATAATTTCGGGGAAATTTAGGGGTATAAGTTGTAATAGGCCAAAAATTAGGATCAATTAGGTAATTAAATCATCTTGGGGGACTTAGGAAAAATATCTAAGTGATTGGAAGTAGTTAGGAAGTTTAAGTGTAAGACAATTACCTAAGAAAACTTATAGGCTAATATGATAAATTAAGCAAACCTTGGGTGATGAAAGATTACAACACATGGAGGAATTTAAATTAGGGGAATAAGATGTAATTAATAAACTAAAAATACAAGATTAGTTTGGTTAGGAAAGAGGGAACTAGGGTTGTCAAGAGTTACTATGATGTTTAATTAATTTAAGAATCTCATCTTTCTTATGAGTTTGTCAACTTTGACCTTACTGGTCAACATTGACCAGAAAGGTCAAAGTTGACAAACTCATAATAAAGATGAGATTCTTAAATTAATTAAACATCATAGTAACTCTTGAATAATAGCAATTTCAACCTTCCTTATAATAACTTACACTTTTCATGTCTAATGTTTTATAATATGATTTCTTCATCATATATGAAGCCCATCTCTTAATACATCAATATAACTTGAACATATAATTGTAACACTCCATAGGTCCTTATTATTCCAAATGAACCTTAAGGTTCCTTAGACTTATACTAAAAAGATAAGTTAAGTATGAGTTTGGTGTTAATTTGTGTCCTTGTGTAACCGGAAATGGGAGGAAGTTTTATAGGTTCATTTCTTTGTGAAAAACAAAACAACTAATGAGTTTGATTAGGCTTATAATAAGTTGTAGGATCACTTAGTATACGTAGATTTAATGAAAAACCAAGACAAACTAAGATGTGTAAAGGTGTACATAAGGATGTAAATACATAAAATTATTCTTTGTTCGTTGTTGTGGCCGATTTGTGTGAGGTTTTATGGTCTATTTTTTGTGTTTTCTTAAGATAATCAAAGTTAATATAGGTTATATAATGTTATGTTATCTGTTGGTTTAAATTAATTTGGTATCACAACTTAGCTACAATTAATTGTCATGGAAAGGAAAAGAAATTAACCGTCGTTTGGTTTTCTATTGCTCATGTAAGTGAGCGTTCTAATTAGTTTTTGGGCGTCGATTCATCACTTGGTTGGTTAACTTGTTGATTATGATGTTCTGTTGATTTATTATTACTTACTTGTGTAGCTCATCTTAACTGGGTTGCTTCAACTTGTGCAGTGATGGATAGGTTAAAGAATGTTCTGATGAACGTCTACACCAAAAAAAAGAAGAAGGACATAAATGTGGAGCAGCCAATGACTGTTTCGTTCCGTCGTGAGCGTGGTGCCGGAGTTGATCCTCCATGGCACTCGTCTTTCCAGCCACAGTAGGGTTATGTTGAGCCTGCATGACACTCATCAGTTCAGCCACAGCAGGATCATGTTGAGCCACCTCGTCACTCATCATATCACCCACAGCAGCAGCCCATCATGGACCCATCCCTTGCCCAGTCATTCCATGATTTGACCCAGTCACACATATACCTAGGAGGACGATGCCTACAGCTTCATCCTCTGCAGGTGGTTGGTCATCTGCTAGTCATCTGCTAACCTGGCCGAGCTCCATAGCTCCAGTTACAATATGGAGGGTCAGAGTAGCCACCACGTGGGGCATGTGGAGGCACAGACTTCTGCTGGTGGTAGCAATCATGACCACGTGTAGAGCATGCGGAGGCACAGATTTCTACTGGGTGTAGCTATCATGACCCCCAGATCCCTCCGGATGTTGCAGTAGCCGTTGACATGGACATCGATGAGGAGGAGGTTGAGGAGACAGATGAGGATGAGGGCCTGGACGAGGACGACCCTGATCATGAGAGCGCGACTGATGAGGAAGCTGCTCTCACTATGAAGCCCGTTATTCCCACTTTCTGAAGGCTTAATGAAGTGCCAGTACCCGGTGGTCCACTACTGTCTAGTGTCATCACCAGCTTCGGGGGGGTATGTCGCCATTGACCTTTGGTCAATGACTAAGGTATGTACTATCTTATCTTTCACTTTGAAAAGTAGATTTAATTATTTCTTTATGTGTGTGTAAAATTTTTGGTAATTGTCTAAAACCCGGTGTGTTTTGGGATTTAAACCCGAAACCCTATAATCATGAACTGCACGTTTAGCGGGGTTCCTACAAAAGGGCAAGGAATATGATTATGCACTCAGGGTTGGATCATCTGTTATATGTCACATGGGGTTTCAACAACATGTCATTGATCTCGGCCTTTGTGGAGAGGTGGCAGCCAGACACCAATTCTTTCCACATGCCTTTTGGAGAGATGACGATCACACTTCATGATGTGTGGCAGATACTAAGGATCCCAATTGTTGGTCATCCGGTTGTGGGGAATCCATCAAACAGTGAGCTTAAGGAGACGATGGCTACATTGTTTGATTTTCAGAACGGCGTTGACAAGATGACAGAATTCATGTGGCATACTGGTGCTATTCAGACATGTCCACTTATAGAGTCGTGTTCGACCGGCTCGAGGGTACCTATGAAGCAGGCGTGCAGTTGGCTCTACTATGCTCTTGCTACTACCATCTTTGCTAACAAGGGGCATTCACGCATAAGTCCTCTACCGTTCTGGTTAGTCACTCCCATGGGTACACATACGAAGCTAAAGAAGTACGCATGGGGAGCAGGTACTCTTGCGTGGTTGTATCGCCATCTGGGGATAGCATCTCGTGCTGACTGTAATAGCATTGCGGGCTCTTTGACCCTTCTCGAGGTAAGTGTTTTAATGTACAACAAGTGTAATAATTTTCATGAATTCACATTAATAGTTGGCATAATTTATTTTTTTAAACTTATGTAGTGCTAGATATATGCGTACTTTCCCACTCATAGACTAGCAGTTAGTGCTGACTGGCGTGATAGGGATGATAGACCGGGGCTATGAGATGGGTCAGGTCCACCTCCTAGCAGAAAAATAAAGATTCAATGGAGCACTACCGCAAGCATCTAGATGCTCTGACAGCAAGAAATGTAAGTGGTACAACAATTTCAATTTGTATTATTTACATTATTGTTTATTATTGATGCTTACGTTTCCCTGTGATCCAATGTAGACTGATTCGTTGCCCTATGGTTACGAGAAGGTGAATGAGAACAAGGGTCGCTCTTGGTACAGGGGTACCTTGCAGTACATGACCGTGAATGAGCCATATATGCCGGAGTTGTCTTCGTCAATTCGGGTATGTTTAGTGTATCCCATCTCCCCCTATTAACCGAACATTAGATCCGAAAAAAGAGGGAGAAAGGGAACCCCCTATAGATGTGTGTACCCCCCCCCCCCCCCATGTATAGTGTGTGGGACTGCAAACGGTTTATTTTGATATATTAAAAGCTAAGAAATAATCCTATAAAGTAATAAATCAACAGACCGTCGGGTTGCAAAATCCCGGTCGTAGTAGTATAGCAATATAGAAGCGACCAAGTGTCAATCCACGGGACTTGAAGTAAATAAGTCTAGCCTAAGACAATCGTTAATTCAAAAGGGGTTGTTTTGGTTTGGGAATTTATAACAGACAAGAAAATAAATAGCAGATAAATTAAAGTGATAGATAGAGAGTGTGAACGGTACTCTAGGTTCAGGGAGTTGTTTCACTAGCTAGGTTCTGCATATTCTACTACTTAAAAGGAGACTTGGATCGGCTTGTAATTCTCAATTATCTATTCTGTATTAAGTCCTAATTCCAGATAGCTCATCTAGACAGGGCAAATAGTTCTAGTCTAGAATTAACATGTATATCTAGATGGTTTTATCGCACATAATTACTAGTCTGGTTTGGTCCGGACTAAAGCTCCTAATGACTAATGTAATCTATCCGATTGCAATTATCACAAGTAACAGGTTAATAGGACCGTCAATGCTAATCACCTTATATGATCATAACATGATTCGAGGGCTTATAATAAATTCATGACGTTTATTAAAAGCACTTAAAAAGCATAACCTGAACAATCCAAATAGTCTCGATAAAGCAGTAAAATAATGAGAGTTTAACTAATTACAACATCCCTTCCCCCAGAGTATATCCTCTTAGCTAGACATAGCAATTGAATCATAAATGAGAGAGAGTTGAGAGAAATCATCTGTTACGAAGATCTTCTCGCTCCGCCCTTTGTCCTTGCGCTATGCTGGGTGAGAGTTTTGGATTTGGTGACAATGAGGTGAACTTGGTGAAATGGGGGAAAGTGGAAATTTTGGGTGAGTTTGTGAGGCGTCCGGATGATTTGGATCGGACGTAGATCCGGACGCAATGTTTGGGTGAGTCCGGATCCGGACGGAGATCCAGACGCGGCTAAATGCTGTGTGTGAAGGCGGGTTGTGTGTAAATGAGCGATAAGGTTATGGAGGCAGATGATGAATGGAGATGGAACGAGTCGTGAACGAGAGGGTTAGTAGAGAGGGAGAGAATGAGTTAGACTGTCAAGTCTGGTACGAATTGATGAAATGAAGGCTGAGTGAAGGTTTAAATAGGCTTAGAAATAAACATAGGTTAGTGGAAGTTAGGTACGAGCATGGGCATAGGCTTAACATATTGAGTATGGGTGTATGTTAATTAATGATGTGGTATGGGCTAAACCGCCGCTCGGCTGATAATTGCGCCAAAAGCCCGATTATCAGCGTGATGCGTTTTTATTTTTCGGTTATGTGTGACGTCTGGATCTGTGTCCGGATCCGGACGTGAGACAGCGGTTTTAGATTTGAAACTCGGACTTTGTTCGGATCTGTGTCCGGATCCGGACAAGGCACAGCACTTTTGGATCTGGATCTCGGGTCACATCCGGCTTGAGTCCGGATCTGGACGTGTCTATTGATGGACGTCCAGATTTACGTCCGGCTGAGTTTGGCCGGATGTGGCCAAATTTTGTCTCTTTTCCGGTTTTGTTCTCCGTTTGTTGCGTTGTAATCCTTATGTCGTAAAATCTTCGTTGCCCTGGGTTTTTCCTATATTTAACATATAAAATACATCAGTTCATATCAAAACATCAATCTTAGGAAAAACACATAATAGGTGGGAAACATTGCCTGAATTGTTACAGATTATACGGTAATTAGACCCTAAAAAGCCTATATGTTTCACACTTATCAGGGACACCACACGTGAGTGTGGTCCTGCTCCGGGGTTCACTAAGACACGGGCGGCCCTGCATGCATGTACCGGAGATTATCTGGATTGGTACGTCAAACACACCCATCCGAAGATCATGAATCCTGACATGTATTAAAACACCTTCATTCATCGGCCGGATCCCACCTTAGTAAGTTGATCTCTTCCTTTGTATAATTTCAGTTGATTATAGCATTTTATGAATGCTAGGCTAACTTTATAATACTATGTTACAGCTCATGAGTGAGGCAACTGAGGTTGGTAGGCCTTACTTTTCTGGAAACTGTAGCTGGGACTGACGTTACTACCGTGAGGAGATGCAAGACGAGGAACAGTGGCAAACTGAACAGGGGATAGATGAGGTCTTCAGTACCTTATCTATATGGGATTCGTACTATCACCAGTATGGCATGCCATAGTTTAGGCTTTTATGTATTGTTGTTTTAAGATACAGTATGGATGTAGTTATTTCTAGTGGACTTGATGATGGTGGAATTATTGCTGAAATTGTTGGTGATCTTATTGATGACCTTTTGGCGATTTTGTGGAGGATCTTAGAACCGGGGGAGAGAAGAAAAACAGGGGAGACTATGCCAAAATTTTCCTAGAAATGAACTGTTTCTTTTGCTCTTCATTGCTCTTAAATATTAATTCTTCGGAATCAATTTTGCACCTAGTTTCTTTTTTGCTATGCATTATAGATATAGAAAGAACCGAACACTAGAACTCCTCAAGGATGAGTTAAGGAAAATTCAAGAGGAACTCTTGCAATTTTTTTTAATGGATATTCACCGGATTCTTAATGGACAGCACGAATGTAAGTACTTCTTCTCAGTTTTCCTCTTAATTAAGTAATACGGTATTAAAGTAGTGGAACAAATCCTATGAATCACAGAATTGAAAAAGAATAACTATCTAACATCCACCAAGCGGGACAAACCTAATGTTTATGTTACGAGAACTGAAATATATCAAAATGTAGAAATTCCTAACAAAAGTCCTAGAATTCAAACTTTATGAATCACAAAATTGAAAGTGAATAACTATCTAACATCCACCAAGTGGAACAAACCTAATCTTTATGTCACGAGAACTGAAATATATCAAAATGTATAAATTCCTAACAAAAGTCCTAGAATTCAAACCCTATGAATCACATAATTAAAATGAATAACTATCTAACATCCACCAAGCGAAACAAACCTAATGTTTATGTCACGAGAACCGAAATATATCAAAATGTAGAAATTCCTAACAAAAGTCCTAGAATTCACACCATATGAATCATAGAATTAAAGTGAATAACTATCTAACATCCACCAAGCGGAACAAACCTAAGGTTTATGTCACGAGAACTAAAATATATCAAAATGTAAAATTCCTAACAAAAGTCCTAGAATTCAAACCCTATGAATCACAGAATTGAAAGTGAATAACTATCTAACATCCACCAAGCGGAAACAAACCAAACGTTTATGTCACGAGAACTGAAATATATCAAAATGTAGAAATTCCTAACAAAAGTCCTAGAATTAAAACCCTATGAATCACATAATGAAAGTGAATAACTATCTAACATCCACCAAGCGGAACAAACCAAACGTTTATGTCACGACAACTGAAATATATCAAAATGTAGAAATTCCTAACAAAAGTCCTAGAATTCAAACCCTATGAATCACAGAAGAACTGAAATATATCAAAATGTAAAAATTCCTAACAAAAGTCCCAGAATTCAAACTCTATGAATCATAGAATTGAAAGAAAATAACTATCTAACATCCACCAAGTGAAAAAAACCTAATGTTTATGTCACGAGAACCGAAATATATCAAAATGTAGAAATTCCTAACAAAAGTCCTAGAATTCACACCATATGAATCATAGAATTGAAAGTGAATAACTATCTAACATCCACCAAGCAGAACAAACCTAATGTTTATGCCACGAGAACTAAAAATATTAAAATGTAGAAATTCCTAACAAAAGTCCTAGAATTCAAACCTATGAATCACATAATTGAAAGTGAATAACTATCTAACATCCATCAAGCGGAACAAACCAAACGTTTATGTCACGAGAACTGAAATATATCAAAATGTAGAAATCCTAACAAAAGTCCTAGAATTAAAACCTTATACATCACATAATTGAAAGTGAATAACTATCTAACATTCACCAAGCGGAACAAACCTAATGTTTATGTCACGAAAACTGAAATATATCAAAATGTAGAAATTCCTAACAAAAGTCCAAGAATTCAAACCCTATGAATCACAGAATTGAAAGTGAATAACTATCTAACATCCACCAAGCGGAACAAACCTAATGTTTATGTCACGAGAACTGAAATATATCAAAATGTAGAAATTCCTAACAAAAGTCCTAGAATTCAAACCCCATGAATCACAGAATTGAAAGTGAATAACTATCTAACATCTACCAAGTGGAACAAACCTAATGTTTATGTCTTGAGAACTGAAATATATCAAAATGTTGAAATTCCTAACAAAAGTCCAAGAATTCAAACCTATGAATCATAGAATTGAAAGTGAATAACTATTTAACATCTACCAAACAGAACAAACCTAATGTTTATGTCACGAGAACTGAAGAAAAAAGTGTCTCCCCATATCATTTCAACTTCTTCAACTTATTTTGGTGAAAAATTGTACTACAAATAGTAAAGTTTTTGCTAGTCGCAGTACAAATTAATTTTAAATTATGTTAATAGTGTAAACACATAAATAACAACTCTAACTCTTTTTTTTGCAAAAAAAAGATTCTAGTATTGATTACAATAAAAAAAAATAACTAGATTGCTACTAATCAACTAAAAACTTCTTGGGTTAAATTACTTTCAAATATCATTTTTTGAAAAACAAAAATTATGACACGATGTCACTACATGTTTTACAACGTTAATATGATTTTAATAAAATTGTACTGCGGTGATTAATAATTTTGTACTGTGAACAGAACCTAGATTTTAAATTATTTCTTCAAAGTAAATTATTTTTTATTTTGCTGATAAATTTTAAAATAAAAATTTCTAAATCTAATTAATTTATTTGAAGAAATATTTTAAACTGATAGAAAATAATAATTAAAAACGGTATGGTAAAAATTATGGTACTTATTTGGTATGAATCATGGTACTTAATTGGTATAAAAATTGAGTTAAATTATTTTTTATAACACAATATTCATTTTAAGGTACTTAATAATTTTAAAAAAATGAAATATTTTTTATTTTAATGTTTTATGATATTTCCTTTTTTCAGTTTTTGTAATTTTATAATTTTTTTAAAATTTTTATAAATATTTTCACTTATTTTCAATTATTTTATATTTTAATGTATTTTGAATTTTTTGTGAAATTTTTAATACTTAAGTTCATATTATCAATTTTATAAGTACTTTATTAGGAATTTTTGTCTTTTTTCCATATGGTCAATGACTATAAAACATTTCATGAACTTTTATAAAAAGATAATGATATTTTGTGGCTTTCTTTTTTTTATTAGCATTTCATAAATTAGCCAAAAATAGAGTGAAATTTCATCAAATTTCCAAAAAAAAAAGTGCTGGAAGTTGCTAGCAAGAACTCTTCAAACATACTCCCTCCGTCCCACAGCAGTTGTCTCCTTCTGTTTTGCACGTAAATTAAGAAGAAAAAAAAAACAAAGCTTCTTTCCCAACCTACCCTCTGTCAACGAGGCATCATACGGACAATGGAAAAGCAAAAAGTATTGTGTAGAGTTTATTACACCTATGAAAAATAGGGGTATAAGTGTAGTTGACTATTGAAACTAGACAACAATATATTGGGACAAGAAAAAAAGGAAAGAGGACAACTACTGTGGGACGGAGGGAGTAAGAAATATCACGATAGCAGGAAACGGGGCTAATAAGGTTGGTAGGAGATAAAATTTCATTACTTTGGTTGTCTTGTAATATTATGTCAATTTATATTTTTATTTTCAAAATTTTGATAATTAAATAAAATAATATATAAATTTGAATTTATAATAATTATTATATATTATAATCTTAAATTTATTAAAAAAAATATTATATTCAAATTAATCAACATTCTATTCAACCAAAATTGTAAATTTGTGTTTTTTTTTCAATCAAGTAAATAAATTTAGTCCCAGTTTTTTGGAATCTCGGTTTTTTGTTTTGGCCCCAACTTTCAATTATCCAATTGATAAAAGAAACTAGTCGTTGAAACAAAACAAAATACAGTAGTATTATTGCCAGCACACTTCCGTTTTCGTCCTTCCACCTATCTCTATCGACCGCGCGCGCGTGCAGCAGCCCCTTATTCCAGCTCCTGCTAATAGTAAATTTCTGTTCACTATACTGCGTAGTCTGCCTGCTGGCTGGCTGTCTTCTTTCTCCTCAAACCTCTAACGTCGTCTTCATCCTCCAGCTAATTTCTCTAGCAAGATAGGTATATATCTGTCCCTTCCTCACTTTCTGTATACATCCACAGCAATTTCGTTTGGGGGAGGAAACTCTGTATTCTCCATCCTCCCACAGTGACATTAAAAGCAATTCTCTTAAACAGACAAATCTCCATCATTATCAACTGCAATAAACCCTCCTCACGAGTGATTTGATTCTGATTTTCATTACTTAAACGTTAATTTTGTCTCCATTTGCAATATCATCTCCCGAATTTTCTCCATTCTCAGTAGAGTTAATTTCTTGCAACGAGACCGAGCTTAATTTCTCTTGATTTCGGAGAAGAGAGGCAAGTAAATTAAGAGGAGGAATCGGAATCGGAATCAGTCACGGAAATGCAAGAACCACCGAAGAAACCAATCCTGAAGAAACCACCAGGGTACAAAGATCCAAACTCCGCAACTCACCCTACCAAACCTATCGCAAAGAAAGAAATCTCCTCTTCCACCATCACTTCAAAACAACAAGAAACGGCTACCGCTACAACAACATCGACGACAACAGCCTCGTCTACCAACACGACGACGACGACGAACCTGGTGCCGAACATTCTGTTGCTGCATCTTCATCACACTATTCTTCATAATCCTAACCCTCGGGATCACTACCGCCATTTTCTACATATGGTTTACACCAAAACTCCCAATCTTCCAACTAAAGCCAGTCACAATCGATCGGTTCAACATCAGTTTAAACGACGGGATGTCTTACCTCAACTCACGTGCAACGGTGTGGTTACAAGTGAGGAATCCAAACAGTAGAGTAACGGTGTACTACGGAGAGATGGAGGCAACACTGTTAACGGAAGAGGAGACGGAACTTGGATACGCAAGGAAAATGGGGTTTAGACAAGGAACGGGGAATGTAACGGTGTTGAAATTTGGTTTACGTGTGGATAAGATGGAGATTGATGTAGGGAGTGTGGGAAGGTTGAAGGAGAGAGTTAAGGGAAGAGTGGTGAAAGTTAGAGTTGAAGTGAAAACGAGGATTGGGTTTGGTGTTGCTGGTAAGAAGGGTAGGATTGGAATGTTGCCTATTGGGGTGAATTGTGGAGGTAAAGATGGAATTAGCTTGAAACGTCTAGGGGAAGGAGGTCGGCCACCTAAATGCAAAATCGACTTGTTTCGTTGGTAAGAACACAAAATGATCTCTTTCGTCTTATTATTGATTTTATTTCAGTCAATAAGTAAGTAGTACTCCCTCAATTCACCGTCTTATTTGTTTTTCCACTTTAATATTAAACATATAAAATAAAATAATTTTATAAAACTAAATTTTGTATAATATAATTTATAATATAATGAATCATATATAAAACTTAAATTTTTAAAATTAATTTATCTTATATGTTAAAAATTGAAATTAAACGATATATCCAAATAATAAACAAGATGATGAGTAAGATTTTTTATAAAGAATATCTCTTCTTTTTAGTATTTATTTGGGAGACTAGGAATATCCACTGTTTCAAACTTTCAAATATTTGCGGTGATCACGGTGGTGAATGTGATTGCGACTAAAAAAATTGGAATTATTGTGGGTTTTAGATTAGATTCCAGAAATCGTGGGGGGTTGCAGCCGCACCACCGCTAGACATGTGAATCGAACACGTCCAAAATATAATTGATCTAAACAGACAAATCTGTATCGTCGTTTACTATAAGATTGATCCATCAATTATACGTAATTTCTATAGTGTATAGTCTGATTTGTTAGTATGCAGGATGAAGATAAATGGATGAGGGGGCGAGCATCTCCAACAAGGAAGGCTGAAGGCATAATTATGGTTTGGTGTACAAAAAGGTGTGACGGTTGCTGCTGTTACAGGAGAGTGAACGAGTTTGATTAATGTGATAATTAAGGTTGTTACCAATCGCATTGTGATATTTATACATACAATCAAATTGTACACAAATATAATCGAGCAATTAGATTGATTACTGTCATATTGCAAGAAGACTGGACTATATATATAGTGCAGATTTGTTGTAATTCCATTTTTTGACATTAGTCCCAACTACGTTAATATCAATACTCGAAACACGAAGCTTGCTACTGTGCTGCATGTTGAATGGATACCCATATCATATGCTGCAACAAGGATTCCTTGCAAATCGTGGATAATATGATTACTATATTTAATCCTGGCCAACCATACATGAACATGAGGTGTAAACATATATATACTAGGTAAAATTCATAATATACCCCTTTTCTTTCGTAATTCACAATATTTCTTATTGGTTTTCGTAATTCAACTTTAAACATGTTTAAAAGTAGGGGTGGTGAAACGGGTTCACGGGTCGTGTTAGGCCAAACCCAAACCCGACCTATTTATTAAACGGGTTGACCCGACCCAACCCGTTTAATTAATCGTGTCAAAATATGGAACCCAAACCCAACCCGTTTATTAAACGGGTTGATCGGGTTATCAAACGGGTTGACCCGTCTGACCCAATTAACTAATTATGTCCAAATTTGAAACTCAAATCCTCATATATTTAACTCAAACCTAATATGTTTAGTTATATATAAGAAAATAATTTGATTAAGTAACATTAGATTTGTCATTCTATAATATTATTAACTTTAATTTAATTAAATACTTAATTTTATTTTATATATCTTATTTATATTAAAATTTGATAATAAAAAATGAATAATATATAATTATTTAATATTAATTACATAAACGGGTTAGCGGGTTACATATCTTAAACCCAAACCCGACACGGTTATTAAACGAGTCGTGTTCGGGTTGACCCGTTTATTTAATCGTGTCAAATTTTAAAACCCCAACCCGCTAACTTCGTGTCGGCTTCGTGTTGGTCAAACGGGTCGTGTTGAAATTGCCACCCCTATTTAAATGTTGTCCTTCATTTGGTCCCAGAGGTAGGGGTGTTCAAAAAAAAAACCATAACCGTCCAACCGATACCGAAACCGCGAAAACCGTACCGAAAATCCGGTTAACCGTACCGATTTTCCAGTTTCGGTTAACCGACCAATTAAGTAAGCCGGTTATGGTTACGGTTACGGTTATCAGATTTAACCCAACCGGTTAACCGGATTAACCGTTTAACTATTTATAAATTAAAAAAAGATTTTAAAAAAATCTTTATATACTTTCTTTTTGTGTTTTGAATTCTAACCCTTATATTTTGTGTTAGATAAAATAAGTTTTGAATTAGAAGATATAGAAAATTGATGAAGGTCGGATTTTTTATCATATAGTTATTTTACAATTAATATTTGTATCATTACTCTAAAATTTTCTATAAAACTTGTAGAAATGAAGGAGGTCACAGTGGAGTTACTTATAATAATAATTGATGAGTCTCTTGACTTTTCTATTGATTGTGAAACTTGGTTGGTATTTGTTAACAATATTTAGTTGTTGTGAGTTAATGGAGAGAAACTAAGGTGGCTTGCTTTAATAAAAAAATTATGATGTAACGCAAAATTTTATAATTTTAATTATAGGTTATAATCTAAAATAGTACATTTTTTTCTTTATCCGGTTTATGGTTAAGCGGAAAAACCGTACCGAAACCGGCGGTTACGGTTATCAATATTGACTAATCGTCAAATGCGGTTAACCAGTTTCCGGTTAATCAAATAGCCGGTTAACGGTTATAAACACCCCTACCCACAGGTCACATATGAGTTTAAAAAATTTCAAATTTGATATGGATCAAAATGTAACACTTTAGCATCGTCCATGTAAAGTTTCATCAATTTTGGATAACATAAGCATATTTAAAGTTGAATTATGAAAACCAAGAAAGATATATGTGAATTACGAACGAAAAAAGGGTATATTGTGAATTTTTCTATAAACTATTATTCCGCTTACAGTTCCTTTTTGATCTTTTAAAGTTGGAAGGGTTTAGCAATAAAATGAAGTGATGTAATTACAAAAAATAGCTCACATGTGACCGTGGGACCCAATGAATATGTGAGTGTTCATTGGGTCCCACATGTCACATGTGAGCTTAAAAAACTTCAAATTTGATATTGGACCAAAATATAACACTTTAGCATCGTCCATGTAAGTTTCATCAAGTTTGGACACATTTAAGCATGTTTAAAGTTAAATTACGAAAATCACAAGGGATATTGTGAATTACGAAGAAAAAAAACAGGTATCTCGTGAATTTTCTCTAATTATTTTGTTAGTTCCCTATTATTTAGAGCCACAACTCGAATGTTTTGAATTTGAACTCTCTCAAAAAGAATGGTGCTTACCTTCACTAACTGACACCAACGAGAAGTACAAGCCCAGCCCACATTGCGGACGGCCTTATTCAATACGGAACCAAAACATGACCTTGGAAGTCATCACTTCACGGGCGGACGGACGGACGGCCGCCTACTACATACAACACAAGTGGGCCTGGATTCCTAGTCTCCAACCCACGAAAACAGATTAAAGTGCTTTATACTTGTGGCCCACACAACGAGTTCATTCGAGAAACTTCCACCACATGATTTTTAAACTCGAGAAAAATGGGGAAAGCGTCAAAGGTCATTTCTTCCTTCTACTCCCACTACAAAGCGGCGGGCCCCAGCGTCTCCCTCACCTCTTACCAGCACCACCGCTCCGCGTGAAAAAGCCGCAATCCAAGGGTAGGCAGAATACTATTAAACCCCCTCGCCGTCTCTCTACATTGAATTTTCTTTCCGTCGTCGCTTCTCCTATCCAACCCTTTCAACTACTCTCTATCAAAATCGTGATCGGCTACCGATCGCTCTCTATCTGTGTGTTTGTTGCTTCACTACTTGGGTACTATTAGGGTTTTTTTTTATCTAACCCTCTTTCGACTTTCCGCTTTTTTATCTACCCGGGAACAGATTTATGGCGTCGAAGCGGATCCTGAAAGAGTTGAAGGATCTGCAGAAAGATCCTCCGACATCTTGCAGTGCTGGTACGGATTTTAAATTCGCATCGATGTTCTAACTAATTGATTAGATTACTCTTACGAATTTGTTTTGGTCGTTCAATTATTGACTCGATACTTCAGGAGTTTTCTGTTTTTTCTTTTGTTTCAAAAAATCCGAACGCTTTATTTATATCTTTCAATCCTGTCTGTGCAAACATGAAGCCGTAGTTAGTGATAGCTGCTAATATACTTTTCCGCGCTTGGTTGATTCCAGTGCGATTTACCGATGGGTGAATTGTGGTTTTATGCTTTAAGAGCTCACTATCTGGATTTTATCCGGTTTATACTATGCGACTTTATCTTGGATCAAACCTAGAGCAGTACCATGAACAATAGCTTTATGGGTTCTGTTTTTGACGGGTGACTTGTCCAACTAGTTTCTGAAGCTTGGTCAATGGCTTTTTTTTTTTGTGTTTGCGGCTGATGTGATTAATATAATCGGGGTTAGTTTATTCGGGTTGTGTCTGTCAAACCGTTAAACTCTTACTTCTCTTTTATTTATGTGCATGTAAGTGCGATTGTGGATTCCTTACAGATGGGTGATCTTGTCTCCAACTTAGAGATGAAATGCTATGTGCATCTGGTGCGAGGATTATGTATACTAAGCATGATTTTCTGGTTACTGTAGACGCTAATCGTGGAGTGATTTATAGAGAATGTTTAGTGTTATCTCATCGATGTACCAGTAGTGTATGTTTATTTGCCTCTGTGAATTTAAGTTGCTTGCCGTCTATATATCTCATGATGTTCATGTCCAGGCGCACTTTTATTTTTGTTTCGGGAATTATTTATAGGACTATTACTGTCGGAATTCATTGGATGTATTATATTATATTATATTCCGTTTTACAGTGTATTTTTAAATGTGATGTTCGAAATCCACTAATTTGATTATATGGATGATAACACATGGAAAGCCAAAAGGTGAAGTAACACTAGGCATGTTATTTATACCTTCTCTGACATCCAAGGTTTTTTGTCGTTGGGGTTTTGATACTGAATTATTGTCGATCATTGTTAATTATAGGTGCTCATTTTGTATTCTGCCTATGTTGTACTCCTATACTATCCTTATTTTTCAAATATAGAAGATGATGTGGATGAAAAGATTATTGTAATACATAGGTGTAGTATTATTTACTGGCAATGTTCATACCTTCTTTTGAACTTAACTATTTTAATACTTTTCTTTGATGCGTTACAGGCCTGTTGCAGAAGATATGTTTCATTGGCAAGCAACTATAATGGGCCCAGTTGAGAGCCCATATGCAGGTGGAGTTTTTCTCATCAGCATTCATTTCCCACCCGACTATCCTTTTAAGCCACCCAAGGTATAGATGTTATTTGATTGATTGCTTTTAAAAGCTGACAGTCCTTGCTTTCTTCTATTTCACAGGTTGGCTCAACCATGTTTAGAACCTGATGCTTAGAATAGTAATCTATGCTGTATTTTCGTCAATTGTTTGTTCGTTTGTTTTGAGTGTTTATGGATTCACATAAGAGGCTCTGCACCTTTTTTCTATCGACTTGTGTCTGAAGCCAGTATGTAATGTATTCACGGCCTTCTAGGTTGCGTTCAAGACAAAGGTTTTCCATCCAAACATCAACAACAATGGAAGTATCTGCCTTGACATTCTCAAAGAACAGTGGAGCCCGGCTTTAACTATTTCAAAGGTGATCTTTCATTGTATCTGTAACCTCTGTTTTGCATTTAAACCTTCTCTGCGCTCAAGTGAACTATTGGTTGGGGAGGAGACCCCAATTTCATGCTGCGTTAATTTTTAACACCCAACCAATTGATTTTTTTTTCCAAAACAGAATCAGAACTTTCTGTAGGTGGTGAGATTGTTATTATACTGTGGATTTTATGTTTCAGGTGCTGCTATCCATCTGCTCGCTCCTCACTGATCCAAACCCAGATGACCCTTTGGTGCCTGAGATTGCTCACATGTATAAGACTGATCGGGCCAAGTACGAGAGTACTGCCAAGACCTGGACCACAAAGTATGCTATGGGTTGAGTGAGGGCAACTTTTTGGAGCGTGCTGTGTCTAGTACAAACCTTTCGTCCTTTTGTGTAAATGCGAATATTGGTCTGTTTGGCTCGCTTTTAACTTGAGAAATCATGAACAATTAGATCCTGCCATATCCATCTTTGGCAATACAAGTGTTACCAAATGATATTGAATTATGGAATCGAGCTGCCGCGTATCTTTAGTATGTGTGAAGACTTTTGTTGCTTAGAACTTTAGAAATATAATAAAGCGGGTGTCTTGCTGGTGAACTAGCGGCTATGAGTTTAGGTTTACTTTCTGTTTTTGAAAGTTATACTGCAGTTCTTCTAAATTGCACGCTTAGATGTGGGGTATGTGATCATAAATGCTCTGGGCTTTTTTTTTTTTGTGGGAAATCTTAATTGAGTGAGTAGGACTGAAAAAAGTGAACGTACAAACTCCAATCGGCATGAAAAACGCCATCAAAATTATTTTTCAAAAATTTTGATGCAAAGTGAGCGGTGGGGGCTCTCTGCCCTTATTTATGGCGACTAAAGCTTGGTGCAAAAACAATTTCCTGTATTTATTTGCGTTTTTACTTTAACGTATTTCCATTATTATGGTTACAAACTCGATTATGTCGACTTGAGACTTGTAGTTTAATACCCACAAGGAACAGAGTCAATGTTGTCAATTTATATACATGTTAGAGAGTCTGTTTTGTAAAATTCAAGGCACTATGTTTTAGAATAAAATATCTATTGCATCGAAAAAATTTACCAAGGGGAGGAATGCTAGTACAGACTACAGAGGGCTCCGCTACATACAGTCCAGATCTACATTTATAGTCGAAGATTTTGTAACTCATTTTAAAGATTTTGTAACTCATTTTATGGTGTCGTATAATTTCAGTAATGTATATATTAACCGTAATGTTTATAGAATAAAAATACACGTATGTTGGTTATAAAAAAAATGTTTTGAATAATGGGAGCTTCTATATCTTATGGGCTTGTCTTAGCTACAGGTGGGTGTAGCCAAAGATGGCTACATCCAGCGTCGGTCTTGCGTGAATTTTTTTTAAAACTTTTTTTTTCTTTTTTGTCATAAAAAATGGTTGTAACTTTAAATATATAAGTCCAAAATGAAAAAAAAATTATATCATTATTCATCTAAATTCAAACTCTTTAAAACAAGATCAATCATGGATACATTTTGACAACTTTTAAAAAATTATTTTTACATGTATGGAGCATAGAACGTAAAAAGAAAACTTGTACAGATTGTCATGCAAATCTGTACAAATGTTCACTAAAACATGTACATCCTCACGTAAAAACATGTACATTAAAAACATATAGATAGTCATATAAACTTGTACGAATCATTAAATATGTACATTCTTAGATTAAAACATGTACATATAAGGAAGAACACTGTACAGACAGTCATACAAACATGTACATATGACCATACAAACATGTTCTGATGTTCATTAAAGAACATGTACATTCTCACATTTGAAAATATACATCGTCATATTAAAACATGTACATTCTCACATTAAAATATGTACATAAATCCTCACATTAAAATATCATGGTATACATGTAAAAAATATTTTTAAAAAAGTTGTTAAAACATATCCATGTCTGGTCTTATTTTGAAAAGCTCGAATTTAGATGAACAATGATATAATTTTTTTTTATTTTAGACTTATATATTAAAAGTTACAACAATTTAAAAATGTTGTGATAAAGAAAAAAAAAAGAAGTGTAAGCCGCCACATGCAAGCACTCTTTTGTTTCTGCTATTTTTAATTTTGTCCCACTATATTTCATTAATTACAAAATTATCCTATTATAAAGATTTTTTATTTTAATTTGACTAAAATCTCCTTGGATGTAGCCAAGATGGCTACATTCACATGTAGCTAAGAATTTGGGATATCTTATTTGCTTAGATCTCTCTTGTTCTATTTTATGTTGTTTAATTATAAGATGAATGAGATACTGTGTGAAGCGGACGTTGACTATTGTCTAATTACATTTGAGTTGTTTGATAGATGTATCCTGCTTAGCGTTTCCTATTGCGTCTTCTTCATTCCTTTGTGACTCGCATTTGGAAGAATCTAGCGTTTTTAGTCCTATTTCCTTTGTTTTGTGTTTTTAAATTCACTACTGTGTTTCTGAAATCCTTTCTCCTTTATTTCTACCGGAGTTTCTCCTTTGTTGTTGGTTTAAGATGGTTCAAGCACCAATTTTTACTTTTGTGCAGCGAATTTTAATTGTTTTAAGTATACTATACTTTTTCTGAAATTTGACTTATCTTGATGTTGTACCTCATCATGCATGGCTTTGAATTTGTTTGACATTTATAGATCCATGCTAGCGACGATGTGCGTTGTCTCATCTACTCTATTTGGGTTTGCTATAAAAGGTAAGCTTTCAAACCTTAACCTTGTCTCTTCTTTTCTCCTCTTTTGTCTTCACCATGGCTTTACGTTCTTGCTTTTTAAGGCGTTCTTTAGGCTTTGTTATCTGAGTACAAACAACACCTTTCGAGTACCCAAAATCTTATCTTCTCTTCCTATCTTAAAGACAAACAATAGATTTGTGTTTGCATGTTCTGATTTTACTTACTCATCTTTCTCCCCACCCCCGAATCTCGTAATTTCTATGCCATACATTGTTTTTTGGCTTTCAAAAATTGATGGGTCATATTTTTTTGTCATGTGTGTGGATTTCGCTAAGAAGTTACATCTCACCGCATCTAGTCAAGATGTTTATAAATTTCTGTTTATTTGGTTCTTTGTATGTTTGATTCAGTGGTTGCCCTTAGTGGCTTTTACTTTTTACTTATTCACTTACTGATGATATCTTCTATTTTTCTTATCAGGTGTGACACTGATTTGTTTGGCACTTGGCTAATTTCCTTGTTTGATACTAAAACGGCATTATACCCTACAAAAAATCAGGATATTGGCTAAGGTATACAATTCAAAAAAGTTCTTTAAGAGCTTTTATTCTATATGGTCGTGCATTATACGTGAATATTAAACCTTATGTTTGGTTCTAAATTCGCCTGAAAATGCGGGATTTCAGTACTTTAATCCGGTATATGATGTACTCTGGTTTTTTATAATGTGGTGCAATTGATACACTATTGGTTTATGAGCACGTGGTTGATGATAGAAAACTGTTTAATTTGTGTTACACTTATCCTGATTGGGTTACACTTATTAGATTGCAATTGATACCTTGGTTTAGTCTTGTTGCGTTTATTATGTTGCATTGATCAAATTGCAACTGATACCCAGGTTTGGTCTTGCTGCATTTATTGGGCTACACTTATCAGATTGAGTAGTAACTTTGTATGAGTAACTTGTTCCGGTTTGGTACTGACTGTGTGTTGTCTCTGCTATTACCAGGTTGAAACAAATATGATTAATGATGTTGATGCTAAATGCCCTGTTTTTTAATGAACAAATCTCATAATTGTTTTCCCTAGGAGTTGTTGCTATTTGTTGCCTTTGTCGATTCAAATGAATTGACATTAAGTTAGCGGCATTATCAACGACTCCATGAAGGTGATGATGACACTCTATTAGAATGATTTGTTTGTTATGGTTGTTGCATTTGTTGCCTTCACCAATTATCCTACAATTGGTGCTACCTAGTCTGCATGTGTGACCCCTATTGATGAATTAAATGTTGCGTAACTGAACTATAATGCTATGAACCGACTCGGAACTTTTTCACGAGATATGTTTTTTGTACAAAAATAGCTGCTTGAGCAATGATGAGTGGCTCCTTGCATTTGAGCTCTATTAACCTTGGTTTTAAAATGCGCGCATCAAGCGCGCCTGATGCATTTTGGATGCGATGCGAGCATCAAAACGCATCCATGGTAGCGAGGCGAGTTTATTCAGGATGCGCCCGTGATGCGCTCCGATGCGCCCCGATGCGCCTTGAGCTTGTTGTTTCCATAATTTCTTCGTTTGAAGTCCGTTTTTATTCCTATTTGTTCCTACATGCTCATATATCAACCTAGTTTGACCCTATGCACTTATTGTTGGGTTTAGAGCAATCAAAAACTCAAGAACATCAGAGCTGACCTTAAAGCTTGAATGAGTCTTGTGTGTATGTTTGATGTCTCTCTTGTGCGCAATTGGTGATATGATATGATTATGAGACTCATAGGGGTTAATGATCCAATAGAAAAACTATATCATTAAGGAGGGGAAGAGAAAATACTTCAAGTACTAAGGAAAAATTGTTGCTTTTTCATATACTTTACTAGGACGAACTTGAGATGATGATGAGGAAGAAACTTGAAGAGGATATTGGCTCTCCTAATGTTGAGAGATGATTTAGTTGATCTTGTGTTGATGACATCCAATAGGTTCATGTGGTGATATCTAAACATAGTCTAATCATAAGTTTGTTATATTTAAAAGTTATTATTCTCTTGTGTGGATTGATTACTTTATACTTGTGTTTGGATGTTTTTGTTCTCTTATGTTGTTTAGATTGAATACTTTGACACTTGATTACTTTAGACTTGTTTTTGGAAGTTTTAATTCCATTGTGTCATAATATTACTTCATATGTATAAAATGTTGTCTACAAAAATTTAGATGTGATTTTTTAGTAAACATCGCATCACAAACGGGATGCGCTCACATCGACGCCTCACGCATCACTTCTGGAGCCTAATCGCATCGGAGCGCATCACACATTTTAAAACCAAGCTATTAACCATACAAAAGTCCCTTCTAAGCACACCATTTAACTTTGTTGTGTTTTCCCAATTAAAATATAAGATGTTCTAGCCTTTTTTGTCATTCACATTTCAATTTTACCTCTCATATTTTATTTTACTACTCTACTACTTTTTCCTCCTTAATTATTGTGCCTCGCTAGAAAATTAAGTATTGAGAACAAGAGGGAGTATAATGTCTATCATAACCATTATATATTGATAACGTTATCATACAATAACCTTAGATGGCATCTAAACAAAGGAAAAAAAAAAACAAAGTCTATGTTGTAGTTCCTTCTGATGAATCACATGGGGATGATGACAATGGGGATAAGAAGGCGGAGTGGACTCCATTTTTGAATGTGCTAGCAGGGGAATTGTTTGATAAGAATTTGAAGGTTAGCATTGGCCAAAGTAGAGCCATCCTTGGGAAGAATATACAATGGAAGGTAGTCGTAAACGAGTTCCAAAAGTTGACAGGGAAAAACTTGGCTCAAAGTAAACTGAAAAGCAAGTGCAACGTTTTTTCCAGATGCTGGGAAGATTGGCTTCGGTTGAAAGGTGATGAGACAGGCCTAGGTTGGGACAAGGACATTAACAAGGTCGATGCTGACTGCAAACAGGATTTTTGATCTACTAACACTATGAAATTAATCTAGAATTTAGTAAATAAAATAAACCTATGGGTTGTAAAATAAATCTCGGTCACTATAGTAAAGTGTATTTGACAAGTAACCAGGTATCAATCCATGGGACTAAATGAACTAGTCTAATCCTAGCGAAAGTTGTAAGTTGGGGGAAATTGTAGATTGATAAAATGAAGAACAAGATAAAAGTGAACAGATATTCAAATAATAAAAATGGAACTCCGGGTTCAGGTAGTCTAGCTAGTTAAATCTTGTAGTTTTATTATCAGTTAATTAGGGAAAAGGGTTTAGCAAATTCTAAAAATTTCTTCTTGACTAAATCCTAGCCAATTAAAACTCCCCTGCATAGAACGTGATAAATTAAATCATGAACCTGTCACTACAAACGCAGAGGGAATAAGCACAAGAATTTAAATTGCATCTGAAGGTTAAACTTATCAATCAGATAAAAAATTTCCACATACTAATAGATTATTTTGACCTATCCATCAAATACCGATCAGTTCTTTACAGATTTCACAAGGCTATAAATAAATTAGTATTTTTATTAAAAGCTCAAGCAAAATTCATAATCTAAACAAACCTAAAATAAATTCAAAATCAACTGATAATAATCTTGTAGAATTTTAACTATTTACAACTACCATCCCCCAGAGAAAAATCCCTCAGCCTAGCATTTCTAGAGAAGAAATAACAAGAGAGAAAGGTTTAGAAATCATCTCCAAATTAATCTCAAGAATGGCTAGAAGTTAGGTTGAACGGATTGGTGTAGCCGGAGCAGAAATTCCCCTTCTTCTATCTAGGGTTGCATGGTTGGGAGGAAGAAATGAAATTGTGGCGCTGTTCCAGTCTTCGCGTATCCGAATTGTGTCTTCTGAATGTCTCGTGAGTGCTGCTATAAAAATAATTTTTGTACGCTAAATACAAGTGTCCGGCTAACCCATTCGGGTAGGAGAGCTGGACGTGAATAAAGCTTTCAGGCAAGATTTCTGATTTGTGAGGAGTCTGGGCCACCTGTCTAGGTCATTAAGCCGGACACGCAGGCTGGACGGATATATATTGTGAATCTCGGCGTTGCACTCGTGGTCATAAATATAGACATTTTTCCGAGAGTGTCCGGACCATAGGGTCGGACACAACATCCAAACACATGAAAGAATTGAAGGGGAGGATTTCAGGCGTGTCCGACCTTCCGTCCGGGTCACTTAGCCGTACAGGTACAACGCATCCGGACCACAGGGTCGGACGTAGGTCCGGACGTGACCAAATTTTGTCCTTTTGTGCCAAATTTCTCCCAGATCACGTCCTAAGTTATAAAAACACCAAAACAAGCTAGTGTGAGGTATTTTCACTTTAACAAAGATATGAACATCATAAAATCATAAACTTAGGATAAAGACAAGAAAAATAAGGGGTTTAAGCACTAAAAATTATATCAATTATCGGTGCATCACTAACTATGAGTGGTGAAGGAAAAAGAGAAAGGTTAATTACCACACAACTACAATCTTTAATTTCTTACAAATTTGGAATGGTACAAAAAGTAATAACTTATAGAGATTTCTACATCTTTGTTGTAAGGAAAACCCTAAGTCTATGAAATTCAGGAATGAAGGATTAAATCCCGCAACTGGAGGAACACATGGATAAGTAGTTTGATGTAGTTCGGCACGTGGTGCTCGTAAGGTCTCTGTTATTGGTCGAGAGAGTTCCAACATCAAGGTTAACAATGACACTACATCTGAATATGTACCCAGGATTTTGCATAGCAACCCTAACGATGTCATATCATACTTAAGGGTGTCAATGGGTCTGGTTCAGGTCTGGTGAAACTTCACCCGCATCCATCACATGTTTCATCCGCTTCACTAGAACTTGACCCGTCACCCGTTAACCTTCACCCGCCACATGATCCACCCTCCATCCGCAGGTGAACCGGGAGGGTCAGATGATAAACCGGTAATTTGTTACTGATGTACTAGTAACGATTTCGTAATTGTTATACTCGAAGCCATTTTGCTACTGTTACACTAGTAGCCATTTGGCTACTACATTCTAAAACGGTAGCAATATCTAGCTATAGGAAAAAGTAGTAGTGAGACAAAGCGAAATAGCTACCGATTCCAAAACGGTAGCTATTTTTAATTTAGCCACTAGGACCTTTGCTACCACTGTATATCAGTAGCTAAATCATAAAATGCGGTAGCCCGTGTGTTTAGCTACCAAAACTGATGATTTAGCTACTGACATATAGTGGTAGCTAAATCTGATTTTTCTTGTAGTGTCTTTTTTAAAAAATATTTGGGTCAAATGGGTTGGGTGAAAAAAAGGTGGTGGGTCGGGTGATGGATGAAAAATTCTCACCCGCATCCAATCCGACCCATCACTAGTTTCTTTCATCACCCATTTTCACCTGTTTATCTCAGGCTTTCACCCATTTATATGGGTAGGGTGGACGGGTGGACCGGGTACCCAATAGGTATTGTCACCTCTAGTCGTACCTGAACCGCATGACCGGTATAGCAATATATGACCCACTCTTGTCTATTCAGTAGTAGTCCAATTGACACCTCACGTCTTTCCCCATGTCCCGACGCAACCTCTTCTGTTGGAAAAAAGAAACTTCTCAAATGACGACTTCAACTTGGGAAAAAAACTAGAAGAATGTGTCAGTACGAGGAGACATCTATACAACTGACCCAAAAGCCAAATCTTATGGGGTCCAAATTTTTTTTCCACAGTAACATATATTAAATATAAATGTGTGGTTATAAATTTATTAAGCATTACAATCTTACATATAAGAACATGTTTCTATTACTAAATTATTATCAACTTTTAGAATTTTACTCAATTTTATATATTAAAACTATACTTTAAAAAAATATTTTTTTTATTGTCAGAAAAACTATGGGGTCCGGGACCCCACCAGAACCCCTTCGTATGCCCCTGCAACTGAGGTGCATAAATGAGAACATTATAGCTACTAGTGAGAGATATGACACAACAATAAAATCATGATGCAGATGGTGAATCTCTTTGAGAGTGAACAAAAATGGAGAGATTTACTGTTGGTGATGCATTGGCGTGACTTTACACCCTGGAGGGACTAGACCACCAAAATGACAAGTTCCTCTCTGCATCTACATTGATTGGGGATGAACGAAAACATCAAATTTTATATGACCACAAGGATGATGGCATTGTTCTTATGTGGATCTTGTATGAGCACAAGAACCGTAGGCTTGATTGAGAGAAAGTACCATGGATATTTATTGTTATGATGTTTCATCTTTATTCTCCTTTGCTATGTGTGTTTGAGATTAAGTTATTTTCATTGCAGACATTTCATTTATAAGTTATGTTTATTAGAACTGCATTTTGTGTGTGTTGCTGTTGTTAAGCGTACGAATTATTATTACTATTTTTGTAAGATTATTTTGTCCTGTTTGTGGTTTTTATTATGTGTTGCTCTTTATAGTTACGTGCTAACACAATCATGTTTTTATAGTAGTGCTACCCAACATGGAAGACGATGATGCTTGTTTGTTCGATGACTAAGATTCCTACATGTAATTCATTACCGAACTCGGTAACTCTGTCCAAACCAATAATATTATCTTAAAGTCAATAACCCTTTTAGCAAAAGTTGTAGTCGACAATCCCCTGCCACGACCTCTCACTATCTCTGGACAATATGAGGTTGAAAAATGGATTGATGACCTACTAGATTGTTCAAATGATACAAGAATATTCAACGTTTAGGATGAACAAGGTCAAGTTCACAAGCTTGGGCACACAGCTAATAGAGAAATACGGTGTCATTGCTACCAAAGGATTTAGTGTTAGGGAGAAGGTGGGATCATTTCTACATATACTTGCAAAAAAAGCCTCAAACTGGGACCTTGTTGAGCGCTTTGGTAGATCCAAGTATGGTATTAGTTCAAATTTCAATGAGGTACTTACTACAATGGAAGGAATCGGCCGTGATACCGTGAATCCTAGTGATTCACTTTTTCTGTGAGGTACCTGATAAAATTACTAATAAAACAAATGACTATTGTCACTTTAAGGTTAGCAAATAATTAAAAACAAAAATAATTTGTAAAATTTTTAAAATACATTTCTTTAGGAACTTTAACAACATAGTTTTAATCACTAAATGTTGGTGTACCCAACAATCAAGAGGGTGCGATTGGTGCACTAGACGGTAGCCACACCAATGTTGTTCTACCAGAGGCATTGCAGATGAGTAGTAGGGGAAGGAAGAGGGATACCACCAAGAACAACTTAGCAATCTGTGATTTTGAATTGTTGTTCACCTTTATAGTGACAGGGTGGAAAGAACCAGCTCATGATGCACATGTCCTCTCAGATGCAAGGAAAAGTTTCTACTATCCAGCACCACTGCCTGGTAATTAATGAGATTTTAGTGTTTAAGTATTTAAATCAATTATTTGAAATGTTGTATGATTTTATTGGCTTCTTTTAGTTGCATTAGGTAAATATTATTTGGGAGACAAGGCTAATGTAAATACGGTCTGTCATGATATGGTTTTTCACAACTAGATACCATTTGTTCAATGAAGAGGTGCACTACCTAACGGCCGTAACAATATATTTAATCGAGCCCATGCCTCTTTGAGCAGTGCAAATGAGAAGGCATTTGGTGCGCTTAAGCGTCGGTGGAAGATGTTGAAGTGTGTACCCTTTTATACGCTGGACAAGAAAAGTAGGATAGTGACCGCTTGCTTTGCCCTTAACAACTACGTCCACCTGTTAAATCCTCTTGATTCAATTTTTAGCTTTGTCCAAAATGTGTACGAAAGGAGTGAAAGAAATGATGGCAATGATTGTGATGATGAAGTTCTCAATGAGGTGTAAGAAAATAATGAACTTGATCCTACTGCAATGGATGTTGTCCGTGACAGTATCGCTGATCTTTTAAGGGCAGATATGGGTATGTGATTCACAGTTGCATGGTTGTTTATGTTAATTTTGTTGTTTTGTTTAGAGTAAATTACTCAAAACCCCTTTAAAGATTGGGTATAATACAGTTAACCCCCTTATGTTTATTATAATTATTTGTAACCACCTTGGGGTTACTATATATTTGACTATGAGCCCCCGAATTATAATTCCATTATCAAAAGGTTAACTACGTGCTGACCCATCAGCTTAATCACATTATTAATGACATGCCGGACAAAAACCACTACTTATATAACATTTTTATTGTCTGAAAAATGTCAACCTTACTTTGAAAATGCATTTGAATTGGGATAAGGGAGAGTTAAATGATGTTGATTAAGTAGTTTTGTTGTCCAGACTGACATTAATAATGTGATTAAGTTGATGGATCAGCAAGTAGTTAATGTTTTGATAACAAAATTATAGTTCGGTGGCTCATAGTCAGAAATACCGTAACCTCAAGGTGGTTACCAATAATTATGATAAATACAAGGGGGTTAATTGTATTATGCTCATTTCTGAGGGGGGTTCCGAGTAATTTATACTTTTGTTTAAGAATGCTAGTTTAGTTTTATTTCAAATGCTTGTAACTTTATTTGCGATTTGACTAACATCACAGTTACAATATTTAGCTTATGAAACTATTTTTAGTAGATGTTTTAAGATTGTAACGTTTACAAAAGTAACCAGTTATTGTACTATGATATTACAAAATATAGCATAACATTCCATGCAGCGGAATTTTACTAATTGCATTATAGATAACTAACTATAACAAATCAATAACATTTCGGTAATTAAATTCAACTTCCTAACGATTGTGTGCAAAAACGTCTAACTAACAACTGCACCCTGTAGCTGACATCAAACGAACTCATTAGTCTTTGTCATTTTGATAACACCCTTGCTTAAATACTGTATTTGACGTCGCTTCAACCAACAACGTTAGAGATGATGACGTAGATGTGATAATTACAATTAGGAGCGATATACACATCTATACGACAATGATCTAAATCAGTGGTGTCAATTTCAACCTAAACTATTTGACCAACATCAACCTGATATGAAGTCAACCGGTTTCGGTTTTAAAATTTGACATGATTAAATAAACGGATCAATCCGAACACGACTCATTTAATAACCGTGTCAGGTTTGGGTTTAACATGTGTGACCCGCTAACCTGTTTAAGTAATTTATATTAAATAAATATATATATTACAAATTATGGATTAATTATTTTGGATCAAATTTTAATATTAAGTATTTTAATTTAAAGTATGGCTAATAATATCATAGAATGACAAAATTATTGTTAATTAGTCAAATTATTTTCTTGTATATAACTAAACATCTTAGGTTTGAGTTTAATATATGCGGATTTGAGTTTCAAATTTAGTCACAATTAATTGATTGGGTTGGACGGGTCAACCCGTTTAATAATCAGGTTAACCCGTTTGATAAACATGTTAGATTTGGATTTCATATTTGGACACGATTAATTAATTGGGTTGGGTCAGGTCAACCCGTTTAATAAACGGGTTAGGTTTAAGTTTAGCCTAGCACTACCCGTGAACCCGTTTTGCCACCCCTAAATTCTGAATGTCGCAATGACATTTGACCTCACACATGTAAGTTCCAACTTAAAAAATCAAACCCAAGTGAAAGCTCAACCCAACAGTATAGTATAAAAGATGACTTAATAAATTAAATGTAAATTTTTTTTGAAGATTTACTGATAATGTAATAATTGGCTACTCTTTCAATGCCCCTTCTCCGCGTAGGTTGTAGATGATATCATTGGTTGGTGGGGCACTAAAGTACCTCACGATTTCAGTAGATACATCTAGTTTTTTTGGATGCTAAGCATAAAGTTAGAGTTGGTTGGTGTTTTCTTAAATGTGAGCTTGTAATTGCTGGAACTAGGGTTACCGTTCTTGGTTTTTCCAGAGGTAAAGTTATTTCCCGTCCCCGCTCGCACAGCTAGGGTTAGACCTTGTTCGCCTTCATCTTTTGCATCTGGTGAATGTCGCGTCTGCTCTTCTTGTACAATGACAGAGAAGATTTCTTCAAGACTCGGGAGTTCACTGGCGGCTAGCAGTTGTCCACGCAAGTGTGAGTACGACTTATCCAGACCCATTAAGAAGTGTATAGCTTCTTCCTCTTCTCGCTTCTTTTGTTGTTTCTGCAACGCCGTGCACGAATCGCAGTAGCTACAAGCTTCGAGTGGCCTTGCCAGGTCATATTGAGCCCAGGTCTCCTTTGATTTCATCAGATAGTCTGTAATTGAGTCTTCGCCTTGTCTCAAATTGGCGATCTGCATCTTGATGGAGTGGAAGGTCGCCACGTTCTTCTTCTCGAAACGACGGCAAAGCCAGCTCCAAATTTCCTTTGGATCCTCTGTGTACATTACCGATCTTGCTATATTGGGCGACAAGGAAGAGATAATCCAAGTTACCACCAGGCTCCTTGCCCGCTTGTATGCTGAAGTGCGAAACGTATCTTGGGGATCGGGACGCTTTAGGGTACCGTCAATGAACCCGATCTTATTTTTCGCACCAAGCGCTTGCTCCATGGTCCACTTCCAGCCTAGGAAGCCGACGCCGGTGAATTTCGGTGCCAAAGAAACGCCGGTCTATTCCGTCGCGGTGACATACAGAGGATCGTTTGGGTCTATTGTCGTCGCGTTTTTCTTCGTTGCATTCTCAGGTTGCTCTCCGCCTAATTCCATGTTTTTCTGGTTATCTTTATCACTCATCTTCAATCTATTGAAAACAGTGCTCTGATACCATGTAAATCGATAACTATTTCAAGAAGAATACACTTTGATTTCATTCCAGGAAGAAGAGAATGTTCAGACGGATTGTATTTGCTTTCCACACAGAGAAAGCTATCTCTGTATCTACTTACTTGGAACAAGTCAGTAGTTCGTGAGTATATACCACTGACTAGAAAAATAGAATGAAAATGAGGCCGGTCAACAGACCGTGGGCTAATTAGCCCAAATACATGTAAGCCTAATACACACTAAAAGAGTACATTTGATAAGGTCCTAAATACAAACTACAAGTAACACCACATTATTCTGTCAGTTGTGGCTCTAGCTTGATGCATTTATAGAATTTAGTTTGCTAGAAACTCTCGGATCTTTTGTAATCAAGTTATCTCTTCCTCTACTTGCATTTCAAATATCAAGGCTAATTTAAAGGGTAGAATCTCTAGATTTCTAGGAAGCTCCCTTCCTGATGTTTCTTATGTAAATAGTAAGCTTACTTGATCTTAGGGTGTATTCCATTTTGCCTCTTTAATGATAAATACGTCCCTTTAAAAAAAATTGACTATCAACAAATATAAATACATACTTAATTAAATTTCTTCTTATTTCATTATCATATATAGTTCTATTTTTTAAATAAATGTTACTTTTTTAATAAAAAAATTCTTATTCTTAGTTATAAATTGTTTATAACATCTAATACCTAATATATGCCAATAAAATAAAAAAAGACGATATATTGACACATAAAACTGATCATAAAATTTTATAAAAAAACTAATTTATGTCCTAAATAATTATTTTGAAATATACAACTAATGTTCTAAATTATAATATAATCAACGGAAATTTCATTAAATACCACTATAATTTTAGTAAATTCACAAAATGTCCCCCAAAAATAAGAAAGTCACAAAATACCACTACATTTCTGCAAAATTCCATGAAATACCACTATGTCATTGACCAAAAGGAAAAAAAAACGAAAATATCCCTAATAGTCAGCAAAGTATTTTTAAAATTCTCAATATGCCCCTAAGTGTTATAAATTCACTAAAATTCATAAAAAAAATCAAAATACTATAAAAATATAGATTACTATAAGTATTACTAATATTATAAAAAAATTGAAAAATAAACTAAAAATTATCATAAAATGTTGAAAAAAGTAAATATTTCATACTCCCTCCGTCCTGATTGACTGTCCTGTTTGCTTTATGGCACGTTTTTCCACTTCAATATTAAACATATAAGATAAAATAATTTTATAAAACTAAATTTTGTAATATATAGTTTAACATACAAGGAATCATATACAAAATTTAAATTTTAAAAAATATTTTATCTTATATGTTAAAAATTGTAGTCAAACGACATGTCCAAATAGTAAACAGGACGGTCAATTCAGGACGGAGGGAGTAGGTTTTTGGGAAATTTCATGAAATGCCACTATATTTTTGGTTGATTCATGAAATGTCACTAAAAAAAAGTCATGAAATGTCACTATACTTTTACAAAAGTCCATGAAATTCCACTTATGCTCATGGATGTTAGCTTTCCAATAAAAGTTCGAAAAAATGACCATTTTGCCCCAAATCGGTTAGGTTACTCTTCAAACAACTACATTTTGACTTTGATGACTATTTTTCACAAATTAGTGAAAAGTTCATGAAATACAACTATATTTTTTTGACTAATTCATTAAATGCCCCAAAATAAAAAGAAAGTCACAAAATGTCATTACATTATTGAAAGAGTCGATGAAATGCCACTATGTCATTGACTAGAAGAAAAAAAAGACAAAAATACCTACTAGTTGACAAAGTATTTTTATAGTTTACAATATGCCCGAAGTGTTAAAAAATTTAAAATTCACAAAAAAAATCATAAAAATTTGTAAATACTATAAAAATATAGATCACAATAAAAATTGAAAAATATTACAAAAAATAAAAAAATTGAATAATAAAATAAAAAATATATTGAAATATCATAAAACATTGAAAAATATTAATTTGATTTATTTTGAAATTATTATGTACAATAAAAAAATAGTGTTATAAATACATAATTTATACCAATTAAATACCATAATTTTATACCAATTTTATACCATTATTTTCACCTTACAGATAACTTTATGGCATAATATTTAAAGTTATCTACAAAATAAAATATAAAATTTTAAGATAAATTTTCTGAATTTTACTTTAAAAAATATAATGTAATTTATTTTGAATAAATAATTTAAGTTTTTTTAAATATTATTTGTTTTTTATTTATTCAAAATAAATTATTTAGAATATTTTCATAAACTTTTTTTAAAAAATTTGTATTCTATTTTACAGATAACTTATGACTTAATATTTTTTGATACATACAAATATTATTGCATAAAGTTATCCATAAAAGATATAAAATAAATAATTGTTAATAAATAATTAAATTGGTAGAAAAAATAGTATAAAAATGTATGGTAAAATTACAGTACTTAATTGATATAAATTATGGTATTTAATTGTATAAATTAGTAAAAAAGTTGTATAATTTATGTTTTTCAAAAACTATATTCATTTTGATGGTACTGAATAATTTTGAAAAATCTAAAAAAAATATTTATTTTTTCAATATTTTATGATATTTTAATATATTTGTATTTTGTTTTTCAATTTTTTATTTATATTTTATAATATTTTAAATATTTTTTATAGTTGCTTATATTTTTGTGGTATTTTGTTTTTTTGTGAATTTCATTGAATTTTTTAACACTTAGGGGCATGTTGAGAACTTTAAAATATTTTATTAACTAGTACGAGTATTTTTGTCTTTTTTTCTTCTGGTTAATGACATAATGACATTTCATGAACTTTCACAAAAAAATAGTGGCATTTTGTGACTTTTTTAGGCATTTCACGAAATTGTCAATAATATAATGGTATTTCACGAAATTTTCCCTATAATCTTATTTTAGTTTGATAAAAGTGTTTTTGTTGTTATTAAATATGTAATTAAGAATAAGTATAGTATATTTTATACATCTATTTAATATGTTTATCATATCAATGAACTAAATTTGCTTCTTTATTGCAATGGATTGACAAAATCATCCTATCAATATTCCCAAGATTATCCTGTACTACAAGTACAACCAGATATGACGTAAAAACAAGTGACTTCAAAATTACAAAAGAGGTGTTATTTGCAGTGACCGTAGTAGTACGCATAATCACTTAAAAAAAAGTCACAAAATAAAAAATTCTTATAAAACAATTGTAAATTTATTACTAAACCATTATTTGTAACAATTATATAAAAAGGTACATTTAAATGTCCAAAAGAAAATAATTTTAAAAAAAATGAAAAAGATTGTTAACTACCTAAACCGTTGGGCGGCTAGAAAAGAAGGGCCGCCGGCAGTTGGGTTGTACTAGGTCGGCGGGCGGCTAGGAAGCTCACAGCTCGTCGTTGTCTTTCCCTTAGTATGCTTTAACACACTAAATTGTTTTTTCAGAAAAAAATATTTTGTTTCTTCATGTTCTTCATCGTAGGCCATCACACACGCACCTGCTAGGTAATTACGTGGTGAACAACTGCTCACCAAATATTGTGAACACAATTGTTTGACAACATAACTGGGACACATCCGCTTAATAGCCATTTTGAGTATAGCTGCTTTGGTGGCCCTTATCAGATGCAGTCATTGGGCGACTTAAAATATGGGGTTTTTTCTCTAACATTGTGTGTTTGCACAACTATAGGTAGTCATAACGTATCTTTTGCATCTTGTGGGGAATACAATAGTCCCAAACAAGTATAATGATCGTATGTGGGTGTTTTTCTATTGGCCATTGAGAGATGTTGATGCTATTAGGGATTACCATGGGGAGCAGCTTTTTTTTGATAATTTGTACGTTTTTGAATTATAACGAAGATACAAAAGTCTGTGAGGCTTACAACCTTCCTTAACCCCTCCAAGTGCAATGCCTCATTAAAACCCCTATAGTCAAAACCCATTGGGAAAAAAACATAACGGGAAAAAGAGTACATCACTTGGACTTTACAATAATAAATATACCCCTTGCAACACACACTTACAAACCTCCAATATCCTCCGCCAAGATTAGATGAGTTTATAAATAACTCACACGATTTGGGAATTCTTGCCACCAGCTCTTTGTCCATCTCCAAATTCTAGCTTTACTCTTGTGACTGTTTTGGTACTGGAGGGGGATCCTTCCTCAAAGACCACTACTTTCTTTCGTTCCAAATGTTCCAGATATCCCGTATAAAAGATGGATCTCCATACTTTCTTTGCTTCTTCCGGAGAGGACACACTCCACCATTCTTCAAAAATCTGGATTGTGGTTTCTTTGAATATAAACTGTATATTCCACCAATCCAGCAGAGCGCTCCATACTCTTCTTGCATGATCACACAAAGAATATCACATGTACAGCAGTCTCCATTTGCCGCTTACACAGGGGGCACCAGCAACCTCCAATTGGTAATCACGTCTGCTCGAACAGTTTCGATCGCGTAGGCCTCTCCTGCACATGAACCACGCAAACAGTTCCATCCTTGTTCTGCCTGTGGCTCCATATCCGTTTCATTACACTTGGCGCCCCACTCTCAGAATTATCACTTATCAAACAGCTTATATATCACACCCGTAGAGAAACCGTCCTCAGTATGACTCCATGTCGCCACGTCCCTGCCACCCCGTCTCACCGGTTTCTCACGTATCAAGTCCAGGAGGGAAGTCTCTTGTTCTAATTCATATAAAAATAACTGCCTTCGCCATGGGGAGCAGCTACACTAGCATATTTGTATAGACAGCTTGAAGTTACCGCTGGAGTTGATACGAGTAAGATATGTAGATGTTTCACATTGCTACTGGCATTGAACTTTAATATTCTAAATGTTATACTTTCCATTAAATAAATACGTTCTTCTAATTATTCTCATTACTGTGTTTCAGGCTTGGAGATATTTGTTACTTTAACAAGTTTACAAAGACTTCTCCTATTAAGCCGAAGTGACCTCGGCACTCCACACACATAGAGTAGAGATGGAAGACAAGGACAAAGCAACTGTCTGATGATGATCATCCTGCATTCTATGGCGTTCAAATTGACTGAAGATTCGACAATGCGGGCTCCCGCACTAATCATTGTGCGGCTTGTTGACATGATTATTTATAGGACTGTCCATGGTCGGTTAATCGTCTTATTCGGTTAACCGGGTCTTCGGTTTTCTAAAATACAATTCCATTACTATTCCATTTAGATACCGTTTAATTCGGTTTTCTAAAATCCGATTTTATTACCATTCTATTTAGACCGGTTAACCTTTAGTTCGGTTCAGTTTTATTGGTTAACCTTATGGCGTGAATTTTTTTAATTGATAAGACCCATACCACTAATATTATAATGCAACATTGATCATTCACCTAAATCTTGAGTGACAAATCAAACACATGTGACAAAAAAATATAATATCGTGTATTTTCCCACAATAACTAACATTAAATATTATATAAGATGAACATTAATATTTGAAGATTTTGTTTATATAATCGGTTAACCGCTCTAGAAAATTCAATACCGCTACCGAAACCGAAACCAGTCAATTTATACGGTTCGGTTAACCATACCGCAAGAACCGGTACGGTTTTACTTCGGTTTCGGTTGGATACCACGGCTTCGGAATTTTTTGGGCAGCCCTAATTATTTATGTGGCACATGAGTGAGAATTTTTTTATTAATTTTAAATAGTTGTAAATTTTAATATATAAGTCAAAAATGAAAAAAATTATATCATTATTCACCTAAATTCAAGCTATTCAAAACAAGACCTGTCATAGATATGTTTTGACAACTTTGAAAAAAAAATTACATGTTACGATGATGCACTAAAATGATAGTATGATTCATTATTTTTTATCTTATGATTCATTAAAATTGATATTACGTTTCTTTAACTAATAAGTGATGAATTAGATAACAAATTTCGGAACCGATAAAAAATGATTATTGTTTGTTAGTGTATTATTATTGTTGTATGATGTATTTGAAACCTTATATGAAAAAATTATGCATTTTTCATACATATCAAATATTGTTTTGTGTTGTATTGTTGGTTTTATTTTTTTAGAGTAAATTACTCGGAACCCCCTTGAAGAATGGGCATAATACGGTTTACCCCCTTGTGTTTATCATAATTATTGGTAATCACCTTGAAGTTACAGCATCTCTAACCATGCGCCCCTGAACTATAACTTTGTTATCAAAACATTAACTATATGTTGGCCCATCAGCTTAATTACATTATTAATGTCAGCCTGGACAACAAAATTGCTTAATCAACATTGTTTAACTCTCCTTCATCCTAATTCAGATGCATTTTTGAGTTAGGGTCAATGTTTTTCAGACAATAAGAATGCAGATTAAGCACTGTTTTTTGTCAATCATGTCATTAATAATATCATTAAGTTGATGGGTCAGCACGTGATTAACGTTTTAGTAATGGAATTATGGTTAAGGGGGCTCATAGTCAAAGATACTATAACCTCAAGGTGGTTACCAATAATTATGATAAACATAAGGGGATTAACTGTATTATGCCCAATCCTCGAGGGGGTTCCGAGTAATTTACTCTTTTATTTTTATATGTTTACAATGATACACTAAAATGATTATATGATTCATTTATTTACATACTATAATTAATTAAAATTGATATTATGATTCATTAACTAATAAGTGATGAATTAGATAGCAAACTTTAGAATTGATAAAAAATCATTATTGTTTGGGAAAATTCACGAGATACCTCTGTTTTCTTTCGTAATTCACAATATACCCCTGTGATTTTAGTAATTTAACTTTAAACATGCTTAAATGTTGTCCAAAATTGATGAAACTTTACATGGATGATGCTAAAGTGTTATTTTTTGGTCCAATATCAATTTTGAAGCTTTTTAAGCTCAAATGTGACCTGTGGGACCCAATGACTATGTGTCTGTTAATTGGGTCCCACAGGTCACATGTGAGCTTAAAAACTTCAAATTTGATATTGGACCAAAATAACACTTTAGCATCATCCGTGTAAAGTTTCATCAATTTTGGACAACATTTAAGCATGTTTAAAGTTAAATTACGAAAATCACAGGGGTATATTGTGAATTACAAAAGAAAACAGGGGTATCTCGTGAATTTTCCCTTATTGTTTTGTAGTGTATTTTTTTGTTGATATTTTTCCTTATTTGGTGAATCATATATTTTTCATACATACCTAATATTGTTTTGTTTTGTATTATTGTTTAAATTTTTTATTTTTTTAAGTTTGAGATGATACACTATTATGAAGTTATTCATTAATTTTGATAATATGAATTATTAGATTTGATATTATGATTCATTAACTAATAAATGTTAAATTAGATAACAAACTTTATGGCTAATAAAAATTATTATTGTTTTGTAGTGTATTATTGTTATTATTTTATAATGTATTATTATTGTTGTTTTGCGATACATTATTATTAGTTTGTGATGTATTATTTATATGCTATCATCGATATGATTAATTATTTTGGATATTATGATTCATTAAAATTAATATTATGATGAATTAGATAATAAACTTCAAAACAGATTATTTTTGTGGTGTATTTGTTATTGTTTGATAAGGAATTTTTATTGTTATGTGGTGTATTATTATTATTTGTAAGATGCATATTAAGCCCTATATATTTTACTCATATACCAATTTCAAACTAATATCATTATTGTTTTGTGATGTTTTAATATTGTTATATATTGTATTTTAAATTGTATATGATGAATCATAAGTTTCATTGATAAGAGCAGATATATAAATATAAATAGTACAAAATTTTAAAATTGACAAAATATATCCATATTTCATCTTATTTTGAAGTGTTTGAATTTAGATGAAATAATTTTCTTTCATTTGTCTTATATTTCAAAAATTATAACCAAGTAAAATTAATGTGATAAAAAATCAATTCAAACCTAACGCACCAAACAGCAAACCGCAGCATCAATGCGTTGCACAAATTGACACCCTCCTATTAACTGATAAATAAATAATTGTTTAATTTTTATAGCTATGTTATAAGTAATCATGTAAGTTATCTTTATAATACAAGATAATTGTTTATTGTGTAAATTAGATGCCATTTATTATATCACTCCCAACTCTTTTAATAGATCATTGAGCTATTTAAAAAAAATTGTTAAACTGAATGTTAGTTTATAAATAAGTAATAACATATAAAAATTCATTTTTATTAAATGGTCTATTTTACTTCAAATGTTCATCTTTGATATTTCATTCATATTTTTATGAATAAATTAGTAATTATATATAATGTGACTGAATAAATTTTCATAATTAAAAATCTGACAACACTAGGAGCAATCAACTGGTCATTGCCAATACCACAAGAAAAACTAGGGACAACAGCGTCAGCAACCAGGGGAACTATGTAATATAAGTAATGACAATTTAGAACATGGAGATCCACCTTCTAATATGAAGATGGTGCTGGATACTCTATTAGAGGAAAATAAAGAAAAAAAAATTAGAAATATATGTACACACGCACACACGAGAGGAGAGAGAGGGAGGAGAAAGAATTTTTTATTTTTTGTTAAAATGTCATAACTTATCAAATATAAGTGTAAAAATAAAACAAATTATACCATTATTCATCATTTTTCGTGCTCTTCAAAATAAGACCAAGCATGAATATGTTTTGATAAATTTTAAATGTTTTATTTTTCGTATGTACATATTTTTCAAGATTCATTGTGAATCTTAAGTTTAAGAAAAGTGAATCAAAGGATGTTACAAAGTGAATCAAAGGTTGTTAAAATGTGAATCAAATTGTTGCTTAAAAATGAAAGAGAGGTTTAAAAAAGCGAATCTCATAAACAGAGATTGTTTAACTAAAGTGATTCTGATTGTTTGACTAGTGTGAATCAGAGATTTTAGAAAAGTGAATCAAAGGTTGTTAAAAAGTGAATCACAAGTTGTTACAAAGTGAATCAGAGTAATAAGAGTGAATCTCGTAAGCATAGATTAAGAGGTTTAAGAAATGTGAATCAAAGGTTTTTATAAAGTGAATCATGTGTTTAAGCAAAGAGAATCAAATGTTTAAGAAAAGTGATTCTCGTAAATAGAGATTGTTTTAACAAAAGTGAAGAAGAGGTTTAAGAAAAGTGAATCAGAGGTTTAAAAAAAGTGAATCAAAAGTCTTTTAAAGGTGAATCAAAGGTTTAAGAAAAGTGAATATTTTGTTTAATACTAGTAAAAATTAATCATACCACAAACTTATGCAAGGGTGGTTTTTAGGGTGTTTTGGGGAGAGGTAGGGTAATCTTTTAGCATTAAAACTACACTTTATATTGTCGTCACTACTCGACAGTTTTTTAGGGTGTGTGGTTTAGAGTTTAGGGTCATTAGACCCTAAATCCTGCACTACAAACCATAACAACACCTTCGATGTTTTTAGCATTCCTAGGGTGGTTTTGAGGATGTTTGGGGGTAGGGTAATCTTTTTGGTATTAGTTCTACACTTTATATTGTCATCACTGACTCGACAGTTTACCCTAAACCCTACACTACAAACCATAAAAATATCTTCGACATTTTTAACTTTAATATGGTGGTTTTTAAAGTGTTTGAGGTAAGATTCATTTTGTTAATGAATATGATTCATTTTGTTAATGAATATGATTTTTTTAATAATATGATTCATTTTGTTAATGAATATGATTCATTTTATTATTAAAGAAGATTCATTTTGCTAATGAATAAAATTCACTTTAAAAATACCTATATATACTCATACTAAAAATATAAATTTTAAGTTTATCAAAATATATTCATGATGCATTATTTTAAAAAACACAAAAAATGATGAATAATGGTATAATTTTTTTATTTTTGCACTTTATTTTAGGGAAAATTACATGCCCCACCCCACGTTTGGCAAAATTCATATTCCAACCCACGTGGTTTCAAAAATTACTTTCCCCACCCATGTGGTTTCCCCCGTTTTACATCCAGCAACTTTTTTAATTTTGGTTCAATTCAAAAGATGCTTAAACGTTGTCCAAAATTGATGAAACTTTACATGGATGATGCTAAAGTGATATACTTTGATCTTATGTCAAATCTGAAGTTTTTTAAGCTTAAATGTGTCCCGTGGGACCCAATGAAACATGTGACATGTTCATTGGGTCCCACATGTCACATTTAAGCTTAAAAAACTTTAGATTTCTCACTAAACCAAAATATAACACTTTAGCATCGTCTATGTAAAATTTCATCAACTTCGGACAACGTTTAAACATCTTTTGAATTGAACAAAAATTTAAAAAGTTGCTGGATGTAAAACAGGGGAAACCACATGGATGGGGAAAGTAATTTTTAAAACCACGTGGGTAGATTGTGAAATTTCGTCAAACGTCATGGGGGAGAATGTAATTTTTGAATGTTGTTTCTTTCTCTTTTAAGAAAAATTATTTCTCTCTCCTCCTTCTCTCCCCTACTGGTGTATGCATGTTGTTTCTTTCTCTTTTTTATTTTTTCTCATTTTCTTCTATTACTTGTAATTAGACCAATAGTGTATTGACATATGACATGGAGCCATATTACAATATAGAGCAAGCTCCATGTTCTCCTAACTGTAAGTAATTTACAGGCCAACAGAAACACCAGATGAGAAATTAGAGACCAAGACCAATGGGAGCGTAAGTGGGAGCAACGCGAATCCACTACAAACAACTGAAAGTTCAATGGCAATGCCCGATAAGATATTAGAGATGAACAAATATGAAAATATGCTCAGATAACATCGTTTAGCACAAAGCAAACGAGACTAAAAAGATAACAATATTTTCTGTTCTTGTTTGGGCATACTGAAGGTCATAACATCGTCTAATAATTACGACACTGGCACTAAAACTTCAAGCAGCAAAGAGCTTTGACGGGTGGCTTGGGATAAATCCGCGGTCCTCACTCCTTACCCCAGCATACTAGAAAACCATCTATTTTACAACCCACAGGACTTTTCTCAGGAACTTATTCCAGAAAATAAAACATCAGAAGGGGAAGAAAAAAAATCCAAGCAAACAATAATCTCACAGGCTTCACAATTCAAAAGGGTGCCTATGAATTCAAATGGGAGGCAACATCACAATTTCAAAAAAAGGCGACTCTTAACAGAGAGGAAAAGAAAATTAGCGGGAAGTAAGAGCAAGAACCGAGACTGATCACAAGGGAAGCAATACAAGGGGAACGTACAATCGATCTATTTTTACCTAAATTTACACCGACAACTTTGAATCCACAGCTCCTGCAGCACTATCATCTTCCACATCCTGAACACAAACATAGGCACAGGTCATGTTATGATCCACCATACCCGCAGAGGGGGCTGGGGAGGAAAAAAAGGAAGTTTCTGAACCAGGTAGATACCTCCATTCCCCATTTGATGTAATCAGGGGACTCGCATGCCTTGTACTCTTCCACTAAGCTTTCAATTGTATCCCTTGAATCATCAAGTTCAGATAAATCATTGTCCTGTTCGATGATGTGAAACAAAAAATGAATAAAAGCACTTACTAGCCCGTGAACAATCTCATGAGAATTCCGTATGTACTAAGAACAAGAACCTGACAGTAGCAAGAAATGCTGGAATGGATAACATACAGAACTAGCTGCAATATGCAGAAAATCTGTTGCTACACCGACGAGATAGATACAGCTAGGATGTCACTTACAGCAAACATCGGGAACTTGCGATAATTGTCGAGGAAAGCTTGTTTTTTCCTTAATTTGTCATACTGGCTAAGGCACTTACTAAAGAGATGCCTGATACTGGTGTGGCTAGCCAGCATAAGACCGCTAACCTAAGGAAACAAATATACAATCAAAGTTGAGGTTAGCCCAATGAAACATCGACATTTAAGAAGACGCCAACAGGCAAAATTGCACCAAAAAATGAACACAAAAAATATCCAAAAGGAAAACCAGAGGATAAGTCTACCTTATGGGCAGTTTGGACATAAGGCGATTTTCTGGATAAGGCGACCTGAAATCAGAAGGCTAATCGGAACCGCAACAATGGAGGGCTAGGAAAGAGACTCATATTAAAAGATAATTACCTGGATGCTAGCAGGGCCCCACTCAATGAAATTAACAAGCTTTCTTTCACGTATCCTCTGCAAACTCTCATGTACCTAGCCATATACAGAAATTAAACAGAGATAACTCAATTGATTATTGAGGATATGAAAGTAATCATGCCAGACGAAATGTAGTGAGGCCAGATAATAAAGCTTTGCAAATTTATCAAAACAGATCCCTTTGGAGATGTCAGCCAAAGGGAAACAACAATATCAAAGCCTGATTCCCAAAACAATTGGGTAAGCTAAGATGAACCAATATAAGAACTGAAACAAAGCCATAGACATAAAAGAAAGAAATACACAACGGAAAAAGGAAAAAGCCATTCAAGTGGGGAAGGAGTAGGGGAGGAAATTTATAAAAATATAATAGTGAAAATACCAAGAACACAAGAGTAAGTGAAAAGAATGTTTAGAAAATAGCTAGGAATCCATGAAGAAAATCAATATAATTTCACACACAGCCACCATGTGGATACGTCTCTATTCAGCCCACTGTAAAGTCATTCTCTGATCTATCCCAAATAGCCACATGTCCTTGACCACTCTAGCATGTATGGGCCAGTCAAATTGAAAGTTGATTAAAAACACATCAAGACACATTTAAGATTTTTATTTAGAGCATTCATATTTAGAACTGCAAACGAAATAGCAATAGTGCATAATAAATCTGCTTTGAGCTACAAGACAAAAAAAATTCTACATCAGAGTACAAAGGAAAAGGGTACCATTGAGTAGCTCATTTTTTCATTATGCCATGGATGGTCGCTCATAAATTTTTTTAGAATTTATCAATGGCTCAAACAAAGGCAGCTTGTGAAAATTCAAAGTTGTCAGCCAATACATTTTAAAAATATTTCTTACCCAAAACCAAAATGAACAACCTAGTACACTTATCAATGTTTTATTCAGACATGAAACTGACAAATTGATATTGTACTCCCTCCGTTCAATAATATCTGTCGTTTTAGGATATGAATCTTGTTAAAAGCTACAAGTCATTTTAGTATTTTGACACATTTTTTTCCACTTTTGACCCTACTATTCAACACAAAAGTAATTATTATCTAAACAGAAAAGAAAAAAATAGGCATACATTCTTCATTTTTCTACTTTCCTTAATAAATGTGCAAGTTGAACAAAGGGAGTATATTTTATAGCATTTAAAACTTTATAAGAGACCTCATTTTCAAAAACCAAAGGCTGGAGAAATTTCTAGCACAAGTTGAGAAATATAACGATTAACAAACCACTTCAAGGGAGAAATAGGTTTAGATAAAGAATAGGGTTCATAAAGCAATATTGTTATACAAGAAACTAAAAGATTTTACAACGTTGTCACAACACGAGTAATCTTGTTAAATAGTAAAGCAGTAATGGAAGAAAGATGGAATTATATCTAGAGATGAATCACCAATACTTTGCATCATCTCTAAAGGATTTCACATTTAACATTGTACAGTATGGAGACTAATTATGGAAGAGCTTAGATACAAAAGAAGAGCATTATAAGGTATAGTGAGTAGCAAACAGGACCCATTATATCCAAAGGATTTCAGATTTAGCATTGGGCTGAATAGTATATCAATATGCCAAAAGACGAATGTAAAAGAAAAAAGGGATTCATTTAGCATTTCTTGTGAAATATTGGGTCCTGTTTTTTTTTTATAATAATAGATTAGTTAACAGCCTGAATGGAAATTACAGATTGAATCCTCAGTCTGTATAAAAGCATAAAGAGAGGAAAACTAAAAGCTAGTTAAGGTATTCTCTTTCACAACTGCCAAATAATTCAAGCTACAAGTTCTACACTTCAGAAAGATTCAAGGACAAAGCAGTGGGATGATTAGACTTCAAGGAATTACCTGAGTAGGATCCACATCCCCTTGAATTATATTTAAGATTGAGATATACTTAGCTTGACTAGCTTCTTTGGTCCGTGCATAAGAGGACACCATTATGTTTTTCGTCTGTGAAGCAAATTCATAAATCAGTGTCAGCTATGTGCCTAATGGTGCATATTAAACTGCATGAAAGAAAAACAGAAAACCAGCCTGAAGAAGCCTTCTCATAACATCCAAGACAGTTGTTTTACGAATCACATTAGCCTGCAACATTAAATAGATAAATCAAGCCACATCAATTATAGAGCAGTAAAGGCATAGGTGATGCATTCAGAATGGCAACAGATTATAGTCTCAGCCAGATAAATCATGATACAGACACTCAGATGTGCTTCAACTACGGGCAAGAAATCAAACCAGCAGAGATAGTCAAACACGCAATCATATCTGAGCAAGAAAGAGGATGAAAGAAACATTAAGAACCTGCAATATTATTCAACGGACCAGAAATCACCAGGAAAAATATACTCAAAATATCATAGTGCTACTACTGAGTTTGTTATCTTGGGACATCTACTGCCACTGCAGCAACTCATGGTCTTTCCACCATTTCAAACAGATAGACTTCCGCCTAGATATGCACTATACTCAACTCTATACCCATGAAGGAATATAAATATACCAGTTGAGTGAAAATTTATATTGTACCTGGCGCTCAACAGTGAGAGGTGTATACCCTGTCATCAGAAAATGGCACCTTGGTGTAGGAATCAGTGAAGCAAGAAGACCAACCAAGTCATTGTTCATGTATCCGGGATACCGTAATGTGGTTGTGCTGGCAGACATTACCGTAGAAACAAGTGAATTTGTTTGAGCAAATGTAGGATTACTTAGATGAAGCCGCTCAACTGCAATCCTATTCAATGCTGTGTTATCAAGAACAACAACGCAGTCAGCATTTAGAGTGAGCCGCTTGAGGGTCAACAAGGAGTTGTAAGGCTGCACAACCACATCGCTTGTTTCCATTTGATTAGGAAACACACTGTATGTCTGAATCAGCTTTTTGCTATAACGATCATTGAGAGTTTCAAGAAGATATGAACCCATGCCTGCCATAACAGAAAGCAGTTGAATAAGAAATAACAAAAAGACTAAAGCTTATGTGGGTAACGAATCTGATGCAAGGTGTTATCACTCTTAATGTATGATCTCCACTCGACTATTGAGCAAACACATAAAATCATGAATGCATCTTCCTATACATCTGATCACCTCCAAGACTCATCCCCAGAGCAAATGAAGAGGCTTTGCTTTAGAGCAAAAAGAAAATGTAGGCAAAAGCCGTTGTACTTTATTCAGATTCAACTAATGCATGACAAATAATCACTTAAAGAGACAAAATAAATTGTTCCCGTGACCTGATCCTGTTCCACCAGCTATTGAGTGGCATAGAACAAAACCTTCAAGACTATCACTTCCATCAGCTTCCCTATCAATCATATCCATTATATCTTCCTCAACACCCTTGCCCTGGTTTAAACAATAACAGTCATTTCAGTATCCGGTGAATTATTATGAGTTATGTGATCCATGTTATTGTCTGCTTTACAAGTTATCAACAAAGGTGTATCATACATTAAACTACATCATTGAAGTCATAGAACAATACAACCCATGACAGATCAGAAACTGATTTAAAAAGAGCATTCATCCATTAATATTATATCCTCTACAAACGTTGTACAGAGTTTATAGTGGTTCTGTATTAAGTATATTCCGGTTCTGAAGATACAATAAGTCTAAAAAAGTGATAAATAGAAGTAACCCACTGAAACAAAATATAAATTTTCTGAAAATCAGAGTTCCTTTCCGAGAGAAAGAAAAACAGAGTTCTATTCTTAGAAATTTCATCTTTATAATCCCTTCATATGGTAGAAATGTGGGTAAAGAAATCCCCCTTCCCAACTCTCCTCTACAGTGTAGGATCATGATGAAAGTGTTCAGTCAGGTCAGAACAACAGCTTTTCATGCTTTCCATCAATCACAAAGCATACATCATTTTCTTACGATGCTATATGTAAAAGCTTCACCAATTGATCATAAGCTTCACCAGAATAGCATCACAGCAACAGCAAGCACCAGAAACATCAAATACAAACCTGATGATATCCACTAGCCCAATTATTTCCAGCACCTCCACCATGATCAGAGACAAAAACGTTCTCATGGTTGTAGAGATTCCTATATTCACTGGTCTGTATAGTATTGATAACTCGTGGCTCCAAATCAATAAGCAAAGCACGAGGTATGTAATGCTGGTCATCAGCTTGGTAAAAGAATACATCCTTCCTGTCCCCTCCCTGAAATGTTTCCCGAAAATGCAGTGCAAGTTAATACTGCTAATAAAACTCCATCTCAAAGTCAGTGCAGATAGACTCAGTAGTGATTTGTGCGGTGAGTCAAGCACAGGCACAGCGACAAGATAAACCGATAAATAAGAGATCTGCTCAGGCGACAATATCAGGTCCGTACATAAAATATTGAACAGTTAGATCATGCAAAGTATGGCAGTTTGGTATGCTCAAATATTGAATCTCTCGTCTAGTCCAATAGGCTAAATAAAAATATGAAGTGAATAGTTCCAATCCAAGATCAAACCCGCCGCAACCTATCAGACTGCCCTATCAGTGACAATCAACGGTTCAATTTATGTGGCATTCCCTCTTACGTTATCCTCAGGACTTGGTGATCATCCCCGCATCTTTCGAAATGTCAAAATTTGCAAACAGCGGAATAACAGGGGGAGCAAATGAGGATAGTCGGAGTTTGCTAAAATCGTGACAGGACCCTCTAATTTGGCAATCTATTAGTGTCGCAGGAACTTCCCCCCTCGATTAGCCCTAAATTCGAGTGCGGCTGACTCCACCCGTACAAATGGTACAGCCAACAAGCTCGCAACTCCAGAAAAAAGAAATGAAAACATTACTCGATCACAATGAAGGGAGGAGACTTCTTAGTGTGAGTGGAGGAGAGTACCTGAGTAGCAAAGTCTTCCAGAATCCCGTCTTTACTAATCCCATGCTCGAGGCAGAGCTGCTTCCAGAACTCCATCCCGATCTGGTTCCCACATTGCCCTACCTGGAGCGTGATGATCTCTCTCGGCATTTTCAGTAGCTAACTGATCTCTGGAATCTTAGTTAGGGTTTCGTCTTCACTCACTATCATTCGTTGGTACCCGCGCTCACTCTCTCTTCTCTACGCTACCGAGGGTTTTGGTTACCTTTTTCGTTCTCCCTGGCGCGAGCGCTCTTTTTAAAAAGAGAGGGAAATAAGGATAATCAGGGTGGGAGGGGGCCGGGTATCATTATTACGATAGACTATGGATAATGTGCGCTGCGCAATGGCCGTCTTTTAGCAAGAATTCGCTACGGTGAAATGATCGGTCGACTGCGGGCTACTCCTAGGTTGCGTTTGGGTGCACACTTTATGTGTATTTTTTGACAGTATAAATATACAGCATATACTGTTTTGAACTCCTTTATTTGTTTTTATTGTTTGCCTAAAACAGCATAAATATCAGCATAAATGAAATACCTCAAACCTTAGTATGTGGTTTAGACATTAAAATATGGTATAATAAGGCTAAAAAGTGTCTTAGAAACATTAGTGAACAATTTAAACCACAGTAAACACAAATAAATACCTTAAAGTCGATATGGGCGAAAATGTGCTCTAAGCTTGGGATAAGCTTGGTTAAGACCTAATGAGCTTACCAAGACCTTATTTATATGTTAACGAACATATTAAACCAATTACCAAAAAAACCAAGCTTGAAAACAAGTTAAAACACAAAATGTGCTTTAAGGAGTCTTAAAGCACATTTTTGAAAAATTGTCTTGTAAATGGGTTTTAAATGGCTAAATGTCCATCATTACTCTTTAATTAACATGTGTACTACTTAATATCATATTAGGAAGTCTAAATCAATGAGAAATCAAAATTTTCACAAATACGTGCCTTGTTTTGTGAATAGTAACCAAATTAAGCAAGTTTATAACATAAGTCAACATAAGTGACTTAATTGGTCAACAAAGACTAAAATACCCCTTATTATAATATGGGGGCCGGTTTTCTTGTGTGACTCACCACACTTAAACAAAAAAAAGAGCTACGTAAAGTAATAAAGTAAAAGGTACTATTTGCTTTACTACTTAAATATCTAAACTAGCTAACTTATCTTCATTCTCTTCTTTCCTTCTTCATTTCCCACGCCTCCAACCTCTCTTCTTCCTCCATACACGGTTTTGCTACAGCCCAAGCACCATTCTCCATCTTTAAACTCTTGTAATTCCTAGCTCCATTTACCAAATCAAAAACTAAGACCACCATTCTTCTAGTCTCATCAAGCTCTTCAACCTTGTCTTCTCAAAACTTCAAGACCACCATTTCGGTGCCATGGAGATCCACCATTGAAGGATCTTGAGCTTATATTTTTATGCCTTGTTGATCAAGGTAAGGAAAAACCAAGAAAAACAACATTTCCTTCATGTTTTAGTGTTGAACGAAAATCACCTCTTCATGGTGTTTTCTCTTGCTTTGTTCTAGCTTCATTTCAATCATTCAAGGGCTTGGTGGAGTCCTCTCTTGCTACATATTCAAACTCTCTTCCATTTCCAAGGTAAAACAATCACCTTAATGTTTTAAGACAATATATAACCTAGGGTTTATAATGAGATTAAGCATGAAGCTTGAATACTCATTACATTGCTTGAATATTGATTAGAAACTTGACAAGCAAACCAAAGTCTTGCCGGTTTTAATCAAGGAAGAGCAAGGAGAAATTAAGTGAAAAACTTGTGAAGGAAAAGAGATAATGTGCTAACCTAATGTAACTTGGGATGCCTTGGGAGAAATGAGCTTATGTTGCTTGTTAAAACTACTTAAAGAGCCAATGGTGAATGACTTAGTAAAATGCTCTCAAGGAGATTATTAAAGGACATATGTGTTGTTGTATGTATTTGCAGGTCTAAGGCAATATATTGTGGGAAATTCAGTGTTTATGGTTTATGCACTTTAAGGGCCTAAGAGCCATGTTATTTAAGGGCCTAAGTGCCAAGCAATTTAAATAATGCACTATATTGTGATGTAGTGTAAGTTTGGCGAAGTTTTGTGTATAAGAATGCTCTTGATGGATTTAAGTGTTCTTGAATGTTTAATGGTGAAAACTTTGTGTTTTGGTGTAACAAGATGCTAGGAGAACCCATGTCGAAATTTAGATAATGTATAAGAAGTTTTAGGTGTTTAAAATGAGTTTTGGTGAGTTAGGAAGTGTTTAGAATGATTAAGTGTTCTACTAGTGAAAGAAACATGCATTAAGGTATTCTAAGATGTAAAAAGGACTTAGGAAATATTATAGAGGATTTAGAATGCAAATGAGTGTTTTGGGATACTTCAAGATCATGGTGAGATTGTGTTTAGGACTTGTGCAATGTTGGTGAATAAGGAAGAAGTGATGTGTTGCATGAAGGAGCTATAAACTTGTAGAGATATTCAAGGAGTTTGGTTAGGAAGAAAAGATGCTTGGGAGATGATGTTGTAGTGGTGAGAAAACATTTGGGACTAGTGGTAGTTATAGGTATAAAACACCACATAAAAACTTAGTGAAAAACATTGCATGTGCTAACCTTTGTATAAGAATTTGTGTAATGTTGAGGGGGTTTTGGTGAATGATTTAAGGAGTTTAATGGATGTCTTAAGGGGTGTTTGAAGTTCCAATGGTTAGAACATACTAGGGCACTATGAGGTGAAGTTTGGAGTTAAAAGGGCAATTAAAAACAAGGGTCTGAAGCAGACCGACCTTGGGGACCGGACCTGCAAGGTCGGTTGAGCCCAGTTTACCCTGCGAGAAATGGTCTCTGGAATGGACCGACCTTGGGGACCGGACTTACAAGGTCGGTCGGGCATGGATTTTTGGTACGGATTAAGTCTCTGGAATAGACCGACCTTGGGACCGAACTTACAAGGTCGGTCATGCCTAAATCTTTGTACGTAAGTGAGTCTCGGGAATCGACCGATCTTGGGACCGAACTTGTCAAGATCGGTCGGGCCTGAATTTCACTTGTAAAAAAAACAAATAAAAGTGGCTTAAGTGGTTAACCCTAGGGGGTATAATGAAGGTAATTAAGGGTGAGTTTAGGCATTAGAACATGTCATACAATCATGTAAATGCTTAGTAAACGGAAGTTAAATAAGCTAATTAACCGACATTATTAATTATGTTTAGGGACTACGCTTGGCGGGTCACGTTCGCAGCAAGGACCAAGGTATGGTTTTCTTGCAGTCTATTGTCTATCGGTTTACACCGGCTTGTGTGTTGTATGTTTTTATGAGTGTTTATGACCTTGTAAGATTAAGGCATGTAATGAGTTTACAGTTGTTAAGTTATTGTATCGGAAAGATGTGTCTCATTTCCCTTGTGTGTGTGTGTGTCTAACATGACCTAAACACTTGCTTGTGAATTTGTTGATTAAGTCCGAAAATGGGACTTCTAACAAGTGCTAACTAGGGAAGTGAGGAGTCCGGTAGTTTCGGCCACGCGTGTGAGTATGGGAGTCGATGTCATAACCGATTCGATTCTCTTTGTATGTTAAGGTTGTCTTCTCTTTTGGTCTTCAACCTTCCTTTTAGCTTAACCAAGGCTATTTTACTGACTCACGTCGGGCCACAGGGGCATACTATGTTTGTTTGGTGTGCTTGGATCACTATATCCGACACACCTTTGTGTTAAGTTATTCGTTCAATTTAACAGGACGGTAACGAGTTATGTAACGAGCTTAGCATGAGTTTGGCAACATTTTCTAGGCTCTCCATGGGATCTAATTGTGTTGGTTCGTTTCCTAAAAGGATTCATTCTTGTATGTTATGTGTGATGTTGTTATGCAATACTCTTGCTATGATATATATGTTGTATGTTTAAAATGAATGCCATGTCATCATGACAAATAGTTGTGTGTATCCCGGTAGCCGATGGGCTACGCGTTAACCATACCAGCCAAGGGTTGCTGACCCCCTCGGGGGCTCCATATTTATATTTGCAGGATGAGGATCGAAGAAGCGGAGTGGCTGTAGAACCTAGGTTGTAGAAATACTTTTGGTACCTTTTGGTCGGTAGGCCCGGGATGCGCCTGTGCTCCCGTGGTGGTATATTTTGGATAATGAATACAATACAGTGACAGTTTACAGTGATGGTTGTAAATAAATACTCGGTATTGTATATTATGTATTTATGGTTTAGTTCTATGCTCGGGAGTCTGATCATCAGACCGGTACACTTGTAGTTATTCTGCCTTGTTAACCACGTGGGTGGTTAACGGCGTTGTAGCACCGAACCGTTTAGTTATTGTTTAGTTGTTTATTTCCGCTGCGATTTAGGTAAATTGTTAAGTACGTAGTAGGGGTGTTACAATAAATGTCAGTATAAATGACAGCATAAATATCAGCACAAATACCCGCAACAAATACTACTTTTTCGTTTTCGTGCTTTCAATTTTGTTTCTTTACTCACTTCATAATGCAATTACTGTGACTATTGATTTAAAAAAAATAAATTTTTTACAAGTTACTTTATTTATTACAAATTATATAATGATTTAAATAGTTTATAAAAAATAGTACTACATCTTTAGCCAAATTTATAAAAAATCACATTTATAATACAAATCTATAATATATTATTTGTAATACCACATAGATTAATAAAATTTAAAAAATGAATAAATATACACACTTGTTGATATATAAATTAAAATATTAAAATTGTATATAAAAATATGAATGCATATAAATTTATTAACATACAAAGTTACAAAAAATATTATATATTATTAAAAGTTATAATTTCAATAAATAAATTCACATAACATTATCAGAAAATTTGAAACGCTTTTTCTCTTTTTTTACGCTTTTATATTTGTAAGAATTATAAATTTTAGTTAATAAAATATATTGTTTAGGAGTTACAACTTTTGCTTAAATAATAGAAATAAAAATTTTATTGTTTGTGAATTTTTTATTTATTTTTACTAACAAAATAAAGTTACGTAGTATAATATAATAAATTATAATTGTAATACGAAAACGGTAAACGCACTACATATAACTAACTGAACCAAACATGCTGCATATATGATGCACTGCCAAACAACAGTTTTCAAAACAGCTGCATTTATGCCAGCACATTCCTGCCAGCAAATATGTTGCATTTATGCCAGCGCATTCCTGTTGTCAAATATGCTGCATTTATGCTGCCAAAACAGCCGTGCCAAACAGAGCCCTAATGTTCTCATGTGGCATCCGTTTCAAGAAGCAAAATAAAGTAGCATGTCTGCGTGGTCTAATGTTTGTGAGCTTTTAATTATGAATTCAAGGAAGCAAAGATTGTACCAAAAATAATACTACTTCCCGTTATTTAAAATATATATGTTTTGTGCAGTGGCGGATCCAGAATTTAAGACTCGTGGGGCACTTTTTATAGAATAGAAATCTGGCAAACAAAATATTTTAAAATAATATTTAATATTTAATTTACAATTGCTCTATAGTATCTTTATCATTTGAAAATGATATATAATAATATTGTTGTTAATGGACTTAAATATATCTAGTTCTATCACCAAAAAGTTCATCTTCCATTTTAATATATTTCATGAGTGGAGATGCTTTTTCAACTATAATTGTAATAACTGATAAAATTAACCCAAGTTTTAAGCATGCAGTATGTTGAATGTCAAAACATCATATTTGGGCTACATTATTCACTTATCTAACATTTATTATTTATTTTGTTCATATATAGACACATAAAATAATGGAAGCTAGTGTAAATTAAAGGGGTTTTATAATTCATATAAGTGGAGTATGAAAATTTGGAGCGTTATAAGTTATATAGCATGAATGAAGAATTAAATAAAGTATGGTGGAGTTTATTTTAAGGTGGGGAATTTCATTATGTAACATTAAAACAAAGACCTAATGTTATGGTGTAAGAGTTAGACAAATTATGGGATTATATAATTCAAGGAATTATATTATAGATTATATAATGGTGTTGACTTGTATACTTTGACCTAGTCAACCAAATTGACTAAGAAGGTCAAGTTGATCAACTCATACATTAGGTGGGAATTTAAATGCCATGGGCTACTAATTCTTAAGGGTTAACTATATTAAATATCTTATAGTAACAATATCTAAATGAACATATATATATATATACCCATGGATAAAGGAGATAACATATGTGGGGATTTAATCCTAAGTTGTAGCATATTACAACATGTTAGTTATTAACAGCGGGATAACGCTATTTCAAATACCCTAAACCACTAACCCGACTAAATAAACAATCATTAGGGTTTGACTTTAAAGGGGTTCCAAATTTGTTTGAGATTATAGAGAGCTAATACTTAGCCTCGTATTCCAAAGCTAGAGATTAGAGGACGAGCTCGGGATCGCACATAGCGTCTCCTACCTTGGTGAACGGTATGCTATTGTGTGGTCTGATTGTTCCTGATTACCTTGGGTTCGGACATGTATGTGTGATGCTTGATAAGAGCGATATGTGTGCCTTATTATTGCTATGTTTATATGATTTAATTGTCTGACTATCTCGCGATATTAATTGTGCGTGAACGTCTTTCGGACTGAGGCAATACTAAATACGAACTCGAATCGAGTTATGATTATTAGCTAAGGAAACACTACTCACAAATTATTAACGAGATACACCATATTACCCTTAATCATCCAAGGTAATTAACTTAGGTAGAGGATCGGTAATACCGTCCTCTCGAGCATATGTATTCGAATATGAAAATGACCTAGATGAATTCTAGGTAATGTGTAAGACCTAAAAGACAACTATATGGAGAATATATTCATTATAACCAAAGAGTATATCTCAGGTAAGAGGATTAAGTAAACTTAATTTCATGGTGAAAAGAACAAAAATATGGGGCAAAATCCAGGAATCATTGATTACATGGTTGCGCATTGTGATCACGAGAGGATAACTGTTACAGGTCCGCTCAAGGAAATTCCAAGAACTGATAGGTTCTTAGGTTAGAGGGCACTACTGTTGGTGCATGGCTACGACCGCAAAGGACGCCTTAAAAAGGGCAAAGAGGAAAATTATAAATATCCAACGAGTTCGATTAGCATGTTGGTCCAACAATTACTCAAACTGTCTGCTGCGGGAGGAGATCCCGTCGGATGTGTCATCCACCTATTATCAAAAGCATGGATTGTATTCTGGTATAATTATATACTATGATTATAAGTATAAGATTGGGTTGTCCTAACATGACGTCTATCAAGGATTAACGAGTTAACAGTTTAAATAAATGAGTAAACCCACACTAGTTACAAGTTAATACTAGACGTAAATATGCTCGTAAATATGGATAATGAATGAAAGAAGCCTTGAAGGCCGAAAGAAACAAAGCTCGTATCGTTATCTTATGCATTCATTATTATTGTAACACCCCTACCGGTAAACAAACCATTATCTCCTAACCCGTCTCCATTACCAATACACAAGCAGCGGAAATTCCAATACAACCAGGGGTGAAACAATGCCGTTAGTCACCCACGTGACTAACAAGGCCAATCCCAACTCAATTACAACAATCAAATACAATATCGGTCTGATGGTCTTATACCGAGTATACTAACCAACAATACATCCCAATTCCTTAGAAATCTCGTCTCAAATACAAACCTCAAATACAAAATATACAAATATAATACCCATTCAATACTATACCGAGTTTCTACAATCATTAAGTTGCCGGTAACAATTCGGCTTACAACTCAACATTTCAAATAATTACAGCCTTCACTAATCACTACCCTTGCTTACATAGCAACCCCGTCCTACTCTCGAACGGTGATCGGCTTCATTGTACCTGGAAAATAAAAATGATGTCCCTAGGGGCTTAGCAAAATTGTTGCATATGAAATTTGCATACCCCACGTACTAGCGAGGGTACGCCGACTATTTGGTCGAGAGCATGCGATTCATTTTAATTCAATCAACATGCAAGGCATAAATACATTATATATGTATTTTAATACATTCAAGGTCAACAAAGAACACAAACACTAACACACACATCAAGAGGTTGGTTTAATATGTTCTTTACTTAGGCTTGAGGGTTTCTACCTCTCTATGCCTTACTCATTTGCTCATTGTCTTACCCACTCTCTTGGGTACTCTTACTCACAATCTCAACAAGTTCTACAATACTCAACTCAATTCTCCACTCAAACTCAAATTCTCAAGTCTCTCAAGTCACAACTCAATTCTCAATACTCACATACTCAATACTCAAATACTCAAGTTCTCAAATCAATACCCAATACTCAAAGGCATCTTTTAAGTCTTAGCCACGACCTCCGGGCAGGGTCATACACAAGACCCACCACCGGGCTTACAAATACAAAAGGAGCTACGCATTTAGCTACTCAAGTTCACAAATGTCCAGTTCTCTACCGGACTACTCAAATTCCCAAAACTCCTCTCTCTGAGTCATTTCACAATCTCATGGATTAGCCTAGAGGTATCTCTATCGATAACATCTATTGGCTTAGGGAATTCTCAATGTCTAGTATTCTAAGGTTTAGGGTTGGACCCAACTTATCGAATACTCTCATGTTCGGGACATTGTTCATTTTAGTCGGTTCCTCTCATTGGAGTTCGACTATTTTTCCAAGGGGTTTGGTGATCCCTTATCATACTTTATTTCTCTCAAGGTTCAAGTTTGAACACTCATCAATACTCTAAACAGAGGTTACTTAATACTTCCACCATTATTAGTTTTGTGCATTAATTCAATTCGGTTCTCTAACCGTTATTGGGAGTTTACTAGTTCCCGTACAATACTCTCACGTTCTAGTGAGTTCGTAGTTTGTGTTATTGTTTCTGGGTTTGATAGTGTTAGTGGGTTTCCCCGTTTTCGTTAATTCACAACTTGACTCTTTCTTAGAGTCTCAAATCAAACAAGACTCAACTATGAGTCGAGCTACAATACACAATCAACATTCAAGCAATTCATTCACAATTAATACATTTCATGAATTATACAAACTTCAGTTCAAATTACAATCCAACAAGCAACAATACATTACAAGCACTAACAAGTGTAAACAATCTGATTCGTGCATTTATCTTGTTATGGTGATCACACAATCAAACAAGCACACAAATCATAGTAACCAAGTTAGGATACAGGGCATGAGAAAATCATACCTTTCACCTTGGGCTAACTTTACCGGTTCACCTCACGTTCCTCGGTTCACACTTGTTCCACTGATAATGTTTCAAACATGGCTATTAATACCAAGCTCATGCGGTATGTAAATAAATACTACTCCCGTGTTTACCCCGGTATCCCGTTATTTCGGTTTAACTTAGTGTACTTAGTTTCTCAACTTACTCACTCACTTCCAACACTTGTTTATACTTCTTAGGACCTTTAAAGGTAGTCAAACAACTCCTAAACATCATCTAAAACCAATACCATTCAATCCCCCATCTTCTAGGCACTTTAAAACACATACGGTGCATTTTGGGGGGTGGTCCGGGACTTGGTCCGGACCCAAAGTCCCAGACCAACTGTAAACATAACTCTCGGCTGATTTTTCTACCTGGTCTGGGACTTGGTCCTGGACTTAAGTCCTGGACCAATTCCTACATTCACTCTCGGCCTATTTTTTGATGCGGTCCGGGACCTTATACAAGGGCTAGGTCCCGGACCCTGCTAAAACCTGTTACTAAGGTAAAATTTCAACTCCAAATCAACCCCTAACCACCCCTAATCATTCCATAAACTTTCCATAAGTTTCCTACATAATTAAACACCTTAAAGCACTCTTTAAACCACCTCAAATCCTTGGTCACATGCACTACCCAATTCTTGCTCAAATTCACAACTTTAAATTCTCACATTTTGCATTTTGCACTCTTATGCATCTCTAACTTCTTCTTGCTAGTTTTTACCTCCTACCAACTTCACCAAATAAATTAATGACCATTACAAATCATTCCTACATAAATGCACTCCTAAAACCCACATTCACTCATTGTTTCACAAGTTATAAACACTAACTCTTTTTCTACAAATCCCAAGTTTCTCACATGCTATTTGCTACAGATTTTGATCCTTCTCTTTCTAGTTCTCCAAATACCATTTCAAGGTTACCAAACATCTCTACTCAACCCAACTAAAGACTTAAGTTTCCCCCTCTTACCAAGCCACCTAAAACACTCATTTTCTACTAAAACTTTGCCATAACCTCCCCATAAACCTTACATGTCCAAACTCATCTTTTTCACCATTTTCAATCCTAAGCTAGCCACACCCTTACAAGGGTCCTACCAGCACACAATGAATTCACCAACCTTATCCAAATGTCATAAAGCACAATACACCACAATAGCTCAAAAGCTTGGCACTTAAGCCCTTAATTCAAACAACAATCCACAAATTCCCTCAACTTCAACCAAATACTTTATTTCACATAATTTGGGTTCATTATTTAATTTAACCCATCCCAATTTCCAAAACAATCAAAACAAAGTTTAAGGTAGATTTCATACCTTAATTTCACAAGTTCCTCTTTTAATTCTCTTCTTGCTCTTCCTCTTCCCAAATTCGGTCAAGTGGGAATGGAGTTGCCAAACTCCATCCCAACATTCAAGAAACACAAAAAGGGAATATAATTAAACTTATGAGCCTTAGAAAGATTCTAATTCAATAAAAGGGGTTAGAACATAAGAGCTAGGTTTTTACCTTTGGAGCTTTAGGAGGGCTTCACCCATGAATCAAAAGGAGAGTTCCACCACCATTGGAGGGTTGAAATGAAGCTCAAAAACAAGAAGAAAACAAGGTATAAGAGAGGGCAAAATCGACCAACACAAATGGGTGAAGAAAAATGAGATTTTTCTTGGAGATTTTTACCTTAGGAGAGAGAGGAGACTCCAAGCTACAAATTGATGCCATTTTCTCTTCAAATGGGAAAAACCGATGGAGATGAAGTTCATACTTTTGTAATTTTGAAAAGAGAGAAAGGTAGAGGGTGATGAGAGGAGTTCAAATATGTAATTTATTTTTGATTTGGAGCTTAAATGGAGCTTGGGCATTAAAAAAGAGAGTGGAGTACCCATGGGAGTTCTTGAGGAGCTTCATATTACCGTGAGGAAGAAGAAGAATCAGAAAAGAGAGGAAGGAGAGGGGGCTTCACGCAGGGAAAGGAAAGAATGAGAGGAGAGAGAGTGTGGGTGGGGGTATAAGTTACTTTTTCACTTTTTGCTTTATTGCTTTTGACTTATTTAATTAGCTAACTAGTCAAGAGTGTGAGAGAGCTGATTTATACTGTAAAACCCGGCCCCCTATTATAATACAAGCTGGAGCATTTTTCGTCTTTTACAGAAAACACTCGTTAATTTACCCGATTTTAGCACTATTCACTAACCGGGCCCGTTTTCCAAAATTTTCTCATTTCTTTAATTTTAATGGCTCTTAATCTTCCATTAACATTTATTTATAGTTATTTGATGAACTATAATTTTTACGGGTTCATTTGACCACTTAAAGTCACGTTTTCGGGTTTTCTCGAAAAACGTGTGCTAAAAGCTTTATTAGCGTTTTTAATTCGTTTTATGGATCTGTTTTCTTCGGGAATTGTTCCCATATATTATTTAGGCCTTATTAAGCCTTTAAAATCCATACAATACCACTCTCGACTTTGTATTCCTCCTATGGTCACTTAACGCTCAATTTAGCGTTTTTCGCTTTTTAAGCGTTTTCTCTTTTCCTTTGGATTTATTTTCTTTACCAAGATTATTTAGGCACTAATAGGCCCTCAAATATCGTATTAGAGTAATTTAATCACCCTAATTAAGTTCGGGGTATTTCAACCTACCCCCCCTTAAAGAACTTTGCCCTCAAAGTTGGTGAATCTAATATTGTTAGTCACCCAAGTACTCAATACAAAGGTTATAAACTCCCCATAACCTGTCAGATTCCAAAAGCCTAACTCAATGCATACCACACATCCAAGAAACATGTCAAGCATTCATAGCAACCAAAAATATCATTGTCCAATCTCTCAATGGGGGTCCTTCCGCAGACAATTAGGCACTAAGGCCTCCCCCATATCGAGTGATCCCTCAGGCAACGGTCACATTTGAACACTTACGCTCTCTGGTTCACGGCCGTCATGACATTGAGCACTTACGCTTTCTGGCTCTACGGTCCTTTGGTTATGATCAAATTCATTTGCACCTCTAGAGAATCCTTAGGCTCTAAAGTGGGTACTCTTCCCTGACCGGACTACACATATCCGGCGGCCTTTGGACAAATACAAAACACACACTATAAACGTCCTACCGGTAACTTAGTACTGTTGCTCGTCCGTTGTAATGGTTTCAAAACTATTCATCACTTCCACCGACTCACAACTAGCTTCACCTCCATGGTTTCGAGCCGATACCGGTGCCTAGCCATGAAAGATCCACTAGCGCCCGTGGGAGTGGTTTCAAAACCGATCCTCATTCTCAAGTTTGAAGAAAATCATTTGTACCAAAACTAGTTTGGAAATTCATTTTGAAAACTTCAATGCAACTCCAAATTCCAATTTATGTTAGTTTCACCTATTACTAGTGTGATTACTCGTGGCCACTTATAAGGAGCTTTAAGAGCCATTCAACCCCAATGTGATCAGCATTGGTGTTGAACTATCCATCCACCCCACTTTGGTGTTCGGTTTCCCTTGATCGCTAGCAAACCAAGTTCCACCTCCCACCCCAATTCACACAATCAAATAGTCAAGCATTAATTTCATTTTCTATCTTTTTATCTTTCTAATCATAATCATACAACCATACATTTATCAATTTCTAGAATCCATTTACTCATTTACTACTCATCTCATCAATTACTACTCAATTTATCCCAAAATACTTACCTAAGAAATTCAAAGTGAGTTCTCCAATTAGTTTTTCTATCCTCCAATAGTTCACAAGTCAAGTCAATTTCTATCCTCAAATTATTCACAAATATCAAATCAACTCAAGTCAACTAGGGGACTCAATTCCCACTAGATTCAACATCGGTTTCATACCGATTTATACTCATCAAATCTCCCAACATACTCATCAGTACCATGTTTAATCCCAAATCAAATACTATGTCCAATCTCAAATGGACATATACCATCGGGGTTCTCATTCCCCTAGAGTTTCTCTACTTTTTTCCACTTCAAATCTCCCAATCAATCGACCTTTCCACTTCAAGTCTCACAATCAACCATAATTACACTATGAATGGTATATATATGTTTATGTAACATAAGTACCAATCATCAAGACAAATTCTTTTGCGCTATGCGCATTGTAGTTTACGCACTATCACGTAAGACATACATTTCGCGGTTTTCGCCCTACCCCCTTAAAAAGGGATTACGTCCACGTAATCTACCATGTGTCAACATTGGACATAGGTCTAAGGCGTTTAACCGTCACGGAGTGGTTCAACTTCCACGCGGTCTATTACACAATGTATTATGGTCAAAGGGTCTTAACTATATTGTTGGTTAGTCCCTGCACCAAGAATTCTCATCGGAGTTTATTTAACTCTTATATGGGTTGGGTTCTAGCCTTAGAGGCTTCAAGGGATTGATAATCATCCATTCATTCACTAGGTGTATTAAACCTTAGAATTTTGGGCCCCTTAGCTTCTACTGCGCGACCCTGATAACTTAGGGTTTATTCGCCCTTCTCGTTATTCTAAATGTGTTATACATTATCCTTGTATCCCTTTTATCTTGGGAATAAGGTTTATCAATCAAGCATGGTATTGTTTTACCGTACGCGAACTCAATGAGTTTATGTTTACTATCCAACCCTTGGAAATCTATCGTACATATTGTTCGTACTCCCATGATTATTCGCTGGGTTCCTCCGACTTATTGTCGGGTGAGGTTGAGCCACTACTTAGTTGTAGTGCTCCCTCTGTTATCTGTGACTACTAAATTATGCCCATTTATCTGATTCTGTACAAGTGTTCTTTACTTGTACGACCTTGCATTTTCTATGCATCGGTCTTTACGGCTTTGTAAGTTTCTTTCTACTTTTACCACAATTGTCATCTTCCCAACTTCCTAGCTATCCCACTCGATCATTACTACACAAGCGCAATACCAAAACACTCAGTCCTACAGAGTGCAGAGGCGTAAACTCTTGGCAGTAAATCACTTATGCGATTGCAATAGGAATGCACATTGTTTCCTTGTTGCCCGGGCTGTCTACCATCTTGTATTTAACAACTCCATAGCCTCTTGTGATTATTCAAATACAGTGGTCGCTTGCTGCGCACCATGTTCTTACTGAGCCTACAGTATTGGTTTACATGGCATCCGCTATTTCATTAGCTTCCGCTCATGTATTTCTACCATTAGACAATGGTTCACCATTTACTTGGCTGATTATAGCATATGACATTCTTTTATATCTCTGAGCTCCTTGAGCGTTACTGGTTTTTACACTTGTAGAATCCTACCGCTAGTGTATAAAGCGTCTTAGTATAGGACTGACGAAGAACAGAGAACACGAATAACAGAAGAACTTAACTAACTTTCACATAAAACACGTATCACACCTGATACAAGTAAAGCACGTACACCCTGCACTTCCTTCTGTTCTCACGAGTACTACTACTCAGATCACGTCTAGAAACGACTATCCTTTAACTCCTAGCACCTGAAGTTCTACCCCGTGGATAACTTCAGATTATAAACCCAGATCTATATTACAATTGCTATAAATCGCTTCGCATAACAATCCCTATCGTGTTTCCCGTGTTTCCCACTAGGTTTTTCTCATCCGTAAAACCTTACCTTTAACCCTAGTCTCTCCGCTTATTTTATAGATATCGAGTTATTAAGTTACAAGTCATCGTTGAAGATTTTATTTATCTTTAACAGATAGATAAAATCTTACTTAATATCTTCTATCTTCTTTCTTTGCTTTCTCGGTTTAGGACTAACTGCGTCTTCAGGTATTGGTCTTTTTGTGCTTGTCAGTTTGAAACTGAGTTTGCCGATCAAAATAGCATTAACAGTTTCCCCCTTTTTGATGCGGCAAACCATTGAAGTCTTGAACATCTTGAATTGATTCCCCCTGAGTCTTGTGCTCAGATAGCTTCACATGAAATCGTTCCCCCTCAATTTCGCATGTCTTCCAGTTAATCCTGTACTTGGTATAACACTCACAACCTTTCAAGCGTAAAGTGATTCAAAAAAAATGTAGTAATAACGAGAGAGAGATTTGTAAGCATTGGTGAAAAGACTTAGCATAAGCAATATTCAAGAATGCAGTCAAGCGGAAACTGGGATTGTAGCATTAGTAAATCCAAAATGTGGCTAGTATCACGAAACTAATACGTGCTAATCAAAAAAATTTGAAGTTCAGCCATCCACCACAATTCAAGTACCAACATAAGAACATAAGGACCAAGAGCAATTCAAAGACTTCCTAGCATACAAAAACAGTTCAAAGACTTCCAAACACTTCCCCCTTTTGCCTCATCAAAAAGAACAATACCCAACACGCAAGAACCAATTACAGACACAAACAGTCATTACAGTTTCTCAGAAGATTCAGAATCTGGCACCGGCATAAGAGTATCTAGCTTATCTTCCAGCCTCGCCAAGTGTGCCATTACCCGCTTTTCCAAAGCCTGGACTGAGTCTAGAACTGACTGAATCAGGGATTGCAGCATGGGATCCTGGACAACTTGTTTCTCAGTCTTGGCGGTGTGTTGACCTACTTGTTTGAGTTGCCAGCCAGACTCGGAGAGTTCCATCCCCATCTTGGAAAGAGTAGCCAAAGCTAGATAGCTCGTTGGTTGAGCGGGGATGGAGAAGGCATCTTCCAGAGAGATCTGATGATACTTGAGCACCTTCGTCAGCCAAAACGGATAGGAATCGACGGCTTGGAGCTGTTAATGACAGTCCTCAGATGGGAAATGATCATCCTAGGCAGAGATAGATGTATCTTCCTATCAAGACACCACATAACCGCAAGATCCGCTGGTGTAACCTTGTCCCTCATGTCAGACCGTGGAAAGACATTGATAGGTAATCATATGTAACAGACGAGGCAAAATTGCTAAATCCCTCTGTGGGTAGTGCTTGAGTCTAGAACTCACGCGTGACAGGGCAAAGTGATCGACTACCTCGGTATGGGCGCTACTCAATTTTCTGTGGATTAAATTCAGCCAGACCGTCTAGGGGAACTTCTAACATCATAGCAAGCCATGCAGGTGAAATTATCATTTTCTTGCCAGCAACCTCAGTCTTGAATTCAAAGGAAGACAGAAACTCCATGTTTTGAATGAATGGAAACAGAAATTCGGGGTAATACACAGTCTCAGACTTAAACAATTTATCCCAACCTTGGAAACGTAAGGCATCTCCTAAAGATTCTAAAGAGTTATTTTCCAGCCAGTCACAGTCTATCAGCTTACCAGGTACAATATCCGATTCGAGGAGGGCACGACCAAAGACAGGCTTCTGAGGGTAAGCGCAACTTGGATTTTGTGATCGTTCAAGATTGAATTCCTTTGGGCTGAAGTTTTCCCACAGACTTCTTGCGCTTCAAAGATCGGGATTGTTGAGCAGGAGAATCTGCAACCTTGCGCTTCGAGGACGGCGCAGGGGTATGCCCAGTAGGAGATGGCGCTTTCTTGGAACGATCTCGCAGTCCACGTCTGGTAGGATTGTAGGTGGAGATTGGAGATCCTCTTCAAGCGGGGTAGCCGAGGAAGCACTGCCACTGAGGATCGTTGCTTCAGCATTAGGGTTTGGAGAGTTTTCATCGGGAGAGGGTTTTGAGGAAGAATCGGGGATGGGCTGCGAAACTTCTTGTTCAGTTGGCTTCTCCATAGCTAGGGGGCGAACATTTTCGTCAACAATTAGATGTTCGAAGGAGTCCATAGCCAGAAGATGAGAAAATCCGAGTTCGATTTGAGGCAGAGAGAGATGACAGAAAGGAGAATTGTGTTTGAAAAACAGAGAGAGTAGAGAGTGAGAGAAAATGAAGAGAGTATATCAAACGTCTTTAGCCACAGTGAAAGATGATATCATTTTCTTCCTTTAAATATGTTTTAAAAAAATGGAGCGAAGTGAATGGAAGAGACCGTTACGAAACATACTATCTCAGTTCCAGACTAAGTTTCACACAACACAATGTACCGTAATAAGTGAAGTTGTTGAGTGGGGCGTCCAAGGAGATCAAATAGTACAACCTACTAAGTTGAGAAAGTTTTACTCTCCGTGGTTTATGAATATATGCACATATGCAGTGACACACTTGTATTGCAGAAAGAGTTCCTCCTTTCTTTCACTTTCCATTGAATCGACAAGGGGCGAGAAGTGCAGTCTTATTCCACTGAACCTTTCATCGCCACAGATTCATGCTCACAGTCTGATTCTTTAAAACTTCCTCCTTTAGATTCTGTTTTCATGTTACAAACAGGGACTCGACTTTTACTCCTTATCTTTGTAGCAGCGTTGGGTCAACTTGCCCAGAGCAGTTGCCCTTAGGAAGTTAGGTGATAAGGCACCCTTAAAGACTTAATAGCCAGATAAGAGAGGCCAATACTGTTTTCTCTTTCCTTATTTTTGTTTAAAATAGAGCGTTGAGTATCAAACTGTGAGTAGCGGAATCTCTTGCCTTGTTCATACCACCATTCTATCCTTCAAACCCAGTTCATTCATGAATACAAGCATGGCACTGTATGTAGACTTATGATCCATGTTAGACATCGGAGGGTAAAATTATTTCCAAGGTATTAGGGTGTATATCAGTTATGATCTCAGAAAATGAATGACTACTTGGACTTACACAAAACTTATTAATCACAGAGTATGGTAAATGATTATGTAAAAACCCATTAAGAACTGTGATAACAATGTTATGAAACAGATTTGACCATTCTCAACACTAAAAACAACGAAATGAAAAGAATTACAACGACCTTAGTTTAAAACTGAAATTGTTAAACTGTAAAGAAAGAAAAGAAAATGAAAATTAATTCTCACTTCGTGTCAACCATGCCTAACTCAAACCTAAGTTTCTCGAAGATTTCTCTTGGTAGGGGCTTGGTAAAAATGTCAGCTAATTGCTTGTCTGTTGAACAGTGAAGTAGAATGATGGTGCCGTGTTCAACATGATCTCGAATGAAGTGATGACGAATATCTATATGTTTAGACCGTGAGTGATGAACAGGATTCTTTGTAAGCTCAATGGTACTCGTGTTGTCACAATAGATTGGGACGGGTGTAAAAGAGAGACCATAGTCTTCAAGTTGTCTATGTAGCCACAGGATTTGTGCACAACACGCAGCAGCGGCTACATATTCGGCCTCAGTTGTGGACAGAGCAACAGATGCTTGTTTCCTTGACGACCATGCGACCAGATTTGATCCAAAGAACTGCGCAGTACCCGTGGTGCTCTTTCTATCAGTAAGAGAGCCTCCAAAATCAGCATCCGTGTATGCAGCAAGAGTAGGTAGTGATTCTGCAGTGTACAATAAACCAAGTGATGATGTCCCTTGAAGATAACGAAAGATGCGTTTCACGGCCTTGACATGGGGTACTTTTGGATGAGCCTGAAACCGTGCACAGAAACAAACACTTTGCATTATATCTGGTCTGCTAGCTGTAAGATAGAGCAGTGAACCAATCATTCCTCTATAAACCGTGGGATCCGTGGACTCTGCATCAGGCTCCAGACCTAGTCTGAGAGTGGTAGACATTGGCGTGAGCATCGGCTTGCTCTCATGGAATTTATATTTGGTTAAAAGCTCAAGTGTGTACTTTGTCTGACTGATGAACGTTCCATCTGCTGTCTGCCTAATTTGGAGTCCGAGAAAGAAGGTGAGCTCACCCATGTTACTCATCTGAAACTCTTTGGTCATCATAGAAGCAAAACCTTGTGTCAGACTGGAACTGGTAGAACCAAAAACAATGTCATCGACATAGATCTGTACTAACAGCTTGTCTGCCCCGTTTTCTTTGATGAATAACGTGCGATCTACCTTTCCCCGTACAAAATTTTGTTGTAGAAGAAAGGATGTTAGCCGCTCATACCAGGCCCTTGGCGCTTGCTTGAGACCATATAGAGCTTTCTTCAATCGAAACACATAATCAGGTTTCTCTGGATCAACAAAACCAGGAGGCTGAGAGACGTATACTTCTTCTTTGAGATGTCCATTCAAGAATGCACATTTCACATCCATTTGATAAAGAGTAAATTTGTGTAATGTGGCAAACGCAATGAGAAGTCTGATAGCCTCAAGGCGTGCAACTGGAGCGTAGGTCTCATCGAAATCCAAACCTTCTTGTTGGTTGTAACCTTTGGCCACCAATCGTGCTTTGTTCCTTGAAATGTGTCCTTCTGAATCAAGCTTATTCCTATAGACCCACTTGGTTCCAATAACATTTTGATCTTTTGGTTTAACAACAAGTTCCCACACATCATTCCGCACAAACTCATTCAGCTCCTCATGCATGGCATTAATCCAGCTCTCATCCTCTAAAGCTCTTTCACAGTTTTAGGTTCTGTTGTGGAAACAAAACCAAAGAAGGCGCAAAAGTTTTGCGTGGTAGATCGAGTTCTTACTCCTGTGTCCAAGTCTGACAGAATATTTGTGATGTCAATGCCTGGAGCATTCCTAGCCGTCAAGCGATGAGGTGCCTCCGTTGTCTGTCTTTGAGAAGCATTAGTGTCGATTGGTACAGTCAGAGGCTGTTCTGAGTTCGGAACTGATGGAGGTGATGCTTCAGTTTGAGTCAATTCTTCTTCTGAGTCTCCTCCTGAACTATCATCAAGAGAAGCGATTCCATCTTTAGCCTGAAACAGATCCTCGAGTGCTCCTTGACTTGACCTTCCTCCAAAATTGTTCTCATCAAACTTTACATTTGTGGATTCTTCTACCACAAGAGTTCGTTTGTTGAAAACCCGATATGCCTTGCTCTTCATAGCGTAACCAAGGAAAACTCCAATGTCACTCCTCTTATCAAATTTTCCCAATTGATTTTTCCCATTATTATGAATATAACATGTGCAGCCAAACACTCTAAGATGTGTAATAGACGGTTTGCGCCCTTTGAACAATTCGTAAGGAGTCTTAAGTAATATGGGTCGAATAAGAGCTCTGTTGAGTATATAGCAAGCAGAATTGATAGCTTCCCCCCAAAAGCTAGATGAAAGCCCACTGCTGTTCAGCATAGTACGAGCCATCTCCTGAAGAGTCCTATTCTTACGTTCTACAACACCATTCTGCTGGGGTGTTCTGGCTGCAGAGTAAGTATGGGTTATTCCAGTATCAGTACAGAACTGAGACATTCTCTGATTAAGGAATTCCGTTCCTTGGTCAGTACGTATGCACTTTACCGTACTCTCAGTTTGAGTCTGAAGTTGTAAGATCAGGTTTTTGATCTCATTAAAAGCCTGATCCTTGTGATGAAGCAGTATAATCCAAGTATACCTCGAGTAGTCATCGACAACCACCAAAACGTATCTCTTTCCAGACTTGCTTCGTACTCTCATAGGCCCCATTAGATCCATGTGTAGTAGATCTAGAACTTTAGTGCTGCTGACCATACCCTTAGACTTGTGTGAAACATGTGTAAGCTTATTCAAGGCGCAATCTTGACAAATCGTGCTGTGATCAAGTCTCTTCTCTGGTAGTCCATGCACCAAACCTTTTATCCTGAGTTTATTGATTAACCGATGATGTGCATGCCCCAGCCTTCGATGCCACAGCAATGCGTCCTCTTCGTTGACCGTGAGACATGATAAATCACTCTGATCACTAACGTCTACCATGTAGAGATTACCTACTCTACAACCTTGGAGCAAAACTTCCTGTGTTGCCTTGTTACGTATCTGAAAACCGTTAGAATCAAACACAACCTCGGATGGACCCTTATCACAAACTTGTGAAACGCTAAGTAGATCATGACTGAGGCCTTCCACTAGACTAACTTTATCAATGCAATGTTCTTTTCCAATTGTGCCAATTCCGATTATTCTACCTTTCCCGTTGTTGCCGAAAGTTACTTTACCTCCTCGTTGTTCAACTAGAGTATTGAACTTTCCTCTATCACCACTCATATGTCTTGAACAGCCGCTATCCATCAGCCACCAATTGTCGTATTGTGTAGCTGCTAGTGCCTATGAGCAAGTAATGTCTTGTTAGTCTTAGGTACCCAAACTTGTCTAACTGTGGTTTTCTTTCGATACGAAGAATTGTCTCTGATTTGGTCAGGTCTAGACTGGGAATAGATTCTGGATGTACGAGGGATATGTCTAGAATTTAAGGCTCTACAAAAACCTATACTATGACCATGCTTATGACAAAACTGACAGAAATACTTAGTCCTAGTGTTTGGAGGGCTAGGTGTTTTGCATATGTTTGATGAATTTGATGTTTCTATCCTTTTCTTTCCAATCAACATTTGTGTTAGATCAGCTTTTCCTGTGTACCAAGTTGGGTTCCGATGGGAATATATTTCTTTTTCTCTCAGGATTCCTGACAACTTGTTTGTCAAGGTTTCATTCTCTTTTTTCGAATTTTCACAACCTTTCTGAAGAGACCTAAACTCAGTTTGTGCCCATTCAGGTAAACATTCAATTCTTTCTACCAAGGGTTTTACGAACTTTATTTGAGGAATTTCTTTAACTTGGTTTTCCATGACAGGTTCCTTAGGCACCTCTAATTTAGACAACTTAGATTCAAGCAGTTTAATTTTAACAACAACAGTAGTTAGTAAGTTAAAGATCTCCTTTTTAGATAAGGAATTGAAAGCACTTTCGATAAGTTCAGGACTTACCTCATCTGCCTCAAGAACCTTCTTCCAGTCTTCACTAGCCATCATACAGAAGTCCTTGTCTGATGCTGCGCTTACTTCTTCATCTTCCTCGACCACGGCCGTCATGCACACCTCAGCTGTTTCTTCTGTTTCTGAGTCTGTGTCTGAGACGTCTTGCCCCCAAGCTGCAGCTGCTGCTTCTGTAAACTTCTTGACTTTGTCATGAAAATTTTCTTTCGGTTTTAGTGTGCAATATTTGACCACATGTCCTGGTTTATTGCACCTAAAGCATATAATCTGGTCTTTCTTGAATTTGGTCTTATCAATTCTAGACCCCGACCCTCGCTTTCCTCCGAATATCTTCCTAATTCCGTTGGCGATCATGGTAATCTCCTCATCCTCATCAGTGTTTTCACTTTCCTTCTCTTTATCATTTGATACTTTCTTGGCCTTCAGTGCCAGGTCTTTATTCACACCTGGAATTGTCAGTTCCCCTCTCATCTTTCCCTCATATACAGTCAGTTCTGAACCCATCTCTTCAAAAGACAATTTTGACAAATCCTTCGTGGTCTCCAACAATGTGGCAAAGTTCAGCCAGTCTTTGTCGAGACTATCCAGAAATCTCTCATTCACCACATCATTGTCAAGAGTCACCCCGACAGCCTTGAGCTCACACAAATCTTGTCGAACCTCTCCAGTGTCTCAGATATGGTCTCACCGTCTGACATCTTGAAATTATCAAGCTGTCTTTTAAGCTGCTTTCCTTTAGCCTTTTTCACCGAATCAGTTCCCGCATATGCGGTTTTGAGAAATTCCCATACTTCTTTAGCGGTGCGCAATCCCAACACCTTTTGTTGGTCTGAGTCTGACAACGATGACATTATAATCCTTCGTGCTTGTCTGTTCTTACTGATCATCTTGTTGTCGTTTTCACTCCAGCTAGCCTTAGGTTTCTCCTTGGTAACTCCGTTCTCCTCGAACTTGGGTTTTAGGTCGCCATCAGTGACCACGTCCCATAATTGTAGATCGATGGATATCAGTTGATCTTCCATCTGTTCACACCAGCTGGTGTAGTTGAACTTCGTCAACTTTGGAGGTTTAACGTTGTAGGAATTCATCTCGATCTACCCTGAAGAAGTTTCTTCGAAGTGAGGGTAACCTTGCTCTGATACCAATTGTAGAATCCTACCGCTAGTGTATAATGCGTCTTAGTATAGGACTGACGAAGAACAGAGAACGTGAATAACAGAAGAACTTACTAACTTTCACATAAACACGTATCACACCTGATACAAGTAAAGCACGTACACCCTGCACTTTCTTATGTTCTCACGAGTACTACTACTCAGATCACGTCTAGAAACGACTATCCTTTAACTCCTAGCACCTGAAGTTCTACCCCGTGGATAACTTCAGATTATGAACCCAGATCTATATTACAATTGCTATAAATCGCTTCGCATAACAATCCCTATCGTGTTTCCCGTGTTTCCCACTAGGTTTTTCTCATACGTAAAACCTTAACCTTTAACCCTAGTCTCTCCGCTTATTTTATAGATATCAAGTTATTAAGTTACAAGTCATCGTTGAAGATTTTATTTATCTTTAACAGATAGATAAAATCTTACTTAATATCTTCTATCTTCTTTCTTTGCTTTCTCGGTTTAGGACTAACTGCGTCTTCAGGTATTAGTCTTTTTGTGCTTGTCAGTTTGAAACTGAGTTTGCCGATCAAAATAGCATTAACAACACTTCAGGTTCATACTTCACATATTTCTTCTTAACCGATTACTCCTCGGTTTCCAATAATTGCTATCAAAGCCTATTCACATTGCTTGGCGATAATTGTATGCTCAAGCTCACTACATTAGTAGTTCTAAAAGAGATATATCCTCTTCTTGGAGTGTATGTGTTCACCGCTCTCGCGGTCTCTCATTAACGAGGGGTATCTTTGCTCGCTAGTTATTAAAATCCTTTACTAGTGTTGTTCTTAACAACTCTCATATGGTTCACCACTGGTTTTGCAACCGTTGGATCAATGTATTGTAATAGTTTCATGGCATACTAGCCTCATTGCCTAGAGCTCTACTCATTGTAGGCTGTTTTCAAGCGTTGCTTCTCATCATACCATCAAATGGCTTGGATGCACTTACTGGGCTCCATGACGGGATCATCGCATCACGCTTCCGTCTGTTGGATGCCCCTTTAGGTATCTTGGTGTTGATCGATATCATTGTTAATTTAGGGTATCCCCTGGTAAGTGGGATCACTTCGATGTTCTAACCGAGTGTTCGTTCTAGCTCTTGTGCACTTATCACGCTTTTGACACCCTTCAAGGATTGCTCATGGGTGTTGTTGAGAGATGCTATTACATTTGGCTAACATTTGAGTATGTTCTGTCTTCTCCGCATTGCGGTTCTGGATTTCAAGTTGTCCCGTTTAGGGTTATACATCTCTCGTTCTTAGGGTAGACTACAATACTTTTCTTATGGTTTTAACCAGTTTGATATCCTCTTCGGTGATAAACGGTATTCTTCGGTACCTTAGATGATCACTTTGGGTACTTACGGTGGTTGTTCTGGGAATCCCATCCCGTTCATTGAACATTGAGGTGTTCGTGCTAGGCATTTGCCTCACAGTGTTTAGGCTGGGTTTCCATTCTAGCTAATATGCTTTTGCTTCAATATCCTTGAGACATATCCAATGTCTTTGATCAATTACTAGTGCTTCTCGCACTTTTTAACTCTTAGTCATCCCCCTGGAGTAAGTCCTTGACTCCCTTAGCTTGTAAGCTAATCTGGGTTCTTCGATCATTCAAGGTGTCCAACTATTTTGGTTTGAATTTACCTTATGGTCCGTAGAACAGAGCTGACTACTTCCTGTGTTTCGTACACTACATGTATACATACGTGGGGTACCTTATTGGTACGTTACCACTTACCCGACTAACTCACAAATGGTCTGTCAGGCCCGCAAGCTCTTTCGGAGTGCGGTCGTCCCACATCCCGTAATTGGGTACACTTGTAGTGCTCGTCACACGCCTAGGTGAAGTATTCAATTGTCTACTCCTCTTGTATCATTCTATGATACTCACCGTGATTCTTCTGGTTTGGTTTTAAAAATCTGAGGTTTAAAAAGAAAACTTTGTGGGTTTTGAAAGAAAAGTTTTGGGTTTTGAAATAAAATCTTGGGTTTGAAAGAAAATCTTCATGGCGTTGCCATGCTTGAGGTCTTTGACCAAGTACAGCTTCCTGCTGACTAGTATGTTCGTTAATATAATGGTCAGGCCGTTAGGCCTTTCCCAGGTTGATTCTTCAAGTTCTTAGGATTGGCGATCCTATGATTGCTTCTATCTCCATGGTGGTACTTTAGTAAGTACTTGTTAGTCATCCAAAGGTCTTCCAATTGTCTTGTTGTTGCTGCACTTGCCTTGGCAAGTGCGCAGGTAGGTCGGTTTTTGGTTACCATATACCGGTTGCGGTATTGTTTCCATCCAAATTTGGTGGTTTTTATTGGATCTTCTATCGATCCTTTGATCTTAGTGATCAATCCCTTGGGTAGTTCCTTAGTGTTCTTGACAAGGTTGTCATTAATTCGGGTGCTTTCCCGATCCTTGAGGTACTCCGTGTACCTTACTTCATTGCTCGTTCCCACGCCCTTATGGTGGTTACAAAGGTTAGACGAATCCTTAGGAGCTACACCGTAGTCCTGTTAGTGTATGTCTTATGAGTACTCCCATAGTTGCCTACCTATGTTATTCAGTGGTATGTTGTTGACGGTATTGTCAAACGTTGGTTGTCCGCAGACTCCCTTGTCTCGGGTTTTGTTTTCTCCGCCCTTTCACTTCATTGCTCGGTTATGCTTCCCTTCTTGTTGGTTGTGCATGGTTCTCGCGACTGCGAAGCACGTCGCCCCATGGTGCCGCAAATTTCATTATCCTTTAGTTAGGATCTTCAACCTTCTACCGTTATGTACGGTTATTGTCGTTCGACCGGGAACCGTCTTCGGGATTTCCAGTTCTCAGAATTTACCGTATGACAGGTTCTTTCTCTTACAAATTTTGTTTACAACTGCCAGATCTGGTTTTACCCGAGTATGAGTGGTCTTTCTATCTCTTTGGTGTTCCTTTCCCAACTTATTACGGGGGTTGCGGAGGGCGAAATTGGTTATGTAGGTATCCAGATCACACCGGAAGTTCCTATCTAGCGTACCTCACACGCTACACTCAACCCTTAGCCCTAAGTCTCTAATTCCTAACTCGGTATTTTCCTAAACTCGGTAATTAGACCATCAGAGCGATACTTCGCTCTAATACCACTTTTTGTAACACCCCTACCGGTAAACAAACCATTATCTCCTAACCCGTCTCCATTACCAATACACAAGCAGCGGAAATTCCAATACAACCGGGGGTGAAATAATGCTGTTAGTCAGCCACGTGACTAACAAGGCCAATCCCAACTCAATTACAACAATCAAATACAATATCAGTCTGATGGGTCTTATACCGAGTATACTAACCAACAATACATCCCAATTCCTTACACAAATCTCGTCTCAAATACAAACCTCAAATCCAAGAAATACAAATATAATACCCATTCAATACTATACCGAGTTTCTACAATCATCAAGTTGCCGGTAACAATTCGGCTTACAACTCAACATTTCAAATAATTACAACCTTCACTAATCACTACCCTTTCTTACATAGCAACCCCGTCCTACTCTCGAACGGTGATCGGCTTCATTGTACCTAGAAAATAAAAACGATGCCCCTAGGGGCTCAGCAAAATTGCTGCATATGAAATTCGCATACCCCGCGTACTAGCGAGGGTACACCGACTATTTGGTCGAGAGCATGCGATTCGTTTTAATTCAATCAACATGCAAGTCATCAATACATTATATATGTATTTTAATACATTCAAGGTTCAACAAAGAACACAAACACTATAACACACATCAAGAGGTTAGTTTAATATGTTCTTTACTTAGGCTTGAGGGTTTCTACCTCTCTATGCCTTACTCATTTGCTCATTGTCTTACCCACTCTCTTTGGTACTCTTACTCACAATCTCAACAAGTTCTACAATACTCAACTCAATTCTCCACTCATACTCAAATTCTCAAGTCTCTCAAGTCACAACTCAATTCTCAATACTCACATACTCAATACTCAAGTTCTCAAATCAATACCTAATACTCAAAGGCATCTTTTAAGTCTTAGCCACAACCTCCGGGCAGGGTCATACACAAGACCCATCACCGGGCTTACAAATACAAAAGGAGCTATGCATTTAGCTCCTCAAGTTCACAAATGTCCAGTTCTCTACCGGACTACTCCAATTCCCAAAACTCCTCTCTCGGAGTCATTTCACAATCTCATGGATTAGCCTAGAGGTATCTCTCTCGATAACATCTATTGGCTTAGGGAATTCTCAATGTCTAGTATTCTAAGGTTTAGGGTTGTACCCAACTTATCGAATACTCTCATGTTCGGGACATTATTCATTTTAGTCGGTTCCTCTCATTGGGGTTTGACTATTTTTCCAAGGGGTTTGGTGATCCCTTAGCATACTTTATTTCTCTCAAGGTTAAATTTTGAACACTCATCAATCCTCTAAACATAGGTTACTTAATACTTCCACCATTATTAGTTTTGTGGATTAAGACAATTCGGTTCTCTAACCGTTATTGGGAGTTTACTAGTTCCCGTATAATACTCTCACATTCTAGTGAGTTCGTAGTTTGTGTTATCGTTTCTAGGTTCGATAGTTTTAGTGGGTTTCCCCGTTTTCGTTAATTCACAACTTGACTCTTTCTTAGAGTCTCAAATCAAACAAGACTCAACTATGAGTCGAACTACAATACACAATCAACATTCAAGCAATTCATTCACAGTTAACACATTTCTTGAATTATACAAACTTCAGTTCAAATTACAATCCAACAAGCAACAATACAATACAAGCACTAACAAGTGCAAACAATCCGATTCGTGCATTTATCTTGTTATGGTGATCACACAATCAAACAAGCACACAAATCAGAGCAACCAAGTTAGGATACAGGACATGAGAAAATCATACCTTTCACCTTGGGCTAACTTTACTGGTTCACCTCACGTTCCTCGGTTCACACTTGTTCCACTGATAATGTTTCAAACATGGCTATTAATACCAAGCTCATGCGGTATGTAAATAAATACTACTCCCGTGTTTACCCCGGTATCCCGTTATTTCGATTTAACTTAGTGTACTTATTTTCTCAACTTACTCACTCACTCCCAACACTTGTTTATACTTCTTCGGACCTTTAAAGGTCACCAAACAACTCCTAAATCATCTAAAACCAATACCATTAAATCCCCCATCTTCTAGGCACTTTAAAACACATACGATGCATTTTGGGGGGGGGGGGGTGGTCCGGGACTTGGTCCGGACCCAAAGTCCCGGACCAACTGTAAACATAACTCTCGGCTGATTTTTCTACCTGGTCCGGGACTTGGTCCTAAGTCCCGTACCAATTCCCGTATTCACTCTCGACCTATTTTTTGATGCGGTCCGGGACCTTATACAAGGGCTAGGTCCCGGACCCTGCTAAAACCTGCTACTAATGTAAAATTTCAACTCCAAACCAACCCCTAAACCACCCCTAATCATTCCATAAACTTTCCATTAGTTTCCTACATAATTAAACACCTCAAAACACTCCTTAAAGCACCTCAAATCCTTGGTCACATGCACTACCCAATTCTTGCTCAAATTCACAACTTTAAATTCTCACATTTTGCATTTTGCACTCTTATGCATCTCTAACTTCTTCTTGCTAGTTTTTACCTCCTACCAACTTCACCAAATCAATTAATAACCATTAAAAATCATTCCTACATAAATGCACTCCTAAAACCCACATTCACTCCTTGTTTCACAAGTTATAAACACTAACTCTTTTTCTACAAATCCCAAGTTTCTCACATGCTATTTGCTACAGATTTTGATCCTTCTCTTTCTAGTTCTCCAAATACCATTTCAAGGTTACCAAACATCTCTACTAAACCCAACTAAACACTTAAGTTTCCCCCTCTTACCAAGCCACCTAAAACACTCATTTTCTACTAAAATTTTTCCTTAACCTCCCCATAAACCTTACATGTCCAAACTCATCTTTTTCACCATTTTCAATCCTAAGCTAGCCACACCCTTACAAGGGTCCTACCAGCACACAATGAATTCACCAACCTCATCCAAATTTCATAAAGCACAATACCCCACAATAGCTCAAAAGCTTGGCGCTTAAGCCCTTAATTCAAACAACAATCCACAAATTTCCTCAACTACAACCAACTACTTTATTTCACATAATTTGGGTTCATTATTTAATTTAACCCATCCCAATTTCCAAAACAATCAAAACAAAGTTTAAGGTAGATTTCTTACCTTAATTTCACAAGTTCGTCTTTTAATTCTCCTCTTGCTCTTCCTCTTCCCAAATTCGGTCAAGTGGGAATGGAGTTGCCAAACTCCATCCCAACATTCAAGAAACACAAAAAGGGAATATAATTAAACTTCTAACCCTTAGAAAGATTCTAATTCAATAAAAGGGGTTAGAACATAAGAGCTAGGTTTTTACCTTTGGAGCTTTAGGAGGGGTTTTCACCCATGAATCAAAAGGAGAGTTCCACCACCATTGGAGGGTTGAAATGAAGCTAAAAAAAAAAGAATAAAACAAGGTATAAGATAGGGCAAAATCGGCCAGCACAAATGGGTGAAGAAAAATGAGATTTTTCTTGGAGATTTTTACCTTAGGAGAGAGAGGAGACTCCAAGCTACAAATTGATGCCATTTTCTCTTCAAATGGGAAAAACCCATGGAGATGAAGTTCATTCTTTTGTAATTTTGAAAAGAGAGAAAGGTAGAGGATGATGAGAGGAGTTCAAATATGTAATTTATTTTTGATTTGGAGCTTAAATGGAGCTTGGACATTAAAAAAAGATAGTGGAGTAGCCATGGGAGTTCTTGAGGAGCTTCATATTACCGTGAGGAAGAAGAAGAATCAGAAAAGAGAGGAAGGAGAGGGGGCTACACGCAGGGAAAGGAAAGAATGAGAGGAGAGAGAGTGTGGGTGGGGGTATAAGTTACTTTTTCACTTTTTGCTTTATTGCTTTTGACTTATTTAATTAGCTAATTAGTCAAGAGTGTGAGAGAGCTGATTTATACTGTAAAACCCGGCCCCCTATTATAATACAAGTTGGAGCGTTTTTCGTCTTTTACAGAAAATGCTCGTTAATTTACCCGGTTTTAGCACTATTCACTAACCGGGCCCGTTTTCTGGAATTTTCTCGTTTCTTTAATTTTAATGGCTCTTAATCTTCCATCAAAATTTATTTATAGTTATTTGATGAACTATAATTTTTACAGGTTCATTTGACCACTTAAAGTCACGTTTTCGGGTTTTCTTGAAAAACGTGTGCTAAAGCTTTATTAGCGTTTTTAATTCGTTTTATGGATCCGTTTTCTTCAGGAATTGTTCCCATATATTTAGTGTTTTTCGCTTTTTAAGCGTTTTCTCTTTTCCTTTGGATTTATTTTCTTTACCAATATTATTTAGGCACTTAAAGGCTCTCAAATATCGTATTAGAGTAATTTAATCACCCTAATTAAGTTCAGGTATTTCAATTATTTGCTTGTATGCATAATTATATGTGGAACTGTGTGTGCTATATTTGGATGAACTGTTGAATGTTTATTTAATGCATTTACTGTTGTATTATATATCTGTAAATCGGAACAATATGTAAATGAACCGCATGAAAACTCGGCTAATTAAATTAAGGAGTTTAAAGGTTCATGATGGTTATGTAGTAGCATACTCAACGGTTGTGCTGAGTCTTTATGGCAAACATATTACATGTGTTTGAACGAGACTAAAGCTGAAGTACGGGATATTTTTTAGTAGTTAGCTATAAACTACCTTTTTATTATACTGTTGTATTATATTTCTGGATGTACGGTTGATGTACAAGCAAGTGATGCGGTTTAGATTGCTAATGACTTTTGGGTTAAAGTTGTATAATATATTAGACTATCTCTTGGTCATCACAGCGTTGTTGGATGATGTATATATGTATTGGAAGCCTAGTTACTCACATGGGAGAGTAACGGCGGTAACACCCGTGTTAGTAAAGTGTTTACATTTATTTCCGCTGCAATGTTCAATTTAAGCTTAGACCGATTGTGTTAAGTAAGTGGTTAAGTCGAGAGTATGAGTTAGGGGTGTTACAAAGACAACCCAAGGCGTAAAACAATGTATTTACTAAAAGCTTGCTATCAAATGACCAAGGTTGAAAAGGATGCCTTCTTTCAAGTGCTTAAATCTATCAAATCTCCTGATGAGTATTCTTCCAACATATCTCGTTGTGTGCAGCTAAAGGACATGAAACTTACAGGCCTCAAAAGTTATGTTTGTCACATGTTGATGCAAGAATTTTTGCCAATTGCTTTAAGGGGAACGCCTGACTTTGTAAGTCTCACCTTGGTTGAGTTATGTGACTTTTTTAAGAGGATTTGCAGCAAAGTTCTGATAGATCATGAACTTCAAAATCTTGCATCTCAAGCAACCATTACTCTATGCAAAATGGCAAATATTTTTCCTCCTTCCCTTTACACTATCATGGTCCATTGATCATTCATTTGGTAGAGGAGATTAGGCTAGGAGGTCCTGAACATTCCGTTGGATGTATCCTATTGAAAAGTAAAAACAATATAATCTTTTTTTCTTCAAAAATGTGTGTATTACATTCTAGTATTAATCTTTAAGGTGATATTAGGTACCTTTTTACACTTAAAAACTACGTGCACAATAGAGCTTATCTTGAAGGTTTTATTGCTGAAGGATATATGGCTCAAGAGATTTTGACGTTTTGCTCTCAATATTTTTCTGGTGTCAAAACTCTCTTTACTGGACCCATAAGGAATGATGACAACGGCGACAAAAAGAAGATGAGGGGTCAACCTTCCTTTGCCCTGGGACACCATTACAAGTAATGTCCACAAAGTTTCCCAACAGAAAAAGAAAGAGAGATTCAACTTGTGAGATTGATAGACAAGCCCATGCACAAGCACATCGATATGTGTTGTTCAATGTTGACTCAATTGAACCATTACGAGAGTAAGTGGTCCACCTTTTATTAAATTACTAGTTTTCTATCATCCAGTGGGGTTTTAATGCTCATTTTAAATAAAATTGTAGGGAACATCTAAGTACCATTTGAGCACAAAACCGTTCTCAGCGTCGATCTTAATACGAAATTCAAAAAGCCCATTGTGAACAATTTAGTGTTTGGTTTCGAAAATGGGTAATCCTCTTGTGATTTGTTTTGACAGAAAGTTGATTTTTGGTTCCCTTTTCTATATATGTAATGGAAAGAAATATGAGATTTTATAGGTTGTGAGCTCGGAATAAGGGGGTGACACAAGAGTTACAGAAGAAATTAAGTGGCTTGCTCGTGGACCAAATATTTTTGTTAAAAGATACTCAGGTTATCTTGTTAATGGTTATCATTTTCATACAAAAGACCATGAGAATTCCTGAAGTCTCAAAATAGTGGTGTGGTTGTGACTGTGAGGAGTGATGAAGGAGTGACCAAGTATCATGGCGTGTTGACAGACATAATTCAGTTAAACTACTCAGGTAAGATCCGAGTAGTTTTATTCAGATGTGATTGGGTATCCATAAACCGAGGTTTCAAACAGGATAATTTTGGTGCAACACTTGTCAATTTCTCATCTTTGGCTCATACGGGAGCCAATCTACTTGATGACCCATTCATTTTAGCTTCTCAAGCAGAAAAAGTATTCTATACTAAAGATGTTAAGTCTAATGAGTGGTTGGTTGCTAGAAATGTGAAAGTTAGAGATGCCTATGACATGGAGGATGAGCCACAACTTCATGGTGACCGTGATGCCAATGATGATACATTTAATGTTGTAAATTTACACCGAGTTGGGGCTGACGGTGACGATGGGGGAGATGTGACACCAATGATGGAACTTGAAGATACAAAAGTAATTGAAGGAGATGATGTAGTATAGAGATGATGGAATTAGCTATAGCTTGATATTATATAAGTTTTCATTATGTACTCACTGCCAATTAGTTACACTTGGCCTTTAAACTATAATATTTGTTTCTTTATGTAAGATCTTTCATAATTCACATATGTCCCCTTTTTGAATTTTGGGACTTGGATCTTTGATTTTCTTTTATCTATTTTATGTTGTATTGTTGGAACTATGTGGTTTTTATTTTACAATGGCTAAACGGAGACGAATTAGAGTTATCTCTATTAACAATGAAGCATAACAGCCACCTACTAGTGATTATTATACCATATATTATACATCTTAATAAACTACACTTTAATCTGTAATTGTGTGACTTATAGTATATATATTTATACTAATGTCATAACACTTGTCATTTATCATCTCATGACATTAAAACCATATTGTATATACTTATACATATATACATATATTCTCGGTTTTACCTATATGTTTATATATGTTGTTTGTATTTGATTTACTCATATAATATATAGTTGCATGTATGCATGCACTATATTATATAGTTCAACTATACCATATAATCCAATATGTATATATTTTTAATATATGCTTACGGAGTACATATATATGTACACTTATATATTTATTTTTCATGAATTTTACACTTATATCATATGTCACATTGTTATCATCTTATGTAAGATGATTACTTTCATTTATTGCATTATGTTATGCAATTTATATTAAGAACTTTATCTTCATATTATGTAACATTTCATGACGTGTATTATAATTTCCTAAGGTTTATTTAAATACTAACCTTAGTTTATAAATTCTAGTTCTCCATTAATTGTCACATTATTTCATGTGAACATTGTTAATGATAATTGTTTCATTTAATCACATTAATACTATATAATATCTATAGTATTATATCATTGTAAACCATAGTTTATAAATTCATTTTCCAACTTTTACTACTTGCGCACAGCACCTTACTTTATTTAATTATGTTTTTGACCACACAATTTATACAATGTTACATTAATATCATTATACCATATAATATGATATTGGGAAAATTCACGAGATACCCCTGTTTTCTTTCGTAATTCACAATATACCCCTGTGATTTTAGTAATTTGACTTTAAACGTGCTTAAATGTTGTCCATAATTGATGAAACTTTACATGGATGATGCTAAGTGTTATATTTTGATCCAATATCAAATTTGAAGCTTTTAAGCTCACATGTGACCTGTGGGACCCTAATATGTAACTGTTCATTGGGTCCCACAGGTCACATGTGAGCTTAAAAAACTTCAAATTTGATATTGGACCAAAATATAACACTTAGCATCGTCCATGTAAAGTTTCATCAATTTTGGACAACATTTAAGCATGTTTAAAGTTAAATTACTAAAATCACAGGGGTATATTGTGAATTACGAAAGAAAACAGGAGTATCTCGTGAATTTTCCCTATGATATTTTACATTGCATTAAACATTATAATATATAGTTTTTGCAACTATATTTAATTACCGAAGGCACCACATATAATATACTTATTATTTCTTCATTTCCCATAGTTTCCATTTATTACAATATAACCACATATTTTTACCATGTTGTAAATACCATATTTTTGATAACATTAAAACTTTATGACCAAAATATAACCTATGGTTTTAATAAAGCTATATTGTTGCCGTAAGGCATATGCTTTATAAATCTGATTTTCTTTTAACTTCCAATATTTTTCCAATATTACAATATTGCCACATGCTTAATAAATGTTAACATACACTTTATATTATGTCATTCTAACCTTATAATTAATATAACCTATGGTTATATGTTTGTAAAAATTCTGAACAACACTTATTTATTTTCCAGCACATTATGTTTTCCTTATTTACACATTTACCACATTTATCATAGCAAGTTACATATAGGTTATAACATATGGTATTAATGTTTATAATTTTGTATAACCTATAGTTTATACCACCTTATTTCCGAACAGACCCATTACTAGTTGTAATTTCTTTTTCCGCCCCTATACTTCCCTTATTTGCATATTAGCCACTTTATATGATATACTTTTGTAAATGTCACAAAACTATATATTATACACTTTTATTAATATAGCCACTTATATAACTCTGAAAATTCCCAAACTTTATATTTGGGATATAAACTATTATATTAACAATCTTAACCCCTTATTTTCGGTAATTACACCTTATACCCCAATATTTTTATAAATTCCATATTTAACTTATAACATTATTATAAGTTCACAATTTAATTAGTTATGTAATTAATTTTGGTCAAAGCTTCTAACATGGTCTATATTGACCCATTGACCACAAGTTTGACCATAGTTTCAGTAAATTACAGTTTTGACCCAATATTTTCAGAAATTGCATTTTGACCCCAAATTTAATATAACTTTATAAAATTCATTTTAATAGTTTTCAAGGCTTAGTTTTCGGCTATAATCATAGTTTAGCCTCTAAATTTATTTTAATTACACATCTAACGCCAAATCACATATGGTAATATTAATTTTTATTTTAAATTCATTTTAAACTTAATATAACATAAACTAAATAGCCAAAAATACATGGCTTAATTATAAATCTTAATATATAATATAAATCACTTATTAATGTCATAAGGACATTATAGCTTATGGTTTTGACATATACTTGTAACAATATTTATAAATTATGTTTTAACTAATTAATTAATTTCCATGACATGATATGTCACATATATATTAAGTTAACTACCCAAAATGTTATAAACCATTTTAATATATGGTTTAATCATTTCTAAGCCTTATGGCTTACGGTTTTCATATGTACTTATAATAATATTTTATAAATGGTGTTTTAAACATTTAATTAATTTTATGACATTATATGTCACATAAACCTTAGGTTAAATTTACCAAACATGTTATATAACCTTATAACTCTTAATTTGGTCATAAAATTTCTTGTAGCTCATGGTTTTCATTTGATACGTATCAGGATGATATACAAAACTTTATATTATATATGTTTAGCATACTTACTTGATTTTCCAAGCAATAAAATTAGCCAAGCTCTACTCCAAGCTCACGGCTTCATCTACCCATATAATTAAGTTAGGTTTTTGAACCTTAATTCACATATATACTTGATTAACACACCATTAAGGAGTAGCTAGCTTACTTGCTAGGTTTCCACTTAGATTTGAATTCCACACTTGTGCAGAACCTTCCCAAACTTCTAAAGCCTTGCGGCAGCATACAAATACCAAGAAAAACATTGCATTAATACAATGACATAGGTAGCTATTTAAGGTACGGTATTAGCTTAATTTAAGCATGATTTTTACCTTGAAATCTAAGGTCTAAATGGGGTTGTTCACACCTGGAAAAATGAGGCCAAATAGAGGTGTTAAAACACCATCTAATCAAGAGTATATAACCGGTAAAAGCAGTAGGAAAAAGACTATCATACACCATGTTATTATCACCGTGGTTGCATGTATGGCATGGGTGTTGGTAGGTCTTCCACATGTGGTTATGTCCACCGTATTACCATCCAATAAGAAGAGAATAAACTGTAAAAAAAATAGATGAAGAAACCGGTAACAAGGATTGGAAGGGATAGCATACTCCATGCATTATTTTACAATGGAAACGACTTGGTTTAAGTTCCCTCCTTCCATCTTGGTTACCAGCCGTGCAAAGCCCTTAGTTTAGCAGCTAACCCACACTAAAAATGGAGGGGGAAAGTTCTTAAGGATTAGTTCAAAAGAAAGAGGAGAGGGAGAAGAAGAATTTAAGCTAGCATTTGACATGGATGGTTACCTCCATCACCAAGTGTCCACCTTTAAGCTTTGGCTACTGCTCTCGGTTTGAGAAGAAAGGAAAGAGAGGGTTTGAAAGGATGTCCTCGGCTGGAAGGAAGAAATGAGGTAGAAGGGTTGCTTTTTGCTTAATAAAGTAAGGTAAGATTACTTTACTTACTAGCTTATCATGAGTCATCAAATGGGAAGATATTTTATTTGTTTCAGCTGATGAGAGAGGAGGTCAAGGAGGCTTATTGACTGCCACTTACGGCTGGAATGGAAGAATGAATGAAGAAAATTGCTAGTTTACTTTATTAAGTTGTAACACGTTTACTTTATTAAATAGAATGAGATGAGTCATCCAAGGATGTTTAGGTGGGTTTCTTCAGGCGGTGGAAACCCCTTAAGGCTGCCGGAAAGGATTGCCAAGTGGAAAGATAAAGTTGAATGGATTATATAATAATATGGTATAAATGTTACTTTAGAATATAAATACTTATCAGCCATGTAGAGGTATATTGGGGACGGAATAACAGTAAGGAGAAGCTTATAATTAAACGGCATTATATGGTCAAGGTCAAAGAAAAAACAGTTTGACCATTGACTAGATTAAGGAAATACATATTATTAAAGTACTATTCACCCAAAATCACCCATTTTGATTTTATTTGAAAACTTTAATTTATACTTTATTATATAGTCTATCATGACACATTAATGTTATAAAGAATGTAATATGGTCCTTAAAGTGGCATAAAACCAATACTTTTAAAGTTATACACAAAAACGTGCTTTAAGGTATTTTAGTGCACATTTTGTGTTAAAGCTTGTTTTCAAGCTTGGTTTTCTTTGATAATGGTTTTATTATATCCATTACATGGTTATTAAACTTAGAAATCCAATTTGGAGTCAAACAAAGGTCGCAAGACCTTTAAAACTTCTTAGAGCACATTTTTGCTCTAAGTGACTTTTAAGCATGTTAATGCTTGTTCTTGATGTTGGAGTACTGTCCAACAGCTTCATTACGTTCATTAATGTATTAATATGCTTAGGACAAAATTTTAGGTCCTAAGGAGTTCATTTGGGTATATATTTACCCTAAATGGTCAAAGGGTGCAATATTTGCTTTATGTTGACCACTATTGTTATTAAATTGGTTTTAAGGCATGTTTAGGCCTTAATTTAATTGATTAAATATTTAATCAATGTTTAATTAATTAGGGGTATTTCATCCAATGTGTAGTACTTTTATATTTTTGGTCTGGTTAGAGTACAAGCGATGAAAACATACTCCAAACATCGAAGTTAATATTAAGACTATCATTCATTTGTTATGGTTAGTAACAGATCTTGCTTTTTTTTAAGTTTAATTCTAGTGAAAAAGTTTGAAATATACTTTTGTATTGAAGTATTTAATGAATATGCTCCTACTTTAGAGCAATATAAAGGTTAAATACTTCACTTCTCCAAAATGGAGGAAATTATATATATACAACATATATATATATATATATATATATATGATGTTTATTGACATATAATGTAATATTTACTAACACTTGTTTATCATACGAAAAGTCACAATAACCTTTTACAAACATAAAAAAAGTATTACCCAAATTTTGGATATGAGTTACTAAAGCTTTTTATTATCACACAAATAGTGTCAGTAAAGATTCAACTAGATGACCATTATATGTCGCAATACTATTCACTGACACAACAATAAGTGTCACTAAAGTGTTAGTGTGACACCCGACCAATGTGTCAAAAAAGAGTACACTGACATAAAGTAAAGTGTCAGTATAGATGAAAATCTTTCACCGACTTTTCCATTTTGTGTTAGTAAAGCCCTTTAGTAACTGTGGTGTTACTGGCACTACTTGTGTGTGTCGGTAAATCCCAATTGTAAGGTTTTTCTGACACTTTTTGTGTGTCAGTAAGTGGCTTTTTTTGTAGTGTATATTCCATGCTCACACACGTGCGCAACTGCTTCCTTCATACATATGGGCTGCACTACTCTCAAGGGATCGTGGTACACTTGACAGAAGTAGCTCAATGTGTACAACCGACTCTTCATCCTATTCGTTGATCAGAATTTGTGGCCTCCATCGGATTGTCCTATCATTCTTCCTGATCCATCTCGTGCTCAAGGAAAGGGAAGACCTCAGTCCACTCGTATTCGTAATGAGATGGATTTGAAGGAGTCAAATAAAAGGACTCGGTGCACCAAGTGTGAGCAAGAGGGGAATAATAAGAGAAGATGTCCTAATAAGAATGGTCCTTAGTGTTGATAGTGTAGTGATGGTTGTTAGTGTTGTAGTTGGTTTTATTTGTTAAACATGGTCTTTGATTTGTAGTGTTAACTGAATATTAATACAATGATTGATCTATTTCAAAAGTTTATATGTTCTCCCTGTCTAATTTTAATTTTTAATATATTTTTAAATACTTGATATTGAATTTTTAGCCACCCATGGATCCTAGTCCACCACCAGGCTCCATTCTTTGATATCAACATAGTTAGATCCACCTCGGTGTGGGATGAGAATGAGTACCAGGTACTTCATTGTCGTCCGTTCGAAGCTAGTGTACGACGTGGCACACATGTGCCTTATGACGAGAGGATGTGTCCCTATATTGAAGGCTTTGAGATTCTGCGATGTTACCATTCTGTCGTTCATCTCGTTGGATTGACATTTGATCACCACACTTGTCGAGAGATGGCATAGAGAGACACACACATTTCATATGCCGTTAGAGGAGACTACCATCACGTTGGACAACATATCTATACTATCTGGGCTACCTATAGAGGCGAGAGCAGTCACTGTTAGTACACATAGAGATTGGGGAGCGTTGTGCGACTATCTTCTTGGAGCTCGACCCGTAGATCTTGGACATCTCAGTAGGATCAAGCTCACTTGGTGGGCTCTACTTTTGGTTAGTTACCTCATGATGCAGATGAGGTGAAAGTTATGAGGCACACCAGAGCTTATATATGATGTTGTTGGGTGGCCCCATATTTGTTGATCGTCAGGGAACTAGGTCCACTTGATGTTCCTGTAGCTCCTGCAGGACTTGGATGAGGCTGGTCAGTATAGGTGGGGGTCAGCCTGCCTTGCATGGTTATACCGGCAGTTGTGTCTTGCGTCTGATGTTGGGGACAGTGGCATTACAGGCGCACTGGTGATTTTACAGGTGAGGGAGAGTTCTCTTTACATTGCTCCCATCTGTCGCCTCATCCGGCACGCTCAGCCACCTACATCTCTACTGCTTGCTGCTCATTGGCATGTGGACTTTGATGTAACCGGCCACTCGACGCATGTCCTTACATACTATAGAGAGGTGTTTGATACATAGATCCCACTCAAGTTAGTGTCTTTTTTTGTTTGTTGTTGTAGTCGCATCCTTTTGTTAATATAGTGCCTCTAACGTTTTTTTATCTTTCGGATTGTCTGTCTGGCAGCTCTACACCGAGGAGGTGATACAATCTCTCCCAGCTTATTGTTTGGCCGGTCGTCACATTGATCTCTTGTACCACTTATATGTTTTCATATAGTGGAATGGCATCTCCCGGATCGGAACAACTGGAGTTCCAGCATAGATGGGGACGATCCAAGAGTACACCTCCACAACATAGACTTGAGAGGTTGTACAGATTGGAACTGGGCAACACATCATTCAAATTACATTGTCTTATGGATCCATCGCACGGAGAGGGTGGTTGACCTTTAGATGGATGATGTTGGTGATGCGTACAATGGGTGGTTCGGTTGAAACACTAGGAGGTACATTGGGTGCAACGGAGCACTAATGGGGTACATGGTGAGTGAACTACACTTTACTTGTTTTGTATAATTTCTAGACATATTTATAATTATGGTATCATGTGATGAATTGTGGTGTAGGGGGAGACCACAAATGAGGTCATCAACATGCTTGAGGCGATGCAAGTTAATGACGCTCTTAGCAGACTACGAGTGATGAGATGAGTACAATAACATGTACTATGTCCTCCCCCGACCACATGAGGCCCTTGGTAATGTCATTGCCGATCAAGCTGTTGACCACGAGCTAGAGAAACAAGATTAGGGTGGAAGACAAAGGCGTGGTCATCGTGTGCGTGGTCGAGGAAAAGGACGTGCACGTGGGTCGAGGTGCTAAGCCAGGAGATCATCAGGAGGGTGATGCATTCGACATTGCCGGTAGCATGCTCATATCTTAGGCCGACAACTCCTACGCAACAGCAGGTCGACACCACTGGGTTTGGTTACTATGGGAGCAGCTTAGGCGCTCACGTGACATTATCTTCCAGTGTTGGCACGAGCACTGATGTTGATTATTCAATGGCTGCAGACCTTGACTTGTGTTCCACTTCTACCCTAGGTGCACCTCTTAGGGATAGAGATTCCCGACATTATCATGATGTAGGGAATCTTAGTGGTCGTGCCCTTGATCCTACTCCTGCATCAACAGTTGAAGATCCTGCACCCAGTGGGCCTAGGACTTATGTACGTCGTAGACGTAGATGATGTAGCTTTATAATTTTTACATTTTGTAAACAACTGAGTTAGGGATTGTATAACTATTGTTTATGCATTCTATCTTGTAAACTATTATATTTGGTTCACGTTTCAATTTCTTTTGTTTCTGTTACGTTACGTTTGTGTCAAAATTGTGGATTATTGACAGGTGTTGAGTATGTTGATTGTGTGGAAGTTGATAATATGTATAGGTTGTGTGTAACACCCCTCTCCTTAAACACAATATAATCTCTCACGTAGCAATAAATAAAATGTCTTACAGCGGAAGAATTAATAACAATAACAATACTCACTCGGGTGTCACCGGCCATTACTCGCCCATGCAAGTAACGAAGCCAAACTACACCCAACTTCCAACATAAACAAACTGCTAACCGCCGTGATAACGAGAAAACTCCTATACATCATACTAAGTTCACAAACCATAACGTCGACAAGTGAGCGTCTACCCAATCCCAAATATACATAACTGTACCATAATACATTTCACCATCTTCATTACTATACAAACAAACTCCCTGTGCGGTAATCAAAATAAACTCTAATTACCCTGTTCCCGCACTTCGGCTTCGGCGATAATCAACAACCTGTATAATGGTGTAGTATCAGCGATAGACGCTGAGTATGCCGAGCCTAGACCCTAATGGTCACTTAGTCATTTTAACCATCTTTTTATTAGATTGGTTTCATGCTTTACCATTTTACAGTTATAATCAATACTGTAATAAACATGTATAATATACATAATCCTCCATCCAAACATTCATAAACACTTAACCATCCATCCAATCCAATCATTCATTAGATATCACAAACAACAATTGTATATCGAACGTATCGAATAATAACACTATAATGTACAATGTACAATCGCCGTAGCGTACACCATCCATTGTTAATTTAATTTGGCCTTTAAGGCCCCATCCATCCAAACCATGTTTAATTATTAATACCAGTTGGGCGTCATGTTAAGACAACCCGATAACCTCACCATGGACAGTAGTCCTCCCGTACACACAAAGGTGCTCATTTCACCAGAGGTCCGGAGGCCCCTGACTATTCTCTTTTGTCTCATAAGACGTCCATATAAAAGGCCGTAGCCACCTGACCCACGATCCAAATAGGGCTCGTTGGGTATAAACCTGGAGCGGAACCCGATCGGGAACCCCTCAGTGATCACAAATGCGCAACCAAGTAGTTCGTAAACTACCGGGATTCCTCACCTCAACTCATACCATCTCTCTCTCATAATGTTTAAGATATGCTCTTAGTCTTATGGAGAATAATTATTAGTTAGCTGCCCAATGGGTCTCACGCACACCTAGAAGTAATCTAGGTTATATGCATTTTCGAGATCCATGCTCTAGAGACCGACAATGTCGTGACTCATCCCTAAGTATTTTACTTAGGTTACCACATACTTAATATTAATACTATGGTATTATATCAAGTAACTGTCATGTTATCACATTAACGTATATGTATGTTTATATAAGTCGATCTATAGTCACATAGTGTTAGTCCCGTAGGACGCTCGTGCATAATTAAATAATGCAGTAACACCCAATCACATACATGTATCCACACACATAACACACAAGTTATATCAACCAAATCCGAGCCCAAGGAGTTTTCTTAGGACAACTCGGATCAAACCCCTTTACATACCGTTCACCAAGACCTAGGATGCGCAGTGTAGACCACTAGCTCGTCAAGCGTTCTCGTCTGAAGTATGATCTAAACGGTATTAAAACTATAAGTCAGTCTCCATGACTAACTACATCCGGTATTTCCGAATAACAAGTAACCCCGACAGTTCATCCCCGGATTTCTATAGTTATTTGTTACGGGTTTATCTAAACCGGTCGGCTTTGTTACTAAAACTCGTACGTCAAAACATTTTGACTGTTAAGTTTAATTCATTATATTTCTTTAATCCTATCCACCATTAAATTTAGGTATATAACCTATAGCTGCATGTATGCATGCATCATTATATTATATTGTATTATTTTTCCACCATCCATTATAATACATTGTATTATAAAATCCACTATCTTAGCAAATTATATTTGCATTCAAAAACTCATAACTTTTAGTTTGTAACCATTTTTTTATAAAACCACCATCATTATATTATATGGTTTCCAACCATAATATATATCCATCCTTATATACATTATTCTTGTATATGTATATATTTACCCCATAGGTAAGTTTCATGAGCTATTAAACTCTTATATTATATGTTACATTTTATCATCTTCTTTTAGATGATTATTCCTCTTAGTTGTATTATATTATACAACTTATATTAAGATTATTATCCTAATATTATGTAACAATTTATGTTGTATGTTTACAACTCCTAAGGTTTAACCAATAATACCTTAGTTTATAAATATTATTTATTCATAGTTTGTCACATTATTTAATGTGAATATCCTTACTTATTAATTCCATCTAAACCACCTTAATATCATATAATTGTTATAACATTATAGACCATAGTCTAAAATTCATTTTCCTAACCTTAATAGTTCGGTACAACCCTTATCTTTATTTTAATTTAATTTTGACCACATAACATTATGTAATGTTATACCATATATTAATACCATATATTATGATATTCTTATTTCCTTTAATTTATAACCTATAGTTTTTATACAAAACTATTTTTTATTGCCGCATGGGCACCATATCAAAAACCTTATTCTTTTTCATACTCCATAGTTTCCTTTATTTACAAAATCACCCCATTATTTATAACATGTTATATATATATCAAATAATATAACATTTTTAACTTATAAAATGGTATAACCTATGGTTATATTTTGTAAAATTCCGAACAGACCTCAATATATTCTATAATTGCCATTTGGCCCAATTTATAACATATAGTTTAATAATTCATTAAAACTATATATTATACATATTCTAAAATACTCTTATATAATTCTAAAAATCACCAAATTTCACCAAAGGGTTATAATTACCCTTACTAACCATATACTTTCGGTATATTTCATTTCCACCCCATCTATTTCTCCAAAGTGTCATAATGACATAATAACTATATACTATACATATATAGTTTATTTTAATTCTAGAATCAACCCAATAAATTCCTAAAAATTCCTAATAGCCCATGGGTGTTTATAATACCATTATACACCCTTTATTTTCGATAATAACATATTTACCACATATGTTATAAAATTGTTACAATTAAATACTTATCTTTATAAAACCTTAAATAAGTTATTTAACTTATCTAATTTGGTCAAAACCTACCATATGGTCAAGGTTACCACCTTAATATTTCCTTGACCATTAATATCCACATATTACGGTTTATACCCATATCTTTTTAGAAATTACCATTTAACCCCAAAACTTTATATAATCTTATAATTTTTATATAAACTCATTTAAACCTCTAATTTTCGGCTTAATTAATATATAACCCCCAAATTTAATTTATTTACACTATAGCCCCAATTCCTTGCGGTATTTTATTTTTAGCACCTAAACTTAATTAAAAGCTTATAAATGCATAAATAAAATGGCCTAAAGTACATGGCCTTATTACAAACATTAGCTTATAAAATAAATTACACATAAATGCCCATAAAAGCCTTAAACTCTCGGCCTTACACAAATATTTTCCATATTTACCAATTTTCCACATAATGTCTTAAATTTGACAATTATGCTAATTAATTAGTTATAAAATTTACTAAACCATTTCTTAATCACCTAAGGTCAAAATAAGACCTTAATACCCATTCACTCACGGCACATATTATACAAATATGTATAAACACATATTAATATACCAAGTGAAGGTTTAAGTGATTTACCTTATTTTTGCCAAGTATAAGCCTTGTTTGGCCACGGCTGTATGGAGATTTATTTTCCACAGCTTAGTTTACATGTTTTCAAACAGCAATTAAGGCATGATTAGTCTCCAAGCAAGATCTAACCATAAGAAGTGTTTAATGTCAATTTTCATGGTAAAATTTACCTTAGAATACCAAAGCGATTAAGGTGCTCTTCGCCTGTATTTACAGTAGAGTAAGAGCATCAAAAGAGCTACTAAAACCAAGCTTTAAACTGGTATAACTCAGATTAGAAGATGGCTAATTTTTACCTTGTTTAAAATGCCAAAAATGGTGTTTTTGGCTTGGATCTGGTTATTCCTTGAAGCTCTTGGTATACCAACTGAATAAGTATGTTAAGAAGAAGATAATAATGCTAGGAACAAAGTTTCACAGCCGAATTTGAAGGGAATCAAAAGATATGTGCTTAAAGCACATTTTTATACCTTAAGAACAAGATTAGATTTCTCCACCTTCTTCCCTTGTTAATGCCGAGATACACCCTACATTTAACCTCCAAAACAACCTAGAAACATTGATGGAAATGGTTGATGCTTTGCTCCATGGAAAGAGGAAAGAATTGTGAAGAGAATGAACATAAAATAGCTTAATAAGCTTACCTATGTAGCAATGTGTTCTTCTCTGTTATTGGTGAGTTAGCCACGGTTTGGAGAAGCCAAAGAGATGATGGGCATGTGTGGTGTCGGCTGGGAAGGTAGCTAATGAGGTTAGAAGTCTAATTTAGCTTATTAAGTTAAGTTTATATTATTTTATGTAATAGTAAATGGTGATTCACCAAATTGATTAGATATTTATGTTAAAGCTGAGTGAGCTGTCTTCCATGCTCTATAGCTTCCGACTTCCAAGGGGTATGGGTGGTCATTCATTGACCATTGACCATACTTAGTTAATATTGCTTAAAAATGCACTATTTGGGTTACTATTCATACTAAATTGCCCATTTTGATTTTATTTTTTTAATCTTTGATTTAGACTTTATAATATAGTATATCATGTCAAATTAATGATATAAATGATATACTCCAGTCTTTAAAATGACAAAAAGTCATTATCTTAGAGCTCATACACAAAAACGTGCTTTAAGGTGTTTTAGTGCACATTTTGTGTCACAGGATGTTTCTGAGCTCAGTTTTCATTGAGAACAGTTTTGTTGTGTTCCTTACATGATATTTGATCATGGTATCCAATTTTATATCATTTAGAGGTCATTAGACCTTTAAGGTTTTCTTAGAGCACATTTTTGCCCTAATTGACCTTGAAGCATGTAAGTGCTTTTTCTTTGTGTTGGAGTGTTGTCCAATGATCGTAATATGTTTAGTTATGTGTTAATATCCTTAGGACAATTTTAGGTCCTAAGAAGTTCATTTGGGTATTTATTTACCCTAAACAGTCAAAGGGTGCAATATCTTGCTTTGCGTTGACCACTGTTGTTCTCAGTTGACTTTTAAGGCATGTTTAGGCCTTAATCAATGTGATTATATGTTTAATCCATGTTTTATTAGTTTGGGGTATTTCATTGTGTGTTGATGAATTGTGGTGCTCCAACACTTAGAAATTTGCCTAAGTGTTGTGAACAGGTCGATTTGTGAAGAAACGTCTCTTCAAGAGACGACTTCATTATTCTTAGGCGCCAACACTTAAGAACATTTGCTAAGTGTTTTAAACAAAGAGACGATTTCAGTAGTGATAGGCGTGCCGGTCTATCATTGGAGAAGTCATCTTTTCTAAAGATTTCTCTCTTCCTCCATCCCACTGAGTCAGCGTCTGATGTGGCGCGGGCTTAAGTGAAATCGTCTCTTGAAGAGATGATTTCAAGTTCTGGGATTAATGAAATCATCCTGGGAGTGTAAAAGGGGAATATTTTTGTAAATGTGGGATATTTTGGATTTTTTTCGTGCAACTTATCAATACTTGGGATTGTATCATTGATAATTAGTCCTGCTAAACTCATTAGTTCCTCTTAAGTAACCTAAGCACAAGTGGACTAAACATTAAAAGTAAAATTAAAGTTGCTTTTAATATCAATAGTATTTGGACAATTCGGTTGTACAACTTATTAACACATGAGAGGTTATATCTTCCCCCTCCCCTGTCACTAACACTTTGTGTTTCAAATTGATTCTACATGGAGTACACTTTGATATGAGAATATGATTCTAATGAAGCTTAATAATTAGGTAACCCTTTGAACACACTAACGCCTTAAGATCTTAGCTACAATTGTGCCTTTGGTTCAGAGATGAAACAAGTTCACTACCAATTCTAGCTCATCGAACTTGAAGAGGTATGGCTAGATGTGGGAGATGACGTTGGAGCAAAAAGAAGCCTTTTGAGCCAGAAACATGCACAATATGATCAATTTTGATATCTTAGAGGTAGAAGTAATTTAAAGGCTACTTCACTCACCTTTTTTCTCAATCTTGAAAGGGCCATGAAACATTGACTCAAGTTGACATTCTGCTTTAGAGGCAGAGGTAAACATGTAAGGATACACACAAATACCAACATATCTCCTTGGTAACACCATTGTCTCCTACTTTGACCAACTTACTTCATCCTCAATTGTGCTTTCTACAGGTGAGCCCACAACTGATCCAAAATTGTAGCCCACAACATATGACCCTAAAATGTTCGTACTTATACAATTCATCATAGGATTTTCAGGCACTTGGATTTAGGTCACGTTCGATTCTGGTGGGCAGAACGCAGGTTTTGTGCGATAGGAATAAGGTTACTATAGTTAACCTCTACTGACTTGACATGTAAGCTCTGGTCAGCTTTTTGTCCAATAAAAAAATGCCACCTGCTCCTTACTATTTTACAAAAGAGATTAATGTGCAGTTCGTCGATAACGAACACACCCTTAAGCTCATTAGTTGCATTTCATTCACCTGGTAGGTAAGAGCTTTGTCATGAATTGGTCGAAAAAGCAAAGGTGAAGAGCATGAGGAGGTTGTACTTGTATAGTCGTTTGCATGCTACATATATAGGAAAAGATTAGGGTGGATTTTAGAGTGAACCGTGAGAGAGAGAGAAAAAAATAGCTCTATAACGTACTAACTCGGGTTGTTTCCATGTGGCATCATCAACCTATCCAAAGAGAATAGTACGTTTCATGCTATTATCTTTTTCTATAGTCTAGTTAGTGTGTGGTAGTTGTCTTTGGAAACCAAATTTGACAAAGAGATGAATCATACCCTTTATGAGTTTGAAGGGGGACTCTAAAGTGATATCTTTATGTTCTTGTCTCCTTAACATCACAAAGAATAGTGATATTAACAATCCTCTTCCTACCTCTAACTTCTCTTATCCATTGTCATTCTCTTTGAATCTTCATAGCCTTAATCCTACTCCTACAATGCTGTTCAAAACGTCTTATAATCATTTTCCTAAAGAAAATTATGTTTCAACACTCCTTGTAACATTTCTTTTTTTTCCTACCATCATTCACACTTGGTTAAGAAAACAACCTTAGCTCATCCTTATGTCTTAAAATTGTCCAAGTTGATGATCTTTGTTACTCGTGGCCAATCTCTTGAACATCACTTTTCCTCTTAGGAGTATAGAGGTTGGGAAGAATTGTTAAGACATATATCTTAAATCTTATTATATCTTCTCAGTTTAGTTTTTATTTCTGTTTAGTGGTGTATCTAGGTTATCCCAGTTATGTAATCTTCTAGTTTGTATTTAGGCTTATACTTGTATTTTCTATTCTCGCTTCTTATATCCAATAACGGTAATATAGCTGGACGTTATGTTGTCCCAGCATATAGTATATATTTGATGTATCTCTCTGTTATGCGATATACATTCAAGACTTATGTCTTAATAAAATGAGATGAATTTCAGTCACCCTCTCTTTTCTTTCATGGTACCAGAGCGCAACCTGGGTCTACTTTTTTTTCCCCGACAAAATAAACCAACTCCGCTTCCATCTCTCCGTCGTCAACCTCACAATTCCATTACACCACCACATCACCGCTTTTGTCTTGCGACAATATGTCTGGAGAAGACCTAAAAGCTCACGAAGCGATAGATTCATCAGACAAGGGCAAGAAATCGCTCAACCCAGAAACGCCTCCAGAAACGTCGAACGGCTACAGCAAGTTATCCCCGGAAGATGAAGAACTCTACACGCACCCCTCCGACAACCCCGGGATTGTCTTGGCCTACAAATTCAACGGAACGGGTTTTACTAAATGGAAACGTTCTTTCATCGTCAGGTTAATTTCGAAGAGCAAATTAGGGTTTATTGACGGGTCGACGAAGAGATCACACTACCAAGGAGCAAGACAGAAAATCTGGGACAGACCAATGGCATGGTTATCGGATGGATTTTCACAGCCTTGGAAGATTCAATTAGGGAATCAGTCATGTACCTGAAAACGGCTGAAGAAATTTGGAAAGATCTCTGCAAACGGTTCGATAATCCCTCCGGCACCCGTCTTTACTCTCTGAGGCAAGAAGCCCATAAACTAGAACAAGGTAACCTCTCTATTAATGACTATTACACGAAGTGGGTGAAGATCTGGAACGAGGAAAATGAAATCATAGAAATTCCCCTCTGTTCATGCGGATCCGCAGAGGCGATAAGCAAAGTGCAAGAAAATCAAAGAGTCCTTGAGTTCTTGATGGGTTTGTGCGACTCGTTTAAAGCAATTCGTTCCAGTTTACTCTTAATGAAACCCCTTCCCTCGATAGATCAAGCTTACGCGTACTCAGAGAGGAAGAGAACCACCGAGCAGCCCACAAACATCGCAAACCCGATGGAGACATATCTTCTTTCACTAATTCAACCCTAACTCGCTCACCCCAGTTCAACGAAAATAAGACTGACAAGAAGAAGAGTAAATGCGGTCACTGCAAGAAACTAGGTCATACCACTGATAACTGCTACTGGCTAACAGGCAACTTTCCCAGTTACTGGAAAAACAAGCCAGACAGAGACAATAAAGGATTTTCTGGAGCAATATGTGATTCTCAAGCAAGTCAATCGCAAGAACAAACCAACCAGGGAGTGCCGGAATGTCAGACTCTCAATTGAAGGCTCTTGTGGCTTACTTGAGAACGCAATACCACCGGCAGTAACAAAAACCAGATGTGTATGACTTCTGTTATGAGAAGACAGGAGGGACCAACACTTGATGAGGAAGTGGATTACCAGAGGCAATTTGCAGGTAACCCTAAACTCAATTTCAATTCAAGTTTTTCTGATAGAACAACATGCATTAGTAACAAAACAATTAGTGATATTTGGATTCTGGATACTGGTGCTACTGACCATGTGTGTGGGAACATAAATATATTTCTAGAAAACTATAAAATATGCTCGTATGATGTGATGATGCCAGATGGGCATACCGGTCTTATTCAAGGCATAGGAAGTGTGAAAATTCATGACAAATTGATTGTGCATGATGTATTACATGTTGAAGCTTTTAAATTCAATCTGTTATCTATAAGACAACTACTGAAACAGTTTAAAGCATGTGCACTCATATCAGAATGGATGTGTGCTGCAGGACCTTGATTCAAGAAAAAATCTGTTGTATGGTGTGTTGATGAAAGGATTGTATGTCCTGGACTGTGACAGGATAGTCTCTGCTGTTAATGTTCCTGTTGTTAGAAAAACTTTTTTACCTGTTTCAAACGCTTGTAATGTGTCTGATCTTGATGAAATAAATGTCAATAATATGCGCCTTTGGCACAATAGGTTAGGGCACGCCCCTTTAGAGAAATTGTACATATTACATTTGATAAGAAAGAATGAAATACCTGCTGATTTTGTGTGTGATTCGTGTCACAAAGCTAAAGCCCATAGATTACCATTTCAAAGATCTAATACTGTTAGTAAAGATATCTTGGATCTGGTTCATATAGACATCTGTGGTCCTTTTAGAGCCTTGACCCATGATGATAAAAGGTTTTTTCTATCTATTGTTGATGATAAATCTAGAGCCTTATGGGTTAAACTCTTGCACTCCAAATCTGAAGCTTTTCAATTCATCAAATATTTCATATCTCTGACCGAAAGGCAATTCAATAAAAGAATCAAGAAGATCAGATCAGACAATGCTTTTGAATTAGGAACTTCAAATGAGGGAAAATCCTACTTTGGCAGTCTAGGGATAGAACATGAAACATCCTGCCCTTATTCTCCACAGTAGAACGGAGTTGTAGAAAGGAAACACCGTTATCTTATGGAGACTTCTAGGGCCATATTTTTTACTTCACACCTGCCCATCGATTTTTGGGGAGAATCTATATTATATGCCACCCACATAATCAATAAACTACCTAGTTCTTATCTTGAAGGAAAAACCCCTTTTGAGATCCTCTATAATTCCCCTCCTGATTACAACCAATTGAAAGTTTTTGGATGCCTCTACTATGTTTTGAATCTTGGAAACATGGGTGGAAAATTTGATCCAAAATCATCTCCTTGTGCCTATCTTGGACCTGCTACCAATCAGAAAGGTTACAAATTATTAAGGCTTTCAGATCACAAAATTATTGTTTCACGAGATGTAACTTTTCATGAATCTGTTTTTCCTTTCCAGAATAAGAAAACATATGACCAAAACAGCCCTGACATACCTTCCGCATACCAACAAACTCTGATTCTATAGAAGACAACACCTTCATCCCTCTTCTCCCCAATCTAAATCAAAACAATTCTGATCACAACACCCAAACAGAAGATGTTTCAGTTAACTCCCAAACTGAAAATACTGCCTCAGTTCCTGTTGATACTACAGACATCACACCCTTAGTCTTAGAAGAAACTCGCAACAGAGATGAAATAAGTCTGAGAAGGTCCACCAGAACCAGACAGCCTCCCACTCATCTCAACGATTACCATGTTTACATCAACAACCATCTGAAGGGAGATTCTTTTACCAATATTATCACTGCCAGAGTCAACAGATTGAGAGATCATACTCTTGTTCCTAATAATTCTGAACTTTTCAGTCTCACTGATGAAATACCCACTGTTACTCTTTCTTTCTCTACCATTCTAAACAGAGATAACATTAGCAAACAATACCAGATTCTGGAACCCAAAAACTATGAGGAAGCCTGCCTTAGTGAACACTGGATAGAGGCTATGAACAAAGAATTATCTGCTCTTATAAAGAATAACACCTGGGAATTAGTCAAACTGCCTAAACACAAAAAACCCATAGGCTGTAGGTGGATATACAAAACTAAATTAAGGGCAGACAGTACAATAGAGAGACACAAAGCTAGGCTTGTAGCAAAAGGTTTCAACCAAAAATATGGACTGGAATACACTGAAACTTTTTCCCTTGTTGTCAGGATGACAACCATAAGAACATTGATTGCTGTTTCTGTCAAAAAAGGATGGCACTTGAGTCAACTGGATGTAAATAATGCATTCATTCAAGGTGACTTGAATGAAGAAATTTACATGCAGTTGCCCAAGGGGCTGAAAACAGACAACAACAATTATGTTTGTCGCTTAAAAAAATCTCTATACGGTCTAAAGCAGGCATCTAGACAGTGGTTTTCTAGGCTTACCGATTTCCTTAAGTACTTTGGGTATCAACAATCTGAAAATGACCATTCTCTTCTGTACAAGAATAACAACAACAAAAACACTTTTTTGGCCATCTATGTTGATGACATTCTCATGACAGGGAATGATTTAAATGAAATAAACATGGTCAAGAACCAACTTAATAAAGAATTCTGTATCAAAGACCTTGGAAACCTGAATTACTTCCTAGGTATGGAGTTCTTACATCATGATAAGGGTCTGATTATTTCTCAAAGAAAGTTCTGTCTTGAAATGCTTCGTGAGTATGATGTTATCCATGCCAAACAGACTGCTGCACCTCTTCAGTTGGGTTTAAAACTCAAAACTGATGAGGGTAAAGAATTGAAAAATCCCACTGAGTATAGGAGTTTAGTGGGAAAGCTTAATTTCTTAACTCATACAAGGCCTGACCTTTCTTTCACTGCTCAATTACTTAGTCAGTTCTTGCGGAAACCAACAGATAGACACATGTCTGCTGCCATCCACACTCTGAAATACATAAAAGGTACAGTGAATTATGGGATTCTTCTGAATAACAACTCTGATTTTTCTTTAACTGCTTTTTGTGATAGCGATTGGGCCAGTTGCCCTATCTCTAGGAGATCTATCTCTGGTTATTATGTTTTTCTTGGTGGTTCACCTATTTCCTGGAAATCTAAGAAACAGGGAAGTGTATCTCTTTCCTCTGCTGAAGCAGAGTACAGAGCAATGAAAGTTGTCACCTCTGAGCTTGCATGGTTAAGTAGATTGCTTGATCAACTTGGGGTCCATGATATCACCCCAATACCTTTTAAATATGACAACAAGTATGCCATTTATATTGCTAAAAACCCAGTGGACCATCAGAGGACCAAACATATCAAAGTGGACATTCATTTTGTCAGACAAATGATACAAAATGGACTGATCACCGTCAGTCATATACCAACAGAACACCAAATAGCTGATTTTATGACCAACTCTTCCTGGGAAGAGTTACAGATCGATTCTCAAGAATGTGGGACTATTTCTGCTTCAAGATGAAACACAGTCTACCGAGTTACATCTTGAGGGGGAGTGTTAAGACATATATCTTAAATCTTATTATATCTTCTCAGTTTAGTTTTTATTTCTGTTTAGTGTGTATCTAGGTTATCCCAGTTATGTAATCTTCTAGTTTGTATTTAGGCTTATACTTGTATTTTCTATTCTCGCTTCTTATATCCTATAACGGTAATATAGCTGGACGTTATGTTGTCCCAGCATATAGTATATATTTGATGTATCTCCCTGTTATGCGATATACATTCAAGACTTATGTCTTAATAAAATGAGATGAATTTCAGTCACCCTCTCTTTTCTTTCAAGAATTGATACACCTCTTAGTTTGGAGTTGAACAAGAACATCTTTATACCTTGGAATAGGGGACGTTGGAGCTATCATTATGGGCATTGAAGTTGGATTCGTTTATTTTTAGAGTTCCCTTTTAAGTCTGGCATGATCAACCATATCAAGATTTGACTTCATTTCAATGGTGACCTAGCCCTTTATCGAACTGAACCCACCATTCTTGCCTTAGGATATGATGAACTTTGTTAGGGTTGATGATATCTTAATCTTTTCTAAGAAGGGAGAGCCAGATTTTGTTGCTCTTTAGACTTATCATGCATCTTCAAGGGATGAATGATTTTTTTATTATATTAAGTATGAGAATCTACCTATCGGTGTGGGTTTCTTTGATCATTAACCTATTAGAGTGCATAGACACTTTGCTCATGTTGGAAGGATGGTCTTTTTAGTCATTGGCTTCGTGTCAGCACGAGTGGGCATGCTAGTCTTTATAACCGTACGCAAATGAAGGTAAACATTTATATGTAAACGTTGCACAGCAACCCAGTATTTAGTGCGGCTCTTTACCTAGTGTAAGAGGGAGGATATTGGATTCGCCCCGCCACCAATTAAATCCAAGGCGATTTGAAAGGTGTCTTTGCTTTGAAGCTGTTAGGCTCTCTCCTTTTCCTGTTTCCATATAGGAAGTATGGGTATGGAAATTAAAGGTGAGATTAGACGTGAGCGTTGGAAGTTTAATGCAAGTGACAGTATACTCCATGTAGTACTATTAGCTAGTAAGGAGAGTGTAAGTCTCTGTTTCTTAGTTAGAAATACTAATAAGAAGAAGACACGTATGAAGAAGGTGATGATGAAAGACAGTTATGAGGTTCTCAACCACCGTTTTAAGAGTAATGGGAGTCGACAAGAAGTTTTTTTATTCTCGATTAAGGCAAATAGGCCTTATGATCTTGGATACAAAAATAGTAAGTATCTTGATTTGACCACGAGTATTAACCGGTGGATCTTCAGCTTCTTAATCAATCTCTCGGTTAATCCTTATTGCTGCTGGGAGATCTTTCTTGTTCTTCTCTTCACAGAACTGTCAAGAAGAAAAAAAAGAGTTAGAAAGAAGAAAAAGAAGAGTTTTAGTACGTATAGTATGGAAGGAGTTTTAACTAAATGGAATGAGATGAAGATACACCTGGCGAGTTGGAGAAAGTAGATGGAGATCTTCTACGCTTTGATACTGTAAGTTCTGATATTGGTAACTCTCTCTTTGGAAAGATCTGGCACTCCAATAAAGTCCAAGCTAAAGCTCTCCAAAATTTTCTGGTTCACCTCTGGAAGCCGAAAAGCTACATTAAGGTTTCTGATATGGGAAAAAACAAGTTCACTATATTCTTCACTTCATCAGCAGACATGAAGTCTATACTGGTTAATGGTCCTTGGCATTTCAATAATAGACTTTTGGTCTTGATGCCTTTTAACCCTTCGATGCATATAGATGAACATAATCCAAAGAAAGTGAAGATTTGGGCAGGAGTTCATAACTTGCCGATGATGTTTTTCAATAAAACATCTGCTGTTATCCTAGGGAATAAAATAGGCACTTTTGTGGGATGTGCTGATAAGATAAATCCACTTACTTCAAAGATATTGTGTATCAGAGTCGAGATAGATATCACAGAGCCTCTGTGTAGAGTCTTGGTGGTGAATGATGGTCAAAGGGACAGACCATGCAGACTGTCATACGAAAACCTCCCAAGCTTCTGCTTTAGGTGTGGAAGACTGGATCATTCGACAGTGGAATGTAACTGGAAGAAAAAGGAAATAGATTCGGTAGAGAGATATGGAGCTTGGTTAAGAGCAGAATATGCAGGGTCTATTGCTGCCCTTTTAGAAGAGTTTCTTCTGGATCAGAACTGTAAACTGTTACAGTCTAAAGAGTTAGCCACCAAAAATTCTATCTTGATTCAGGAGGTCTCTGAGCAAGAGAATAATCAGAAGGAGGTTTTAAGAGGTAAAGCCCTTGATACTCAGGTGAGTAGCAAGGAGAAAGAAAGGAAAACAAAAAAAGGTGGAAAAGCTCTTGCTTCGAAGGAAATTCAGATCTTCTCTAATAAAGGAATATGTATCAATGAACCCCAGAGCTCTGGTGGTTATCCCTCTAGTGAAAAAGCTTTTGAAGGAGATACTGGTAATGGGACAGGATCAGAAGAAAAAGAACAAGAAGAAATGTGCAGTCTTGATCCTTTTCGACCTCCTGGTTTTGAGCATATTACAACAGATATGAGATCACAGAACAAGAGGGACCTGTATAATAGTTTCAATTGGGTTGAAGCTATTGAGAAGTTTAGTTCTCAACCGGTTAAAAAACATAAGAGTATTTCTCTGCCTCAGGTGGACATTGAAATGTCGATATCAGAGATAATGAAAGAAGCAGATTCCAAGGGAAAAGCACAAACAGAATACAACCAGGATTCTTCATCAAAGAAAGACTTTCAGATATTTGGTCAAAAGGAAGGAAAAGGTGTTCTTTTTTACCCAGGAAAAGATGATAAGCTTCTTTCTAAGCTAAGTTTTAAAATCAGTAAGAAGAAGAGCAAGAATCTTAAGTCTCCCAAGATTAAATCTTCTAATAAAGAAGAGGAGATCAAGGACTCTCAAGAGGACACTCTTTTTCAGTCTCAGGCAGACCTTGCTTCTGGGCAAGGCTGCCAGTCTCAATGAGTTGCATTAGCTACAACTGCCGAGGGCTGGGTCGCCCTCAGGCAGTTGCTTGGGTTAAAGGTCTCTTGAGATCTAAAAATCCTGAGCTGGTATTTCTTATGGAGACCCACAAACGAAGGAGGAGATGGATATTATTAATCTGAATTTCAGAGGTTATGAAAGTCTTTGTGTTTCTAGTGTTGGAAAAAGTGGAGGTTTAACTTTACTGTGGAGTAAGGAGGTGAAAGTTTCCTGTATTAATATGTCTAAGCATCATATAGCTGTTGAAGTTGAGTTACATGGAGGTATTTTCTTTCATTTCACCGGTTTCTATGGATGGGCAGATTGGTCTATGAAGTATCTGTCATGGAAGCTTCTGTCAGTGCTGAGAAAACAAGTTACTATCCCTTGGGTTGTTGCTGGAGATTTCAACCAGATTATGTGGAATCATGAAAAAATAGGAGGAAGGAAAAGAAGGGATAGCCAGATGGTTTTTTTAGAGAAGCTGTTGATAATTGTGATCTGTTAGATGCTGGTTTCTTTGGGGAACCGAGAACTTTTACTAATGGGCAACTAGAAGAGAATCACTCTATCAGTAGGCTTGATAGAGTTTTGACTTGCAGTAAAGCTGCTAAAATTTTTCCTTGTCTGTCGGTGGAACATCTGAGGAGGGAACAATCCGATCATAATCCTTTGTTTATAAGATTCTTTGGTGTTCAGTCTAAACCAAGAAGGTGTTTCAGATTTGAGAACAATTGGATTCAGGATCAGAAATGTCACAGTATAGTTTCAGAGATTTGGGGTTCTAATCACAGTGATTTTGATCACAAAATTTCTGATAGCCAAAATGCTTTATCTCGATGGAAAAAGTGGTCTTTTGGGAAATTGCAATGGAAAATCAAAAAGAAAAAGGAGGAACTAGAAGTGCTCTCTTCTGCTTATCCTTTTGGGAACTGTCAATAACAGGAAAAGAGTGCTGATGGAAATTGAGCTCCTTGCTTATAAGGAGGAATCCTGGTGGAAACAGAGGTCAAGAGACCAATGGATTAAAGATGGGGATAGGAACACAAGTTATTTTCATTCCAAAGCTAATGCAAGAAGGAGAAGCAATTTTATTTTTGGGCTCAACAATCAGTATGATGTTCTCTGTTATTCTTGGAAGGAGATAGAGAGTATAGCTAGGAGACACTTTCAGAATATGGCTCAGACCTCTTCTCCTAAGATTGATCAGATTTTTGCTAATGCAGTTAGAAACAGACTTAGTCCAGAGAATGTTTCCAACCTGAAACAGCCTTACAGTGTTGAAGAGATTGTCAAGGCCATGAAAGATCTCAAAGCGGATAAATCTCCAGGACCTGATGGGTTCAACGGTTGCTTCTTTAAAACTTTCTGGAACAAGGTTGGCCCTCAAGTGACAGAGACTGTTCTTCAGATTCTTCAAGGTAACACCCTTTCAGTTTCTCTTAATAAGTCTTATATAGCTCTGATTCCAAAATTGAAAGGGGCTGTTAACATCAAAGATTTTAGACCTATAGCACTATGTAACTTTGTTTACAAGATAGTGACTAAGGTTCTGGCTAATAGGATTAAGGACTTTCTCCCTGAAATAATCTCCTCCAGTCAGTCTGGTTTTGTCAAAGAAAGATTGATTTCTGATAATGTTATTATTTCGAGTGAGATAATGCATTCTTTAGCCAAAAGTCAAGCTGCTAAGAAAGATAATTTTGCCCTTAAGATTGATCTTAGCAAGGCTTATGATAGGATGGAGTGGTGTTTCATAAAAGAAATCCTTACCTCGATGGGATTTCCTGCTGAGTGGTTAAAGCCAGCTCTTAACTGTATTTTTTCAGTCAACTGTTCTATGCTTATTAATGGTGCTCCAGGAAAGTTTTTCACTCCTACCAGAGGATTAAGGCAAGGAGATCCTCTCTCTCCCTTCCTTTTTATTCTTGCTCAGGAAGCTTTGACCAGTGTCTTGAATCAGGCCGATGTAAATGGTCAATTCCAAGGAATCAGTTGTCTAAAGAAGGTCCTAGCTTAACTCATCTTGCCTTCGCAGATGATATTCTCTTCTGTGGTAGTAGTACAATCAAGAATGCAGACTTTCTTAAGAGAACTTTAGACTCCTTCCTCAGTTCCTCGAGTCATGTGACTAATGCAGACAAGTCAGAGATAGTGTTTAGTAGGAAACTTAATCCTATTATCAAATCTCAGATTTGTAATACCTTGGGGTTTAAAGAGACTTCTTCTTTTAACAAATACCTGGGCCTTCCTTTAAAGATGGGGAGAAACAAAAATCAGTTTTTTAATTTTATTATTGAGACAATCAGGAAGAGAGTGGCTAGCTGGAAAACTCCTTTATCTCAGGCTGCAAGATCTGTTTTAGTTTCTAGTGTTCTACAAGCTATCCCTATCTACTCTATGTCTCTCTTCCTGCTTCCTAAAGGTATCATTAAGAAGATCAATTCCATGCTAGCCTCTTTCTGGTGGGGGGGGGGGGGGGGGGGAGCAGTGGATAAGAAGAGTATTCACTGGATGAAATGGAAAGAAGTGTGTAAACCTACGAGTGAAGGTGGGATTGGTTTTAAAGCTTTAGACTCTTTTAATAGGGCTATGCTAGCTAAACAAGTGTGGAATATTTTGTCCAATCCCACTTCTTTAGTAGCTAGAACTCTGAAAGGGATTTACTTCCCTAACAACTCTATCATTCAGGCTAGGAAAGGCAAAAAAGACAGTCCTATCTGGTCTTCTATGATTTCTACTTTGTTTCTGGTTAAGAAAGGTATTAGAAGACAGATTGGTGATGGACAGGATACCTGTTTTTGGTTGGATCCCTGGATTACTAGATCTTCTGGTTGCAGAATTTTTATTAATCCTCCTGAAGGGCTTCAGAATGAGACAGTTGCTAAATATATTATTCCAAACACTTCAGATTGGAATTATAGACTTCTGGAACAGAACTGTTGGAATATAGATATTGAAGACATTATTAGAACTAAAATTTCAAAGGAGATGAAAGATACTTGGATTTGGAATGAGACTAAAGATGGTAGGTTTTCTGTGATGTCTGCATACAATCTGGATTACAATTCGAGTAAAGCTACTCAAGCTTCTAGAAGTATTAATACTTCAGCTTTGAGTAATAGAATTACTAAGATCAAATGTAGTCCTAGAGTGAAGTTATTACATTGGAAATTTATGAAGAATATTATTCCTTGCGTGGCAAACATAGCAAGAAGAATAGGGGTTCTCCTGTCTGCTGTTTCTGTTCTAAAACTGACACTATGTTTCACACTTTTTTTAGTGTGTCATGGTTAGATTTCTCTGGTCAGGGTGATCAACATGCATGGTTCTCTTCCAACTGAAGAAAGAGGAATTCAAGACTGGATCTTCTCTAATGTAGATAAGTGGACTGATGAAAAACTGGAAAAGGTCTTGAACACAATGTGGGCAATATATGATGCGAAAAACACTGTTAGACACAATCAGCAATTACCTCTGCTTGCTCTTATTGATTATAATTTGGCTTTTGCTGAGACTTACAAAAACAAAAAGAAAGCTGACATTATTAACTCTAGCTCTATATATACATGGATTCCACCGGTGCAGGGCTTAATAAAAATCAATTGCAGAAGTTTTTGGAAGAAAGGGAAAAAACTGGTGTTAGCAGGGTCAATCAGGAAGAGAGATTACTCCATAGTAGTGGCTTACAACAAGACAATGGAGCACTGTACTACTGAAAAGAAGCAGAAATTTTTGGCATTCTTTACGGTATGAAGATAGCACGAGAGGAAGGTTAGTGATAACATTTGTCTACCCACACTTGACAGAAACCAGAAGAAGACGTCGCTCAAGAACAGAGAAAGAAGAATGAAAACACTGCTTTGGATTAGTCGAACAGGAAGAGAAAAACGTTCTTCCTTGAGAGTTTACAGAGACACACGACTAAGATACAAAAATAGTCGCGCATACTAATCCACCGGGTTTAAGACAAAACCCTCTACTTATACTAAACAAACCAACGGTCTAATCAATATGTACACTGCTCAACATAAGTTAAAAGGGCTACAAAGTAAATAAGAATCATAAAGTATGCTAACAGCCCCCCTCAAATCATGCAAGGATTGCATGATTTGAAAAACAAGAACTACTTAAGCTCTGCTCCCAACTCTTCAGACCCATCTTCTTCAACAGCAAGGGATAATGCTTCCCTGGAAGCGTCTTAGTCAATAGATCTGCAAGTTGATCTTTAGAAGCAACGAACTCGACCGAAATCAACCCATCCCGAAGCTTTTCTCTGACAAAGTGGATATCCAATTCAACATGCTTCGTTCTTTCATGCAGCACAGGATTCTTGGCAATGTGGATAGCTGCTTGACTGTCTGATCTGACCGGAACAGGTGCGATACTACTGACTCCAAGCTCATTAGCAATCTGGTAAGCCAACTTAGCTCTGCAGTGACTTGCCTCATAGCTCGATACTCAGACTCTGTAGAGGACAAGGCAACAGTGGTCTGTTTCTTAGACTTCCAAGACAAAGGACTTCCACCTAAGCATACAAAATAACCACTAATTGAACGCCTAGTGTTAGGACACCCAGCCCAATCAGCATCACAGTAAGCAACCAAATTAAAATCCTGTTTTCTATTAAACAAAAGGCCATAACCTGAAGTGCCTTTGATATAACTCAAAGTATGGAGTGCTGCCTTAAAGTGCAAGTCTGTAGGAGAGTCTAAAAACTGACTCAAAACTTGTAAAGCAAAACTCAAATCAGGCCTACTATGCGACAGAAAACTCATCCTTCCAACCAACCTTCTGTACTCACTGGGATTATCTAAAAGTTTTCCTTCATTCCTCCTCAACTTGACATTCATATCTAGGGGCGCAACAGCAGACTTAACATGCAAACAATCAAATTCCCTAATTAAATCATCACAATAAGTTTTCTGAACCAGAACAATTCCATCAGTGGTGTGCAGAAACTGCATTCCCAGAAAGTGGTTCAAATCACCTAAATCCTTTATCCTAAACTTCTTATCCAGACTAGCCTTTATAGCTTCTATCAGTTCGATGTCATCACCAGTAATAAGCACATCATCAACGTAAACAACCAGAAAACAGAACTTGTGACCAGCAACCTTAACAAACAAGGAATAATCATTCATCGATTGTTTGAACCCTAGACTCTTAAGAAACTCACTCAGCTTTGGTGCCATTGCCTAGAAGCCTGCTTCAATCCATACAAAGACTTTCTCAGTTTACAAACCTTGCCAGAACCTCTCAGCTCATGTCCCTCTGGAATTCCCATATAAACATCCTCAAGAAGATCACCATGCAAAAACGCATTATTCACATCCAATTGTGCAATTTTCCAGTTTCTTCTGGCTGCAACAGCCACTAAGGTTTTGATAGTAGTAAACTTAACCACAGGAGAGAAAGTCTCAAGATAATCTATGCCATACTTTTGTGTGAAACCCTTTGCAACCAACCTAGCCTTATTCCTCTCTAGAGTTCCATCAGCATTGTATTTAAACTTATAGACCCATTTGCATTTCACAGCTTTCTTTCCTAATGGCAAGTCAACTATATCCCAGGTTCTATTCCTTTCTAGGGCATTAAATTCTTCAGTCATCGCCCGCACCCACCTAGGATCTTTGACAGCATCACTATACCAAACTGGTTCAGGTTCTTGTATAGATTGGTGCTAAGGCAAGCATAAACTGAGGTCTTATCAGAAACACTATACAGGTTGTAGTTTGAGTCAGGAACAAACAATCTGGAAGAAGCTATAGTCTCATCTTCATTCAACAAAACATGATTAACACAGCAAACAGAATCTTCATTTCTCATGCAACACATAGACTCAGCCTTAATGATCCTATCACGTAAAATCTGAGAGAAAAGGTCAGAATTTAACTTATCTTTTCCCGCTGCTGAAGTATGGCCCACAATGTAATCTTCCAAGTACCTTGGTTGGCTTCTCACCCTGGTGGATCTCCTTAGGTTCACACCCTCTTCTGTTCCTTGGGTGTTTTCAGTATTCAGAGATTCTGTAGTCCTGGCAGTTTCTTGACTGGCCTCTGGTGCTACTGAAACTGGTACTTGACCTGCTTCTGGAACTACTGGATCCAGTTCCTCTTGTACTTCAGACTCACCCATATCAGATCTTGGAATGGAATCATGGAGGTGTTCCTGTTCTATATCAGCACTCTCTGTGCTATTCTCATCAGCCTCATACAGAAATTGGTTAGACATGTTTTCAGCAAAATAATTTTTCTCCTTTTCATTAAGATCATCATCTCTGAAAGGGAATAAGTTTTCATAGAAAACAACATCTCTGTTATAGATGATTTTATTATTGTCCAAGTCTAACAACTTATACCCTTTCTTCCCTGAGGATAACCAAGAAAAACAGCCTTAACAGATTTTGAGGCAAATTTATCATGCTGAGGTTTATTAATATTAGCAAAACAAAGACACCCGAAACACCTCAGATCTTGATATTTAGGTTTCATTCCATAAATGATTTCAAAAGGGCTTTTATTGCCGACACTACTGAGGGGCATTCTGTTGATCAGAAAAGCTGCAGTTTGTACACTATCGCCCCAAAATTTCAGAGGGAGATTGGAATGGAACATTAAGCTTCTGGCTGTCTCAAGAAGATGCCTATGTTTTCGTTCCACAACTCCATTCTGCTGAGGTGTGTGAACACATGTAGTTTGATGTATGATACCATGTTTCTTGAGAAAATCAGAAGCATAATTTGAACTGCCAAGTTCGTATGCATTGTCGGTTCTTAATATTTAACCCTTTTCTTGAATTGGGTTTCTATCATCTTAAAGAAAAGAATAATGATGTTGAAGGATTCACTCTTATTAGAATATAAATGTATCCACGTGGCTTTACTTCTATCATCAACAAGAGTGAGGAAATAGTATTTTTCATCATAAGTTCCTATTTTATATGGACCCCATAGGTCAGCATGTATCAACTCAAACAAATCATGGTTTCTCATTGTTTCAGATTTAAATGGGAGTCTATGACTCTTGGATCTACAGCAGGATTCACACACAAATTGTTTATTCTTATACATGGAATCAATGAGATCAAGTTGGAAAAGCTTATCTCTAGGCACATGCCCTAATCTGTGATGCCACAGATTCACCTTATCATCACAATCAAACCCTAAACTAATAGACCTATCTTTACAAGCCAGTGAAAAATGTCCTTTTCTATCTTTCTTGTCACATTCCTTATCCAAGATATAAAGCCCACGTCTGAAATTGCCAATTTTTACTGGATCCTTCTTCTCATAACCCTGATAAAAACATGATGTGGAATCGAAGGTGAAATTTCCTCCAAGACATTCAGAGAGTTTACTGATAGAAACCAAATTGAATTTGAAAGCAGGAACATATAATACATTCTTCAAGGTAAGCAAGGAGTTTATTTTAACATCGCCTATAATGCTAACAGTTTGTGGGTGTCCATCGGGCATTCCCACTGTATGACAATTTCCAAGAACATAATACTTGTTGAACAGCTTCAGATCCCCACACATGTGATCTGAAGCGCCTGTATCTAGAATCCAGTCTGTCGGTTTAAAAACATGTTGTTTCTCAGCATTCATGGAGGCATGGTCATTTGCAGAACAAGATTCACTAAGCAGACAATTATAACTTATGGAAGTTCCATTTGGTAAACAAGAGTCACAGAACAAGCAATTGCCATCAGTCTTAGGGTTATTCTTCTGATTAAATTTTGTATAATTATAGCATTTACGTTCAACAGATGTTTCCTCACACACACAGTCAGGCAGAGATTCGGTTGAGAAAAGTTACCCACAAAACCTCCACCTGGTGCATCAGTTGAGGCTTGACAATCATTGTTGGCGCTGGATTTGCTGCTAATGTACTCATATAGCTTGCTCATCTGTTCTTGGCTCAAGATTCCTCCAAATGGATCTTTTGCAGCAGTATTTGCTTCTTCATTTCTTTCTTCCGGGTTTCCAGCAGTAAAGGTTCCAGCAACGTTGGCAGTACTCCTTTTCCCTTTGACGTTCCTCCAGTTTGGTGGGAACCCTATCTTTTGGTAGCACCTTTCTTCACTATGCCCCAACTTGTTGCAGTGGGTGCACTGCAAGTTCGTGCGTCTGGTGCTCCGATTCGAAGGTCTCCCTCCCAGCTTTCTGTTCTGCTCGACCGAGAAGGATAAGGAACTGCCTTCACTCGAACCCGTCAAGTGTTTTTGTCGTTCTTCCTGGATGAGATGGGAGAAGACCTATCGATGTCGGGTAAAAGGGGACAACATGAGGATGTTTCCCCTGATAATTCCAAACCGGTCGTTTAGGCCCATGAGAAACTTGATTACCCTCCTCTCTCGCACATACTCAGCGATCTTCTTTGATGCTTCACATGTGCAATTACCGCAAGAACAAGTGGGGACTAGACTGGTGGCGTCAATTTCGTCCCACAATTTCTTCATCTTTGCAAAGTAGTCGATGATGGCCTCGTTTCCCTGGGCGGCGGTAGCTAGGCGATGCTCCAGGTCGTAGATACGCGTGGCGTCGGAATGCTCATATCTGGAGCATAATTGCTTCCAGGCGTGTGCGGCAGTGGGTGCAAAGAGAATAGTCTCACCAATCTTCTTGTCGAGAGCCATCTGCAGCCAAGATCTGACCATAGAATCCGACCGATTCCAGGCGCGTATCTTGCTCTCATTTTCTGTCGGTTTCTTCTGGGTTCCATCCAGAAAACCCATTTTATTCTTCGATCCGATGGCCATGAAGATTTGCATCTTCCAACATGCGAAACCTTGCCCATCAAACTTGTTGGCCAAGATCAGACCAGGGTTCTCGGTGCTACTCAGGTACAGAGGGTCTCCGCTGTCCATAGTCGCACTGTTGGAATCTTTGCTGAGTCCGTCGCCTTCGGAGCCCTTCTTGAGTCCGTCGTCGGCCATTTTGCGAGGCTTGAGAGAGAGAACGATGATGGAGACGGGTTACAAATACGATAGACGGGTAACGATCTTGTTAGGGTTTCGCAACGAAAATGTGTAGAAACGGGAAATCAGATTTTGGGAAAGACGGAAGTAGCTAGAATTGAAGCACGGGATCGGTGCTCTGATACCATGATAACATTTGTCTACCCACACTCTTGACAGAAACCAGAAGAAGACGTCGCTCAAGAACAGAGAAAGAAGAATGAAACACTGCTTTGGATTAATCGAACAGAAGAGAAAAAACGTTCTTCCTTGAGAGTTTACAGAACACACGACTAAGATACAAAAATAGTCGCGCATACTAATCCACCGGGTTTAAGACAAAACCCTCTACTTATACTAAACAAACCAACGGTCTAATCAATATGTACACTGCTCAACATAAGTTAAAAGGGCTACAAAGTAAATAAGAATCATAAAGTATGCTAACAGTTATGAAGAAGTGGAGATAGATGTTAAAAATCTCCAGATTTATGAGCTGATGAGGAAGCAATTAAATCATGAACCTGCTCAAGATTTCCATTCTGTTCGAGGGATGGAAAATTTGGTTATGATGCTTAATCAGTTTTCTGGTGTTAAAATTTCTTTTGATATCTCAGATTCAGACTTCAATCTGATGCTAATATCTAGTTTGTATAATAACTCTTTAGATTTTAAAGTTTGGAAAGGGGAAGATATTCCTCTTAAGATAGTTAGGTCTTGTAATTTGGATTGGTGTGACTTTTGTGTGCTTGTTTTAATATCAATGTAGGCTATAGGCCATACTTATCAAAAAAAAAAAATTAAATCCACATCCCACAAGATTCTCTTTATGCAAGGTTGAACCGATTCCAGGTTGTGATATCAGTTTCTCGAACAACTATTATATTATTTCTCTCTACTTTATTGTACTATTAGCAGTCCCAAGACTAGTCTACAGTACAAATGACTCTCCCAATGATCAAATTAATCCTCTTTGATTTTCATCTCCATGGGTGGGAGTGATGTAAGGCTCCTGTCAGGGTGATGCATCAACAACTTTGCTGTTCGTACTGCTAATCAGTTAATTAATATATATATTCTTTGTAAGAAGCTAGCAGGGGCGGCTCTCAGCAAGTCTAACAGGTGACTTGGAACAGGGCCCCAATTTTAGGGGGCCCCAAATTTGTGGAGACCTACTTTTTTTTAAGTATGGTCAATTATCTTATAGTGAATATCTATGTAATAGAACAAATAACTAATAGTTGATTGATTTAACAGTATTAAATTTTTAGAAGATAAATAAAGAATAAAATTGTTGGTGAAATTGTTTTATATTCTAGTACAATTTATTTAAAAAGAAACCGAAGTATAGATTTTTTCTTTTTCTATGTGGTCAGTGACAACCTCTTCACCTATTTCTTCTATTCTTTAATCCTAACGTCTAGTTTACTAAGATTTTGTTGTAAAGAATGCTAGAAAAATGGGTATTTAAAATGATTATTCAAAATGAAAACTTCTTCTATTTGTCTATATCGAATCTTTTGATATTTTATCTCATTACATAACTTAATACAAAATTATGTTGTGACACAAGTAATTAATATTTTTATATTTTATATTCAAGTTTAATTTGTAAGGCCCCATAAAATTTCAGCACAGGGCCCCACAAATTACCGAGGCCCCTGGAAGCTAGGCTAGTTAAGTGGTGTATAACACATGTACTGGGTAATGCAAAACGCGATACATATGATCAGTAACGTAAGAAAATATAATGGAATTTGAGTACTAAGAAACCAATAAGCATATGAATTATCTGCAAAATCCGCACGGAACACCATCCAAGTTCAATTAAACTGCAACTAATACAAAATCTGCACGTCATCGATCATTGTAGAGTTATTATCATCACAATTAGCGATGCTAGCTGATCGGCTATTGTTTCGTAATGGAAGTGAACAAAAACCAGAAAAAGAAGATACAATCGTGTGAGAGGAGGTTAAAGATCAATTTAATTAATTCGTCATCAAAAGTTTTGATGATTTATTTTAGCTGCTTCATTTATTTTAGTAGCTCACCTTTTTGTTGCCCTTATTTCTTAGGGACGTCGACTTCCAAATTCCAATGAAGAAGGCTAATTAATTAAGATACAAGTGTTGAGAAATTAAGTTCGACAAATCAAAAAGTGATTGATTAAATTAAGTTCGACCCCACAGAAAGGCTCCCATGGCAAACTTCCTTTTCTGGTCAAGTGAGCCGGTCACCGGCAGACCATACTGAGCCAACAGTCGATCAAGCTTCCATTCAGGCATGGATTCGTAGTCGGTTTTTGAGTACCGGGGGTAGTGAACTGGCATCTGGAACATCATAAGTTCCCTTTCCCTCGCTGAAGCAGTAACAGAAGCCGCAGGGTGGTTTGCAGAGTACAAATAGCCATTCTGTTGTCTCGCACTTCCGTTCGCCATGGATGCCATCTGATCTCTTCCTAGAAGGGAAGTAGAAACTTAAGTTAAGACGCCTAGCTAGCTTGGATTGATGTTCTCTCCCCTTTATGTTTGTGTGAGTAATTACTTGTTTTTTTAATTGCGTGGATGGAATTGGATACCAACAAAGTGATTTGGGATTGGCTCCATTTGTTGGGGTTTCTATTTATAAGGCCAGCAGCACGGCACTGTCCTAAACGCACATACCAGCGTAATACGTTGTAAGGCGTGAACTAATTATGGTCTTGACTTTTAATGTCATGGACAGCAAAACTAGGCACCCCATAGACACAAAGATGATCGTTGTTGTCTTATTCGAACACTCCCATCCATCTCAATGGTCGCAAAAAAAGGTCAGGGTCGTTGGACTCTTCCACATTGAAAGACATTGGAAAGTGGGTGGGTCTTAAACGCTAATGACTTTCCTCTTTCTTTCTGGATCGTTTTTTTTGGAAAAGTTCTCCACTTCAGCCGTTGGTGGGTCTCACTACATTGACCTACTACTAACAGACAAAACAAACATATTTGCTTTCTTTTTATGTGTGCCACAACAACCCACCCATAATTCATGAAATGGAGTGACAGCAACAGCACGATGCAATTGACAATGAACATTGCTAGACGCCGCCGCCAGTCGTAACTGTTACTGGGATCAACGGCTGTACCGGCGTTATGACTTTGTCTTAACACTAGTGTTCCGGGAATACGCAAAACATTCCAATGTGGCACTTTCATAGCATGAAAATCGACAGGCTAACTCACTTTCAGATATAACTGCGATGTCCATGCTGTTTTTATCTGCAACAGATCGTATACATGTCATTTCATTATACGAGACAGAATCCAAGTGCTTTACATATACATATCCTGGATTACAAAATTCTAAGGAAGATTACTCTGCATAAACCACTATACCTATTAAAGAATAGAGAGGAGCAAAACAAAACTCGTTTGGAAATGCAGCTTAGAAATGGCAATCCCTGTTGAGATTTTGCATCATACAACCAGTAATCCCATTTATCTTGAAGACTTTAACGTCTGAGATCTTCTATCCTTTCCAATTCCTTCCCAATCATCCTACTGAAAGACAACTCTGCTGATCTATTTCACTAGCATTCAAGTAGCGGAAATTTTATAAGTTCTAGTACCTAGCTAACCAAAGGATAAAATGCCCAGAATTCTTGAGCAACATTGATGCTGTTTGGATGAATGGAAGAGTGAGTTGCCGACACTTCCTGACAAAATTCTACAACAACGCACCACAGCGAACAACCCAATCGAAGAACTATCTGAGTTTCACATTATCTTCACGCCCAAAGGTTCAACCCCAGCAGCAGAGTCTTGGCAGGTCCTAACTAATGCCACGATAGGGAGTATGTATAGGAAATGACAACCAATTCAAAAGAGGGGTATGGTAGATCAACCTAAGCTTTGTTCTCATCAGACACCATAGTGGTCAAACTGAAGAATAGGCAGAGTAGCTTTTATCTCCCTTCTCCGGATGGCTGCACACGGATCTTGCGTAAGGGGATTCAAGTGAAATGATCCCAGTGATTTCCACCTACATGAAGCGCTTTTCCCCCATCAAAGAGGGGGGGGTGGGGGGTGGGGGTTGGGCGGACACTTTACTTCTTTAGAGCAGTGGGCGCATAGCCTCACACAGCAAAGAAACCAAGCGGCAATTTCACTGTAGAACTTTCCTCCGTTCCGAATCATAGTCATAGGCTGACCCAGGAGAATATCGTCTCAAGGTTAATGCCTGCTTATACTGCTTTTTCATCAGCCGGAAGCTCAAATGGACTGCCTTTGGAATGAGCTAATTTGAAATCCTCACTGCAAAAATGCTCCTTTGAGCAAACAAAGATATCAGTACTAGGTAAAGGTCATTTTCCCTTTCAATCGACCAAATCACGTGATGAACCTGGCACAAATGCAATCCATACCAATTCTGCATTACTCATATCACTTCCAGTCATGAGCCAGATACATATAATGGCTGACCTTTTCACTCCAGTGGATAAAACCAAGAGGCCTTCAAGAAAATATAATGGCTAGAGACGCAGCAGGCAGCCAGCGTTCCTTTCCATCACATGGATCTCATTTCAGATGCTTGCTCGCCAAGTTATGAGAAGGGGCACATGTGTGGTCACTTTGAGTAGGAAAGTGAAGGAACTTCCATGTATGCACATGGTATCATGCTCAGTAGTAGACAGATCCAATCACTTCCGCTTCAAAATTTGGAGTCAAACCATCTTAAATAGTTTTATGCTTCCACTTGAGTTGGCAGCGACAACTAGGTTTGACTTTTGTCTGCAGCACACGCTGGAAACAAATAGACCAGCATCTTCACCAGTTTCATGTCCACTAACGGGATCAACTGAGCCGAATTTGTGAGAGGCCATTGGCATAGGAAACGATTTGTAGTAAGCAAACACCTGATAAGAGGTAAAAAGTTACAGCATTGAGGAAGCCTAAATATACGTGATCATCTACAGCGTATAAGCCTCATATTGTCACAGTATGACTATACCTCATTTGTTTCCGAGCCACACACTACATATCCATCTCGAACAGATAGCCCTACGAAATTCTGTGAAAGTAGACAATAAATGGAGATTTAGAGTGACGAGGTGGTCGCCCCAGATTATAGATTATCTGATGAGGAGTAATGCAAAAATACCTTTTCATTTTTGTGACCAGTATAAGTCAAACTAGATGCATCCGCTGACAAGATAGATGGAGTTGTCCTACCAAGGTTCCAAAGCTTTATTGTGTTGTCAGTGGAAGCAGATACAAGGGTATTAGCATCTACAAATTTAACATAGCTGACAGTTTTTCCATGACCAGGCAATATGCACCAAGGGATTCTTGTGTGTCGCAGATCATAACCATAGATTTTGTAATCGGCAGAACCAAAAGCCAAGAGATAAGAAAAATGTGGAGAGAACTGCACGCAGCACACGTTGGCAGGACTCCACAAAGTAGAAATGGATCTTCTCTGCACAGGTAAGTCAAGTCAGAGACCTGCCATTCCATCACAGCGGAAAGCATAGGAAAATGAAAATTCTTTTTGAAGAAAAAAGAGGGAGAGGAAGAGAGTACTTCATTTACACTCCACAACTTCACAGAACCATCATCACTTCCACTAGCAAGTTTCATTGGATCCACTTGAGAAAAGTCAACTGTCCAAGCTCTCTTCTGATGCTCCTTGAATTGAGAATATACAGATCCAGTGCTTGCATCCCAAATCTGAACTCCTCAAATCAAAACAGGTGAACAGAATGGACAGAGGGAAAATCAATAACTTATAAAAGCAGCACCTTACAAGATACCAGGAGTCAAAAGATCACATATGAAACAGCATTACAGCTTTAACTATGAAATGGTTCCAACTTCCAATCAAGAAGCTAATGTTGAAGGGCACCCACCTTTACTGTGCCGTCATAATCAGCAGCCGCCAAATAGTTTCTGATGTAGCTGTTCCAGGAAATGCAGCTGAGCTTTGAACCATTAACATTTCATTGACAGGATAGTGGATATCTGTAGCATCATCTAAAAGGATATTAACGTCAAATATCTTAATTTTTCTAGACAACCCAGCAGCGGCAAAATAATTCTCGTCTCGATCAAAGCTGAGAGAACATATAACATTTGGTGAGTTGAGAATCTCTCCACTCCTCACCGTTCCACAGGCCTCAAATCTACTGTAACGAGTAAACTGGCACAATCCTTCAGAGAAAGTTTCTAACCGCTTGTTATATTCTTTCTTAGTTCCTGAGTCACTATCTGTATTTAGCCCTCGGGAACAGTTGTCTCTATTCCTTACAGAGCTCTTATCTGGTCTAGATGCTTGTAAAGCATCAATGTTCTCGGTTTGCAGAGAGAAGTAAGCAGCTTCAAGTTGAGAAAGAACTCCCTCCAGTCTAGCCTTGCCGCTGCTGGATATAGTATGTCCAACAACTGAGGTTGACAAATCTAAATGGTCGGATTTTTGGCTGTCAGATGCTTCAGGTAAACGTTTTTTCTGTGTCTCCAGTATATCAGCTTCTAAGCACCTAATTTGTTCTATCATCTTGCAGGCCAGTTCCTGTCTTTCCTCCTTCAAGGAACTTAAGAAATCCAGAAGGAGTTCTGTTTCTGCTTCATTATCATCATTGTAGGGCAACCGTGACAAATCTTGACTGGAATAGGGATCCTCAAGCTCATGAAATAACTCCGAAAATAAGATTTCCCTGTCACTCACAATATTATACTACATCAGAATGAAACTTAAATGATGGATCCCTAGAAATATAATAAGCATACAGAAATCAATACAATATGAGGATTCAAACATCCAAACCAGCCTGCATCCAGCATTACTGGAGCTAAAAAAAATCAGATCATGCATTATAGATGTATAACAGGTCCTTTTTTTCTTAGCTTCCATTTTTCTTTCTGATTTCAGAAAATAGTAACGCAACTCCATATGCAAGGATGAGGATATCAACACTCATTGAATTTGATGAATTGGCCAAGATTGCAGAAGCAGGCAATGAAGAATCATGGCTTCAAAGTTGAAATTCATTTATAGGGAATTGAAGCTTTGATAAATGCTTAAACAAATTTGGGCTACCTTGCTGTTGGACGAAATGAATGATCAGGATGAAGAAGCCGCATACAAAATGCTGCCTCTTTGGATTTTCAGAGAGAAAATGCGGAGGAAAAATACGATTGTGAATATCCATTATAGCCGCATAAAAAGCCCTTGGTGAATCAAACTGGCAAAAGAACTGTCACAATGAAAACTATAAGTCAGAACGCTCTAGCATGTACAGAAAATACAAAAAAAATGGTACTAGTTAAAGACTGTAATCGAGGTTTTCCGCCACTCTAGAGACTCGCAGAGGAGACTGATGGTAAGAAGCAATTCATGGTGGGAGACTTTCAGACAGTTAGAGATACTAGCAAGTTATAACCAATCTTAATCAAGATCAAATGGCTAAGACTGCTCACCTCAAAAAATATCAGTCCAAGGCTGTAAATATTAGACAACAATGTGCAACCCTTCTCAGAGACCTCCTCAGTACTAGTGTAGCACTTTTCTTCAGGTGGAAGATCATCCAGAACAGAGTTTTGATGTTTTCCGAATTGTCAGGTAGAGCTTTATATAAGGTCGCATTAGAACCCATCTGGCCAAATAATTCATATCCAGATCCACAATTTGACGCTTCTACACACTTCTTATTTTTGGTTTCTTCATCCGGGATGAATTTCTGATGAGTGACACCAGACATCCCATAATCGTTGGTGACGAATTCTATTTTTGTTTTCTTGCATGATTTCTGGAGAGTGGAGGTACTCAAGTCCACCTTAAACAGAGACCCAATATATTTGACCTTGTTGAACGGCATCAACATTAAGTATGATGGTAACAAGTTGAGCAGTACAATCCCCTGAGAATGCGCAATATCAACGAGTTCTACTATTTGTTTGAACACAGAAAGCCTCTCAGTTTTATTCATGGTACAGTTCCCAGGTTTAAGCCATTCTCTCAGACTAATCCCATCAACATCAGAATCCACTTGGTGATGACCACCATTGGTAGGTGGACATTCATCAATGAAGCTAACTCGATCAAATAATGCCTCTGAAGAAGGTTTACTTCTTTTGTGAGAATTTCGATCAGTGCTGAGGGTATACCTTGATCCTGGATGTCCACCTTCTACTACACCTTTACCTTAACGCTTTTACTTTGAAAAAATGTGAGAATCCTGATCCAGATGAAAACCTCAATCCACTAGCAGGAAGTGCTGCAATCCCCCGAAATAGCATTCCTGCATCATCTGTTGTTGCAGGACGATCCCCACCTTCTGATTCTTGTGCTGGCTGTGTTGCCCTCCTGAATTTCTCTGGCGTTTCATCATCAGTTGATTTCTAGCTCTCAAAAGTGAGTCAACAGGAAAGCTAATCCCCTTAGACCGTCTAGTCAACTGATACAAATGGGACCATTGCCCCTTTCTAGGTCGGGCTGCTGCTTCTCTACCAATGGGATCACTTGTCCTGTCTATATTTGGCTTATCATAATTACCAGCGTCAGTTCTTCGACGACATCTATATTGCAATCTACGAAATTGGATCCGTTAGGAGGAAGCGCTCTGTGTTGTTAACGGTTTTAATATGTCTGCGAGTCATCGGTTGATCGACCACCTTCCACATGCGGTAGCTGAAGGATCCGGAACCTTCCAGGCTCTGTTTTGAAGGTATTCAGGTTGACTGCTCTCAATTTCAGTCACACCATTCGAAGCCATTAGAGCTATCTTGGAGTTCCAAGGGATGGTAGCACTATAGGCTATAGCGAAACAAATGTAGAGTGCGATCTCCCACAGCGTTTAGACATTCATCCTCTACATGTGAAGAATAAATTAGATCGTCAAAACATTCATATGCTGATCATGAACAATAAACACGAGGGGCCGTACGAAGAGTAAATGGAAAATAATTCCACCCGGGGAGGGGGGCACTAGGAAAATGTAAAATTACAAGCTTAATGGTCAATTCCCTGAGGCAGAAGATGAGGGACACAAAAGAGGGGCACAGTATAGCCTCCGTGTGAATTCAATGCCGCTAAAACCACATGGTAGCAGATTTTGGCAAAAACAACAAACGGATGGCAATTGACGAAAGCATTTGGACCCGAATTCATCACCATGTTGAGCTCGGCAATTACCGATCCACGACTAAAAATGAGAGACGGGTCGAAGAAATGGATAGGATGACGATGAAACCCTTACTCATTTTCCAGATCAAAATTCCGAAGCCAGAAGACTGAACAACCTACTTCTAAGTGAACCAAACACCAAGCAAATGAAACACTTACCAGTACCAAATAGCTGCTCAACACAAGGGAGAGGTTGGAGACCGACCCCAAAGGCAGAGGGAGGAAAACAAAGAAAGAACGGGAAAAGAGAATAAAAAAATCTCTCTAAACCTTTTGTTCGGTGTAGTTAAGAGTTAAGATCCAATAGAATCCGACTGTGAGACGTGTTTCAATAACAGACACTTGTTTGGCAGCGCCGATATCAAAATATCAAACACGAGGTGAAAGCATCAGATTCTACATCTCTACGGAATGCACGCGAACCACTAAAATGTTTCCTTCTCTGCACTAGGCGGGGTTCTACCATCCAAGTTGATGATGCTACAGAAAACTCAATTACTATTCTAATTAAAGTAAATAATACTATATTCAAACCACCCCTTTTTTTTTTAACCACCCCTTTTTTAATACAAGGCCGCCTGCCAATCACTCTTGCATATGTATGGCACGTGGATTGTAATAATGGTAGTAAGATTGTGATTTGTGAAGATTGCTGATCGAAGAAATGTTTTTTTTTAACGACTGTTTACATATTAGAGTAAATTACTAGGAACCCCCTTGAGGATTGGGTATATTACCGTTAACTCCCTTGTATTTATCATAATTATTGGTAACCACCTTGAGGTTACGGTATCTCTGACTATGAGCCCCCGAACTATAACTTCGTTATCAAAATGTTAACTACGAGCTGATCCATCAACTTAATCACATTATTAATGAAATGTTGGACAACAAAACTACTTAATCAACATCGTCTAACTCTACCTCGTCCCAATTCAGATGCATTTTTGAGGTAGGGTTGACGTTTTTCAGACAATAAGAATACTGATTAAGCAGTGTTTTTTGTCCAACATGTCATTAATAATGTGATTAAACTGATGGGTCAGCACGTAGTTAACATTTTGATAACAAAGTTATAGTTCGGGGGCTCGTAGTCAGAGATACCTTAACCTCAAGGTGGTTACCAATAATTATGATAAACACAAGGGGGTTAACGGTAATATACCTAATCCTCAAGGGGGTTCCGAGTAATTTACTCTACATATTAATACTTCTAGACGGGTGTTAAATGTAGGGTTTTAACTTTGAGCTTTGGGCAGGTTAACCTCAACCTAAATCTAATTTGTTCAAATGTTGTGTTAATCTGACCTCAACCTAGAACAAAAATAAGGAATAATTAGTAAGTTTAAAACTTAATTTAATTGGGCCAGCATCTAAGCTGAGGCCCAACTCCAAACTCAATCAATATATTGAGTAAATTACTCAGAACCCCCTTGAGGATTTAGGATATTACAGTTAACCCCCTTGTGTTTATCATAATTACTGGTAACCACCTCGAGGTTAAGGTATCTTTGACTACGAGCCCCCGAACTATAACTCTGTTATCAGAAAATTAACTACGTGTTGACCTATCTGCTTAATCATATTAATTATGCCATGCTGGACAAAAAACACTACTTAATCTGTGTTGTTATTTTCCTAAAAATGTCAACCCTTCCTTGAAAATGCGTCTAAAGTGGGATGAGAGAGAGTTAGATGATGTTGATTAAGCAGTTTTGTTGTAAAGCCTGACATTATTAATGTGATTAAGCTGATAGGTCAACACATAGTTAATTTTCTGATCACAGAGTTATAGTTTGGGGGCTCGTAGTCAAAGATACCTTAACCTTGAGGTGGTTACCAATAATTATGATAAACACAAGGTGGTTAACTGTAATATCCCAAATCCTCAAGGGGGTTCTGAGTAATTTACTCAAAATTAAATGGGTCTTATCAATGGTAAGCTAGAGTCAAAGAAAAGAAAAAACCCGTAGACGAATAAATATGGAGAAACCTAAATCGGGACTTAATAAACAACAAAACTTAAGTAAACTATACACAAGAACTTAGAAAGTTAGACGAAATAAAAGGCGTTACTAAATTTGAGCAACCTTAGAATCCATCTCATACATTCCAGCATTCTTCTTTGGAAAGACCTTAGTAGCAACCCTAGCACCTCCCCATTGGTTGGTCGAATTTGTCAATGTTTCGAGCAACTCTTTCATCAAGGTAATTGGAAGCTCTATGAGACTTCCTCTTGCACAAGTGTCTACCAATAGGCGCTCTAGGGATCTAAATCCTTGTAAAAAGATTACAGCACCACTTTCTCACCCAGACTGTGATGTGGTACTCGTCTTACAATGCCTTTGAACCGCTCCCAAGCCTTAGAAAGAGTCTCACCACTATACTGTTTAAAGTTTGTAATATCATCTCTCATGGACAACATGTGAGACGGTGGAAAGTACTTTGCTAGGAACGTGTTGGCAAGCTTGTTCCAAGAGTTAAGTTAGGAGTCAAGGAATTTAACCACTCTGCAGCTCTGTCCCTCAAGGAAAAAGGAAACACAGTCAACCTTGCTACCTCTTGAGATGTCGGGTTCGAACACGCTCCAACCAATCACAGAAAGGACGTGAGATGAACATTCGGATCTTCTGCAACCGTCCCACTGAACCGTGTCGGATTTAAAACCATCGTGATGTAATGCGTCTTGAATTGCCACTATACTCCCACCAACAGTGCATGGATCACTTTTGGTGATGTGAGTCCCTCCACATTCGGACGGGTGTGGTCATTCTCTTCTGGGACAAGTGTATCACCTGGAGAATCCTTAATAAACACCTCTAGCGCAACTGAAGTATCCAGAACTAACGTCGTTCGAATTCTTCTAGCTAGTCTTTCTATCTCTGGTTTAAGCTCAAATTCAGGACTTCCTACAAAACAAGTCACAAGAATACACTAAATTAGACTGAGAGTAAACAAGATGAAATAAACTTTAAAAAATAAACTCAATTAAATAAAATTAATGACAACTTAAAAGGAAATACTAAAATTAAATGCAATCAAAAGAACAAAACAAACAAAAATTAAACTATTAAAATCAAATTCTACAAACACAAATAAAATAAAATAAACCTAAACAAATCCTAATCCTAAAAATAAAATAACAATTATAATCAGAAATTACAATCAAATAGAATTCAATAAAAATCCTAATTAAATCCATTAATAACATAAAACAAAATAAACTGAAAATAAACAAGAAAATAAATTAAAGAAAAATAAAATAAAGGCTAAACTAAATAACCGTGCCTCCCCAACAACGGTGCCAAAAAGTTGTTGGGGTAAAACCTAATACAGCAAGTGTACAGGTCTTTTGTAGCAGTTTTCCTAAGGTATTCCCTAAGGTTATCAAACCAAGGAGCCAGTGTCTAGTTTAATCTAAATGTGACAGTAAATATTAAGCTGATGAAAACAAATAGTTTAATCTAAATGTGACAGTAAATCCCGGTTTACCACTCCTCCTAAATCCTCGGTTCCCTTCTCAATGTGTTTACCAAATTACAGATTAAAATCCCATTTTAAAAATATTCGAAGTCCGGTCTCCCGCTCAATGAAATCTAATTAACAATTACCAAATCCTAACTCTCATTATGAATTTCCTAATTGGTAACAACTTTAAGAACAATCTAGTTTAATATCCAGTTAGTATTTTAGAGGAATTGTCGTCTCTAAACTAACTGGTATTGTTCCTATAGTTTATTGAATGTCGCAGTTCTCACTTGTAAGCAAACAAACTAATAACTCTAATTGGCCAGATCATCAGAGAATAAGTATAAACAAAGAACAAATACTTAAAATTTGATTAAAATTGGCATATTCACAGAGATAATGGAACCTCGAATTCGGATTACATAGCAAACCAGAATTTTAAAAGTACTACTCATCCACAGACATGTTAATAATGTAAAAGTCTATAAAGAATAGTATTAAAAAGGTAGAACAAGAAGAAACTTTGATTGGGACTCCGTGGTGAAGTCTCTGTCTCGAATCTACAATATGCTCTGCTCAATCTCCCAGGAAAATTGTTAAAATCTCCAAAACTCTCACTCTTTTCAGTCAAAACTAGCAACAATAATGAAAAGTAGTCAAAAACCTAGTTGTGCCCAATATATATCCGTAGCATTGACTCTCCTCTTGTCCAACGAATCTTCCTTATTTTTATCATTAATGTTTTTTATATCTCAAGAGATCTCCGACCCTCTCTATTGTTGGTCCGGGTTTTATATCCAGCATATAAACCCGGACCATGTCTAGAACGCAGAGTTGGATTCTTTCCTGGTATGGTCCGAGTTTATATTCAACATCCAAACCTGGACCATGTCTAAAAGTAGGCAGAAAGTTCACCGAAGATTGGTATAGGTTTATAAACTATGCCACATACATGAACCACCTTAAAAACATAACAGATTGTTCAATGAAGTGCTGGTCTAGGTATATATCCAGGACCAAGACCTGGACCACTTATAAACTAGCTATTTTTCCTTCAAAACTCATCATTTGACTCCCGGTTTGACTTACATTGGTTGACTCAAGTATTAAAGACTTCTTTTAAGCATTTTCTTGAGCGTTTACCCTGAAGAATCAACAAACCAATCATAAGCGACAAATATAACCTTAAATCATAAATAAGAGAAAAAGAAGGGAATTTAAAGTCAAAACGTAGATAATTAAGTATGAATTAGCCTCGTAAACTTAGGCAAATTCTCGATTTATCAGCTTCCCCACACTTAATATTTGCTTGCCCTCAAGCAAATACTGCAACACAAACAAACTGAAATCTTATAGCGGGGAGTTATCAGTTTAGAACCATGCACAAGGAGATCTAAAAATGAAAAACAATCATAGAAAATAATGATCCACACTGCATGTTCAAATAAACAGTGAATTGAGAAATACTTTTCAAAGGCCTAGGACACATAACACAACCACTTGACTCAGATTTCATTCAGGGACTACTCTTCAATTAACTTTTCCACAATCCATTGACGATAAGAGGTAAGAAGTAATATCATATTCCATGTTACCTTTCATCACCATGTACTCATAATCTAGAAAGAATTTGCAATTTTCATTTGAAATTAAGAAGTTTCTTTACCTTTCTAAACAAGCATTAACTTTCATTATTTTTATTCCCTCAGACTTTTCTCCATATGTAACGGTGTTGGGTCTTCTATCACAAATCAGAAGACCTTAGGTAGATGGGTGATTACTCGTCATTTTTTCCTCTAAGCTTTGGCTTAGACCGCCGATAGGGGTGTCAAATAGTATTGGAGCGGAGACATTCGAAGAGCAGTTTCAGATTTAGACCTACAACATTTCATGAGCTCCCCAATTGATAACATCATATTTATAAGAGGGTATAGGAATATTTTCAAGGATGTATTTGAATTTGCTTTTAGGCCCAGTTCTGAGTCAATTTTTATAAGCTAGATGAAGATGCAGGGAGCAAAACGCTAGTATCAGAGCGTCGGATGAGCAGCTGAAAGAATCTAGAGCATTTATTTTGTGGGGTCCATTAAAGAAAATTATTAATCTACCTTGAAACTATCTCTCGAGAATGGGGCCTTAGAATCTGTACACAAGCCCCTCCTCCTCAGATGACGCTGCCACTCTCCTCGCCCTCTCCTCTCTCCCTTAGTCTCCTCTGTCAAACCGCCTCATCTTCTCCCATTAGCCTCAGCCCATGCCCCCCTCTAACCCTTCTCCATCCAAAAAAAAATCACCACCTCCACCCAACACGCCCCTCCCTGTTGAAGCTTCCCGTTAACCTCTCAAACCATATCCCCCCTCCCCCTCTTCCCTTTTTCTTGCCTCAACCGGCCATCAGCAAACCTTCATACCATCAAAACCCTTCGTCACTCGTTGCTGGTTTATCATGAGGAGAGATAGGTTCAAGACATGGAGGAGAGGTCGCATAAAGGCTTGTTGGGAGGAGAAAATTCGCTCGATAAAGTCTGTTCGTGGTTCTCACAATCGTTATTCAAGGCACGAGGGGTTCCCAAGTCAGGAGTCCAATTTCAAATCGTCGGATAGGAATAGTGGATCTTCTGTAGGGTCACGGCATAACAAGAGCAGATTCAAAGGTAACTCTACATCCACAATATTCATTGATAACATTCATAGAGGAGTGTCGGAGTACTATTTGGGAAAAATAGTGAAAAGATTTGCTCGATGAAGTACACTATACATTTGTAGAAAAAGAAGAACTGGGAACCGTAACGCTTGTGCCTCTGTCGATGTTGATAACGTGGGGGATGCCAAAAGGGTTATTGAGGGTATCAAAGGATGAAACATTAACGGGAATAGCCTTTGGGTGAGGATGAAATATCAAGGTCATAAAGCAAAAAGAGAGAAGAAATGTTCCCACCAGTAGCTCTTCGCAGCCTAAGAAGTCAAATTCCTGGGTCTAAAAGGAGCATAGCAATGCTAAATCCAGGCTCTCTATAAAGGTTCAAGCAGACAAAGGGATGAAGACATGTCTGTCCAAATGCGCGGTTACCACTCTCCAAGAGGATAAGAGTCCAAAGGAAGCTATGGAGTTCCTTCTTAGTCGGTGGCCTAATATCACAGGGGTACTAGCTTTCTCAAGGAGAAAATTCCTCATGCTTTTCAATCCGACACATGAAGCTAAAGAAGTTGTTGACCAGGCACATTTAGAGGGTAAGGGACCTAGAGGGATGGAAGTTCGTCATTGGGAATGAGATGACCAAGTGGAGAAGCGGAAGATGTGGGTTGTCATACGTGGAATTCCTCTTCATCCTGGAATTAGGTTAATGTGCGCAAGATTGCTCAAACAGTAGGTGATGTCATTAGGATAGAGGAAGAAGAAAACCAATTTGTGAAGAATGCTGAAATTCGTGTCCATATAGAAACTTTGATGCTCCACATGATAAACTGGAAAATTGCAGTTAATGTTGAGGGTTGTAACTTTCCCATGTCCATAGTTGAAGTTGGTGATGTGGGAATTATCCATAAGGGCATAGACACTACCGAGAGTAGTGTGCAAATGCTGCTCGAAGTGCATACCGATGGTCAACGTAGGGTTAATAGTTGTGACCATACACAAAACGATAATGGAGGAGATTTTTTGTGCTCAGTTGCCTCCCTAGGCAGCTCTATTGAGGACAAGGGATGCGAGTCCCAAGATAATTCTCCTCCCGGTGATAAGTCCCCAACAAGATCATTGTGTTGCCTTAAATATGTAGATGATGCGGCGCGCTCCCCCCTCGATTATAGTTTGGAGAGAAAGGCAGACGAGGACAAAACCCGCATCGTGACAGATGAGGCAGAAGTGGTGCCTGTTGTTGGGTTAGGTGATGATGTTGGGTCGAGGCAAGAGGAAACGGGAGATTGTGTTTCCGAGACCGATGTTGAGGCACGTGATCCACTGGGCGGCTGTCCCTCCCTTAGGGAATTGAATAATCAGTCTCCAGAGAAAAGTGAGTCGAGATGTGACTCGAATTCATCCCCAAAAATCATAGACACACCTTTAGAGCAATAATCAAGAGATAATGAAGGGATAAATCTATGTGTCGAGCTATTCCATAATGCCCCACCAAAAAATCAATCAAGGACTCCAACTCCAGCAAGGGATGAAAAAGGTAAAATCATCAACCCAAATGCAGAAGCAGATGAATGCATCAAGCTATTGTTGCAATTAGGTTGCGAAGTGCCGAATCCCTCCCAAACTAAAGCTAATATTCTCAGCCAAATCTAAGTGCATCTAAGTAGCTAAGAGGCACAAGATGGAGATTTCCTTGAGCTTAAGAGGTTTGGGTCCAAATATGGAAGTCTCGATCAGGAGGGATATTAGGATTGTGGGTTTAGGAAGACCTGAGTTTTCGATAGCAGTGATGGGAGCAAGCGGGTTGTAGGTTAACTCCTAGTCACGGGTAGATGGTTTTTCAAGTTCCATTTATTTGTGTTTGCTCATTCGGCCTAAGGATATGTGTCTTTTGATAATGTAGCAGTTTGGTTGCTTTGTGACAGAAAGTTATGGGCACTTTGATTCTCAGTTATCTTCTTGGGATGTTTTTTTTGTTGATTTTGGGTTATTTCCCATAGCTCGATGTTTAGGTTTGTACTTGGACATGGTGGGTACTCTTTTCCTCCTCAATATTTTTTCCCATTGGGTTATATTTGAGAAGGTTTTAATGAGGTCCATTACACCGGTCCACCTGTTTATCAAGAGTTTTTATTAATATAATGGCTATAAGCCCAAATTATCAAAAAAAGGTAGATGGGTGATGAAGCACCCCAAGGACTTAATTACCAAATGGATGAGGCTTGTTTTGGGCTAAAAATTTGATCATAGGAGTACCTTGTCTTTGAACTTTCCTTTCTTTCATTCAAGAATCATTTCCAAAGTCCCCAAGTAAATCAAGGACAACTAGTCACACTAATAGTCTTATCTTTTCGATGAAGAAACATAAAAGCATTTACCAAAACTATACATACAAGCAGTGCAACCAGAATTTTCACAACTATTATTCAGTTTTGATCCCGAGAAGAAATTAATGCTACTTGTACGGCGTTCCAAACTAACCTATCCAACCACTGAATAAGACCAAAGTACGTTATGAAACAAAATTTTTTTTGAGGTCCAAAAAAAATCAGTAAGAATTGCACATTTTAATGTAATGGAACATGAGCATGTGCGATTCCCTTCCCCACACTTAAAATTAAGCAATGTCCTCATTGCTTCATGGTAATACCCAGGAAAGAGGAAAAACACAACATCGACAGAAAACAATGTTCAAAGAAAAATAAAAGTTACAAAATTATGCCCCGGGGTATGGTGAGGACAACGTCCCTACACTTAGGCAAGAACATCAGGGTGTTGAATTCTGGTGAAATTTCGCCAGAGTCTCCTTTGTTTCTCTTAAAACCTCACACACATCGGATTTAGACGTGTACCTTAATCAATAAAACCAGTGGCCAATAGAGGCTTGCATAAGTATTAAAGGCACAATAAAACTAAACCAGAATAGTTATGAAGTACATCCAAAATTTTAATACATAATCCGATTCCAAAAGAAAATAAACAAAAACAAAAAGAAAAACTGTAAATGAAACTAAGAAGAAATGACTAAGAAAGAAAAACAAAAGAAATAAAAATAAATAAAAGACAAACTCAACAGTGATGTGGCCTAAGGTGGTGTAAGTTGTGGATGCGACCCATGAGGAAGACATCACATCTCCATGCGTGCAAAACGGGCATCATAGGCATCCATCTTGGCGTCTTGAGCAGCCTGACGAGCCTCATAAGCGGACTGGTGCTCCTCCAAAGAAGTAATGCGTGCCCCGTAGCCATGGACATGCGTAGTCATCTTAGCTAAGCATGGATCTACCCTCGTCATATACTGGTTAAAACCATTGAAATGAGTCGTGCACACCCCCTGCCAAGCTGAGAACTGTGTTGTCATATCCTCGTATCCCGGAGTCGGGCCTGCAGTAGGCATGGGAACCTCAGGAGTCAGGACCAGCAACAGCATCTTGAACCTCAGAGGGTTCGGCCTCACCGACACCAGAAGACCGAGCAGCTCTCTCTCCAGGTCGGGCACGACGACGCTTGATCCATGACCCCTAGTCTTCTTCCACTGGAAGTGGTGCATCGCTGACATAACTATGGGAGAACAGGGATGCTAAGGCTGCTCATCTAAAATCAACTCTTGCCTGCTCCAAAAGGTACTGTATAAAACACTGATAGGCGAGAGAGGTTGTACTCTCGACATCCATGATCCGTGAAATCATCGTCCAAGAGAGTGCGTAAAGTAGCAGTCCATCGTATTAAGATTCGCGCACTCTCTAGGACGGACATTATGCATTAAAATAGCCAAAATTAGACGCTCAGTCTGGGTCTGTAACTTATCCCCCATGACTACTTGCTTAACCCTAGTAGATCGTCTTTGATGGTTCTGCACATCCGGGTTATTAACTACTAAGCTCATGTAATGCTCTTTTAGCCTCTTCAAATCAATATCCCTAATGTTCACAATCTCTTGTGGAGCACCGATCAAAATAGCAGACACTTCAAATTAATCAGCAGTGTGCAAATGCTTTAAAAATATAACTTTCCCTTTTACTGTGGAGCGAATAACCTCATCATTATCAACCTTCACAACATTGGCATAAAACAATTTCACCTTTCATGGATAATAAGAACCCCCATGATTCAACAGTTACCCCAACCTTTCGATCCAAACAAAAGTATCCAAACCGAATTCAACAATTAGGGTGGGCAAACTAACCTTTCCGGAATAATTTTCTGGTCCTTGACATTGTACCAATCAACAAAAGCCTCACTGATGAAATCCAATCTCTGCGTCTCTCGGAATTAACTATTTGACCCGCTGCAGGCATTGCAGATGAGAATGCTTCATAAGTTGATCTTCGGGCACATTTTGGAGCCATTTTGTTCTGTGTCACAGACTGACTTCAAACTAGGACCATTTTGTTTTTTCTTTTCTTTGGCTGCCAAAGGGAAAGATGGAACTAGACTGTGAAGGTGGTATGTGGGGGTGGTCGGTGAATTGAAAAAGCTTGACTAATTGTTGTGGTGTTGGTCGGAAATAAAATGGGTGGAGTTGGTGTTGAATGACAATGGTTGTGACTAAGGAAGGTGGTGGTCAACTGGGATGGTGGCTGCTCTCTGTAGTGGCGAGTAAAGATGAAAACGGTGTAGGCCGGTGGGTGGTGGTCAAGAATAGAGAAGGCAAGTGGTGGTGGTTGTCAAACGGGAAAATTGAACAGGACAAAGGAGGGAGAAGGAAGAGAATGAATGTGGATGAGGTGGCAAGTGGTATAGGCTGGCGAAACTAGTAGATGGTGGTGGTTACAAAAGTAGGGGCGACGACTAGGGATTAAGGTGGTGGAGAATGGGAGTAGGGGCAACGGCTAAAGATGAAGAAGGCGATGGTCAAGGGTGGTTGGAAGCGAAGATAGTAGATAAGGTTGGGAAAGAAAATTAGGTCAGGATTTTTGTTTATGTAACTTACGTGGTCCGGGTTTAAAATCAGTGTGCAAACTCGGACCACCCATTTGATAAGCCAGAGAGTTATGCGAACAATTGGTCCGGGTTCATAAGTTCGTACATAAACCTGAACCACCCTCGAATTTCGACAAAAAGGTGACCCAGCTTTTGGTTCAAGTTTTTCTTCTTATAAACAAACCTAGATCACCCTAAAATAACATTAGAATGTTGTCCATGTTCTTGGTCCAGCTTTTCCCTCTAGGACACAAACCCAGACCACCCTCAAAATTGGTCAGCAAGTGCGCCATAATTGTGGTCCGGGTTTGTTTTCCAGCATACAAACCTAGACCATCCTTAGCAATGGTCAGAATCTCAGTTTTTTCTACAGATTTCCACTTAAACTCTTCTATCTACCTCAAAACAGTAAAAACACTAAATAAACACACATCTAACAAACACATTAGCATAAATAATAAATATGAAAAACAATTAAACTTACGAGAAAATGAAAAACGGAAACCGAAAAACTAATGAAATTGGGTTGCCTTGGAGTTAGCTGTCCCTCTTTATGGTCTTTGGCTATACACAACCACATCTCTCATGCATCAGACGAAATAAACGGACACAATACATCAAATGGTTCGACAAACTCATGCAGACTTATACATCCATAGAAGCAACTAGCTCACGACAAAAGTATAGCTCATTAATGTGCAAGATAACAAGATAAGTCATGGCTATTAAGAAACATTCATTATGTAGCCATAATGAAGACTTAGAGAGCATTTATGGAGCATTTATGAGGCAGAAAAGATCAGGCAAGTAGAGAGTGCAAGTGGTGACCGACCACCTTAATGCTTTCCTCCGACGTGTCCAATTACAAGGCGACACGTGTCTTGATGGCTCCAGGTCAAGTTGAAGAAGAACCTACATTCGAGCGTGGCTATTTTGCTAGGGATAAAGAAGCAAACGGCTCCTAGAGTCTAGGAGGTTGTTGGCTATCTGTTATCCATCTTAACTTACTTGTATAAATACGATGTATAAGGTCTTATGTAAGATAACTTGGTCATATACGAAAAGAGAGATAACTAGAGCAAGTGTGAGTCCGACTAAGTGTGTGTAAGTACTAGGAAGTTGGTGAGCTGGATAGGGCAGGGTCTGAGAGGTAATACTTTGTGTATTTGATATACTGATCAGTCAGGGAACAGTTAGGGAACTATAGACCTGCTGTCAAGAGAGGGTAGAAGACTTTGGGATAAAGTCCTAAACTATCCCGGAGTCCGTAGGTAGAGCGAGGGAGAATGAGTGAATTTCTGTGTGTAAAATCTCAATCAAAAAGGAGTTTCCAGTTTGAGTTTATCAAGTGCCTTCCTCAACTATCAAGCAGATCACATAGGATAACAATACATCCGCGATCAATCGGGGAGGCATCAGGAGCACCAGCCAGTCTTAATTAGTATCAGAGTAGGTCTCTTCTAGAAAGCTAACTGCTTTGGAAGAGGATCAAAATGTCTCATTCAAACCTACTGGCGTCAGAAGAAGGTTCTGCACCAAATCGATCACCATTTTTCAATGGAGACAACTACACTCACTGGAATAACAAGATGGAGTTTCATATCAAGTCTGATGATCCAAGGATGTGGAGGGCTCACATGGTGAATACATCTTCCAAAACACTCAAGAACAAGATATATCAATCGACAACATGACAGATGATCAAATTAAGAAGCTGATATTCAACGCACGAGCAGAAAGAATACTACATTGTGCATTACTACATGAGTAGTACTCCAAGGTAGCCTCAGCTAAAATAGCCAAGGAAATTTAGGAAACTCTTGAAGTCACATATGAAGGAAATGACAAGATTAAGAAGAATCGCATTGAACTATTGCTTACTCATTGGGATATGTTCAAAAAGGAAGAAAAAGAGAGCATCTCTGAAATGCATACTAGGTTCACCAAGCTGATCAATGAAATGCTTGAGCTTGGAAGAACTATCTCAAATGCGGATCAAATTCAAAAATTCGTCAGATCACTTCTGTTGGAACCCAAGGTTTTGCTGATAATGACAACAGAGTAAGTCTGGTGACAGAAGAAATATCACTGGTTATAGCATCAGAGCAAGTCTAGGGCGATGAACGAGTCTGACTGCGGAAGGAGTCGTTCTACGACACAAGATTCTCATGGAAAGTTCTAGAAGCTTAAAGACGACCTTCTACTGTCAGAATGTGGAGAAAAACATGGAAAAAACTGTCACACACGTTCACATATGATCAGGCCCGAAAATCAAGGCGGTCAAGGGTATAGAGCGCCAGAACGAGTCCCTCTGCAGAGTAGTTACGACAATTTCGGAGTATGCTTGACCAAGAGGACGTGGAGCACTATCCTGAACGTTATGGCTACTAAATAGGAGCAGTTACTTTGGATATTATCACTATTTAAGCCGGTAGAAGTCATTTGTAATACTTGGAGCTTTCACTTCCACATTTCGAGAGAGAGAGATCATTTTCGAGAGATCTAAGTGAGACTTAGTCAATCAGCTTAAGTATTTATTACCTAGATAGCACACATAAAACACTCCCCTTTACTCCTTGTTACGCATTGATTAAAGCCGAGAGTAGAGCGAGTGTTGGATGAGACAGAGTACCTCTGTCGAATCCCAAGATAGGAAGCTAGGTTGTAATTCACATTGAATTTCAATACAAGCAGAATCCTATCTTGTCAATTTTACACAAAAAGCTTCTGCGTTATTATTTTCCGTAAACACTTGTTCTTCAAGCAGAGTTGGTCTGAGACTAACACCTCAGACCTACTCGGTCAGCACCCCGATCCTATCAAGTGGTATCAGAGCCTGCGTGAAATACCCCAAATCTAATTAATACCTTTAAACTTTTAAATAATGAAGAATTGATCTAGAAACAGATCATTTTAGTTACGCATGCTAATCTATGCATGCAAACGTTACATAAATTAATATTATTACGCGTGCACATGCAAACTCACGCATGCAAACGTCACAAGAAACAGTCGTTTTACCATAAACGCTAGCTGGTGTAATATTACTAAAAGTATTAACGTACTCGTACAAACGCTTATGTACGATTATTAACAAGGACTAAACTCCTTACATAACTAGCTCGAAAGAGAGAGCATCAACAAGGAAGATTAATACGAACGTGTATACAAATGAGCAACGTAAATATTTTACGATGGCTTAAGCATTTATAAAGGCTGAAATAAATTGATATACACATTTAAACAATGTAACAACTTATGTTACATAACCTTAATATTTAAGATATATAATAAATACTTAGGAAATGTTATAACATTAAATATAACACAAGGTTTACAAGTCCAAAAATCTGGACATTAATGCTGATTTTATATGGCATATTTGGACTTGTTTTTACACATTTTGACTTAGTAAAATAATTAACTACCTAATATACCTACCTTATACATATGTGTACATTATTAAGACAAATATATATATATACATATACATATAACATGTAACCTACCATATACTATACGGTAGTACATATATACTCATAATCAAATTAAAGCATGTGAGGTATCTCATGCTATACGGTAATATATATAAGCTTATCACCAAGAGATTGAATCTGTAGCTTATATTAGTAGTTAAGAAATTAATAACCATAGCTAAATTAATAACCAGCCGGTATATACTTGTATTAATCAAACCAAATATAAGCTGCAACACATATGTCACTACCCTTACGTATATATACTTGATTAAACAACAATAAAAAAACTGTGGCTAGTATGTACTAACCGCTAAGGCTTTATATACTAATCAAATAAAACTAAATCTGAAGCATACCAACCATCATTATAAACTCATACAATACGGTGGCATATAATTAAACAATACCATGCAAACCGGTAGTATGCTTGTACACCTAATAAACAAAAAAATCTGTAGCCTAATCACATAACAACCGGTTAAATATATGAGTAGATCACATGACGTAAAGTACATGATCAACATATAAACTCCCTCACCCATTATACAATATTAATACAAGAATTAAACCCACCATAACAACCCCCATTACCGAAAACCTGCATAAAGATAAGAGAAGATTAGCTTTTGAAAAAGAAGTGTATTAATTGAGCAAAATAGATCTAGATCTATACATGCAATCAAAGGATATATTAAACAACACAAAGTCACAATACTCAGCTACTCACCACCACATTACCGAGACAAAGAAGGCACATATGTGCTGAATTAACGATCAAAAGAATTATTATACACATACCTAACTCACCTAATATTATTTTATCCTCATGACTCATTCAGCCACTCTTGGTCACCACCATTGCCGAAAAACAAGGCTGGGAATGAAGACTTTTGGGGCCTAAAAACAAAAGCAATTAATAAATAAAATCCCTATATAATATGCCAAATTAATGCATTGACAATTAACAAAACAAACTCCTCATTTCTAGCTAGATCACACGACACTCTTGCCTTCAATTCCTTACTCCCAACCAGTTATACAAGCTCTCCTCTCCTCTCTTCTCTTCATCTTCTTCCTTGAGTTTCAAGCTCCATTAATGGAGGACTGACTTTAAACTCCATCTTATGTCAAAATTCCTAGCTAATTCTACAAAGCAAGAATCAAGTAGCAGATCAGTCCAAGAGGTCTGAGTTCGGGAGAGATTCTGGAATTTTCCGTAAGTTATCTCGAAATTTTCCCAACATCAAACTTGTTCCTCTTTGAATTAGCTTTCCACCCATATAAAGATATTGAATTTTCATGGTATATTCAGTTCTGGGTGAACAAAAGAAGGCGAAGTGGTTTGCAGCAGTGAATCTGTTCAATAGGCCTCAGTTCGGGAGTTATTCTGAATTTTCCGTTAGTTTTCCTCCTTTTCCCCGTTTTTCAACACCAAAGTTGTTCCTCTTTGAATTACCTTTCCAACCATATAAAGATCATTAGTTTTCGTGGTCATTTTAGTTCTGGGTGACAAAAACCGCAGAGAGTGCGCAATCTGGAAATTTCGATAAGATATGGTGATCCGTATCTTCCTCCATATGGTGTTTATAATTAGTGCCGAATTTAAGTAAGGAAAATACCTAAGGTAATACCTTGAAATCATCTTATAATCTTACTTAAGATATGTGTTAAGATCTAACTCCTAAACCCCTTCTCTTCATGTATGTAAACCGAAATTGGAAGCTACAATTTCCATTGAAGGAAGCTTGGGAATTCAAGAGGAGCTTAAGTTCTAAAATCATACAAGGTTAAAGAGTAAGTTCTAATACTAGATCTACTATGTTCAAGCTTATTTTAAGCTTTTAAATGTTGTATAAAAATTATGTATACTACCTCCTATAATTAAAGCCGAAAATGACATGTAAAGATATCAAGAAAATTACTTGTAACATACAAGGTAAAATTATTACCTTAAGATGTAAATTTTATGTCACAAAATTTAATTATGATGCATATATATTAAAGCCGAATATCTAGGAGTAAATTGCTTAATTTAAGCTTATAATTATTCTAAAAAACATAATTTGTTGAAGTGTTATATGGCTATACATTTATATATAATTATAAGATAAAAATCAAGTTTTAAAACCATATGGTACATTAATGTTATAGCCGAATGCAAATGGTTGTAAATGGGTTTTAATGACCTAAATATGATTATAAACATATAATATAAACTTTTGGTGAATTAAAAATAATTACTAGTGTTTCAATGACTAGTTAATTAAGTTATGGGGTTAAATTGTAATTTTTGAAAAGTTAGGGGTACCAAATGTGATTGCCGAGAGTTATGCATTTAATTTGGTAAATTTTGATATAATATAAAGTATAAACATATTATGAATTTTGGAGAATTTAAACAAGTGGTTAAGTGTTAAAATAACAATTTATAAAGTTTGGGGGTCATTTTGTAAATTCTGTAAAATAAAGTGCCCAACCGAGAATTATAATGTTTTCTAGGTATATTAATGTATTAAATATAAAAATAGTCCTTGGTCAAAGTGTTGACCAAAACTTTGGGTTAAAATGATTTTGACATGAAATAATAAGTTTATAAAGTTTTGGAGTGAATATGTAATTATAAGAGTTTAAATATAAAACCAGATTTTATAAGGGGGCGAATTCACAATTTGTGGAAATATAAGTGTCCACTTGGTTATTAAGGAAAGTAAATATTAAAACTATAGTTTAAGGGGAATATATAATTTATATAAAGTTTTGGGGTTAAAATGTAATTATAAAAGTAATTTGTCAAAACCGAAGGTTAAGGGTTGAATTGGTAATTATAAAAGTTATGTGTTCAAATAATAAATACCAAATTTTTAGAGGTGGTTAGTGAATTAATTAATTAAGGAAATAAAACTATGAAATATAATGTATTTTGGAGTATAATGTAAAGTTTATGAAATAAAAGAGGTTATAATATAATAACCGAAAAGTATGATGTATTTATTGGGATTAAAAATAATTGTAGATCCTATACGGATATTTAGAAGATTTAGAAAAGGAAATTATGATTTAAGGATTTATGAAATTAAAACTATATGATATACTAGTACAAGTAATTTACTTGTAAAAGGAATAATATTATTTGGGGTTAGTTGTAATTAATAAAAGATATGAGAATAATATGTCCATGGGTGACATGTGAATATAATTTGAGAATTTATTAAGTGGTTATGTCATTTAGACAATTATATATATGTATCATAAATAATACATGTACATAAAACTTATACAGTTAAGATTTCCAAATAAAACAAAAGGAAATGAATATAAGGAATTATGGTATTTAAACTATGGGCTACATAGCTATAAGGGATTTAATTATAACCAATTAATATTTAATGTGATTAAGTGGAGAATAATAAAGAGATTATAAAAATAATATGTCCACGCATGACATATAAATATAATTGAGAAATTATAAATTTGTTATGTCGATTAGACAATTATAACCATGTAACATAAATAGTACATGAATATATAAGTATATATATATACACATTAAAGGATTTAGAAATAAATCACAAGGAGTAACAAATAAGTTATACATCCAATCATAAGGTAATTAAAAGGAATTACCACACAATATAAGTTTTAGAAATTAAGGCTAAATGTTTTGGAAATATATATAAATACCTTAATTAATAATAAGGATAAAAGGTTAAAGAAAACTACCTGAGTATAAAGAAATAAACCTCACATGAAATAACGAATATAAGATCGTTTCATGAATCAGTAAAATTATTATACGATACAAATTAACACTCTCAGTTAATCTTATTCTAGGACATTGTTTGACCAGACGTTGACCGGGAACTAAACAAGTACAGTCTACGGTGAACGGTATGGAATTCTTGCAGTCTGCTTTCTACCGGATTACACCGGCTTGTGTGCTATCTGTTGTTTGAATTAACGACCAAGATGATTGTATGTAAAATGTTGCATTACTCTTGTGCACTGTTGTGTTATTCTATGTGCGTGATGTTGCTAACTGTAACGTGTATGTTCAACGCATACAACACTACATTACCAGTGGATTAAATACCTGCGCTTTATTATACCGAGAACGTGTACTCAAGTTTCTCACTAACTTCACTTTATAATAAACGTCGTTGTCCTAAACGTGACAACTGACAATATACATTGTGTTCTTGTTTAACGTCCTTGAGTGACATTTAACGATTCTATGATACGAGAACGAGGAGCCCAGTTGGATCTGGCCATGCATGCTACGGGAGCTGTACCAGTCACAGGTCGTCTCCAATTCAATTTACGTCGCGACGGGAGTTTTGGGTGCACTATATCACTCACCGGCTGCGTACCGGAACAATTCAAGTTGGGAGGAAGACTCTATTCCTCTCGAGGGTTCGATTCCCACCTCTTTTAAGTACAGGAGTTATCTACGTTATCTTATGAGGGACTAATTACCCACCAATTTGTACGAGAGTCCCATCTCGTCTAAGGGTTTATCATACCCGACCATCTTACTCCATGAAGGAGTTTAACGAGGTCACTATACCTCCACTTGAAATACCCCAAACCTTGGTATGTTGTGTGAATGTTAAAATATGGTATTTAATGGCTAAAAAGTGCCTTAGAAACATAAATGAACCATTTAAACCATGGTAAAACACAATCAAACACTAAGACACGGTTTGAGCAAAAGCATGCTCTAAGCTTGAAGTGAACTTGGTTAGGACCCAAAGAGCCTACCAAGACTTGATAATATTTAATTATGACTTTATAAGGCTAATTAAGTCCTTAGGAAACTTTGGTAGACAATGAAACCAAACAAAACACAAATAGGTACCTTAAAGTCAATAAGAGCAAAAATGTGCTCTAAGCTTGGGATAAATTTGTAAAAGACCTAATGGTCATACCTATACCTTATAAATATGTTAATGAACATATTAAATCAATTACCAAAGAAAACCAAGCTTGAAAACAAGTTAAAACACAAAATGTGCTTTAAGGAGTCTTAAAGCACGTTTTTGAAAAATTGTCTTGTAAATGAGTTTTGAATGGCTAAATGTCCATCATCACTTTTAATTAGTATGTGTACTATATAGTATCACATTTGGGAGTCTATATCAATGGGAAATCAAAAATTTCACATCTATGTGCCTTGTTTTAGTGAATAGTAACTCTAATAAGCTAGTTTGTAACATATGATGTTATAAGTAATTAAATGAGTCAATAAAGACTATTATACCCCTAGACTACTAATGGGGGCCGGTTTTTATGAGGTGAGTCATCACCTTGTAAGTTAACAAAACAAATAACTAATGATAAAGCAAGTTACTATTGCTTTATTACATAATATCTCTTAAAAAGGCAAACCTATCTTCATTCTCTCTTTTCTTCTTGCATTCCCACGGTTCCAACTCTATCTTCTTCCTCTCATTCACGTTTTCTACAGCAACACCAACACCACCATTATTCTCCATCTTTGAATGCTTGTATCTCCTAGCTCACTTGGCCAAATGAAATTCCAAGACCACCACTCTTCTAGTTGGAGCAAGCTCTACACTTCTACCTTTTCAAATCTTCAAGAACTCAATTTCGGTGCCAAGGAGATTCACCATTGAAGGAGCTTGAGCTCACCTTTTCACATATTATTGGTCTCCTTTGCTTCTAGGTAAGGAATCTCAAAGAAAAATCAAGTTTCCTCCATGTTTTGTGTGTGACCGAAAATACTCATTGATGGATCTCTTTGTGTGACTTTGTTCTAGCTTCATTCCAATCTCTTATGGACTAGGTGGAGTCCTCTCTTCATAGATATTCAAACTCCCTTCAAAGATCAAGGTAAAACAACTACATAAGTGTTTTTGAAATAATGTAAACCTAGGGTTTACAATGAGATGAAGCATAAGCTTATATACTCATTTCAATGTTGGTATATTGTTTAGTAGTTGACAAGGAATGAAATGCCTTACCGGTTTTATGAGAAACAAGAAAGAATTTGGGTGGGAAAAAAAGGTAATATACTAACCAAATGTGGTTTAATGCCTTAGGAGAAATGAGCTTATAATGCTTGTTAAAACTACCTAAAGAGCAAATGGTGAATGACTTAGTAAAGTGTTCTCAAGGAGACTAGTAAAGGAACATATGTCTTGGTGTGTGTAATCGCAGGTCAAAGGCTTATATATTGTGGAAATTCAGTGTTTAAGGTTTGTAATTTAAGGGCCTAAGAGCCATGTTATTTAAGCCTAAGTGCCAAGCAATTTAAATTGAGCACTATATTGTGATGTAGTGTAAATTTGGTGAAGTCTCGTGTGTGATGGTGTTCTTGATGGATTTAGGTGTTCTTGAATGTTTAATGGTGGAAACAATGTGCTTTGGTGTAACAAAATGCTAGGAGAACCTATGTCGAAATTTAGGAAATGCATAAGGAGTTCAAGATGTTTTAAAAGAATTTTGATGAACTAGGAAGTGTTCTAGAGTGTATTAAGGACTTAGGCATGATCTTGAGGTTCTAGTACGTACCAAAGTCATTTTGGACTTAGTTAAAGACTTAGGCAAACTTTGGTAAATTGAGGAGAAAGTGTAAGCTTGGAAAGAGGAATTGTAAGAGTGACATAAGGAGTTTTGTTTTGTAAGAAAGGATGTTTGGATGATGATGTTTGTGTGGAAGATATGTCTTGGTATAATGGTTAGAATAGGCATGAAACATCACTTAGAAACCTAAGGAGAAGATACTATAAGTGTTAAAGGCTTTGGAGGAATTTGGTTAAGTGTTTAAAGACTTGGAGATTGAATGTTTTGCCGTGTCCGAACTTCCGTCCGGACATGGAAGTTCGGACAGGCTCAGTTGGGTAAAGGATTTTCCCACTCTCGAACTGTGTCCGAACTTGGGAAGTCCGGACACTAGTTCGGACGTGACTGTTTCTACCTGGGATTTACTCTCGAACTGTGTCCGAACTTGGGAAGTCCGGACCAAGTTCGGACGTGTGTATGGGTTTCAGTATTAGGTCGCGGCTTGCGTCCGAACTTGGAGGTTCGGACACAAGTTCGGACAAGGTGTTGTATGGGCCAAAACATTTGTTTAAGGTATGGAAATGGTGTGTAATGATGGGGATTGATGGTTAATGATGTTTGAGGTTGTTAAGGACATGTTAGGTGAGTTTTAATGACAATTAAGTGGGTAAAAGTTGTATCAAAATGTAAAAGTAAAACTAGTTAAAATGTAAAGTTATGTAACTAAGTTAACAAGGAAAGTCATAAGCATTAGACATTAAATAATCAAGCGACCGCGATGTTAATAAAAACACATGTGATGTTAACAGTTGTTCGAGAATTGCTCGAGGAACATAAGTGGGCGTGGTAAAGTGGACTCCGGTGACAGGTATGGTTTTCTTGCAACCTGTGTCCTACCGGATTACACCGGCTTGTATGCCAATATGTTTTTCTGAGTGTTTGCCACCTGGTAAGATTAAAACATGTAATGAGTTTATAGTAATTCATTTATGTGGCGAATTTGGCCTCCGATACCATTTAACCTCAAATATGTGTTAAACCTTAGCTAACCAAATCTAGGAACACATGAGTGATCGGTATTCGGAGTTAACGGCCCAAACCTTGGGAACGTTCTAACCACGGCTATGTGTGAGTTAGATGGATATTGTGTTGTTGTATGCAGGTGTGTGAACCTCCTTGTGTGCTTAACTCGGTTATGATACCGCATGGTGTGTGGATGTGGTAGGCTCCATAATGGATCTCTAACTACTTATTTATAAGTATATTGTACTAATGGGGGGTGAGGAGTCCGGTTGTTCCGGCCACGCGTGTGATGGACGGGAGTCGATGTCATATCCGGTTCGGCTCTCTTGGTGTATGTATAGGTTGTATTCCAATTTGGTTTCTACCTTCCCTTAGCTTATCCAAAGCTAATTACTGACTCACGTCGGGCCACAGGGGCATACGAATGTTATTTCGGTGTGCTTGGGATTACTATATCCGACACCTTGGGTTTAAGTTAACCGTTCGATATAACTGGACGGTAACGAGGTTGGTAACGAGCTTAACATGAGATTGGCATTAATCTCTAGGCTCACTATGTATACTAACTATGGTGGAAGGTTCCTTGTGTGAACCGACCTTATGATGTTTTGTGTTGATTATTGTGCTAGGCAACTTCCCTTGCTATGCTATGGTATGTATACGTTAGGTGTTTAAAATGAATGCGATATTATCATGTGTACGTCGAAACAAGAAAGGTGTTGTTATGTTTTTGTTATGTGAGGGATGAGATATGTTGTAGGATATGGAGTGTGTGGATCATGGAAATGAATCCCAGTTTGTGACAAGAGGCGTTTAAGGATGACCCGATTAATGGGTACGTGTCGTTCATTAAGGAAGTAGCTCCGTTTTAGAGGAGAGCCACTCTAGGGTTAAAGGAATCATTGGATGATTTGTTAAGTGTGGATGTGTTGGATATATGTTGAGCCCTATTGTTGGGTGTATGCAAAGTGTTGTGTGTTTATGGTTTGTATGCATGATTTAAATATAATCAACTGCATGCTAAGACGACAATTAGTTGTGCGTGGCCCGGTAGCATGTGGGCTGCGGGATTACCATACCAGCAAAGGTGCTGAGCCCCTTGGGGCCACCCTTTCTCTCCTTTTCTATTTCAGGTACAAGGAGCTGGAAGCCGTTCGAGAGTAGGACGGGGTAGATGTTTATACATGGGTAGCCATTTAAATGGCGTAAGCATTGTAGGCGTAGTAAGACCGAAATTGTTATCGGCATTAGTTTGTAAATACTCGGTACGGTTGGAATGTATAAAGTATATGGGTTGTTGTTAAGGGAAGCAATTGTAACGTGTAGTTGCTCAAGAATCTAGTCCATCAGACCGATACAAAGTACATGTATTAGCCTTGTTAGCCACGTGGGTGGTTAACGGCGTGTAACACCATTGAAATAAGTAATGTGATGAGTTGAATTTTCCGCTGCAGTTTGATGTTATGTGTACGGTGGTAGTTGGGGTGTTACAAAAAGTGGTATCAGAGCGAAGTATCGCTCTGATGACTGAATTACCGAGCTTAGGAAGTACCGAGTTAGGATTTAAGTACTCTGGGTTAAGGGTTGAGTGATAGCGTGAGAGATACGCTAGATAAGAGCTACCAGTGAATACTGGAAACCTACAGTATCCTTCCCGCCCTCCACAATCCCTACTTTATAACTTGGGAAAGAACGCCAGAGAGATGGAAGTCCACTCATACTCGGGAATACCCGATCTGGCTGTTATTAAATACCTTTAGGGTACGGAGAACCTGTCATGCGGTAGATCCCGAAAACTGGGAATCCCGGAGACGGTCTCGATCTGAACAATGTTAACCGCATTTAATAGCGAAGAATGAAGGATTTTGTGTATAAGAGAATAGAATTTCCGACAACCTGGGTCGACATGCTGAGCAGTCGAGAACAACCAGCTTGCAACGCACCAACCGTGCAACAGGCAAGAAATGGATTAATAAAACCCGAGACGAGTGTCTACGGGACCACAGTTGATAAGTAATACACCAACGGTATACCAACCGACAAAGGAACTACAACGTAGTACCCAAACAAGAGACAAGTCTCAGTAACCACGACAAATACGTGGAACGGGCCACGAAGACGAAACAATATGAAAGAAAAAGGGGTCTCCCAGAATGGGAAACACCCTAGTTGATGATCGTCATGTGAAGACAGTGAGAAGTCACCTAGAGGAGTCATTATCAAGATTGTAAGATCAGTAAGGGCCAACAGGCCACTGATGACAGTGCGGATAAAAACAATACCACAACCGGTATGTGTTAAACCGATAGCCAGTTAGCATGGCGCACTTGCCATAGCAAGTGCTGCTATAACAGAGCTGTTCGGGAAATTTATAACCACTACAAGTACTTGGTGAAGTACCATAAAGTTAAATGTGATCGTCATAACAGTGGAAGGGCCTGTTAGCCTAACCTCTGTAATTGTAAATACACCAGTCAGCAAGAAGCTAGACTTGGTTAAGGTAAGAAGATGTTGTGAAGCCATGAAAATTTTCTTTCAACTCAGATTTACTCAAACCCTTTTTCTTTTCAAACCAGATTTTCTTTCAAACCACACTTCTTCCAACCTTCTTTTAAACCAAACATGAAACCAAGTGCAGACGTTATAATCTGAGTGGTTAGACAGGTGTAATTAAACATAAAAGAAAGAATTAACCCAAAAATAACCGTCGGGCTGCAAATAATCCCGGTCGCAGTAGTATAGTGAAAATGTAAGCAACCGGATGTCGAACCGTGGGACTAATATATAGATTATAGTACCTAAGCGTGTCACAAGAGGGGGTGGATTAATTGACTTGTAAAATAAATAAAAAGAAAGAATAAAATAAACTAAGTTGACAGATAAATAAAATGGAACTGGGTCAGGTTAATATAATCTGCACAATTAAGCTATCTCTACTGGCTTAATAATTTGGCAGGTTCCTGTAATGATATCTTAAGGACTAAGTCATAGCCTCATAAGACTCGTTCACCTGTAATGCAAGGTTCTAATCAAGGTTCAAGCAAAAGCCTGCGAACGGCAGAGGAGTATTTGAGGAATTACATTTGCAACTGAATACTAACTCATTAAATCATAATAAAGCTTCCTCCATTTTACGCTTTAATTACCTGTCTATTTATCACCCTGGTCTGATCAAAATAGACTTAGTAGAGCAATTTAATAATTCGCGAGATCTATTAAAAAGGGGTGCGAGATACCTTTAAGCGTAAACAAACTTATAATAAAACCAGTAAAATATTGCATAATTAGTACAGATACATAGTAACTATTCCCAGAGCATATATACACTAGCCTAACATATTAAATAGAATAACAGAAACAAGAATGATAGAAATCATCAGTAATCACTCCGTCTCGCTCTGCTATTTTGTGTATGAGGGCTAGAGGTGGATTTGTGGAATGTAAAATAAATAAAATGGAGAATACGGAGAAAGAAATGGGATGAATGTTGTGAAGTGGTGAGTTGGGTCGTGGATGGATTGGTTGATTCGTGAGTGATTTATTGGGTGAAGCTCGTGGGGTTTATATAGAAAAAGGAAGCAGCATAGGAGGGTAACAGACGCGTGAAGGATTGAGCTCACTGATTGCTCACTGATTGAATCTTATTGCTTCATTTATTGCAGGGACAGACAGCTGAACACACGCGTGAATTAAGGTAGGCGTCGAGACAGTGGGCGAGTTGCAGAGCGTCGAACGTAAGTTGCAGACGGCGCGCGAGAAGAAACTAGTCCGGTTGATTTGTTTGGTCTTAACCGCTCTTAATAGGCGGTTCCCTTTGTTCTGACCGCCTCAATTTAGGCGGTTTAATATGTCTTGACCGCCTCAATATGGGGGTTGCCCTAGTCTTTTCCCCGCCTCCAAACAAAGGCTGGAGCATGTGTTCTTGTCCGCCAAGAAACAAGCGGTGATTTGTGTGTTTCCGGTTGAAATGTACATGTCCGCCTGTTTTTGGGCGGTTGCATGTACAGTCCGCCTGTTTTGGGCGGTTGCAAGTGTACATGTCCGCCTGTTTTCACGATGTCGGCTTATTTCTTCTACGGCTCTAGATTCTCGTTGGACTGCCGTTTTCTGAGCCGTCTGCGCCTATGCTGCGTCTTTGTCTACTTTGCTCCTAGCTTGGTGTTTCCTCATGTTTAAACCAATAAATTTGTGAGAAAAACAATAAAACATAAACTAGAGGAAAAACAACCGAAGTGGAGAAATGAGCAAAAAAGTGCTAATATTAAATATGAAATACACCTATAAATCATGCTCATTTGGACCACTTATCACCAGGGGCAGTTGACAAGGATACAACAGTGGATAAACTTTCCCTCGATTAAGTTCGGGAAGCAAGGAATGAATATTGTCACGGGACAATATAAGGGAGTTGACAACAGAATACTTCACCTAGGCGTGTGACGGACACTACGAGTGTACCAACTGTGTTGTGGGACGACCGCACTCCGATAGGAGCATGTGGGCCTGACAGACCTACTTATAGGTTAGTTGGGTAAGTAGCAATGTATCAATATGATACCCCATATATGTATACGAGTAGAGTCCAGAACACGGGAAGTAGTCGACTCCATACTACGGTCAGCAGTAAGAGTCAAGTAAGAGCTAAGGATTACCATGAATGGTTGGAGTAAAGGAACCCAGTTAAGTTAAAAAGGACTAAAGGAACTAGTGAGTTTATTTCAAGGAAATGTATAGAGTCAAGAAGTGCGAAGAGCACGGACTGTTATGTAAAGACATCACATATGTCTTAATAAGCCTGAGGGATAAAACATGATAGCTGGAACGAATACCCAGCTAAGAACATAGGAAGGTGTAGTTTACTGAATTTACCCATAGATGCAAGCCAAATGTAGTGGCATACCTTAACAACACCCAGGAGCAATCCATGAGGGGTGATTGGATCAAACATTGTTAGATAGGGCAATGTAACAGAAACGCAAGAGTTGAAACAATTACTCGGATTAGACTCTGAAGGAAACCCGCTTAACAGTAGGACCCTAAGTTGCCAAAGAGACAACTTGGGAGGAATCGTGGCAGTAAGGCTTATAGCCACAACAACCTGTGTTATGTAATGTGATCGGTTGCAGAAGTATATGTTACACAAGGAAATAGAGCGGAGAACGAACCACTGCTTTAAGAGTGGGGATACCTCTCGATATTGTGAAACCGCGAGAGCGGTAGTTTGTGTGGACCAAGTTCAAGAAATATGTGGAGGATGGACCACGTTGTTATTACCCCAGGATGATTTGAATAAAAATACGAAAAGAAGTGCTCGTACCAGTTGTGTACACAGGAAGAGTAATAAGTCTGATAGCAATCACCATAGGTGTGTGAAGCTAAATGTGTAGCGAACAACGCTCAAGAAACATAAAGGCTCAAGAAAAATAGTAGTATATTCAAAAATCAGCCAAATAAGTGGCCAGATAAACCCAGCGTAATAGCGGAAGCTAATATAATAGCGGATGCAGTATAAGTTGATGTTGTATAATGAGTAAGGATACGGTGCGCAATAAGCGACCGTTGTGTGAGTATTGTTAGATGATAAAATGGGGAGTGAGCAGAGTTATGAGTTAAACCCAGTGGAGGCACAACAGTAAATGATAACAAACGAACCGAGCAGTAAGCCGGTGACAAGTATTATGTGATAAGAATTTCAGTAAAACACAGTGTAAATTCCTATCGCAATCGCATGAGAGATTTACTGTCAAGAGTTTACGCCTCTGCACTCTGTATGACTGAGTGTTTTGGTATTGCACTTGCGCAGTAATGATCAAGTAGGATAGCTAGGAATCAGAAGCATGGTAATTGTGGAGGAATAATGTTATAATGGCCGATGCATAGGTAATGCAAGGCCGCAGGAATGAAAGAATACATGTACAAAACCAAAGGTGGAGACATGATTAATAGTAAATAACTACAGTGACACTAAATACCAAATGTCGGTATGAGATATACCCCAGCTGTGGGAAATAACTGAGAGAGCACTACACATTAGGTAGTAGCTCAATCTCAACCGACAGTAAGTCGGTAGAAGCAAGTCAATCATTGTGAATTACATAGTAGTTTACGCGGTAAGCTATTGGAGAAGTGGATGGAAAATTGTGAAACTCACCGAATTCGCTCAGGGTAAGAGATACCATGCGTCGGTTGAGAAACCATTCTTCCCAAGATAAGGGTAATACATTGGAGATGTACAATACAGTAACAGTAACGAATGGGGCAAACTAGCTCTATAATTATCAGGGTTGCGCAACAGAGGCCAGTGAGCCCATGCGTCAGATACCGGATATACATTGTGAATATGAATGGATGGCTAGTTATCAATGCCTAAAAGTCTCACAGGCCAGGACCGAAACCGGTTATGAGTTACAACTCCAATGCGAATTCTTGGTTTAGGGACTAAACCGCCAATATGGTTAAGATCCTCTAATCAGAATCCATTGTGTAATAGACCGCGTGGAAGTCAAAACACTCCACGATGGCAGAACATTTTAAGCCAAGGTTTAGTGATTGATTACGTGGGCGTAATCCCTTTTAAGGGGGGTAGAGCGCAAAACCACTTAGTGTGTTTTACCGTACACCACTTAGTGTGTTTTACCGTACAAGTGTACGTGAACTGGGTGTGCATAGCACAAAATGATTTGTTATGATGGTTGGCGCGTGTGTTATATAAACATACGCATTTATTTGTGGTTAAATTGTGGTAATTGCGCACAAAAGAGGCGAATACCATTGTGGGAAGTGTGTTTATTTTGTTAACAGTGGTGTGTGAGAGTACAAGTGGAAGGGAATAAAGAAACTCCCGGGGAACTAAAACCCCGATGGTGCATAAATGTAAGCCATGTATTGTATTTGATAAAAAAAAATATGTATATATATACAATGTTGTGATTTATGAAGGGGTATGGGACCGACATAGAACCTAGTGAGAATTAAATTCCCTAGGTAACTTGAATTAAGTTGGATTTGGATGATGATTGATAGACGGAGTTCTATCCCTTGGAGATGTAATGATTATGACTAGAAGGATTTAAGGATAGAAAATGGGATACGCTTGAATTAGTTGTTGGTTGAAAAAGAAGTGGGAGGTGAAACTTGATTATCATGAGATCAAGGGAAGCCGAACACAAATTGGGGGTGGAAAGATAGTTCAACACTGATGCTGATCACATCAGGGTTGGATGACTCTTGAAGCTCCCTGTAAGTGGTCACAAACAACCATGTTAAGAAAAATACAAGGAGCATAAATTGGACTTGGAGTTGTGTGGTGTTTTCAAAAGGATTTTCAATTGGTGTTTTCAAACAATCGATTAATATTTTGAATAAAAGATCTTCTTATACTTAACCTAGTAAAGAATATTTTTGTAGTACTTGCTCACGAGCTGAGGACGCATGAGCCTTTGTCTTCGGACCGGTGACATGAGAAGTATATATGTTAAAAATTAAGTGAATGTTTTGATCTCCCAAAGGAACGGGGACCAGAAGGTGTCCATCGCGACCGGGTTCTGCGGGATCACAGTGTATATGTACTCAACATGGGACTCGAGCCCATGGAGAGATGGAAAAGGTATTTCTGTTTGTTATACATGCTAAGACATGTTGTGTGGAATAAGTAATAAATATTATTTTAGACCTTGAATTCTAATGTGGATGGGTTCTGAATTGATTGTGTTACCCGGGCCTACGAGTCCAAATGTGGTTATGTCACCCGGACCTAAGAGTCTGAGGGATATTATGTAAGTGCTAGTGTGGTGAAGGTACCCGGACCATTAAGTCCGAGGTTACCATGTGAGTATGATATTTTATGTATAATGTGGATATGTTGCCCGGACCATTAAGTCCGAGGTTGGATGTAAAGGGTGGTTGGTAATGGAAGTTGTATGGCTAGAAGTAATTCCCGTATTCTAATCCAATGATGCGAGGGAAATGTGAACTTCGAGGACGAAGTTCTTTTAAGGGGGGTAGATTGAAATACCCCAAACCTTGGTATGTTGTGTGAATGTTAAAATATGGTATTTAATGGCTAAAAAGTGCCTTAGAAACATAAATGAACCATTTAAACCATGGTAAAACACAATCAAACACTAAGACACGGTTTGAGCAAAAGCATGCTCTAAGCTTGGAGTGAACTTGGTTAGGACCCAAAGAGCCTACCAAGACTTGATAATATTTAATTATGACTTTATAAGGCTAATTAAGTCCTTAGGAAACTTTGGTAGACAATGAAACCAAACAAAACACAAATAGGTACCTTAAAGTCAATAAGAGCAAAAATGTGCTCTAAGCTTGGGATAAATTTGTAAAAGACCTAATGGTCATACCTATACCTTATAAATATGTTAATGAACATATTAAATCAATTACCAAAGAAAACCAAGCTTGAAAACAAGTTAAAACACAAAATGTGCTTTAAGGAGTCTTAAAGCACGTTTTTGAAAAATTGTCTTGTAAATGAGTTTTGAATGGCTAAATGTCTATCATCACTCTTTAATTAGTATGTGTACTATATAGTATCACATTTGGGAGTCTATATCAATGGGAAATCAAAAATTTCACATCTATGTGCCTTGTTTTAGTGAATAGTAACTCTAATAAGCTAGTTTGTAACATATGATGTTATAAGTAATTAAATGAGTCAATAAAGACTATTATACCCCTAGACTACTAATGGGGGCCGGTTTTTATGAGGTGAGTCATCACCTTGTAAGTTAACAAAACAAATAACTAATGATAAAGCAAGTTACTATTGCTTTATTACATAATATCTCTTAAAAAGGCAAACCTATCTTCATTCTCTCTTTTCTTCTTGCATTCCCACGGCTCCAACTCTATCTTCTTCCTCTCATTCACGTTTTCTACAGCAACACCAACACCACCATTATTCTCCATCTTTGAATGCTTGTATCTCCTAGCTCACTTGGCCAAATGAAATTCTAAGACCACCACTCTTCTAGTTGGAGCAAGCTCTACACTTCTACCTTTTCAAATCTTCAAGAACTCAATTTCGGTGCCAAGGAGATTCACCATTGAAGGAGCTTGAGCTCACCTTTTCACATATTATTGGTCTCCTTTGCTTCTAGGTAAGGAATCTCAAAGAAAAATCAAGTTTCCTCCATGTTTTGTGTGTGACCGAAAATACTCATTGATGGAGATCTTTGTGTGACTTTGTTCTAGCTTCATTCCAATCTCTTATGGACTAGGTGGAGTCCTCTCTTCATAGATATTCAAACTCCCTTCAAAGATCAAGGTAAAACAACTACATAAGTGTTTTTGAAATAATGTAAACCTAGGGTTTACAATGAGATGAAGCATAAAGCTTATATACTCATTTCAATGTTGGTATATTGTTTAGTAGTTGACAAGGAATGAAATGCCTTACCGGTTTTATGAGGAAACAAGAAAGAATTTGGGTGGAAAAAAAAGGTAAATATACTAACCTAATGTGGTTTAATGCCTTAGGAGAAATGAGCTTATAATGCTTGTTAAAACTACCTAAAGAGCAAATGGTGAATGACTTAGTAAAGTGTTCTCAAGGAGACTAGTAAAGGAACATATGTCTTGGTGTGTGTAATCGCAGGTCAAAGGCTTATATATTGTGGAAATTCAGTGTTTAAGGTTTATGTAATTTAAGGGCCTAAGAGCCATGTTATTTAAGGGCTTAAGTGCCAAGCAATTTAAATTGAGCACTATATTGTGATGTAGTGTAAATTTGGTGAAGTCTCGTGTGTGATGGTGTTCTTGATGGATTTAGGTGTTCTTGAATGTTTAATGGTGGAAACAATGTGCTTTGGTGTAACAAAATGCTAGGAGAACCTATGTCGAAATTTAGGAAATGCATAAGGAGTTCAAGATGTTTTAAAAGAATTTTGATGAACTAGGAAGTGTTCTAGAGTGTATTAAGGACTTAGGCATGATCTTGAGGTTCTAGTACGTACCAAAGTCATTTTGGACTTAGTTAAAGACTTAGGCAAACTTTGGTAAATTGAGGAGAAAGTGTAAGCTTGGAAAGAGGAATTGTAAGAGTGACATAAGGAGTTTTGTTTTGTAAGAAAGGATGTTTGGATGATGATGTTTGTGTGGAAGATATGTCTTGGTATAATGGTTAGAATAGGCATGAAACATCACTTAGAAACCTAAGGAGAAGATACTATAAGTGTTAAAGGCTTTGGAGGAATTTGGTTAAGTGTTTAAAGACTTGGAGATTGAATGTTTTGCCGTGTCCGAACTTCCGTCCGGACATGGAAGTTCGGACAGGCTCTGTTGGGTAAAGGATTTTCCCACTCTCGAACTGTGTCCGAACTTGGGAAGTCCGGACACAAGTTCGGACGTGACTGTTTCTACCTGGGATTTACTCTCGAACTGTGTCCGAACTTGGGAAGTCCGGACACAAGTTCAGACGTGTGTATGGGTTTCAGTATTAGGTCGCGGCTTGCGTCCGAACTTGGAGGTTCGGACACAAGTTCGGACAAGGTGTTGTATGGGCCAAAACATTTGTTTAAGGTATGGAAATGGTGTGTAATGATGGGGATTGATGGTTAATGATGTTATGAGGTTGTTAAGGACATGTTAGGTGAGTTTTAATGACAATTAAGTGGGTAAAAAGTTGTATCAAAATGTAAAAGTAAAACTAGTTAAAATGTAAAGTTATGTAACTAAGTTAACAAGGAAAGTCATAAGCATTAGACATTAAATAATCAAGCGACCGCGATGTTAATAAAAACACATGTGATGTTAACAGTTGTTCGAGAATTGCTCGAGGAACATAAGTGGGCGTGGTAAAGTGGACTCCGGTGACAGGTATGGTTTTCTTGCAACCTGTGTCCTACCGGATTACACCGGCTTGTATGCCAATATGTTTTTCTGAGTGTTTGCCACCTGGTAAGATTAAAACATGTAATGAGTTTATAGTAATTCATTTATGTGGCGAATTTGGCCTCCGATACCATTTAACCTCAAATATGTGTTAAACCTTAGCTAACCAAATCTAGGAACACATGAGTGATCGGTATTCGGAGTTAACGGCCCAAACCTTGGGAACGTTCTAACCACGGCTATGTGTGAGTTAGATGGATATTGTTGTTGTTGTATGCAGGTGTGTGAACCTCCTTGTGTGCTTAACTCGGTTATGATACCGCATGGTGTGTGGATGTGGTAGGCTCCATAATGGATCTCTAACTACTTATTTATAAGTATATATGTACTAATGGGGGGTGAGGAGTCCGGTTGTTCCGGCCACGCGTGTGATGGACGGGAGTCGATGTCATATCCGGTTCGGCTCTCTTGGTGTATGTATAGGTTGTATTCCAATTTGGTTTCTACCTTCCCTTAGCTTATCCAAAGCTAATTACTGACTCACGTCGGGCCACAGGGGCATACGAATGTTATTTCGGTGTGCTTGGGATTACTATATCCAACACACCTTGGGTTTAAGTTAACCGTTCGATATAACTGGACGGTAACGAGGTTGGTAACGAGCTTAACATGAGATTGGCATTAATCTCTAGGCTCACTATGTATACTAACTATGGTGGAAGGTTCCTTTGTGAACCGACCTTATGATGTTTTGTGTTGATTATTGTGCTAGGCAACTTCCCTTGCTATGCTATGGTATGTATACGTTAGGTGTTTAAAATGAATGCGATATTATCATGTGTACGTCGAAACAAGAAAGGTGTTGTTATGTTTTTGTTATGTGAGGGATGAGATATGTTGTAGGATATGGAGTGTGTGGATCATGGAAATGAATCCCAGTTTGTGACAAGAGGCGTTTAAGGATGACCCGATTAATGGGTACGTGTCGTTCATTAAGGAAGTAGCTCCGTTTTAGAGGAGAGCCACTCTAGGGTTAAAGGAATCGTTGGATGATTTGTTAAGTGTGGATGTGTTGGATATATGTTGAGCCCTATTGTTGGGTGTATGCAAAGTGTTGTGTGTTTATGGTTTGTATGCATGATTTAAATATATCAACTGCATGCTAAGACGACAATTAGTTGTGCGTGGCCCGGTAGCATGTGGGCTGCGGGATTACCATACCAGCAAAGGTGCTGAGCCCCTTGGGGGCCACCCTTTCTCTCCTTTTCTATTTCAGGTACAAGGAGCTGTAAGCCGTTCGATAGTAGGACGGGGTAGATGTTTATACATGGGTAGCCATTTAAATGGCGTAAGCATTGTAGGCGTAGTAAGACCGAAATTGTTATCGGCATTAGTTTGTAAATACTCGGTACGGTTGGAATGTATAAAGTATATGGGTTGTTGTTAAGGGAAGCAATTGTAACGTGTAGTTGCTCAGGAATCTAGTCCATCAGACCGATACAAAGTACATGTATTAGCCTTGTTAGCCACGTGGGTGGTTAACGGCGTGTAACACCATTGAAATAAGTAATGTGATGAGTTGAATTTTCCGCTGCAGTTTGATGTTATGTGTACGGTGGTAGTTGGGGTGTTACACCACTGCTGTGAGGTTCACTTATATACATGTTAGTCCCATTGTGAGGATCTGACTACTATCAAGCTACTCCGGATCATCTAACTTGACCTTCTGAAGTCTTGTTCTGTGTGATATTGTTATCCTTGTATGGATGCTTGTTATGATTATGTTATGGTGCTTATTTATAGCTTTACAAAAAAAAATGACTTCCATGTATTCGACAAAATAGTTGGTGTGGCCCAGTAGCTTGTGGGCTGCACGTTTTTCATACCGGCAAATTATTTTGCTGAGCCATTTCATGGCTAAACAATTCCAGGTACTTGAAGACTGAAGAGATTGCCCGACCGAGTGTAGGCGGGGTAGAATTAAGACAGGGATTATTATTACCGACATCAATCTACAGTACTGTATTTTTACTATTGACTTTTGTTATTTTAAGAGGTTTGTATTCAGCGCTCAGACCGCATCATTTGTAATTTATGTTGGAGTTAGCCTTGTTAATCACATAGGTGACTAGCGGCATTGTAGCACCACCCGTTGTTATGTATATATTTTCCGCTGCATTTCTAGTTATTTTTGGGAGCTATCATCGTTCAGGTTATTGGATTTCAGGTTGGGGTGTTACAAAAAGTGGTATCAGAGCGTAGTTACGCTCTGAGATCTGAATACAACCGAAATTAACCTTGGGATACAGGGTGTGTGATAGAACAGTGAGGACTAGTAAGTTAGTTTTACTTGGGCCGCCGAAGGGCGTTAATAACTGTTCAAACTTACAGTAACCATGAACTATGACCTGCCTAAATAACGAGCAGATGTCATGAAAAGAAATACATTAATTAACGTAAAGTACATAAGACTACTTGAACTATTGAAAGGGTGTGTTGAAGACCGTACGGCGCCAAACAACAGGAAAGGCTGATTATACCGCCAAGTAAACAGTGATGGAGGAGTATACATATATCACAATAGACATCCACTGCATGATGATCCAACCTGCATGGCGCACTTGCTGCAACAAGTGCTGCTCCAGTAAACCAAATAAAGGTGAATGAAGACCTACACGTGAAGAGCAAACACTGAATTTTATGGGATACCCAGGCACTGAGCTTACCGCCCAGTGTGGGACTGGAAATCTTACAACCCCAGTGCAGTCCTACAAAAAAAATAACCAATGACAATGTCAAGAAAGGCATAACAGAATCTCACGATATATAACTAAACATCCAACATAAATAAACACGGATGTAACCTGCTCAATACCAAGGGTCTCAGCTAGTATCATTGCAGTGACGATGCTGGACTCCTAATAAACAGTGAGAAGAGAACAAACTTGGAATCCATATATTTTGAAGTCAGGAGAACCACCAAATTAGCAAAACTAAATGCTATATATAAATACATATGATTGAGAGGTTATAAATCTAAAACTTTTGAGGAGTATTGATATATTTTAGAGGGATAAGTATCATAAAATATACCTACCCTATTTTGAGGCACATGTCCTACACTATCCTTATGGATTTATATGAGCATATGTCTTCTATGACAGCTCAATTTGTGGATACGGGTAATGAGCTCAGAAAATCAAAGAAAGCTTACACGTGAACCTTCATAACGTTATATACCAATCACTATGACTATAAAACCTCTATTTAATACACCTAAATGGCCTATTTTCTTTTGGAGCCAACGAGTGTGTGAAATAACCACGTTTCTAAGAGGAAGGAACAAACAATAAGCTTTGGTTGCCTTGTCACCAACCGTAGGATTCAAACTGGGAACCCTTAGTTGAAATGGTTCTAATGTTAAAATGTACTAAACCTAGGTTGAACATGTAGTCCACCTGATTCATGGAATTTAAATGGAGTGAGAAAGAGCCAAGCTTTATGGAACATGAAATAATACTTTATGAAACCGTAATTGATCAAGTTATAAAAACTTTTCCTTGGAGTCTTATTCCAATTTAGTAATAACTATGACTGTCTTTGTTCCAAGTGATGATAACCAAAGTGTAGGCAATGAACGGGCCCTGATAAGTTAAATACTAGATAAAGCCTTTTTAAAAGAGAAGAGTACGTTTCAAGGTATCCAAGTCCATAACTGAATTTGTTTTGCTTGTATGATGTGTTTAAGAGTCAAATGACTGATGAAATAATTATTAGACAGTAAGTGTCTAGGTGTTTAATAAGATTCTATCTTTTATGCCACGAAGAAAAACTAAATTTCACGCTAAATGATTTGATCAAAGGAACTTAGTTCCGGGAATTAAGGAGTACACTAGTTTCAAGTTTAGGTTACAACAGTTATAGATTAGTTGTATAACAGTAAAAAAAGAATGTTGTAATCACCACGTCACAAAGTCTTGATAAGATAAAATTTGGAAACTTGCAATTATGTGGTTGTTTGATATTTGACGTGGGAGGTCGAACCTGATCCTGGTCAGATCAAGGGAAAACCAATCACAAAATGGAGTGGAGGGATAGTTCAATACTGACGCTGACCCCGTCAGGGTTGGATGATTCCTGAGACTCCTTACAAGTGGTCATCAATATCTCTGTGATAAGTAAATATTTGTTCCTATTTCTAATATAGGATCTGTCTAAAAGAGTATATTGGATGTTGAGGATGTAAGTTAAAAAGGTTAAATTAACCAAGCTACCCTGAAAGAATTAAATAGCTAAAACGACTCCGCGTTTGTCGGAAAAATGGTCAACCATGAAGGAAATACTAATTGTTATTATACCATGAGTCATGATAATAAATTAAATATGAGATCAAGAGACAATTACCTATAATGACAGTATTTACAAGCTGCCTTCTAAATTATGGCCTTATTGCCATCTGAAGGGAAGGATCAACTTTAAGTCTTTCTGTATGAATTCAAACCCAGTATATTAAATGGGATCCTACCTATAAGTATGGTAGAATATAAAGAGTAGAAACATTATACTAATACTCACATGAGTTGATTCATAAACCGCAAGAACATGTGAAATTGTGGGAAAACTGTACCTTGTTAAAAACCTTAACGGGAACCCTACTGTAGTGTACTTGATGAACAATCAATAAAAGATCGTGTATGTACTACCGACAATTGGAGAATCAGTAATAACAAGTAAATATCTCTATATTATACATATATACAAGATGCACGGCTCGACCGTAGCTCATACTCTACATTGAAAATGGAAACCAAATATGGTAACAGTAAACCCAAATACCTGAACCACGGGATGATGACCTGAAGGTCAAAGAGAAGAATTTTAATATGCCCCAGTATTATACAAACCCGAACACCGACGATTACAATTACAGGAGGTGATGAATAGAAGACAAATTTTAGATCAACAAGAATACTATAACCTTACAGCTACAACACCTAAACCACTGAATGCATCAGCAACACCGACAAAGATGATGAACCCCACTATCAGGACGTTATGTCAACAACCACTATCAAGAGAAAATACATCAGGAAACCAAACAGGTAAGTAGTAATATATCAAGAAGGTACCCCACATGCGAAGACGACTAGTGTGAAGAACACGAGAAATAACCAACACTGTAACTAAAAAGAGTAATGGAGACTCTGATGAAGAGCAAGACGCCATAGTAACATCGACGAGAAGAATCCCACTGGAATCACCGTCAAAAACAGCAATCAGAGATAAGCAATCATGCATAAAACAATCAAGTGGAACTTGAAAAGAACTCAAGGATGAGAGATCAAATCAGGGCCAACCTTACAATATTGGTGACAACCCGATGTACAGAAATAAAATACACAATGAAGAATACCAAGCTATGCTGCAACTAACAGTTACTTCGAAACAAGATAATCGGGAGCAGTGGCATAACGCGGCACATCGATCCGACAGTCTAAACAAGACATGGAATAATTTGGCAACAAACAAGATGGAAGATCACCTTCACCCATACATACGGGATTCAAATATACAAGCATAATAATGCAAATAGAGCATGTCAGAGAATACACAGATTTTTAGGGGCAATACCCCGTAAACGGACAGAAGTCCAGACAAGATCAACAATGATAACCAAACGAAGGAAATGATGAACAAAACTCATCAACCATACATAAGTACATAAACAAATTTAAACATACCACCTACGAAGCGCATTTAAGTCTATTCCAGAATGATTAGACATTATTTATTCAAAGTTGCGCAGCAGAAGCGTGGTGGTCCCATCAGTCAGAATTATCTACTGAGTTCAAGGGGAATGCACAACGTAGTTCACATATCTTAACCAAAAATATAAGTCTTACAGCCGAGAGGCTATCTTTTAAACTAATCAAAAGTTCAAAATAAGAGTGAAGACTCCTTTACTATTTACCGACTAGCTATACTAGTCTAGGGTATGTGGGTGTGCCCCTATTTTAAGGGGGGGAGAGCCTACTGCATTTTAGCATTTTTTTAGCATGGAAGTACACTTCTGCTGTACTGTTGCACTGTGATTTGTATGTTTACAAGTATGACTTTGTGATTCTATGAACTCTTACTTGATGATGTGTACTACGTTACACTGGCATGAATGGATTATGTGTACTACGTGACACTATATTGAAGCTACTTTGTTACTACGTGATTATGCGTACTACGTTACACTATATTGGAATGACTCCGTGTTTGCATGATCCGTACTATGCTACACTACTATGAATGAATTACCTGCACTACGTTGCACTACATTGAAGTTATTTTTGGTGATGACCTTTCATGTTCATTATATTGTATGTTATGATTGAATATATACTATGAACTTAAAAGTAGTGGAACTTGGGACTTGATCCCTAAAATAGAATTGAGTTGTGGATGCTTAGTGGAACTAGATTCCCCACAACCATTTGAACTTAGATATGAGACTTCGGGGCGAAGTCCTTTTAAGGGGGGTAGATTGAAATACCCCAAATCTAATTAATACCTTTAAACTTTTAAATAATGAAGAATTGATCTAGAAACAGATCATTTTAGTTACACATGCTAATCTATGCATGCAAACGTTACATAAATTAATATTATTACGCGTGCACATGCAAACTCACGCATGCAAACGTCACAAGAAACAGTCGTTTTACCATAAACGCTAACTGGTGTAATATTACTAAAAGTATTAATGTACTCGTACAAACGCTTATGTACGATTATTAACAAGGACTAAACTCCTTACATAACTAGCTCGGAAGAGAGAGCATCAACAAGGAAGATTAATACGAACGTGTATACAAACGAGCAACGTAAATATTTTACGATGGCTTAAGCATTTATAAAGGCTAAAATAAATTGATATACACATTTAAACAATGTAACAACTTATGTTACATAACCTTAATATTTAAGATATATAATAAATACTTAGGAAATGTTATAACATTAATTATAACACAAGGTTTACAAGTCCAAAAATCTGGACATTAATGCCGATTTTATATGGCATATTTGGACTTGTTTTTACACATTTTGACTTAGTAAAATAATTAACTACCTAATATACATACCTTATACATATGTGTACATTATTAAGACAAATATATATATATATATACATACATATAACATGTAACCTACCATATACTATACGGTAGTACATATATACTCATAATCAAATTAAAGCATGTGAGGTATCTCATGTTGTACGGTAATATATATAAGCTTATCACCAAGAGATTGAATCTGTAGCTTATATTAGTAGTTAAGAAATTAATAACCATAGCTAAATTAATAACCAGCCGGTATATACTTGTATTAATCAAACCAAATATAAGCTGCAACATATATGTCACTACCCTTACGTATATATACTTGATTAAACAACAATAAAAAAAAATGTGGCTAGTATGTACTAACCGGTAAGGCTTTATATACTAATCAAATAAAACTAAATCTGAAGCATACTAACCATCATTATAAACTCATACAATACGGTGGCATATAATCAAACAATACCATGCTAACCGGTAGTATACTTGTACACCTAATAAACAAAAAAATCTGTAGCCTAATCACATAACAACCGGTTAAATATATGAGTAGATCACATGACGTAAAGTACATGATCAACATATAAACTCCCTCACCCATTATACAATATTAATACAAGAATTAAACCCACCATAACAACCCCCATTACCGAAAACCTGCATAAAGATAAGAGAAGATTAGCTTTTGAAAAAGAAGTGTATTAATTGAGCAAAATAGATCTAGATCTATACATGCAATCAAAGGATATATTAAACAACACAAAGTCACAATACTCAGCTACTCACCACCACATTACCGAGACAAAGAAGGCACATATGTGCTGAATTAACGATCAAAAGAATTATTATACACATACCTAACTCACCTAATATTATTTTGTCCTCATGACTCATTCAGCCACTCTTGGTCACCACCATTGCAGAAAAACAAGGCTGGGAATGAAGACTTTTGGGGCCTAAAAACAAAAGCAATTAATAAATAAAATCCCTACATAATATGCCAAATTAATGGATTGACAATTAACAAAACAAACTCCTCATTTCTAGCTAGATCACACGACACTCTTGCCCTCAATTCCTTACTCCCAACCAGTTATACAAGCTCTCCTCTCCTCTCTTCTCTTCATCTTCTTCCTTGAGTTTCAAGATCCATTAATGGAGGACTGACTTTAAACTCCATCTTATGTCAAAATTCCTAGCTAATTCTACAAAGCAAGAATCAAGTAGCAGATCTGTCCAAGAGGTCTGAGTTCGGGAGAGATTCTGGAATTTTCCGTAAGTTATCTCGAAATTTTCCCAACATCAAACTTGTTCCTCTTCGAATTAGCTTTCCACCCATATAAAGATATTGAATTTTCATGATATATTCAGTTCTGGGTGAACAAAAGAAGTGGTTTGCAGCAGTGAATCTGTTCAACAGGCCTCAGTTCGGGAGTTATTCTGAATTTTCCATAAGTTTTCTCAAAATTTTCTCAACACCAAAGTTGTTCCTCTTTGAATTAGCTTTCCAACCATATAAAGATCATTAGTTTTCGTGGTCATTTCAGTTCTGGGTGACAAAAACCGCAGAGAGTGCGCAATCTGGAAATTTCGGTAAGATATGGTGATCCTTATCTTCCTCCATATGGTGTTTATAATTAGTGCCGAATTTAAGTAAGGAAAATACCTAAGGTAATACCTTGAAATCATCTTCTAATCTTACTTAAGATATGTGTTAAGATCTAACTCCTAAACCCCTTCTCTTCATGTATGGAAACCGAAATTTGAAGCTACAATTTCCATTGAAGGAAGCTTGGGAATTCAAGAGGAGCTTAAGTTCTAAAATCATACAAGGTTAAAGAGTAAGTTCTAATACTAGATCTACTATGTTCAAGCTTATTTTAAGCTTTTAAATGTTGTATAAAAATTATGTATCCTACCTCCTATAATTAAAGCCGAAAATGACATGTAAAGATATCAAGAAAATTACTTGTAACATACAAGGTAAAATTATTACCTTAAGATGAAAATTTTATGTCACAAAATTTAATTATGATGCATATATGTTAAAGTCGAATTATCTAGGAGTAAATTGCTTAATTTTAAGCTTATAATTATTCTAAGTCATTAACATAATTTGTAGAAGTGTTATATGGCTTATATACATTTATATATATTTATTATAAGATAAAAATCAAGTTTTAAAACCATATGGTACATTATTGTTATAGCCAAATGTAAATGGTTGTAAATGGGTTTTAATGACCTAAATATGATTATAAACATATAATATAAAGTTTTGGTGAATTAAAAATAATTACTAGTGTTTCAATGACTAGTTAATTAAGTTATGGGGTTAAATTGTAATTTTTGAAAAGTTAGGGGTACCAAATGTGAGTGCCGAGAGTTATGCATTTAATTTGGTAAATTTTGATATAATATAAAGTATAAACTTATATTATGAATTTTGGAGAATTTAAACAAGTGGTTAAGTGTTAAAATAACAATTTATAAAGTTTGGGGGTCATTTTGTAAATTCTGTAAAATAAAGTGCCCAACCGAGAATTATAATGTTTTCTGGGTATATTAATGTATTAAATATATAAATAGTCCTTGGTCAAAGTGTTGACCAAAACTTTGGGTTAAAATGATTTATGACATGAAATAATAAGTTTATAAAAGTTTTGGAGTGAATATGTAATTTATAAGAGTTTAAATATAAAACCAGATTTTATAAGGGGGCGAATTCACAATTTGTGGAAATATAAGTGTCCACTTGGTTATTAAGGAAAGTAAATATTAAAACTATAGTTTAAGGGTGAATATATAATTTATATAAAGTTTTTGGGGTTAAAATGTAATTATAGAAAGTAATTTGTCAAAACCGAAAGGTTAAGGGTTGAATTGGTAATTTATAAAAGTTATTGTGTTCAAATAATAAATACCAAATTTTTAGAGGTGGTTTAGTGAATTAATTAATTAAGGAAATAAAACTATGAAATATAATGTATTTTGGAGTATAATGTAAAGTTTATGAAATAAAAGAGGTTATAATATAATAACCGAAAAGTATGATGTATTTATTGGGATTAAAAATAATTGTAGATCCTATATGGATATTTAGAAGATTTAGAAAAGGAAATTATGATTTAAGGATTTATGAAATTAAAACTATATGATATACAAGTACAAGTAATTTACTTGTAAAAGGAATAATATTATTTGGGGTTAGTTGTAATTAATAAAAGATATGAGAATAATATGTCCATGGGTGACATGTGAATATAATTTGAGAATTTATTAAGTGGTTATGTCATTTAGACAATTATATATATGTATCATAAATAATACATGTACATAAAACTTATACAGTTAAGATTTCCAAATAAAACAAAAGGAAATGAATATAAGGAATTATGGTATTTAAACTATGGGCTACATAGCTATAAGGGATTTAATTATAACCAATTAATATTTAATGTGATTAAGTGGAGAATAATAAAGAGATTATAAAAATAATATGTCCACGCATGACATATAAATATAATTGAGAAATTATAAATTTGTTATGTCGATTAGACAATTATAACGATGTAACATAAATAGTACATGAATATATAAGTATATATATATACACATTAAAGGATTTAGAAATATATCACAAGGAGTAACAAATAAGTTATACATCAAATCATAAGGTAATTAAAAGGAATTACCACATAATATAAGTTTTAGAAATTAAGGCTAAATGTTTTGGAAATATATATAAATACCTTAATTAATAATAAGGATAAAAGGTTAAAGAAAACTACTTGAGTATAAAGAAATAAACCTCACATGAAATAACGAATATAAGATCGTTTCATGAATCAGTAAAATTATTATACGAGAGTTATACAAATTCACACTCTCAGTTAATCCTATTCTAGGACATTGTTTGACCAGACGTTGACCGGGAACTAAACAAGTACAGTCTACGGTGAACGGTATGGAATTCTTGCAGTCTGCTTTCTACAGGATTACACCGGCTTGTGTGCTATCTGTTGTTTGAATTAACAACCAAGATGATTGTATGTAAAATGTAGCATTACTCTTGTGCACTGTTGTGTTATTCTATGTGCGTGATGTTGCTAACTGTAACGTGTATGTTCCATGCATACAACACTACATTACCAGTGGATTAAATACCTGCGCTTTATTATACCGAGAACTTGTACTCAAGTTTCTCACTAACTTCACTTTATAATAAATGTCGTTGTCCTAAACGTGACAACTGACAATATACATTGTGTTCTTGTTTAACGTCCTTGAGTGACATTTAACGATTCTATGATACGAGAACGAGGAGCCCAGTTGGATCTGGCCATGCATGCTACGGGAGTTGTACCTGTCACAGGTCGTCTCCAATTCAATTTACATCACGACGGGAGTTTTGGGTGCACTATGTCACTCACCGGCTGCGTACCAGAACAGTTCAAGTTGGGAGGAAGACTCTATTCCTCTCGAGGGTTCGATTCCCACCTCTTTTAAGTACAGGAGTTAACTACGTTATCTTCTGAGGGACTAATTACCCACCAATTTGTACGAGAGTCCCATCTCGTCTAAGGGTTTATCATACCCGACCATCTTACTCCATGAAGGAGTTTAACGAGGTCACTATACCTCCACTGCTGTGAGGTTCACTTATATACATGTTAGTCCCATTGTGAGGATCTGACTACTATCAAGCTACTCCGGATCATCTAACTTGACCTTCTGAAGTCTTGTTCTGTGTGATATTGTTATCCTTGTATGGATGCTTGTTATGATTATGTTATGATGCTTATTTATAGCTTTACAAAAAAAAATGACTTGCATGTATTCAACAAAATAGTTGGTGTGGCCCAGTAGCTTGTGGGCTGCACGTTTTTCATACCGGCAAATTATTTTGCTGAACCATTTCATGGCTAAACAATTCCAAGTACTTGAAGACTGAAGAGATTGCCCGACCGAGTGTAGGCGGGGTAGAATTAAGACAGGGATTATTATTACCGACATCAATCTACAGTACTGTATTTTTACTATTGACTTTTGTTATTTTAAGAGGTTTGTATTCAGCGCTCAGACCGCATCATTTGTAATTTATGTTGGAGTTAGCCTTGTTAGTCACATGGGTGACTAGCGGCGTTGTAGCACCACCCGTTGTTATGTATATATTTTCCGCTGCAATTCTAGTTATTTTTGGGAGCTATCATCGTTCAGGTTATTGGATTTCGGGTTGGGGTGTTACACTGCGTTGGCTGAAAACTCTCTCATGATGGTTGAAATCTCTTACTCTAAAAAGGCTGAGTCAGGCACCACCAGTTTGGTGTGCTTGATGGCTCACAATGGTGAGAAAACCGCTCATGATCAGGTAAGTGAGACTCTCTCTGCGATGAAAATTTGTAGATATTGTGGTTATGATGGTCATACGGACTCTTCCAGTAATAAACTATGTCATGATTTATCATTAAATATATCTCGTGTGTCTGCAATTATCAAAGCTTGTAATCTTTACTATAATAGTTCTTCATCATTGTCGAAGAGGGGACCCAAGTACATCTGGGTTCCCAAAACTAACCAGTAGCTTTTGCAGACAAAGTGGCTCAGAATAATGACTCTTGGTTTAGAGATAGTGGTTGTTTTCAAGATATATTACAAGAAACCAAGATAAGTTTACGACTCACTCTGACCATCAAGGGGGAAATGTTACTTTTAGGGACAACATGCACAATGAAATCATAATAATTGGCTCCAGTGGTAACCCCTCTTTATTTAAAATTCACAATGTTTACTTAATTGTTATTTTAGGACATAGTCTCTTAAGTGTCTCTCGAATTTGTGATTTCTCCAATCTTATGTCATTATCTACGGACAATATGGTTTATGGCTCTGACAATGGTGATTTTAAGGCTATATGGCAGTGTGATGATAAGGATTTTCGCTATATATATGAGAATCATGTGCAGAAAGCAAGCAGACTCTGTCTGCGAACCATGTGCCGAAGCAAGCAGACTATCTCTGCGAAACTTGTGCAGAAAGCAGGCCGACTCGCTCCAGCTTCAAGTACTTTGAAGACTACGGTATTTTTGATCCAAATGTTACCATTGTGTATGATAATACCAGCTAAGGTCGTCAAATTCTCTAAATTTCATGCTCGCACTAAATTTACATACTTGAGTTCTCATTTCTTACAAGATTATGTGGAGATGAACTTAATCTAATTAAACTAAGTTTCCACAGACCCTAGCTTGCTGATATAATCACCAATGCATCACACATGGTTGCATTTGAGCTTTTTCGCACACACCATGGCATGACTTGTTCTAACTGAGGGTGGTTGTATCTCCTCTCCCTTTTGGAGGCAGATTTGGGTACTCAGGTATAGTCTCTCTGGCACCATACTCTCCTTGGTTAAGTAGTTCTACTTAACTTTGTCTGTAAATTTTTGTTTGAAAACCCGTAAAATTTTCCATACCAATTCAACCAAAGCACCCACATCAACCATCTCACTATTCCAAAACCTAACTCCATCGTCCTTGAAACCATTGCTACTTTACCTTCACAATCAACCCACAAATTATCCTAACCCTCAAACCACTCCTACTCACTCTCCCACTCAAAGCCGAAAACCCTCAAAACAAGGCACTATTGTTATCCCAACTCCCGAAACCATCACTAAGTCTCCTATGGCCGTCTCACCATACAAAACTCCCATCCACTTTGGGTCCATCATTACTAATGCCCAACTCACCCTACAACCCTAGTCGATTACCCAACCTACCTTGCTTAAGCTCCACTACTATCTCAGCCAAAGCCCTTGACACTCCTACCAAACCCACTACCACTACCACTGAAGCAAAACCCACTACCTCTTACTACCTAAATCCATCACAACCCCTTCCATTCATTCGACCAAGAAATACTGCTAGAGTCAATCTGCAGACATAATCAGTCTGGCAAAAATACCCACGTAGTTGAAGTGAATTTCCAAAAAAAAGGAAGAGGAAACGAAAAGAAAGAAAGACAGAATTCCCATGAGAAGGCTAAAACAAAGCAAATTACAATCGTCTCTTCAACTTATATTCAATTTGAAGAAGATGTGCTCTCGCTCCAGCCTCCACTTCCAAGAGTGGAACTTGCGTGACTCTGGTTCGCGCTTCACATCAGTGCTAGCTTGCACATATGGGTATGAATTCTTTGGCTAATACGCTTCACTACAACGGTTAGCCACATCTAGCACTCTCTTGAGATTCAAAATGATTGGGTCAATACCAAGATGCAGACCAAGTCCCTCACCCCATTTCCTAGCCTACACCCTTAACCATACTTTTAACCTATCTCAAACTTTATTAATCTTGGCGGTGTTTTTTATCAAACTCTAGCAGACTTTGTCGGTTGCTATTTAGCCATGTGATTGCTTTTGGATGTCAGGTAGACTCACCCTCTTTTACCCGATGATGTCAAAAAGGGGGAAAGCGGTGAATCCCACTCTTAGTAAGACGAATTAATGTTTTTGGTGGTAGAAAGACTTGAATCGCACTTATGGATTTTGCCTTGCTTGATGGTCAAGCAAACTGTTTCTGTTTAAGCTTAGTTTAATTCTATTATGCTCTTCTCTTACTAGTCTTGTCTTAAATAGCGTGCTCAAATTTAGGGGGAATATTGGACTAAGGGGGAATCAACCAACGAGGTTGGTTCTTCCAAGCTTGTTTGCTTGTATTTCTTTTTTGCAGGTTAACTCTTGCTACAGGATTCACTAAAGTGATTTTTGGCATCATCAGCAAAAAGAGGGAAAATGTGTGAAGATGTTAGAGTTTTGCTGAAGATTGCCAAAACCTAGCTGCCAACAAGAGTTGGTCCGAGAATTGATACAATGAAAAGAGAGCAAGTCAAATAAAGTATGAGTTTAGCGAGCAGTAACTCCCACTGCAGAACAAGTCATCCAGAGCCTTCCCACAGACAAAGAGTCACGGCAGACGTAGTTTGGTTATCAACCGACTCGATCTGTCAAGCAGTTTGCATTCATCTCATCTTATAAATGATGCTCAACTTAAGGGGGAACTTTATCTCATCTTGACTGAGTCGGTTCCCTTTGCCATCATCAGCAAAAAAGGGGAATTTGTTGGAACCCAAGGTTTTGCTGATAATGGCAACAGAGTAAGTCTGGTGACAGAAGAAATATCACTGATTATAGCATCATAGCAAGTCTGGGCGATGAACGAGTCTGACTGCGGAAGGAGTCGTTCTATGACACAAGATTCTCATGGAAAGTTCTAGAAGCTTAAAGGCGACCTTCTACTGTTAGAATGTGGAGAAAAAAATGGAAAAAACTGTCACACACGTTCACTTATGATCAGGCCCAAAAATCAAGGCGGTCAAGGGTATAGAGCGCCAGAACGAGTCCCTCTGTAGAGTAGTTGCGACAATTTCGGAGTATGCTTGACCAAGAGGACGTGGAGCACCATCCTGAACGTTATGGCTACTAAATATGAGCAGTTAGTTCGGGTATTATCACTATTTAAGCCGGTAGAAGTCATTTGTAATACTTGGAGCTTTCACTTCCACATTTCGAGAGAGAGAGAGAGAGAGTCATATTGAGAGAGAGATCATTTTCGAGAGATCTTAGTGAGACTAAGTCAATCAGCTTAGGTATTTATTACCTAGAGAGCACACATAGAACACTCCCCTTTACTCCTTGTTACGCATTGATCAAAGCCGAGAGTAGAGCGAGTGTTGGATGAGACAGAGTACCTCTGTCGAATCCCAAGATAGGAAGCTAGGTTGTAATTCACATTGAATTTCAATACAAGCAGAATCCTATCTTGTCAATTTTACACAAAAAGCTTCCGCGTATAATTTTCCGCAAACACTTGTTCTTCAAGCAGAGTTGATCTGAGACTAACACCTCAGACCTACTCGGTCAGCACCCCGATCCTATCAACTTCCTGCATCCTTTGATAGCAAAGTTAATGGCATGCAAGAAGTCCATGATCTCTCTAAAATGTCTCTGGCAGACATGCTGGGATCATTAATGGCATTTGAGTTAAAATTACAACAAAGAAGCTCAGAAAGCTCAATAAGGGAGAGAGGAAAAGGCATAGCTCTTCGGGTAGCTGAAAATGAGAAATTTGAGTCATGGAAAGACGATGATGAGATGGTTATCTATGCTAAGAGGTACTTTCAAAAATTCATTAGAAACAACATGAGAAAAGGTAAGGAGCCCAACGAATCTGACGATCACCAAAGGAAGAGCAATGACAAATGCTTTGGGTGTTCAAAACGTGGACACCACATCAAAGACTTCCCACAACGACCCCGAGAGGACAACGACAGGATCAGGAACCCTGCCCGAAGATCGTTCTACAAAGGGCAAAAGAAAGAAGCCTTCATTGCTGCATGAGGAGACTCAGAACTAAGTGACAACAACCAAACCTCCGACAGTGATCTCTCAGATGATGAAAAGGCTCATCTTTGCCTTGAGGAAGTATGCCTGATGGCTCAAGACAAGAAAATGTCAAAATCAGAGGATGAAGAGGCGCAAAACAAGGTAAACTATTCTCAACTTATAAAGAAAATTCAAACAGCTAAACTTCTAGGACTTAGAAAATTTTCTCTCATATTGGTAGATCAACTAGAGGCACTAGAAAATGAAAACAAGGAGCTCTTAGAAGAAAATGAAAAGATAAAGAAAAATTCAGATAAGGATAAGGTAGTGAAACTCATTAATGCTCTCAAAAATTTACAAACCAACTATAGTGAAATTCTTGCTGCCCATGAGAAAATAAATATAGGAAAACTACCTGAAATTGATGAACTGATTACTGCACTTGACACAGAAGAAAAGGAACAAGCATTCTTTAAAGAAAAACATGTAAAACTATAAAATGATGCTAGGACACTCATGTGAAAAGACAAACGACTAGTCGGACACCCATCGGGAACCCGTCAAAGAAGTATCTGCCACTTATGCAGACAACCTGGTCATTACGAAGCTAAATGCCATAGGACAAGAATTATGAGGCATTGGCAACTAAAGAAAATCGGGATAATATGGGTAGTCAAGGATGATCATAGAATAATTGGTGGAAATGGGTCCAAACATTCTTGGGACACTAACCCCACACTACCAACGTGTTAAGCGCAAAATCGAGTGGGAAGAGACCCCTGCTGGTACATTAACAGTGGGTGCTCTAAACATATGAGAAGAGACAAGTGGAAATTCTTCTCAATCGAACCAGGAAGCCAAGGAACCGTTTCCTTTGGCAACAACAAAAAGGGAATCGTCGGTGTAGGTAAGGTTGGTTTCACTTCAGATTATGTCATTGATAATATCAATTTAGTTATCGGTTTAAAAAATTCAATTTGCTCAAGTGTATCTCAATTATGTGACAAAGGTAACTTAGTCCACTTCTATTTTATACATTGTAGCATAGTAAGTCTGAGTGATGGAAATGAGTTGTTAAGGGGCAAAAGATGGAAAAGTGTATACATAACCAGTTTGGAGGATACTGATAGTCTAAAACCTTTCATGCTTAACTGCATCAATTGATGACTCCACACTATGGCACAAAAAGACCAGAGAATACAAAATCTACAGCAAAAGGACTTTAAAAGTAAAAGAGAGCGTACATGTGGTCTTTGATGAGGATAAAACCCATAAGATCAATGAACCTGAAGAGGACGAAGCTTTTGGATTTGATCGAGCTAGACAAGATCACACAAACAATACCAAAGATGAGTCATCAGCTAAGGAATGCCTGCGCAATAGGTCAGCGACTGGTCAACAACATGACGACGAAGGAAACAATGATGTCAAAGATCCTCTATCACCATTAACCATTCATCAATCTCGAGTTCTGTATAAAGATCTCCCATTGAAGAACATCATGTCGGACATCTCCAAGGGAACTAAAACCAGAGCACAAACTCATGATCTCTTGGCCTTCTCCACAACCATTTCACCCATCGAACCCAAAAACATCTCAACAAGACTCAGACTGGATTAAGGCAATGCAAGATGAATTGAACGAGTTTGAAAGATACAAAGTGTGGCATCTTGTGTCGTGTCCCATACATAAAGGGGTACTTGGTACGAAATGGGTCTTTAGGAACAAACTTAATGAAATGGGAGAAGTATTCAGAAACAAAGCTCGGTTGGTAACACAAGGATATCATTAACAAGATGGAATAGATTTCCAAGAAACCTTTGCTTCAGTAGCAAGGATGGAATCTATTCGATTACTGCTTGCATTTACAGCACATAAAGGAATCAAACTCTTTCAATTTGACATCAAAAGTGCCTTTCTCAACGGGTATGTCAAGGAAGAGGTATATGTAGAACAAACCTCCAAGTTTTGAAATACAAGAAGAGAAAGACGTGGTACTCAAGGCTTGACAAAGCTCTCTATGGACTCAAACAAGCTCCAAGATCATGGTATGATTGCCTGTCCTTCTATCTATTGGAAATAATTTCAGAAGAGGTAAGGGAGACAAGACCCTGTTAGTATACAACAACAAAAGAGATTTCCTAATAGTGCAAGTATATGTTGACAGTATAATCTCTAGAGCCTTTAATGAGAAGTATTGCAAGAAATTCAAGGCGTTGATGAAAAAGGAGTTTGAGATGAGTGATTTAGGAGCGTTGAAGTTCGTTCTAGGACTCCAAGTCAAGCAAAATAATGAAGGGACTATCATATCCCAACAAAAGTACGTAAAGGATTTACTAAAGAGATTTGGGATGGAGACATGTAAACCTTTTGATACCCCAATGATCGTTGGCACAAAGATGGGTATCACAACTAGTGACCAACCGGTCGATCAGCGATCGTACAGAGAAATGTTTGGTTCTCCATTATATCTAACTGCTAGTAAAACTGACATTATGTATAGTGTTTGCTTATGTGACAGGTTTCAAGCAAATCCAAGAGAGAGTCATTTCATAGTCATAAAAAGGAATCCTACGTTATTTCAAAGGATTAATGAATCTTGGACTCTTTTATCCAAAATTCATTAACTGTAACATTGTAGGATTTTCAAATGCAGACTATAGATGTTCTATAACTGATTGAAAGAGCACATCAGGAACATCATTCTTCGTTGGATCGTGTTTGATCGCATAAGGATCAAAGAAATAACAAAGTGTGGCAATCTCAATTGATGAATCAGAATATATAGTTGCGGTAAACTGTTGTGTCAACTTTTATGGCCCAGACAACAAATTGGTGATTATCGTGTCAAAACAGGTACGCTACCTATTATGTGTGATAATACTTGCATTATATCCATTTTCAAAAATCCAGTACATCATTCTCGTACTAAACACATTGACAATATACATCATTTTATTAGAGATTGTTGTGAAAAGGAATTACTAGGTGTAAAATACATTTCAACCGGAATCAACTAGCAGACATCTTTACCAAGCCATTAAGTAGAGAAAGATTCAGCAAGATTATCCATGATCTTGGAATGATATTCATTAATCACGAATATGCTATCTTTACAACTTTCATGACCAGTCACCGACAGGTCAGCAACAACTCAAGTATGTCGTTCAAAGGTCTTTGTACAGTTTAATGCATGAACGTTGATTCATACGGCTACTTGAAACATATACGTCAACAAAATTGCAAAGGAGAGGCTAGGTTAGTAAAGGCGTAACGGATAGATAGCTGAAAAACACAACGGATCGATTCCGAACGGTCATGACCGATGTCCGTTGTGAATTGTACCGTTACGACCTGTCAACGAGCAGACGGGGAACGATCACCCACCGTTACCTAATAATCTATAAAAGGGCTACGAGAGTCTCACTCTCATCACATATTGCTCTCAATCTTCATAACCTCTCAAAGCACAAAATCAGCTTTCTCTTCTCCCTTACAAACATTCTCGTGAGCTTAGTGCAAAAAATCCTACAAATAGTCATCTCACATTCTTGCTAAAAGAAATCTCGATCTTCAGCACTTAACTCCAGAAAATTCTCCATCTGAAAATGGCACCAAAGTCTACTCATCACTCTAAGAATCTTAAAGCTACAATCAAGGATCTCAGTCCCAAAAATATTACAGACATATAGCTGAAAAGTCCTGCAATGGCGCCGCAACCCGCTCACCTTTCCAAAGAAGCAGAAGATCAACTAACACTCAGAGCAATCAATGAAGGTGATCTCCAAGTAGAGGAGGTAACATCTATAAATACCTATCTTCCTAAACTCCAAAACCTCATTCTCTCTGGAATTCTTAAACCCACCATACTACCTGCTATCACTCCATCAGAACCCATGGTGTCCACCGACCAACCATCAAAAACCATCAAAGCTCCTATAAAACAATCAGCCGTAAGCAAACCCAAACCTTCCAAAACAAAAAGCCTCACACAAGCCTCTACCAGCCACACCACTCGTGGTTCCAAACGTCTCCAAGACAAACAAAAACCACCTGAGAAAACTCAATCCACACATGAACCTGCATCTCGCAGACTTCATTTCACCGATGAAGATGAGGCCACTCTATCAAATCTCATTGAGCGAATCGTCCAAGAAGTGGAGGAAGAAGAAGTCCAAAGTGACTAGAAGTCACAGAAGGATAAATCAACAGAAGAGGAACCTCAGGAAGAAGGTTTGACCGCACCAGATTCCGACAACAAAAACTCATCTCCTACTCGAGCTTCTCACGATCGCTCCCCGACACCTAACCGATTCAGCCAAGAGGGAGGAAGCGATACAGAATCACGCTCTCCAGTTATCCTAACTATAAAGGAACGTGATCAGCTGAAAAAGACCAAGAGTAAGCAAACCATGGATCCTCCACCTCACACTCAAGAGTTGGAAGAGCTCTTCCAGACTCAACGCAACGTCACTAAGTCACACCCTGAGCAGTCACTCATAGTTTCGAAGAGACTGAATCAGTTACCACCCACAACCATCAAGGCAGTCAACGTTGACGACAAGTCATGTCCCATCCTACCAAAGACAATGGACATGGAATGGATGGAAAAGATGGGATTAGGACAGGTGATAGAGCTCCTGGAGTTTCAAGGATGGGTTGACTACTTCCAAGAGCCCGTCGCCTGCTACACTGAACTGCTCAAGGAGTACATGAAGCATCTTGGACCACTCCAGAGCGATGATGACGACAACTGCCTCATCTCTGAAGTTCAAGGACTTCAAATTGACATCACAAAATCTTGGATTTGCAAGAACTTTAACTTAGAGCCTAAGGGATTAGTCGTTCCCAAAGAAAGCACTTGGAATGATCTAGGCCATCAAGGAGGAAAAATGGTTCACTTCTTCAACAAAGGAGCAACCATGAAGAATTTCAACACAACACAAATGTCTATCCATAATAGAGTCCTCCACAGCATTCTCATTCACAACATCACTCCAAGGAACCAGTGCACTCATATCGTAAATTCAAGAGATGTGCGACTAGTGTATGCGCTCAGGATGAAGGAGAAGATTGATCTTCCAGCAATGATTCTCCTTACCCTTGATGAAAGTAGGTATGTGAATCAAGGGTTATTACAAGGAGGAGTGGTCACCGCATCACTACAAGAATTTGGAGTGGACACCGACCACTTCAAAGAATGTGCAAGGACTACTCAGGACAACATCTTTTCTGAGATGTTGTCAAAGATGGGGATTAAAACCCACGGGGAGAAGCTCACAGCTCTGCAGAAGCCTACAAGGAGTGAAGACTCACGTTCAGAGTCTTGCCCACTAGCCAAGCCTTCGGCAAAGAAGAGAAAGTGCAGTCTCTCACCAATCCGAGAAAGGTCGGGAACCAGTTTGGATGCTCCAGCTCGAGATGTTCTTCAGCATGTGCGAGTGACTCTTACAGCTATCCAGGCTGTCTCTGAAGAACCAAGTGTCCAACATATGGTTCAAGGAGCCATAGATTATATAGATAAATACATATAGCCTGACAGTTCTACGTCTTCTAGAGGCCCGAGAGAAATCGTGAGCTACCTTTAAGTGACTATCTGTTTCAAACAAAACTTTTGATATCAACTGAAATGTAACTGTTACGTTTCTATTCTAAATGCAAATCTTGTTTATGAAAGACTTTATTACATTGGATGCTTCTTCCTTGATTAAACATTATAATATGATCAGAGACATTCCATTCCAATCACTCCACTAATCCAATCTCATAACTTGACACCTAAAAAGCCTACTACATAGACTGCCAGATGCGGCATATCATTTATTACCCTCACCGATCATTCGATGAACATATCTTTAAGCGGTCTATAACTTCCTTGATCGAATATTTACCAGTCATAATCATTCCTTCACCTTTCAAAATAGGGAACACGAGCCACAAAGTTCATCACGCTCAAATGAGCGAACCATTCACTCCACCATCCGCAAGATCATGTTCCTCAAACACCCGAGGAAGTAATGCACAAAACTATATACAACCATACTTAGACTCTATCACAGCCTGGTCTGCCAACATAAGTGCTACTCAATCCCACACTCACACTTCTCATTGCATTAGTTGTTCCATAGACTCTGATCAATCAGATACCTCTACCACTGCTGAATCACCACTCATCAAGGAATTTTCCGATGATGAAATTTATGGCTTAGATGTCTCCACCTGGGATGAACTCAACCGCCACTCCATTCAGAATGTCTCTATCAAACTAGTAGTTTTTAATCTATGAAATGTTATGGCCTTTTCAATAACATGAGTCGTGTAGTTGCTCCCTACTTTTGATGTATGACAAAGAGGGGAAAAGAAAGATATGTACTTGTGAATTTATGACTATCATCGTTGCATTATGTAATTGAATGTTAATGAAAGACTCTCTACTATGGCCCGGTATAAGGATGTTGTTGATTAATTTTTTAAATCTAAATGAACTCAGGGGGAATCCCTCTTAGGGGGAATATTTTCACTTCCATAAGCTGTCAAGTACATATGATCAAAATCAGTTTTGTTATCGGTTGCCATCATCAAAAAGGGAGAAATTATTAAGTCAAGATCCTTTAGTTTTGATAATAGCAAACCTGTGTTGTTTATCTAGTATGTTTGTTGAACTTTTAATTTAGATAAACAGGTAGAGGAGTGACTTAGCACGCAAGGTTGCAAGCGCACTCTGCTAATGACATGTGCCCAACCAGTCGGGCACCTATCCGGAGAGCTTCGATAGAACTTCTAGTACACACAAGAGGTCAAACACTACTGTGGAGGGTGATTTTTCGGTATGAGGGGGGTCTATCTAAATATGGTCTAGCTAAGAAGTCTAGATCCTAGAAATTTGCCATTCTGTGGAGGGTGAAAACCCGTTAATCTGGCATCCCTCAAATACCTACTACATCGTCCTTCTTTCCCAGAAAGCATAAAGGGGAATGCAAGTGTGCACTACACCTGCTCTCGATGGGCTCCACACGGACTTATGCCTCTATAAGGCGGAATTGACTAGAGTCGCCACCTAGTTTGACCTAAGGAACTAGGAAGGGAGGGGAGGAGGGTTCTAAGAACCGCTGGTTGACTCTGAATTTGTTGCCTATGGACAGGAGTTATCTGGTCAGATCAGAGATTCTATTGTGGGTTCGCACTGGGTTACACCCCTTAGAAGTGGCAATGACCACGACTTCGGATTGGTGCCCGAGGAAACCTCGGTCTCCAATTATCGGGATTACCTTCTTTCAAAACCTTTTTTAGAGAGATTCATTTAAAGCCAAGGATAGGATTAGGACAGAAAGAGAGAAAGAGTGTATGAGACGAGCTTTTCTGCCAAGCAAGCGCCCAGAAGAGGAACTAGTGAATTCGGCTGAGTGTATGATGGGAAATCTGGGAAAAATCTGGGGTTGAGAGAATAGACAAGACTTGGAGTCTGGTGGTTTGAAGTTTATGGAAGCCAAAGAAGGTTTGAGCGTTTTGAGAGATATGAGAGCCACCTTAAAGGGGAAAGGGGGTTTTTTGTTTGGAATGGGGTCGCACCCTATGTGGGTTGCCTACGTACTCAACTCCCTGTTGAGATCAGACCTTACGTAGTTCAGGATTTGGGTTTTGGAAGTTTTGAAGGGTTTGAAGTTTTGGGTGTGAGAGTTTGGTCTGTGAGACGCTCAGGTCTATGAGACGGTTGGGATGTTCATGTAGTGGGAGGTATGGGCTATCAAGGTCTGTGAGACGCTCGGGTTTGTGAGACATTTGAAACTGAAAATGGTGGAGAGATTGAGATGTTTAAGTCTGTGGGGCACTCGGGCCTATGAGACTATAGAAGTTTGGAAGAAGTCAGGATTCAGGAGATGTTTTGAATTCGAATGATGATTTGAATTTGGATAATGGTTTGAGTGTGTGAGGCAATTGAAGTTTGAGTAGAGATCCCGGGTTTTTCGGGTTCGAGAATCTACAAGGGTTGAGGTTTTGGGATATTTTGAATTTGGAGTGAGATGATGATGGGCTAAATTTTTAGGAATGATTGTCAAAATTGTCTCTCTTAAAGTTTTTTTTAAAAAAACAAAAAAATCATTGTTTGTTGTAAAAGGGCGGATAACCCCGAGGGATTACCCTATGTACCCCCTCGAACACGACACTTAATTAATGGTAAGTGCCGAGGCTCGAAAGATGGGGCAATGAATTTATGTCGAAATATAGGATTTAGAGAGAAGTATCATGAATGGGATACTCTCGGTCAAACCCTAATAACGTCTCTAACTCCCGGGTTTTAAAACGTTAAAAACCAAAAACATTGAAATCGAGTGGAAGGGAGTTAGACGATTATGAAATCCCGGCTGCAACTAGGAAGGTCGTTACTTCCCTAGCACCCCGCCTTGTAAAAATTTAGGCTGCAATTAGGGGAGGTTTGTCAACCTAATGCCCCGCCTAAAGAGATCCAGACTGCGACAAGGGAAGGTTATAACCCCAGTGCCCTGCCTCGGATTTTTATTTTGGGAAGGAAGACAAGTAATGTTCTAACCATGGAGGAAATGTTTTGAAGGGGTTAGACATTTCTTGCTCCCCGAAAACAATTTATTTTGATTTGAAAACTAAGTTAGAAAACTTTGAAAGTTGTTCGGAATTCTCAGTAAAGAAGCACTGATTTTGAGAAATGTTTTAGGAGAAAACTTTCTGTATATGTGAGAAGAACTTTCTGCTTTTTGAGAAGAGTTTTCTGTGATGTGAGAAGAGTTTTTCCTTTAAAATTTGACAAAATGACTTCTTTAGGAAGTTTGAATAAAATGATGGATTGGAATTCTTTTTTTGGGATTTTTGAATCAAAGCTGAATACTGAGGAATGTTTTTGGATTTTTTGGAGTTTGAATGGGATTTAGAAGTTGAGTTTGAATTGGATTTTGATTGTGAACTGAATGGGATTGGACTGAATTGAATGAATTGAAATGAGTTAGGTTTGAATTGGGTTGAATTGAATTTGGGTTAGGGTTGAAAAACGAGTCGAGTCAAAGTTAGATTGGTCAAACTTGGGTCGAAGTCAACATTCAATCAAGGTCAAAGCAGGCTGGTCAAAGTTGGGTCAAAGTTCAGGTTGGTCAAAGTTCAGATTGGTCAAAGTTGGACTGAGTCAAAGTTGGACCAGATTGATGGTGTGGGCCAAAATTGGCTTGTGAGCTGGATTTGCTAATTAGGCTGAGTTTGGATTGGACCGAATGAATTGGGTTTGAATTGAATTTTGGTTGGGGTTGGAAAACGAGGCGGGTCAAGGTTAGACCGAGTCAGAGTGGGATCGAGTCAAAGTTGGGACAAGGTCAAACTAGGGATGGTCAAAGCTCGAGTCAAGGTCAAAGCTTGGGTCATGGTCAACGTTCGAGTCAAAGCTAGGCCGGGTCAAAGTGAGGTTGGTCAAGATTCGATCAGGTCAAAGTTTGGGTCAACGGTTAATTTTCAGGTCAAAGGTCAACCTTCGGGTCAAGGTTTGATTCTTGTGGATTTAACTTGGTTTTTGTGGACTTAGGCTTTGTGGACCTGGGCTTTGTTTGAGACATGGGTCTTTTATGGTTTTGGGCTTTCTTGTGGACTTTGAGTCTTTTGAGGTTTTGGGCCGGCTTTGGTGGAGTTGGGCCGAGTTTGGTGAGATTGAGTCGGGTTATGAGAGATCGGGCCGGGTTACGAGACGGGCTGGGTTGTGAGATGGGCCGGGTTACGAGATGGGCCCGGGTCTGGAGGTGTTGGGTCGGGTTAGGAGGTGGGCCTAGTTGTGAGACGGGCCGAGTTATGGGATGGGCCTAGGTTTGGAGGTATTGGGTTTGACCGGGTATTGGACCGAGATTGGACTTGGGCCAGCTTTTTTGGAATGGGAAGTAGGTTGGTTTAGAATAGAAAATTGGTCTATTTGGAATTGAAATGGGGTTGGACTGATTTTTGGAGTTGGGTTATGAAGTGGGTCAAGCTCGACATTAGAAAGTAGGTTCTTGAATTGGGCTGGTTTTTGAATTGGGCTTTCAAATTAGGCCTTGGATTTGAGTGTGTATTGATTTTGGGTTGTTTCATAATGGGCTGAATTTGGAACGGGCCCGAGGTGGTTATTGGGCTGAAATCGGTTATTGGGCCAAACTGAAGGCTTGGGCTAAATTGAGACTTGGAATTGGACTGATTTTTATTGGGCTTGCTTTGAGATTGGGCCGAGATTGGTTGTGGGCCGAGTTGGTTTGGGGCCGAGTTGGTTTTGGGCCAATTGTGGGCTTGTTGGGCCTTATTCAGATTTGGGCCTGAATTGGGCTGAAGATTGTTTTTGGGCAGAAATGGGCCTTAGACCTTTTTTATTTAAACAATTTGGGCTTTTGAGAAATGGGCCAAAGATGAGGCTTATTGAGTTGAAGATTATTTTTGGACTAAAATGGGCCTTAGGCCTTTTTATTTGGGCTGAAATGGGCTTCCCTATTATGAATTGATCTTGGACTTGAATTTTGAAATGGATTGTTTTTCTTCTTTTTTTTTTGGCTTTTTTTTTATTATTATTAAAATAATAAGATGTGGTTTGGGTTTAGGGATCACCCAATTTATTAGGTGAGACCATGGCTCACCTAAATCTTAGGGTTCACCCTCTATCCTAAGGTTTGGTCCTAAGGAATAATAACTAGGGCTTAGTCATAGATATCAACTATAAGATGGCAATGACAGATTGAGCAAGGATGATTCATGCGCCAAAGCAGAAAATCATGACGAACATCGATCAAATTGATGGAAAATGCCACCCGAACTCAAAGGGAGTATTTCCATTTTAGTGTTTTTAGATTGTGCGGACCATGGTCAAATCCAAACCAAACCACACTAGGTATGCCCACACCAGAGTCCTCGGTACCTCAGCCAAAACATGAATTTACTGGATGAGAAACCAGTTCAATAAAGCAAACACAACAAAGGACAAACATAAACCTGCAAATTATATCGAAACAACAGCAATACGCAGACAAGGAGTCATAACGAGGCACAGAATGAATCAGTTTCCCACACTGGTGAAATGATAAAGAGCTGCTTAAAACACAAAAGAAACCAAATCAGACGGCCATGAACAAAGCCTCGGACCATCAAAGGGTGCTCTGGAAAAACAAGCCGAATTGGATCTCCCAAACCCGTCAACACAGGGGAGAACCATTACTTCCAGATTTAATCAACGCAGAGAAACATCATTCTTACAAAGTTCAGGCAACAGGCAAACCGCATTAAACTCCCAATCCATATTTAATCAAAGAGATAGGCGTCCAAGCTCGAGTCAGATGGCAGAAGTGCATAGTTCCAGTCAGACCAGACAAACGAATCAGTAAATAATCATCCGACGAAATCAGAATAGAAGACATAAAGCCGAATCGGTAATAACAGGGAAAACTTCCATGGGGAGCGAGTGCATCAGAGGCGGTGGTGAAACCCCAAGGCCGGTAAGGGCTCACCACCTCAGAGAGCAAAGGGGTATACAATCATAGGTATTAATCAGAGATTTCACGAGAGATTTGCGGATGAAATGTGTCTCACCATGTACTGTGGTAGGGAAACGAGAGAAGAGACGAAAAGAAAGCACAACTAGGGGTGGCAATTCGGGTTAATGGGTCGGGTTGAAGCTCACCCATACCCGACCCGATTAAAATTGTATTAACCCATACCCGACCCAATAATATTCGGGTTACAAATTATTAACCCATACCCAACCCACATAAAATGATTAAACCCATACCCGACCCATTTAACCCAACATAATTAGGCTATGCAAAATTTAAAAGACCTGGAATTAAATTTTTATATGATTGCTCAAACGGAGTTACAAATGAATGAAATCATACATTCAATATGGTAGCTATTCCAGAGTTTTCATTATCCTCCGTCTTCTTTTTTTTCCACTTTCGTGCTTCCCATCAATGTCGTGCTCAGTGGCACTTCCTTTAACAGAAGGTGATGTGTACGCGCCTGGGCCAAATATAAGTATATTTTCTCCTTCAGAATATTGAATCAAAACATAGACAAAAATCTTTAGAGTACATAAGAGATAGGACCATAGTGGGAGCTGTGGAGGAGAGAGCAGCACACCGTCTTTTGACAATCCACATAACGAATACTCTTGTTTTTTCTTTATAAAGAATACAACAAAGTAGTATTATCAATAACAACCTCTCATCAAAAAGATACTACAAAATCTGTATTATACTAATAGTAGGTTAGCACTTACCTAGTAAAATATTTATATTTTTATCTAATTATTTATTTATTATTAGTTTTAATAAAATAAAATAAACGGGTCGGGTTGACTACGGGTTATGACTTTAAACCCATACCCAACCCATAAATTTAATAGGTAACCCATACCCGACCCAATAATTAAATGGGTCAATAATCGTGACCCAAACCCGCTATTTTCGGGTTGGGTATGGGTCGGGTTATCGGGTTGGGTAAAAATTGCCACCCCTAAGCACAACCTTACAGCGTGGTGGTTCATAGCCCAGACCCGTCTTCAATCAAAGAAGGCCGGGACTTCGATTGAGACGGTGGCGGTGAATTCACTAGCAACTACGAATCAGTGAGCGAAGTGAACGTCGACGATTTTGAATCTCCGACGAGGACTGAGAGATTTCGACGGGATGATTTGGTTGAGGTAGTAACGGAAGCATGATGACGAGAATGGATGATGGTGATGGAAGTGGGTGAGAGAGGTGTCGGAGACGGATAGAGAGGTGGAAGGGGATAGTCGGTGGTTCTGTTTGAAACTGGGAGGGGGTACTCACTAGGTTTTGTTTCAACTACTGATGACAACGACCTACAGCTTCGCGCCGCAGAAGAAGGAGAAGGAAGGGCCGGTGATGGTGGCGTTCCTGGGTGCAGACCGAAGGTCCAGAAGCAGAAGAACGCTTCGGCTGGGTTTTTGCAACGAAGAAAATGAAGATGTCGGATCTGAAGAGAATGGAGGCGGCGTCGATTAACGAGAGAAGTGTAGAGAATCGATTTTTGATGTTGGGAATGGATTCAGAAGAAGGGATCGAGCGACAGAGATGGAGGAAGGAGACCGATGGTGAGCTAGACGAAGCAGATTGAGTTGCTAAATTTCAATCGATGGTGATTGAAGAAGGAGAAGGACCACGGCTACTGTGGTTGTCCCCCTAGGGTTTGTTTGTTGGAGTCTTTTTATAAGTAGAGGGGTGGGATTAGGGTTTTATTTAGTTTCAGGGTCGGGCTTGACCCGGGTCAAACGGGTCTTGTTTGGTTGAAAAGGACAAGACTCAAAAAAAATAAAAACGTCCTCTTTGCTCATTAAGGGAATCGAACCTGGGACCACATGCCTCTCTTCAGAGAACACTAACCAGCTAAGCTAGTGCGAAACTCAATACATAAGTGTAAAAGTTAATAATTGAGCTAACACCAGCTGAAAGAAAATAAAATGCTCCACCAAGATTCGAACCCGAGATCTATTGATACTTAGACAAATGCACTAACCAAAAATGCAAACTCAAAACGCAAATAGGCAATGAGACAAAAGGGATGGGTTTAAAATCAAATGGTCATTTTAAAATTCATTTTCGGAAAATCGTGTTTTTACGAAATGCTTTGAAAAAGATTATAAAATGACGGTTTCGTTATGGCACGCACGCTAATATGTTTTGAAAAAGAAAGGCGACGACCCCTCTTATTATTTCGGAATTTGCTTTATGGGGTGAGAATTTTTGGTGTCTACAACTACACACTCACATCTCTTATGCATCAGATGAAATAAAAGGACAAAATACATCAAGTGGTTCCACAAACTCATACAGACTTATACATCCACACAAGCAACTAGCTCACGACAAAAGCATAGCTCATTAATGTGCAAGATAACAAGATAAGTCGGGGCTATTAAGAAGCATTCATTACGTATCCATAATGAAGACTTAGAGAGCATTTATGGAGCATTTATGAGGCAGACAAGATCAGGCAAGTGGAGAGTGCAAGGGGTGACCGAACACCTGAATGCTTGCCTTTGACGTGTCCAATTACAAGGCGAAACGTGTCTTGACGCCTCCAGATCAAGTTGAAGAACTACCTATATTCGAGTGTGGCTATTTTGCTAGGGATAAAGAAGCAAACAAATCCTAGTGTCTAGGAGGTTATAGGCTGTCTATTATCCATCTTAAGTTACTTGTATAAATACAAAGTATATTGTCTTATGTAAGATAACTTGGTCATATACGAAAAGAGAGATAACTAGAGCAAGTGTGAGTCAGACTAAGTGTGTGTAAGTACTAGGAAGTTGGTAAGCTGGATAGGACTGGGTCTGAGAGGTAATACTTTGTGTATTTGGTAGACTGATCAATCAGGGAATAGTTGGGGAACTGTAGACCTGTTGTCAGGAGAGGGAAGAAGACTTTGGGATAAAGTCCTAAATTGTCCTGGAGTCCGTAGGTAGGGCGAGGGAGATTGAGTGAATCTGAGTGTAAATTCTCAATCAAAAAGAAGTTTCCAGTTTGAATTTATCAAGTGCCTTCCTCAACTATCAAGCAGATCACATAGGATAACGATACGTCTACGATCGATCAGGGACACATCAGGAGCACCAGCCAGTCTCAGGTCGTATCCTCAGGGACTTCGTAACTATCTAGTTAATTATAAGGTTAGTCAATGTGCATAGAAATATACAAAAGTGCATAAACTAAAATTGGGGGTTTTTTGGTTTTTTGGTTTGATTAAGGGAAGATAAAGGAAATCAATAAAACTAAACTAACTAAACTAGGATAGATGTAGCCCGGGATGGATATTTGCACCCGTCCTCCCCTTACTACCGATTGTCGAACTTTGAACTTATAGCTAAACAACGGGAACACTTAATTAATTAGCAACCTAATCTAGGCATACTAATCCTAACCAATTTAACTAGAACTTTTCAATCAGCTAAGCCCAGGGTCAATCGATATCACTAAGCTCAAGTTCCCCTAAGGTTGCAATGTAGTCTTATATTAGAATCATTGAATTAGAGTACATTGTTCTAGTCTCCAACGGTTTAGGTTTCTATCTCAGAATCACATTTTGATAGAATCCCACAATAATGCTAAACTAATCGGTAGGCCAAACCCACCAATTTAACACATAGATGACAAATTGCGCAAAACCCTAAACAAATCCCCAAATCATGAGTGACAAGTTTAAGAATCATAAATGCCCAATAATAATATTTATTAAGCACGAAGACTAAAATAAAGCACAAACACAAGTTTAAAGTTCAACAATGGAGGTTTTAGGGATTTTGGAGCAAAATCCCCATCCCAAGCTACAAGGAGATTACACAACCATTAAGGAACAAAAATGGGAGAAGGGAGAAGAAATAGCCATGGGAGGTTGAGGAAGAGCTTCATTGAAGGTGAGCCTTCTTCTTCTTCTTCCTCTTCTCTCTTGTTTTCCTGTCGCTTTTGGTTTGTGTCGAATCCCTCATCTCTCCTTCTTTTTCTGCTTTTAAAAATGCGGATCTGGGTAAAATTTTGACCCGACCGATCCACCTAGGGTCGGTCGGGACCAGAAGCCATTTCGGCCCCTGGAATGAGCGTTTTTGGCCTCTGAAACTGCCGACCAACCCACCCAGGGTCAGTCCTATGGGTAGAATGATCTTCAAAATGCTGTATCTTCTTCATTTTAGCTCAGATTTTGGATCTGTTTGTTCCCACACATTTGTTTTTTCTTCTACTTTATGCCTAGCTATGTTATTCCTCTTTTTTCAGCAACAATTTTGTAAAACACCAATAAAACACAAAATTAGAGGAAAGCTAGCTAGAATGGAGAAATGAGCATGAAAAGGGTTGGTAAAACATATGAAATACACCTCTAAAACATGCTCATTTGGACACTCATCACTCTTCCAACACCGTGAGGATACACAACCGAGTGGTAGCAAGCTGAAGTGTCATCCTTGTGGATTGTAATTCCCCAATTTCAAGCTTATTAAACAATATGTAAGGCATGAGACTGATTTCCACTCCTAAATCAGCAAGACAATGGTTAAAATCAGTCTCCCATAATCTGCAACGAATGGTGAAACTCCCTAGATCTTTACATGTCTCTAGCAAATGCTTATGGATAATCGTTAAACATGTCTAAGTAAGCTGAACAATGCCTTCCTCCACTAGATTTTCTTTGTTAGATAAGATCTTCTTCAAGAACTTCGCATAACTAGGTACCTTCGCAACCAGATCAACAAATGGAACATCGACAGATAACTGGCGGAGCAAGGTAAGAAACTTGTCAAACTCACTATCCTCTTTGGAATGCTTGGTATTGTTTAGAAAAGAAATTATAGGAGAAACTTCAACTACAGGCGGTGTAAGATGAGGAGACTAGGCAGCTTCACAATTCTGCTCATTCTCTAGCACCGGTTCCTCTATGTTGACCACCGTAGGCTCAGTAACCTTATTCTTCCCACTCATCGTTATTTACACCTCAGCTGATTTCTACTCCTGCAAATAACGTTTATTAGCCAAAATATCATCCGTCAATCTAGCATAATTTGACATCTAAGCACATCAGAAAATGGAATATGCATAGTTAATTTCTTAAAATGTCTAAGAAACTTTCCAAGTTGCTCATCAAGATCCTTTTTCTTTAACCTATTAGGAAAAGGAATAGGTTCCATAAATTCACGTTTAGATTTAGAAGAGTAAGAAAGTTGAGTTTCAAGAGACTTCTTCTCCTTGAGTTTTTCAATAGCTCTACTAAAGTCCTCAACCTCTTTATTTTACACTACGAATTCACTAAAAGTACCAAAAAGTTCTTCCTCCACTTCTTTTTGAACAGGAAGAATTAGAGCATCATCTTCTACAACAAAAACAACTTTAGCCTGCTCCCGTGGATTCCACTTAGGCCGACTTGGCAAAGCTTCTGCAGGTATATCAGAAAGTTTCTCGTTAATCTGAGCCAATTGATTCTCACTGTACCTGTTGAAAGCTTTCTGTTCTGGCATGAATGCCCTCTGATCGTTGTTAATGGCATCTTTTTATGCAAATCTAGCTTTCATCGATGACACAAACTCTTTCATCATAGCCTTTAAACTTGAACTACCACCAGCTTGCTGATTTTGCACTTGCTGATTCTAAGGTGGTCTCTGGTTGTAATTGTTGCCCTAAAACCTCTACTATTGATATCCCTGATTGCTCTAGTTATTGTAGAAGTTTTCTTGTCTATTTCCCAAGTAATTTGCCTCTTCATTCTGCTGAGAGGTACAATTACACAAGTTGGAACTTCTACCACAATACTCACGCTGCGGAAAAGAATTAAAAACAACAGTTGCATTTGACTTCGAGTTCATCAATGTGCACATCTTCTCGATCTGCTTAGAAATGCTATCCATCTTAGCAGCTGGAAGGGTGTTGGAATCTACCTCATACATTGCAGCATTCTTCTTTGGAAAGACCTCAGTAGCAGCCCTAGCACCTCCCCATTGGTTAGCCAAATTTGTCAATGTTTCGAGCAGCTCTTTCATCCTGGTAATTGGAAGCTCCATCAGACTTCCTCCTGCACAAGTGTCTACCAATAGGCAGCTCTAGGGGATCTAAATCCTTGTGAAAGATTGCAACACCACTTCCTCACCCAGACCATGATGTGGTACTCGCCTTGCAGTGCCTTTGAATCGATCCCAAGCCTCAGAAAGAGTCTCATCACTATACTGTTTAAAGTTTGTAATCTGACCTCTTATGGTCAGCATGCGAGACGGTGGAAAGTACTTTGCTAAGAACACAAGCTCATTCCAAGAGTTAATACTGTTAGGAGCCAAGGAATTTGACCACTTTGCAGCTCTGTCCCTCAAGAAAAATGGAAACAAAGTCAACCTTGCTACCTCTTGAGATTCCGGGGCCGAACACACTCCAACCAATCACGGAAAGGACGAGAGATGAACATTCAGATCTTATATAACCATCCCACTAAACTGTAGCGCATTCAAGACCATCGTGATGTAACGCGTCTTGAATTGCCACTATACTCCCACCAGCAGTGTAGGGATCACTATTGGTGATGCAAGTCCCTTCACATTCGGACGAGTGTAGTCATTCATCCTTCTTTCTTGGTTGTTGCTGTAATGCCCCATAGTTAACTCCTCTTATGGGACAAATGTATCACCTGGAGAATCCTTAATAAACACCTCTGGCTCAACTGAAGTATCTAGAACTAACCCCTGTCGAATTCTTCTGGCTAGTCTTTCTATCTCTAGTTCTAGCTCAAATTCAAGACTTCTTGCAGAATGAGTCACAAAAATACACTAAATTAAACTAGTAGTAACCAAGATGAAATAAACTTAAACAAAATATACTCAATTAAATAAAATTAATGACAACTGAAAAGGAAATACTAAAATTAACGCAAACACGAATAAATCAAAAGAACAAAACAAACAAAAATTAAAATATTAATATTCTAGAAACGTAAACAAAATAAAATAAACCTAAACAAATCTCAATCCTAAAAATAAAATAACAATTATAATCAGAATTTACAATCAAACAGAATTCAATAAAAATCCTAATTAATTCAATTAATCAAAATAACAAAAAACAAAAATAAACTAAAAATAAATAAATAAAATAAATTAAAGAAAAATATAATAAAGGCTAAACTAAATAATCGTGCCTCCCCGGCAACGGCGCCAAAAACTTGTTGGGGTGAAACCTAATACGGCAAGAGTACCGGTCTTTTGTATCAAGTTTTTCTAAGGTATTCCCTAAGGTTATCGAACCAAGGAGGCAGTGTCTAGTTTAATATAAACCTGAAACTAAATATTAAACTGATGAAAATAAATAACAGGAAGTTGAGGGAGTTTAATTGTTGAGTTTCTAACTCTAAAATTAAATAAAATTAGTAAAATAAGAACAATAACTGCAAAAAGGAAAGTATTGGTTTTCTTGATTATAGTGGAAGAAATCCCTATTGACTACTCCTCCTAAATTCTCAGTTCGCTTCTCAACGTGTTTACCCATTACAGATTAAAATCCTAGATTAAAACTGTTCCACGTCTGGTCTCCTGATCGATGAAATCTAATTAACAATTACCAAATCCTAACTCTCATTATGAATTTCCTAATTGCTAACAACTTGAAGAACAATCTAGTTTAATAATCAATTAGTACTTTAGAGGAATTGATGTCTCTAAACTAACTGGTATTGTTCCTCGTAGTCTATTGAATGCCGCAGTTCTCACTTGTAAGCAAACAAACTAATAAACTCTAATAATTTGCCAGATCATCAGAGAATAAACATAAACAAAGAATAAGTACTTTAATCTGATTAAAACTGGTAAATTCTCAAAGATAATGGATCCTCGAATATGTATTACATAACTGACCGGAATTTTAAAAGTACTACTCAGCAATAGACATGTTAACAATGTAAAAGTCTATAAAGAATAGTATTATAAAGGTAGGATATGAAGAAACTCTAATTGAAGATTCTGTGGTGATGTCTCTTCCTTAAATCTACAATCTGCTCTACTCAATCTCCCAGGAAAACTATCAAAATCTCTAAAACTATCTTTTTTTCAGTCAAAACTAGCAATAATAATGAAAAGTAGTCAAAAACCTAGTCTTGTGCCCAATAGATATCCGCGACGCTGACTCTCCACTCGTCCAATGAATCTTTCTTATTTTTATCTTTATTTTTTTTATATCTCAAGAGTTCTCTGGCCCTCTTTGTTGTTGGTTCAGGTTTATATACAACATATAAACCCAGACCATGTCTAAAACGCGACACTAGATTCTTTTTAGGTGTGGTCCGGTCCGGGTTTATATTCAGTATCCAAACCCGAACCATGTCTAAAAGTAGGCAGAAAGTTCACCGAAGGATTGGTTCGACTTTATAAACCAGGACACATACTCGGACCACCTTAAAAACTTGACAGATTGTTCAACGAAGAGCTGGTCTGGGTATATATCCATGACCAAGATCCAGACCACTTGTAAACTAGCTATTTTCCTTCAAAAATCATCGTTTGACTCCCGGTTTGACTTCCATTGGTTAACTCAAGTATTTAAGACTTTGTTTAAGCATTTTCTTGAGTGTTTTGCCCCGAAGAATCAACAAACCAGTCATAGGTGACAAATATATTGTTAAATCATAAATAAGACAATAAGAAGGGAATTTAAAGTCAAAATGTGGATAATTAAGCATGAATTAACCTCGTAAACTTAGGCAAATTCCTGACTTGTCAGTAACTTGGAAAGAAAAGTAACATGATGTTACCATATTATGAGATTGAAAGTTTGGTTATGGTATTTATGGCATATCTTCCTAAGGATAACTCTTAGGCTGAAATTGAAAAGACCTTGATAAGGCACTAACACTATAGGATACATGATCAATGTTTTTTGTGTATGACTACCTTAATCAGTACTTGGCTAACGGGGTAGAATGAGGGTTAAGAGAGTACAAAAATAAGAATACCTACGGGGCTCTTGGTCGGTGTTTTGGTGCATCGACTGGATGATGATTAACTGGTCCGCTCAATATTGGAATGAATCAAGATGGTATGTTTTCAACGGGGCCGATGTGCTCATTAACTTTGTAAGGCCCACTGCCCTGGTTGGCCCACCTCATAATAAGGTACGTGTCACTTCCTAATTCGTGACACGGGTGAAATTATGTGAGGACACACACGATAGGAAATTGGAGGATCTCTAACCCAAGCTAACAACCGCCAAATGGCAATGACAACGACTGACCTTGCATTTAACTTTATGTACGAAACTTGAATATGATGATTGTGTATGCGTAAGTTATGCCTTATTGTGATACATGATCTGTTTTGTTATTATTATTAAGCATGATTGTTATATATTATAAACCGGATATGCATGAAATGAACATGCATGCTCACTTGGCAAATACCCGAGTTAATTCTAAGGGTTCAGGAAGATTGCATGATGACATACTCAATAGCTGGGCTGACCCCTCCAATAATGTTTCTCTTTTTAGGTTTGTAGATTGGCAGTGAGAATCAAGAGCGGGCCGAGTAGATTAATGTTTTTGGGTTTCTGGGTGACAGTTGGGTTGTTCTACTCACAGTGGTAGTTAGAGTTGGTTATGGTTGGTTAGACACTATCCTTGCCATCACAATGTTTTGGTATGTTTTTGGTTTTTAGATTCCTTGTCACGTGCGTAGGGCACGTGACGACGGTAACCTCTTTTGGCTAGGTATGTGTATATTAGACTTCCACTGTAACTACTTGAATGGCTGTATATATTATATGAAGGTGATGTAGTAATCGGGTTTATGGGAAAGAGATGTTACAAAAGTGGTATCAGAGCGTGGAACGCTTTGAGGACAAGGGATAGGGTTGGAACTGTGAGCTTAGGATTATAGAAATTGGGTGTGATATCGTATGTGAGGTGCATTAATAGAAGCCTTAATTGTGGCATGTTACCTGCCTAGGAATATTTACTATAAGTGCTTAAGTTTGGATCTTGAATAAATTGTTTTAAAATCTGCCCCTTTACCGATGTTAGGCAGAGGTAGAGGTAAAGGTTTTGGAAGGGGATGAAGTGTACGTACAGATGTGGGAGCACCTATGGCTCCAAAACGTCGCCGAGACTTTGGCGGTAGTACATACCCGCCTAGGAGTTCACCCTGGCGGAACAGGCATCCCCCACCCACCATCGCCCGCGCCTGCAAAAGAACCGAACTGGGTAAACAAGGTGACTGATATGTGGGTGCCGACCTACTCTGGAGAGCCGGACCCAGTAGCATTGGAGCGATCCAATGTTGAAATGGAGAAGGCGTTCGAAGTGTTACAGTTCCGAATAACCGAAAGATTGTAATTGCAACATACTTTCTGAAGGACGCAAACAGTGCGTGGTGGAGACTGGTCAAAGATTTGCATTTGGGGACTACTGCTTTCACATGGATGACTGATGTTGATCTGCTTCAAAGCAAGTACTACCACGAGCATCTCAAGAGAAAGAAGCACAAGGATTTTGAGTCACTGATCCAAGGCAACATGTTTGTCGACCAATATTAAGCAAAGTTTGTAGAGTTACAGGGATATCTCCTTAGAGTGGATTATTCCGAGACAGTGAAGGTGGAGAAATTTCATAGAGGTCTATCCTTCCGCATTCAGGTAGCCATGGGAGCAATGGACTACCGTACAGTCCAGGTGAGTGAACACGAAATCTTAAAATTTTATGTTAAGATATGATAGAATATTGTGAGGCTCACCTGGAACTGCTGCAGGAGTGCTATAATGCAATATCTAAGATGGAATTGATGCTCCACATTCGGGATGAGACATTAGGGAAAAAGCATAAGGGAGCGGAAAAGGACAGACTGGACGAGGGCACCTCTTGTGGAAAGAGTAGCAAGAAGGAGAGGTAAACAATTATTGAAATGAAGTTGTGTCACCCCCTCAAATAGTTTCTAACACTGGATAGTAAACAGGAAATTCTTTAATTCAAGAAAGGGGCAACAAAGCTAGCAGAGCCATAAAGGGAAAGAGACGGTCTCACAGCTCACCTCATCAGCTGTGAATGCCCGACCATTACAAGCTTTGCTTCCTAAGGGCAAGTAAGATCCTTTATCTAACGTGGAACGTAGAATATGTAAATTCTCATATCCATCTTGCTGACACTATGTTATGATGTGCTTAGGCACCAACCAGTACCAGCGAAGGTACATGTGCAGGCTTTGCAATCGTAATCATCCAGGAGTTGATTGTAAGAAGAAGTTGGTGAAATGTCACGTCTGCCAAAAGCCTAGCCACAGGGCGTTTGAATGCTTTGCTAACCCTGACAGTAGAGCTTACTGACCATCCAGAGCTCTACAGAGTACTCTGGCTAATGCGGTGGCACCGCAGGGAGTTCAGATTGGTCAAACCTCTACGGGTACTAGAATTCGTATGAGGCTGAAGGAGAGCAATCAAGGGCAGCAGGGCGTCCTAAGTGTGGTGAACCATCAGGTGGCCGAGGCTCGTGCTCATCCCGAAGCAGGTGACCTCACCATCTTTAATTGTTTGTACATGATTGTATGTTTATTATATTAGCATCTAAAATTAGCATCCGATTACAGGTCGGACGCTACTTTGCGTCTTAAGTAACTGGGGACACCAACCGCACACGCAAATTATCGTCCAATTTCAATGTCCAATAGTCTTTCAAACGCTAATTTATAAACTTTTAGTAAGATTTTACATATAAATATGAACATAAATTGGAATACATAATCACTAAATATTATTGAAAAAATTGACTACCTCAATATGTGATCAAAATTATCTCTGTAATAATATATTATTTATTATCATATATTAAAAAGTGTGTAAACTACCATCCTATTTATTTATCAAATAAAACAAATTTTAAAGAATTTGGGATTAAGGACATAAATATAAGAAACTAACTTTTAGTTCTATTAATTTAATAACGAGCATAGTAATTTATAATTATAAATGAAAATAGCAAAAAAAGTTACATAAAACAAAGAAAACTAGTAAAAAAAATTCACAGCACTCACCATACAAAATTATTTAGTAACATGCGCCTTTATAGAAAATGACAAAAAAAGTGCAACCTTCGCGAGCTTCTAATTTTCCTCTGGCTCAAATATCTACAAATACGTTCGGAGAAGGGATACCGGTTGTTAACTTTCTGAGCTTTTTAAACTTTTGTTTAGAAAAATTTCCACAATATTCTTGAAATTTTTGTATATTCAAGTTTTAGATACTCAAGTTCATGTTCATAAACATAAAACTAATTGTTCAATTTTTTAGTCCATATGTTTCACTATTGTTTATAAACTGCTCACAAATATAACAATAATTGTTCATTAGATATTTTATAATAAAACATTGTTGGATATAATATACAATATTTATTGGATTGTTGTTTTCTAAACTTGAAGTTCGTATTCATCTAAGCAATCCTTTATGTTCAACTTTTAAAACACTTTGTTCAAAATTTATTTCATATTGTTCCCAAATTTTGTGAAGGCTCAATTTCGAGACTAGTTGTTCATTGATAATTATATTATAAAATAATGTTAATACAATTTACCATTTTTTAAGTGGATTGTTGTTTTAATTCAAGTTTGCATTCACATACGTGATACTAGTAGTTCATGTTTTAAAGCTCACGTTCATGCTTAGAAATTAAAAATTAGTTGTTCAATTTTTTAGATGGTATGTTCAACTATTGTTATTAATTATTCACAAATTTGATACTGTTGCTCATCACAAATTTTAAAATAAAACAATGTCTATATAATATACCATCTTGGTTTGTCGTTTTAATTAAAAATAACGATACTCATTGTTCAACTTTATAAACCCTTTGTTTAAAATCTATTTCATATTCTTCCTAAATTTTGTTAAGGTTCAAAATTGAAATAAATTATTCATGGAAAATTATAGAATAGAAGAATGTTAATATAATTTGTCATTTTTAAATAAGATTGTTGTTTTTACAACTATCAAGTTTGTGTTTAGATAAGCGGTACTAGTTGGTCAACTTTGAAAACAATTTGTTTATAATTTACTTCATATTGTGTTTTTTTCAAAGTTCACATTCATGTTTACAAATTTAAAATTATTTGTTCAATTTTTAGAACCATAAACTGATACTAGTAGTTCATCAGAAGTTTCATAATAACAAATGACATACCATTTTTATTGGTTTATCATTTTTTTAACATCAAGTTCATGCTCAAATAAACGGTATTCGTTGTTCAACTTTCTAAACCATTTGTTCAAAATTTATCTTATATTGTTCCTGACTTAATTTGCTAAAGTTCAAATTCGAGATTAGTTGTTCATGGAAAGTTATACAATAAAATAATAGTAATACAATCTACAATTTTCACTTTGGATATATATTAAAAATATGAAATATGTAATATATTATAAATTCTATTATATATATATAATAGCTATTTAAATTAAAAAATATTTCTTAATATTTATTTATTAATATTTATATATATTATATTGAAATATTATTTAAATTATAAATATATATATTAATATTTATATCCATTATATAATATATATTAATATTTCTTAAAATGATAAATGATATATATCAATATTTATATAATATATATTATATTTATATAGATTTAAAAAAATTTATGTTACATAAATTATATAAAATATATGCTAATACATAAATAATATATATATATATAAATTGGGTTGAGAGTGTGATAGAATTATTCGCTTTTGTCTTTCAAATATTCTTATATAACTAAAATATTTTTAACTTATCGAACATTAGTAGATTTATTTAATAAAAAATATTTTTTTATAAATTTTTAAAACAAGAATAGAATAACTTTAAGCCCATCACTTTCAAATCAGCATTTGTTTTATATATTTTTTATAATATTTTATTTTCACGTGCCAGTTATACGATAGTATATGCCAAATAATTTGATGTCATAAAAATTCCATCTAAATATCTCTTCATTGCCTTTTTTTTCATTCCCACATTCACCAATCACCATGCTTAGCATCTCAACGAAATCTTCATCGCCACTACCGCCAATTCGGTAAATTTCATGAAATAGACAGCCTAGCTTATCTATAATTAATTCTTAAATTGTTCTTTCACGTTCCTCCTGTTAGCATATAATATATTTCATCCCTTCTAGGCTCCTATGTGTGTGTAGATCTCAACACCGGGATTGTGCAGAACTGCCTACTTAACTCTCTTGAATCGATAGACCGGGGGTGGTTGTTTACCAGTTTTGTTTCTTCCGTATACTGCAAATTAACTACAACAGTAAACTAAACGTCTACTCAGTCTCTATTGAGGTTAATATAGTCTTTATTATGCTACAATATGTCTTGCTGAAATACCCCAAACCTTAATATATTAATGAACTATCTAATTAGAATATACTAAGGCTAGAACGTGTCTTAGAAACATTAGAATAAGTGTTAAACAACAATTTACACCAAAACATGCTTTAGGAACAATTAGAGCAAAAGGTGTTTTAAAGAGTATAAATAAATTAGGGAACTACCAATAAATTCCCAAGAGATTTCAAATATGAAATACCTCTAAGATTAGTAATACGCACTAAGCGGAATTAGTGTTTGAACCGGAAATGCACCTTAGAGCACAAGAATGTGCTTTAAAGGAAAATGTGTTTTAAGAGATCATAGTGATTTCATGACCTCAATAAGGATCCAAAGTGAATTCATAAGTCTTATAATCAATCTAAGAACATTATGAAACCATTACCAAAGAAAACCAAGCTCAGAAACAACTTAAGACAAAAATATGCCATAAAAACCCCTTAAAGCATATTTTGGATATATTGTCTTAAGAATGAGTCTTGGATGGTTTTAAAGGCTTGATTATATGTAAATTTACTAAAATAAAATAATATAATTATTATCAAAGCAAACCAAACTCTAAAAAGAGTTAAGACACAAAAAGGAGCCCGAAAACTCCTTAAAGCGCGTTTTTGCGCATTGTCTTCGAAATTAGTTTTGAGTGGCTAGTTGGCCTTGTATACATACTAAAATACATGTATACTACCTAATATCATATTAGGAATTTAATTTGAAGATTTTACCAAAAATTTACAAATATAATATTTAATGTGAATAGTAACCACAAATAGTGCCCATTTAGTCCAATATTGACCAAGAATGGTCAATGGTCAAAAAATTGACCATCCTTGGCTATTGAGGTCGACAAGGACAAGGGATAAGGCACGCTGATCAATCATGCCACGAAAATAATGGAGATGGGTTGTTAAATTATTAGTGGAATCTTTAATTTTAAATATAATAATCATTTTCTTTACTTTTCTCATTCTTTTACATCCCATTCAATGATTGCCTATCATTCCTTGCAATTTCCCCTTGATTAATTGATCAATTAGAGGCTCATCCATCCTCTCTAGCCAGAACAATTCGTGGCTCCTTCTCCATTTGAAGAAAACTCCATTAGAACTCCATTTACTTAGGTTAGAACCTTAAAGAACACCTTTTCTTGCACAGATCATAACTTTCTCGTCCTAGCTCCAAATCACAAGCTTGATAGCTCGTTGGAATCCTCTCTTCAAGAGCTTTACAACCATAGCTCATGAGCCCCCAGATTCGCAAGAAAAACCACAAAGAAGTGCCTTTGATTCTCGAGGTAAAACATTGCCTTCTTGAAAACTTCTTATCCTTTGGTTTTTGTTACAGCCGATTGGCATGCGATACTAACCCATCTTATTCTTCATCTTGTTGTGTAAATTTGGAGCCAATTTCTCTAGCAAATTGCTGTCAAAATTTCTAAGGAAATCAAGCTTAAATATTAAGCTAATGGTTAATATACAAGGTAAATCCTACAACTACCTATTTCAAGGTTCTAAATATAGATCTATATATGATATAATCTATTGTGTACCTTGTTTATTATGGCCGATTTTGTTAGGTGTTAGATTTAATTTTTAGCACCTAAAATGTTAATATTTTGTAAATCTAAAATTAGATTTATACTCCTTATGATATAAGCTACAATATAAACTATCATAATATACAAGAAAAGTTCATATACTAGAATTTAGGGTATGGCCGAAAATTAAGAGAACTTAGGTGAGTTAGAAAAATTATATAACTAAGTTAAATTAAAGGACTTAGTATAATTAAGTGTAATATGTAAAATTTGTGAAGTTTTTGGTCACATAAAATTAAGGCCGAAAATATATATGAGTTAATATGTATTTTTGAGAGTTTAAGTGATGTGAAAATAATTGTAGAATTAAGTTTACAATTTATAAAGAGTTTATAAGTATTATAAGGAATTTATAAGGTTTTTGGTATATTTAAGGATAATAAAAGATGGTATTTATATACTATAACATTAGATAATTAAATCTGGTGGTTTAGAGATGTTTAAGATGATTTTTGATGTTCAAAAATCTGTTGGAAAATTAGTTACGAAAATTAGAAATTAATTGGGGTTAAATTGGTTAATAAATGAGTTAGGATAAAAGAAAAGACCACAAGGGTAAAATGGTTATTTTCCTGGTCAAACATGGTCAAACGTGGTCAAACTTGGTCAATGACAGTCTGTAAAATGTTTAGAGGAGCTAGAATAAAATTTGTAGCAAAAGATTAGATATTAAAAGGATAAAGGAATAAAAAGTTAAGTTAAATTAACTTTAGGGGTAATATTGTAAATTATGGAAAGTTAGGGGGCATGACCATAAAAGACTGGACAAACTTGGGTATATTTTGGTAATTGACCAAAAGTATTAAAGAAATTAATTAAGTAAGACTTTGGAGGGAATTAGAAATAAAAATAACAAGTTTAGAACTTATTGTGGATAAAATGGAGATTAAGAGAAAACTTTGGGTAAGTAACATAAATAACACATTTTTATGTGTATAAGAAGGTTAAGGAAATTAAATAAAGAATTTAGAAACAAGTTGTAAAAGAAACAGAGTTAAGACGGGTTTAAATGAGACCCGTATATAAATTAAGGTATACGAGGGGTATACCCGTAATTTAATAAGTATACGAGAAAAATCAGTACTTAAAGTATGTTAACGAAAATACAAGTTATATTGGAAAAAGAAATAAATATGTATGATACGGAGTATCATACGGGCGTATACGAAAAATTTTAGTGTACATGAATAGTACTCGTATACGTGAATAGTAAATACGTATACATGAATAGTAAATACGTATACATGAATAGTATACGTATACATGAATAGTAAATACATATAAATGAATAGTAACTACGTATATATGAATAGTCAAATACGAGACGTATACGTGAATAGTAAAATACGTATATGTGAATAGTGAAATACGGTGAATAGTAAAATACGAGGCCGTATAAATGAATAGTAGAATACGGGACCGTATAAATGAATAGTGAAATACGGATGAATAGTGAAAAATACGAAAATCTAATACAAGGTCCGTATAAGTCTAAAGTTGCTAACTGTGCAACTAAATAACTGCTAACAACGTTAGTATGTTAAAGAATTAGAATTGAGCTTGAAAACGCTCCTAAACGAACGAACCCGTTTAACGGTATACTATTACACCCGGGTTAACCTAGGAAGAGATTTAAGTTGAAAAGAGAACCGAACTAGTTCTAAGACACATGGTACTAATACTAGTTCTGATTATAGATCTAGATAAGTCAGAGGAGTTCGGCGGATTAGGCGAACGTGGGATTAAGAGCTAGCCAATCTCCGGTGTACAGTATGTGATTCTTGTAGCTTGTTTGCTAACGAGGTCTACCTCGGTTTGTGTGCTATGTGTTATTTGTGATACGACCAAACAAGATTAAGCATGAAACTGATTCATTGTATTGTTATTGTGTCTATTGTACGCTAACATTACTTGATTCAGAGCTTGTTCATTAACTTTGATTAATAAACAATTGTATAAGTTATAGTCCCTATTGTTAGTTGGTTAATACCGAGAGGTTTAACTAACCAATTGTCAAAGAGACTTCAGCTAACTGGAACTTGTGAGGAGAGGAATCCGGGACTGACTCCGGTCATGCATGTTCAGGTTAGGAGGTCGGCATCTGCATCAGATCTGTCTTCCGCCTAGGGTCGACAAACTGACCCGGCCATCTCGAGTGAACAGTTCGAGATGGGAGGCAAATTCAGGAGGCGCAGGAGGGTCAAGCCTACACCCCTCATAACTTAAGAATTATTGTTTATTAAACCAATGGAGCTAATAACTCATTGGCTAGGGTTACTTTGACCCGACAAAAATAAACAATTCAGTTAGAGAACAACCAATTCTAATAGGAGAATGGTTGACACTTATAAGGAATGGTCAAACACGAGAACTAAACAATTCTCAGGCCTCAGGAGTTAGGAATCTAACTTACTCATTAATGGCGTCCATTACGACGTTCGATTTATTTGAGCTGTGAATGTTTCACATAAATGTGTTGTTTGTTATCGTACTTCTTATTATTATTTGTATGAATAAACAATTGCATGTATACGACAAAGTATCGTGTGTAACCCGGCTAGCTTGTGGGCTGCACGTTTTCTATACCAGCAATATGCTGAGCCCCTTGGGGCCTGTGATTTAAACTTTGCAGGTAGGTACCGGACGAAGACTCAACCTGAGAGGGAGCGGGTAGAGTACTTGGGTTGCTTTTACATTTGTTACACGAGTTGTGCATGTACACTCGTTAGTATATTGATGAGATGTTAGTATGATGTATTAGGATGTGAGATACTCGGTATAAGTTGTGGTTTATGAATTGTAATGTTTTAGATGCTCGAGTAATTATCCAGTTAGTCAGACCGTGACTTGTTAAGAGAATAGGCCTAGTTAGTCACGTGGGTGACTAACGGCGGTAACACCAATTTAGTAGAACTTTTCCGCTGCGTTGTTAATGTACGAGATGGACTTAGGGAGATCATGTATTTGGAGATGGGGTGTTACAAAAAGTGGTATCAGAGCGTAGTTACGCTCTGATGACTGGAAATTACCGAGCTTAGGAATTACCGAGTTAGGAACTTTAGACTTTGGGATAAGGGTTGAGTGTTAGTGCGAGAGGTGCGTTAGTTAGGATTCCCCGATGTGTATCGGATATCTGTAATACCTGACCCGCCCTCCGCGCCCCTGGTTCTAAGATACCAGAAATGAACGCCAGAGAAGACAAGCTTTCTCTTACTCGGGAAAACCCGATCTGGCAATTACTTAGCATTATGCAATACGAGAAGCACCTCGTTATGCAATAGTCTTTCAAGACTTGAAGGTCCTAATTGGAGCGCAATTGAAACAGGCGCTACCACGGAATCCTACCAATGAGAGAATAATAATTACCGGCAACATGGGTCGACATGCTACGCAGTCGATATAACCCCGCCATACCAGTAAGAAGAAAGCACTACAAGTGCAAAGAGGAGAAGAGAAGCGACAGAAACACCGGACAACAGTCCAAGGGAGCAATAACAGTGGGATAATACCGCGCAAGGGCATAGGGACTACCTAAAAGTCAATTATGAAGCGGGTAACTCCAAACCTACAAAAAAAGGGGTTGCAAAGACCTAACTGCAATAGCCCAGACGACTACGAATGCATATGCAAGTCATACTCCAAGATAGGACTACGACGTAGTGCCTAAGGAGAGTCAATACTCGATAACCTACGAAGGTGTGGAAAGAGAGTGAAAACTAAGGCAAAAGAGAAAGAAAAAGGGTCACCTCATAAAGAGGAATACCCTGATAAGCAATAATACTAACGAAAGCAGCCAGGAAGCTGCCCAGATAATAAATAAACCAAAGCCAAAAAGGGCAAAGAAGGAGTCCCATGGACTACCACCTACATGGAGTTTAGGAGAATGTACCATTACCGACGTACACAGTACCGATAGCCCATCTTGCATGGCGCACTTGCCTTGGCAAGTGCTGCCACAATGAAGCTGTACGGGAAGCCGTGAAGACCAAATGGTAAAAACCACAGATATAATACATATTAACACCGGATTACAAATCCTTAAGACTGAAGAGCAAAACATTGGGAAGGCCTGACGGCCTGACCATGACAACTAAATCGATACACCAGTCAGCAGGGGGCTGGACTTGGTCAGGAAACTAAACAACGTGAGCATCAGCAACAGACAACCGACACTACAGGTAAGAACATCAACCCAAAACCAAGCCTAACCTTGAATGGAAGAACCGAAGGATTACTCAACAATGTGAGAAGACCAGATATAAGTAATAACCTACAAGGAAGGTATTGCGACGTATAGTGAAGATTGAGGACATAACAACTTTCAATAAAAACGGGATGAACTCCCAGAATAATACCATTAACAACACTCTTCATTGAGAATGTTGATAAACCCCAGAACAGAAATCAGAAAACAAATTTAAGCAATGACCTACCTAGGATCAAAGACGTGCAATCACGGAAGAGAGAACCTCAAAAGGACTACACCATAGAGTTGGTATAGTTGAGCAGAAAAGGACCCATAAACGATGGTTAGTATTGCTTGCCTAACTCACTAACACCCAAGTATGATTAGTCATTAACGGGTAGCGTAGTCAACGAAAGTTGAACAAAGTATTGACATGGCAGCACATGATAGCCAGGGTAAATATCCGACTTAGACACCTAAGGCAGAGGCCTAATGAAAACTAATCCTTAATTGCTAAAAGACGCAAGTCTATGAGAGCGAAGGTATTGTCACAGACACTGATTAACATCGGATTACCTAAGCGAACTTCCACAGCAGGAAGCGAGTTACAACAACTTATTGTAAACCAATAGTACATCCAATGATGTGACCCAACATTGACAGAGTTCAGAGAACTAGAGAATTACGTGGATAACCTACAGATGATTAAGAATACAACAGTGAACCGAACACCGGCTATCACTTGAGACTAATCAAGCATTAAGGGCCTACGAGCCAAGGATGTTAAATACATCAGAGCTCGAGGCGCAGGAAAGCATAAAAAGGCTTATCTAGGCCATGAATGAACTACAACTCGTACATACGAGTGGTTATGAAACCTATACTAAATTGAGGAAGAATTGCCAGGAAAGGGCACCAATGAGAATGTTGAGATAGTGCTATTGACAGGGGCGGAGAACGAACCATTCCTTTTAGGGTGGGGATACCTCTCCTTGTTGTGAGGCCATGAGTGGGAATAAACCCCTCAAAAAGGGCTTTCACTTCTTAGAGATTGAATACTCTCTATTGGAGAATGGGAACCGTAGACCTTGAAATTACCTTAGAACATTCCAGTTACACATAAATAATATGGAAGGCTGCAGAGACAGACCTCATATCCAACACCCAGGATTTAAGAATCAGTAATCGTCATAGATAAACATTGTGAGTGCGCAGTATGGCACGTCAAGTGACCAACGCTCAAAAGAGCTTGTGATTCAACGGATGACTTCTTCAGTAACCGGTTAAATTACATAGTAAATGACATCATAAAGGATGAAAGAGTGTGAGATAAATTAGCCTATATAAACCTGAATTGAAGAACACCTTCATATGAGATAATTTACAAACGATATGGCAACCGCCAAACACCTGAAATTAGAGAACTCTAGTGTGTTTACACCATAAAAGGGATTGAAAATAAGACAAGACGTTGAAGTAAAACAATTGAAGAATTGTGCCATCAATGGGCAGAATGAGAAAGCTAAAGCTACTTCGATAGCGGAGGCCATGAGAATAATACCTATCAGGTAGATTAAGTTACGGTGCACAGCAAAGCAACCACTATATATAAGCCATCAAATATTGACACGAAAGCAATCAGATTTATGAATTAAAACCCGATGTAAGTAAGGTGATGAAATGGGAGACAGACTGTGCAGTAACGCCAGTAGCCTGGACCATGTGATGAAAGGTTTCACAGGAAGCACACTGTCCATTCCGTAAGGAGTTAGAAGTGCATTCCTAGTAGATCGACATGAGAAATAAGATAAGAGGCTCTAAGGAAAGAGACCTCAAATTACTAAGGGATCGAGTCCGTACTAAATACAGAAGGTATAATGTAGTTATGAACCCAGTAGATGGATATTCCTTGATTAAGTTCAAGAAGAACGACATGTGCGTTATCATGGAATGATGAAAGAGGAGATCGACAATAGAATACTTCACAAATTAGCTGTAACTAAGCGTGTGACGAACACTACGAGTATACTTAAACGAGATGTGGGACGACCGCACTCCAAAGGAGCTTGTGGGCCTGATGGACTTATTTATAAGTTAGTCGGGTAAGTAGCAATGTATCAGTAAGGTACCCCATATATGTAAACGAGTAGTGTAAGGAACACGAGAAGTAATCGACTCCGTACGGCAGTCAGAGATGCAAACTTACACCAGAACAACAAATTATCTTGAACAATGAGGAGGAAGAACTCAGTTAAACCAATGAGATTGAAAGCGTCAAAGAACTCATTCCAGGAGGAAACAATTAAGAATTATGAAGTGCGAGAAGCACTAATTAGTAAGTATGAGCAGTTTATATGTCTCAAAATTTTCAAGGAAACTGAGAAGAGCAATAAGCACTGAACAGTAAGTCCAGATTACACAGAATCTCAGACTGAGAGTCAGTTAGTAGGGAACAATTCAGACGCTGAAAGGCATAATAAGAGCATGAACATCAGATCTCCAGAGAACTGGATAGACAAGCTATAACTCATGGAGACCGTGTATAGATGAAGATACCACGCGTCCATTAAGAGACCTTTATTCCTAAATTATAAGGATACAAAGAGCTGTAAAACATATTAAAGAGGATAAGAATGACAAACTAAACCCCAAGATTATCAGAGTCGCGCAACAGAAGCTAGTGGACCGAATCTTAAGGGTTTGATATGCCTAACAAAAGTGAAGAAGGAAGTATGTGTCTCACATCTTCCAGTCGAATAAAATATACGACTTATCTATAAATACTTTGGAGCCTTAGAGACTACACTGGAACACAGTTGTAAGATTGGTATGAACACCAATAAGAATCTTGATACAGAGACTAAGCCATTACCATGGTGAAGACCCTCTGACCCAATCATAATGTGAGATAGACTACATGGAAGCAGAATGCTCCATGACACCTAAACATCTTGAACCTATGTTCAAGGATGATATAATGTTGATTACGTGGTCGTAATCCATTTTAAGGGGGGTAGAGCGTACAATCGCTTAGCCTATATTTCACGTATTGAGTACGTAACCTACAGTATGCATAGCACAATACAATTAGTTGTGATGTTTGATACGTATGTTATAGAAACACATGTATTCATTCTTATGTGGTTGTGGTTATTACGCACAATTAAATGCGAATACCAGATGTATTAGAGGATGACCTCGTTAACTTCGGTGCGAGAATTCAGGAAAAGAGGAGTAGAAACTCCAGGGAAATTAAAATCCCTATGATATGTATTGATATGAGACCAAATATGGTAGTGTTATGAGGTACGAATTGGTATGAGACCAAATATGGTAATGTTATGAGGTATGAATCAGTATGAGACCGATGTAGAACCTGGTAAGAATTAAATTCTCTAAGTAAATGCTGAGAGGTGAATTAAGAATGACTGATGGACTGAGTTCCATAATTTGGAGATGTATTGAGTTACGATTATGACTAGAAGGATTAAAAGATATAAAATGCTACATGAATAATTATTTGATTGTTTGAAGTTGACGTGGGAGGTAGAACTTGATCTTGGCCAGATCAAGGAAAACTGAACACAAATTGGGGTGAAAGGATAGTTCAACACTAATGCTGATCACATCAGGGTCGGATGATTCCTGAAACTCCCTACAAGTGGTCACAATTAACCACGTTAAGAGTAGATGCAGTAGCATAAAGTGGATTTGGAGTTGACATGAATTTTCTGTATTACTCGCTCATGAACTCGAGGACATGAAAACCTTTGTCTCCGGACCGGTTACTTGAGGAGTATAAAGCAAAGAATATATAAAGAGTATTTTGATTACTAAAACATGCAAAGACACGTTGTGTGACAAGTGTGGTAAATATATATATACATATGGCAAACCTTATGAGTCAGAATGCCTATACAGATATTGAGTAATCTATATGATCTTTTAGTGTGAAGTTACCTGTGTGTTCTAAGAGATATAGATATATAGGAACTTTGGGGACAAAGTCCTTTTAAGGGGGGTAGATTGAAATACCCCAAACCTTAATATATTAATGAACTATCTAATTAGGATATACTAAGGCTAGAACGTGCCTTAGAAACATTAGAATAAGTGTTAAACAACAATTTACACCAAAACATGCTTTAGGAACAATTAGAGCAAAAGGTGTTTTAAAGAGTATAAATAAATTAGGGAACTACCAATAAATTCCCAAGAGATTTCAAATATGAAATACCTCTAAGATTAGTAATACGCACTAAGCGGAATTAGTGTTTGAACCGGAAATGCACCTTAGAGCACAAGAATGTGCTTTAAAGGAAAATGTGTTTTAAGAGATCATAGTGATTTCATGACCTCAATAAGGATCCAAAGTGAATTCATAAGTCTTATAATCAATCTAAGAACATTATGAAACCATTACCAAAGAAAACCAAGCTCAGAAACAACTTAAGACAAAAATATGCCATAAAAACCCCTTAAAGCATATTTTGGATATATTGTCTTAAGAATGAGTCTTGGATGGTTTTAAAGGCTTGATTATATGTAAATTTACTAAAATAAAATAATATAATTATTAGCAAAGCAAACCAAACTCTAAAAAGAGTTAAGACACAAAAAGGAGCCCGAAAACTCCTTAAAGCGCGTTTTTGCGCATTGTCTTCGAAATTAGTTTTGAGTGGCTAGTTGGCCTTGTATACATACTAAAATACATGTATACTACCTAATATCATATTAGGAATTTAATTTGAAGATTTTACCAAAAATTTACAAATATAATGAAATACCCCTAAATTAATTTAAATTAATTTAGGGGATTTCTTTTATTAAACCTTTAATAATACTATTAAGTATTAAATTATTTTATGGAATTATGAATATTAAATTATTTTATGGAATTATGAATATTAAATTAGTATGGAATTGTGAAATTTATTTAGGGGTTTTCTCCTATTTAACCCTAATTATTATACATTATTATATGTATTATGAATTTAATAATAAGATTTATAAGTCAATAAATCCTGGGAAAATTATTAAACACTCCAAATATATTATAAAGATTTTAGGAAGTGTTGGAACATTGTTTTGAAAAAAAAGTCAATATAAAATTCTAGAAACCTTAAAGCTTATTAAGCCTTGCTAGAGTTGACTTTTTGAGAATGGTCAAACCAGGCCATGAAACCTATACCAATAAATAGGTTATGAAAAACCATGAAGATCGATAAAAAGAACGTCGAAAACGGGTCATCCTAGCCAAAGTTATGCTAGATTGAAGTTTTGAATCAAAATTTTAAGAAGTGCCACGTGTCACTCTGTAGTAGGTCGCCCACACTAGCCGATTTCCTCCCTGATTTTCGTAACCGATTTCAGTTTCTAGCCCTAACTTTAGACGGCTATAACTTTCACATTACTCAATATTTTCCCATGCCGTCTTCACCACTCTCTTCTCCTTAATTCCCTCTTTACATTCATAACTCATACAAGCCCTAACTCCATCCACATCAACGGGAAAGTCGTTCTCAAGTTGGCACCTTTCTCAGTCGCAACCCAGATTGCCAATTCCCTTCGAATTCAGGTAAATTCGTCTTGCCATAACTTCCTCGTCTTTCAACCAAATTTCGATTTCTTTAGCTCGTTGTGTAGATCACTAATCCATCTACAACTTTCATGTTTATTCCCAAGCCTGATTCATAACCGTTTGGAAGTTATAGTCGCTCAAAGTTCCGGATTTTTCAGCACATAAAATAATACCGGAAACAGAGAGGTAAACTCGTAACTTTCGGGTCAATTTTCTTTCTGTATAATGCGAGTTAGGATTAGTTCTAGTTATCAATGTGTAGATCTAAGTGTCATATTTCTAATGAGCCCAAAATCAAAGCTTAACTCGATCTGTGCAATAACTTATAGATCCTCGAAGGTTGCTTCCTAAACTGGTCGAAAGTTCAAGTTTTTCCAGAAAAACGTTTTTCGAATCGCTTCGATTCGGGCAATTCCGGTGAGTTCTCTTCAAATTCCTCCGATTATGCTAACCGGTATTACAATCCCGATCTAACCCATGTTTCAATTGTGTCAATTACGCTCTAGATTAGGAGAATTTGTGAGGATTTCGTTCGATTGAATTGAAGTCTGTACCGATATAAGCCCTAACGTTCGAATTGAATACGAATCTTGATGAGCTCTGCATTAAAATTGGGGAAAACGGTACCAATAGAACCGAAATCGAATTTCGAATCCATAGAAACAAAAACCATTCGATTTCGTTCTGTAGATTAGGAGATATAGGCAGATTAGTACTCGGTTTCGATTTGAGTTCTCTGAAGAACTCGCGCAGCAGGAGCCGTTCGATCTCAGTTAATAGAGATGGACGGCCACGATTAAAACATACGATTTTAAAGTATAAGTTTTTTATATTGTTTCCAGGAATAAACCCTAGCTTGTTTAATTAATTTAAATATCTTCCCGAATGTATTTTGACTTGAAATTTTAACCATAGATTCCTTATTTTATGTAGTTTATTTTGATATAAATTATTAAGGTTTTGGAGTTTTTAAACATAAGTTATGATTTTACAAGTTACGGGTTTTCTGGAATTATTTGGCTAAATTAAAAAGATATTTTTATGAAATAAAAATTTTATAATATGTCTAAAATGTTATAGTTACTGTATATTAAATTTGGGAATTTTTGGGCAATGGTAAAGGGTTTTAAAAATTGTGTTTATGAGTTTTTCATAAGAATAACCTTTAATATAAAGTTTTTAATGTAATCAAAAATTAAAGTAAGGTTTGTTAATTAAACTTTTAAGCTGGGGAAAATAAAGGGAACTAAATTAACATTTTATAACAGTAAGTTTATAAATGTTTTTGTATTAGCTTTTAAGAGAAAGAAATTATTTACGTATATGTATATTTACTTATTTAAGTAGGAACTTGTATAAATTAAGGAATTTAGTTATCCTATATTTTATTTACTATATTATGGGAGTTGATATTTTTAATTAAACTAAGGGATAAAATAGTAACTTGGGTTAAATTAAGGAACTAAATTAATCTACATTCATATTAATTATATAATATGGTAGTTAATAGACTTAACCGAAACTAAGGGAAAATACTTTTTTATTAACCATATTTTGGATGTAGGTGTGTGTAAAAGTTAATATAAATAATTAAATACAATAAAACTACATAAATAATGTTTTGTATAAATCCTAGTATATATATGAATATATACACAGTAAACATAATAAAATTAAATACCTTATAGGAAATATAATACGAAGGAATTAATAAGTTAAACTAAACCTCTACATAATACAAATAGAAGAATATTATATGAGGTGGTATTAAATTATAGTAATGTATTAGGCTTAAAGAGTTACCTTTAAATTTCTAAGATTCATATAAACAGTGTTAAAATACATGTATATATTTAGTCAATGACCCCAATGTAAACCTATAATTGGGTTAAGAAATTAATAAGTTATAATTTAGGAGTATTTGTAATTAGAGTACATAAAGTGTTACACAAATAGATCTTATTATATAATTAATAATAAAATAAATGAATACTTTTACATTTAAATGTTCTTATATAAACAATAGTAAAATAAATGAGTTACTTTTACATCTTCATGTGAAGAGGATAGATAAGTCTAGATTTAATTATTTCTTATATTTATAGTATTGAGTAATAACTTAATATTTAAGATAAAATCATTAAAAGGATTATGATATAAAACTATATTAAACTATGATTAGGAGATTAATCTAAATAATAATCCTTAAGTTTCTTGGAATTAGTTAAGCCATATAAAATACATTCATTATCAATATTCAGGATGTGAGTTTATAAATAAGTGATGTACATAATAGTTAAAGATTTACAGGAAGGTTTTTAAATAGGAATTTGATACTTAAAACCTTTGAACCTTTTGTCAGATAAAACTAAGTTACATAAGATATTATATGGATATACTTTACGGTAATGGGACATAATGATAGGTTATTTGAATATAAGATATGAGAATTTTCAGAATAGATTATCTTATTACATAATTAACAATTTCAATTGTGAATCAGAATTTAGCTCTTTGATAAATTCTACCTTATGCTAAGATATAATGTTTATCCTAAAATACAATAAAGGAAATTAATTTATTAAGTTATTCCTTGGAAACCTTTGGCCTTGTAAGTAATATAAAATGTATTTAAGACATAAGTTTATTAAAATTTAGTACAAAAGGATTATACATACTCTATGGAGAGAATGTGTGTAAAAATTAAATACTTGGGAAATTAAAATGTAAGTAAGGATACATAAAAAGGGTTATCTTAAAACACCTTATATATAGGATAATTAAGCAAATAATGTACCTTGTGAATACTAAATGTAGGAGTTCGATAAGTCTAAGTTAACTATAATATAGTTGTTTCAGGATGAAAAGTAATTTAACATCTTATGTCAAGATTATTAGCTGGATGTAATAAAAAGTCATTCTGAACTAAGGATATGATAATTGAGTTTAGTGACTCGATTTAGTTATAATAAATTGTATCTACAACACTATGATTCCAATATACAAGATGTAGGTCTTAATTAAGTTAAGGGAAAGACTTAATCATAATGGGTTGTCTAGTAGAAATTGTTTAAATACATAATCTTTACATTGTGAGATAATAATATAGTATTCTGAGATGAGTCTATCATAGGTCATAATACAATGTTTATTTTAAATTAAGAATAGAGGTATTGAGCTTAAGATTATTGTCGAAATTCTTAGATTTAATTATATAACATAAACACATTTATGATATAGAGGTCTCAAAAGGCTTGAATGTGAGGATTGTGGTTAAGTATGGGTAAAGTGGATAAGGGTGGAACAATTAACAAGTGTTAGTAAAATACATTCCTTGGTCTTACAACCTTGGGCTATACAACCTTCTAAATAAGTCAAAGGCTGTACATAACATTTAAGCGAGGGCTTATAAGGTAATTGAGGTTTGGAAATAAGAGAGAGGAATTATTTAAGTTTTACCTAGGATACGGGTTGTTGATAGTAAGTTATCTTTAATGTTCCTCAGAGAATGTTGAATGTTTGCACGAGTATACTAGAACTGCTACAACATTGACCAGGTACGATTTCTCGTACTCAGCTTGACGTGTTTTGGACTTTATGGAATGTTTTGTACGATTTCTCGTACTCAGCTTGTTGTGTGTTGGACTGTATGGTATGTTTTGTACAATTTCTCGTACTACGATATTTTTGCTGGTTGACTTGTGGAATGTTTTGGAAACGCTAACTGACTTTAAGAGGAACTTCTAAAAATAAGAAATGGTTGTGTGACTGACTCAGCTTGTGTGACTAACTGAGCCTTGGATGTGGAACTCACTTGGGTATTGGTTTCTTCTACTTGGTTGCCCGTTAGACATTGGCTGCTGAGGGTTTACGCTTCTGCACTCTGTAGGACTGAGTGTTTTGGTATTGCTCTGGGTAGTTGGTGATTTAGCGGGATTTTTGGAAAAGGTCAATCTTGGAAATCTTTCTTTCGACGTGCGCGCGTCTTTAATGTGAACAGTAGGGGGCTGTATATCCCTCGCCCATAGGGGCATTGATATTAAACAGTAAAGGGCTGTATATCCCTTGTCCTGAGTGGACGTAGTTAACAGTAAGGGGCTGTATATCCCCTGTCCTTAATGGACGTTCTTGGCGGTGGGGGCCATCTCTCCCAGTTGGTTTCATTCCATTCTTGAGTTGCTGGTTTTGGATCTACTTTATCATTCCTAGTCCTTTGTGGCTATCTGGGTTTTTCTACTCCTAATGGGAATTGGTTCTAACATCAACAATGGATGCTTACTAACTATGTGGTGTGACTACTTAAGTGGATGACTTGTTTTGGAAGTTCTTTATCTCTATCTTTGACTTGTTTTCCTTTCTCTTTAAACTTGATTGTTTTGAAGTTCTTTATCTCATTTACTTTTAAGAGTTTGTTTTCATGTTACTGTTTATTTTAAAGAGTGAGTTTTATAAGTTGTTTTTGGAGAATTGTACCAGTTCCATTCCAGGGAACTGACTCACCCCTCCCGGGGTGGGCTGCTTGGTTTCATCTTGCAGGTACGAATTGATTTACAGGCGGCCACGAAGAGAATGAGCGTTTGGGATGGGACTAGGTTTTGTGGAGAGTTAATGTGTTTAATTTCTATTATGTTGTGTTAAGTTTTTCTCGAGTTCAGACCGTAGCTTTTGTAAGTTATAAGTTGTAATTGGTGAGGGTTGGTGCCGGGTGTTTGGAACCCGATGGTCTGTACGCCCTTCGTATTTTTATTTCCGCTTTAAATACGCTAAATAGGGGTGTTACATATAATATTTAATGTGAATAGTAACCTCAAATAGTGCCCATTTAGTCAAATATTGACCAAGAATGGTCAATGGTCAAAAAATTGACCATCCTTGGCTATTGAGGTCGACAAGGACAAGGGATAAGGCCCGCTGATCAATCATTCCACGAAAATAATGGAGATGGGTTGTTAAATTATTAGTGGAATCTTTACTTTTAAATATAATAATCATTTTCTTTACTTTTCTCATTCTTTTACATCCCATTCAACGATTGCCTATCATTCCTTGAAATTTCCCCTTGATTAATTGATCAATTAGAGGCTCATCCATCCTCTCTATCCAGAACAATTCGTGGCTCCTTCTCCATTTGAAGAAAACTCCATTAGAACTCCATTTACTTAGGTTAGAACCTTAAAGAACACCTTGTCTTGCACAGATCATAACTTTCTCGTCCTAGCTCCAAATCACAAGCTTGATATCTCGTTGGAATCCTCTCTCCAAGAGCTTTACAACCATAGCTCATGAGCCCCCAGATTCTCAGGAAAAACCATGAAGAAGTGCCTTTGATTCTCGAGGTAAAACATTGCCTTCTTGAAAACTTCTTATCCTTTGGTTTTTGTTACAGCCGATTGGCATGGGATACTAACCCATCTTATTCTTCATCTTGTTGTGTAATTTTGGAGCCAATTTCTCTAGCAAATTGCTGTCAAAGTTTCTAAGGAAATCAAGCTTAAATATTAAGCTAATGGTTAATATACAAGGTAAATCCTACAACTACCTATTTCAAGGTTCTAAATATAGATCTATATATGATCTAATCTATTGTGTACCTTGTTTATTATGGCTGATTTTGTTAGGTGTTAGATTTAATTTTTAGCACCTAAAATGTTAATATTTTGTAAATCTAAAATTAGATTTACACTCCTTATGATATAAGCTACAATAGAAACTATCATAATATACAAGAAAAGTTCATATACTAGAATTTAGGGTATGGCCAAAAATTAAGAGAACTTAGGTGAGTTAGAAAAATTATATAACTAAGTTAAATTAAAGGACTTAGTATAATTAAGTGTAATATGTAAAATTTGTGAAGTTTTTGGTCACATAAAATTAAGGCCGAAAATATATATGAGTTAATATGTATTTTTGAGAGTTTAAGTGATGAGAAAATAATTGTAGAATTAAGTTTACAATTTATAAAGAGTTTATAAGTATTATAAGGAATTTATAAGGTTTTTGGTATATTTAAGGATAATAAAAGATGGTATTTATATACTATAACATTATATAATTAAATCTGGTGGTTTAGAGATGTTTAAGATGATTTTTGATGTTCAAAAATCTGTAGGAAAATTAGTTACGAAAATTAGAAATTAATTGGGGTTAAATTGGTTAATAAATGAGTTAGGATAAAAGAAAAGACCACAAGGGTAAAATAGTCATTTTCCTGGTCAAACATGGTCAAACGTGGTCAAACTTGGTCAATGACAGTTTGTAAAATGTTTAGAGGAGCTAGAATAAAATTTGTAGCAAAAGATTAAATATTAAAAGGATAAAGGAATAAAAAGTTAAGTTAAATTAACTTTAGGGGTAATATTGTAAATTATGGAAAGTTAGGGGGCTTGACCATAAAAGACTTGACAAACTTGGGTATATTTTGGTAATTGACCAAAAGTATTAAAGAAATTAATTAAGTAAGACTTTGGAGGGAATTAGAATAAAAATAACAAGTTTAGAACTTATTGTGGATAAAATGGAGATTAAGAGAAAACTATGGGTAAGTAACATAAATAACACATTTTATGTGTATAAGAAGGTTAAGGAAATTAATAAAGAATTTAGAAACAAGTTGTAAAAGAAACAGAGTTTTAAGACGGGTTTAAATGAGACCCGTATATAAATTAAGGTATACGAGGGGTAACCCGTAATTTAATAAGTATACGAGAAAAATCAGTACTTAAAGTATGTTAACAAAATACAAGTTATATTGGAAAAAGAAATAAATACGTATGATACGGAGTATCATACGGGCGTATACGAAAAATTTTAGTGTACATGAATAGTACTCATATACGTGAATAGTAAATACGTATACATGAATAGTAAATACGTATACATGAATAGTATACGTATACATGAATAGTAAATACGTATAAATGAATAGTAACTACGTATATATGAATAGTCAAATACGAGACGTATACGTGAATAGTAAAATACGTATACGTGAATAGTGAAATACGGTGAATAGTAAAATACGAGGCCGTATAAATGAATAGTAGAATACGGGACCGTATAAATGAATAATGAAATACGGATGAATAGTGAAAAATATGAAAATCTAATACAAGGTCCGTATAAGTCTAAAGTTGCTAACTGTGCAACTAAATAACTGCTAACAACGTTAGTATGTTAAAGAATTAGAATTGAGCTTGAAAACGCTCCTAAACGAACGAACCCGTTTAACGGTATACTATTACACTCGGGTTAACCTAGGAAGAGATTTAAGTTGAAAAGAGAACCGAACTAGTTCTTTAATACCCCGGATCTAAAAATGGTGATTAAATTACTCTAATAAAATTATTAAAGGCCTAATGGTGCCTAAAGAGTATTGGTAAAAAGAATAAAACCAAAAGAAAAGAGAAAACGCTTGAAAAGCGAAAAACGCTAAAATACGCGTTGAATGAGTATAAGAGATATATGATCTCGAGAGGGTCCGAGATGGATTCCTAAGGCTTAGTTAGGCCTAATTAGTATACGGGAATGATTCCCGAAGAAAACGGATCCAAATAATGGATTAAAACGCTAACGGAGTTTTAAAGCACGTTTTTCGAGAAAACCCTAAAATGTGACTTTAAGTGGTCAAATGGACCCGTAAAAATTATAGTTGATTAAACAACTATAATTAAGTATTAATGGAAGTTTAATAACCATTAAAAATGAAGAAACGAGAAAAATCCGAAAAACGGGCCCGGTTAGTGAATAGTGCCCAACCGGGTAAAATAACAAGCGTTTTCTGTAAGAAAACGAAAAACGCTCCAGCTTACTAATATAGTGGGGGCCGGTTTTATTAAATAAGAAGCCTCCCCCTCTCATGTTTATTAGTTAGCAAATAAAGAAAGAAAGAAAGTAAAGGAGGAGAGAGAAAAGTAAAAAGTAAAAACATAAAAGTATTCTCTCACTCTCTTTCCTCTCACTTTCCCTCCTTCTTCTTTTCTTTCTCCTTCTCCACGATTCCCTTCCTCCCTCTCTGGTGCTGTGCGACATGGAAGCTCCAAACATGGCTTCTCCACCTTCTTCTCCTTGCCCAAGCTTCATCCTTGCTCCGAATTGAAAATAATTGTATATTTGAACTCCTCTCATCAAACCCTACACTTCCCTCTTTTCAAAACTCAAAAGGTTGAGTTTCATTTTCATGGGTGTTGCCCATTTGAGGAGAAAAGCACATAATCTTGAAGCTTGAAGCTTCCCCTTTCTAGCAAGGTAAAAATATCCATGAAAAAGTCATGTTTCTCCATTTTCTCACCTTGGCCGATTTTGGCTTTTGGTAATGACTAGTTTTTTTTTCCTTGTTTGAGATATTCTCCAAGCTTTAATGGTGGTGGGAGTCCCTCTTAAGATTCAAGAGTTGAAAACCATTCAAGAAATTCTAAAGGTAAAACCTAATTTGGTGCTTTAAGCATCCTTGTGAATTTTAGTTTATTTGGTGAGCCTAAGGGAGCTCCTTGGTGCTTATTTTGCAATTTGAATGTGGCTAGAGAAATGGGCAAATGAATTGCCTTGGCCGATTTTGAAGGAAGAAGAGGGGAGAAGAGGAGAAAGAATAAAAGGAAACTTAAGAAAATTTAAGGTAAGAAACCTATCTTAGTGGTATCCTATATGTATTAGGATTTAGGAAGGGTTAATAAAATGAATGAACCCCACTTGAGTTGTGGTGATAAGGTGCTTGCCTAGAAATAATGCAAGTGAGAAAGCCTTTGTGAGTTAATGCTTGTTTTGGGAGCTATGTATATGATGAATTATGCTTTATGGTGCTTAATGAGTTTTGCTTGATTAATGAGGAAAATATTGAGTGCTGATAGAACCCTTGTGGTTTGGCTAGTTTTAGGATGATTTAAATGGTGGTATGAGTTTTGGGCAATGTTGAAGAAGTAGCCAAGTTATGGCAAAATTTATGTGGAAACCTAAGTGGTTTAAGTGATGTTTTGTGTGGAGAATAACCTAGGGTTAGCTAGGTGTTGTTGGAGTTTGAATTAGGTAAATGATCACCCAAGAATATGAGAGGATGATTGTGGTGAGATGTGCAAAAATCTGTAGCAAAAGAGGTTGTGTAAGTGCCTTAGGAGTTTTTAGAAAACAAAGAAGATTTTAGGCTTTAAGAGTGAGTCTTGGAACTTGGTATGAGGTGTGCATTACCTTGGAAGTTTTGGAATGGTTAAATGAAGAGAGAACAATAATGCAAGTGTCAGAGAGGTTAGAAAATGCACAAGTGTGCATTAGTGCAAAAGGGAGAATGCAAAATGTGTGAATTTGAGCAAGAGTTGAGTAAGGTTTGAGCCTATGATTTGAAGAGTTTTAGAGCATGTTTTAAGGTGGTTAAACATGTAGGAATCTTGTGGAAAGATTAGAGGAGGATTGGGTGTGGATTAAGGATTGAAATGGGGTTGAAAAATAATGTAAGTTGCAGGTTTTAGCAGGGTCCGGGACCTAGTCCATGGACAAGGACCCGGACCACCCCTTGTTTTTATGCCGAGAGTAGACATCCTGCTTTGGTCCGGGACTATACTCCAGGACAAGGTCCCGGACCAGGTATTGTTTTTCACCCGAGAGTTTAGTAATGCTTTGGTCCGGGACTTAAGATAGGGACCAAGTCCCGGACCACCCCCAGAAACCTACAGAGAGTGTTTTAAAGGGTTTAAATGATGGGGGATTGAATGTTAATGATGTTATAAGATGTTAAGGCCTTGTTTGGTGACATGTAAAGGCCCTAGGAAGTGTGAGAAAGTGTTAGAAGTGATTGAGAAGTGAGAACTCAAATTAATAAAAGTAAAACCGAGAAACGGGATAACGGGTAACTACGGGAGTAACATTTATTATGTTCCGTATGATATTAGTATTAATAATAATGTTGAAACATTATCAGAGAACCGTGCGTGACCCGAGCTTGGTGAGATGACACGGTAAAGTGAAAACCCCGGTGAAAGGTATGATTTTCTCATGCCCCGTATGCTAACCGAGTTACACTGATTTGTGTGTTTGTGTGCCGGCTTAATCAAGACTAAAGCATGAAAATAATCCCTTGTTTGATTATGAATGTCTTGTTGTATGTTGAATGAACTAACATACTTGTATGCCGGTGTGGTCTAACATAGTGTAAAGACCGACTCATAGTGAGTAACGTTCGGCTAGAGATCCGTAGAACGGATCGATGCGTATGATAACGAAAACATGCAAACACACACAAGCTATCGATTAAAGTATAACGATAACGCAAACATATGAACTCCCTAGAACGTGAGGAGATGTACGGGTTGAGTAAATACCCGATAACGGTTAGTAAACCTTATTGAAACAATCCACGGAATAAACATGAGTGGAGGAATAAACGAACCTCCATCGAGAGGATCGAAGTTAGTCCAATAATGTAAACATATAAGAAAGGTAAAAGAGACCTAAGGGACTATGTGACTCCCTTGAGATACGGTCGACCTCTTATATGAGGAATTTTACCCGGTATAAGAAAATATCCGAATGTATAAGCATATGATTGTGAGGGTAACCCTTAAACCTAAGATTACCCGAATTTAAGTAAAGTTCCCAAAGTCATTAGAAACATCGAGAGTGATGCTTCTAGACTAATATACATGATATTATTATAACTCCGAGAGAGGAGTGTATGGGAACGAGAGTAGTCCGAGAGTAGTCGGACCTAAGTAAAAGAGATAGGAACTAAGAGAGAGTTCCGTGAGCTAGTTGAACCTTCCCACCATGCTAGACCCAGAGTAGGGTCGAAACCGGGGAAGTAAGACTATGCTAGAGAGCCATGAGTTTTGGCTTAAGTATGTAATAAGAGTAACAAGCGTGACGTAGGAGACCTGTAGTGTCTCGAGAATCTACAAGAGCTTGAATATGAATAACCCAAGAGTGTGGGTGAGATAATGAGTATAAATAACCCAAGAGAAAGGGGTGAGTATATGTATGAGTAACCCGAGAGAATGGGTAAGTATAAGAATGAGTAGCCCAAGAGAATGGGTGTGTATACGAATAAGTAACCCGAGAGAGCGGGTGACGTATTGAATAAGTAAATAAGGCATGGTGAGGAATAACCCTCAGTGCCTAAGAGTAACCAGTTACCACTAACAACATTGTTATGTTAGTTAGGAATCGTGTTCCGTGATTGGATGTAGATTCCTTGTGTGATATACATATATTGTATTGCCATGATGCATGTTGTTTGATTAAAATGAACTCCATGTATATCCGACCCAAAGTAGTCGGCGTACCGCGGTTAGCACGCGGTATATGCGAATTTCATATTCAGCGTAAGCTGACCTCCTAGGGGGAACGTTTTTAGTGTGCAGGTACTTGAAGCTGACCACCGTTCGAGAGAGTAGGACGGGGACTGCTGTGAGCATGGGTAGTTAGATTGTAATTACTTATGCATTTGAAAGAGGTGTAAGTCCGAGTATGTTATCGGCATCCGTATAATGTAGACTCGGTATAGTAAAGGAGCGAATTGAGTATTGTATATGTATGAGTACTCGGTTGTTCCAGTTCATCAGACCGTTACGATATGTAAGTTTAGCCTGGTTAGCCATATGGGTGGCTAACGGCGTTGTTTCACCCCTCATTGTAATTAGAGTTCCGCTGCGTGAGTAAGTGTAATTAGTAACGGATTATGAGGTAATGATGAGATTAACGGTTGGGGTGTTACAAAAATGGTATCAGAGCGAAGTATCGCTCTGATGACTGGAAATACCGAGCTTAGGAAATACTGAGTTAGAAACTAGAGACTTAGGGCTATGGGTTGAGTGGTAGCGTGAGAGATGCGCTAGATAGGAACTTCCAGTGTGATCTGGATACCTACAATACCAGACCCGCCCTCCACAACCCCCGCATTAAAAGCTTGGGAAAGAACGCCAGAGAGACGGGGAAGCCCAATCTGGCAGTTACTAAATATCTCAATATGAACCAGAACCTGTCATGCGGTAAGTCCCGAGAACCGGAAAGCCCGGAGACGGATCCCGCTGGAATGACAATAACCGCACTTAAAGGCGGGAGATCGAGAAATCCTAATCCAAGGAGACCAGAATTTGTGGCAGCCTGGGGCGACATGCTTAGCAGTCGCGAGAACCTAGCTGGCAGAGCAGCAGCAAGAGGAAAGCACCAACCGTGCAACAAGGCGGACTCATGAGAAAAAACGAGAACCGGGACACATGTCTACGGACCGCCATGATATGTAATACCACTAAGGGTATACCAACCAATTAAGAACGTAGTTGAGAGTAGGTACACCCACCCTGCCACACCCGAAGAGGTTGCAATACCTAACGGGCACAGCTTAGACAGCTGCAAGCATAACTGCGGGATACACCCAAATAGGACTACAGCAGTAGTACCTAAATAAGTTAAACCTCGGTAACCACAGTAAAGACGTGGGAACGAGCAACGAGGCAAAGCATAAAAAAATTAAAGTAATTAAGGAACTCCGAGAGTGGAGGAGCACCTAAATGAAAAACAACCATGTCAGGATGAATGAGAAGCAGCCCTGAAGAGCAGTTATCCAACCAAGGAAACGAAGGAAGAGCCAACAAGGCTACCAAATACAATGTAAACAATACCGTGACCGGTGTGAGTTAACCCAAAAACCACCTGTACCGCGCACTTGCCACGGCAAGTGCAGTAATAGCGGGATTATTAAGAGGAACCTTTGCAATAAAAAGTACTTAGCAAGTACCAAGACGGCAAGAGAAGCCAATATAGCACCACAAACCCTCAGAATTCTGAAACGAAACCTTGGAAGGGCCTAAAGGCCTGACCACTGTATAAAGAACATACCAGTCTGCAAGAAGTCAGACATAGTAAGAAGCAACCGGCATTGAAATGCCGTGAAGATTTTATTTTCAACTCAAATTTCTTTTCCTCCAAACAGAGAATTTTCCAAAAACTCCTAAAATTTTAAAACCAAACCAGAGAACCATGGTAAATAGGACGATATAAGAAGAGTTGGCAACAGAATACTTCACTTAGGCGTGTGACCGACACTACGGTGTACTAAACGAGACATGGAACGACCGCACTCCCAAGGAGCTTGCGGACTTGACAGACCAATTATGAGTTAGTCAGGTAAGTGGTAACGTATCAATAAGATACTCCATGTATGTATACTAGTAGAGTACGGAACACGGGAAGTAGCCCACTCCATACTACGGATGAAAGAGCCAATCCAAACCAGGACAGTAGACACCTCGAATGATCGAAGAACACAAGGAAGCTTACCGAGTTAAGGGAGTCTAGAATCCAGTAAGGTCACGGACCTAAGGATAAGGCGTTAATAAGTGCGAGAAGCACAGAGTATTAAGCACAGACATGAGATATGTCTCAGGAACCAAGGAGGAAATACCTAATAACTGGAATGGATACCAGTGTAAGCAATAAGAATGCCTTAATTGATCATATCAATGTTTGATAAACGGGATAGAATTCCCACAGTATATCTCACTAAGAGAATAACGACTAATTAAGTAGGTAAAGGAAAGTACTAATACTCTACCCAATAACGGGAGACATTACAACCCTAAACGGGATAGTTTGAGTTATACATAGCCGCAAGGCGAAGTCGCAACTGAACATAACCATAAGTACAAGCCAGATGTAATGGCATTACTCAGTAACACCCAGGAGCAATCCGAGAAGGGTGCTGGAGTCAACAGTAGTTGAATGAAACATCGTGTTGAGAACACAAGTGTTTAAGCAACACTCGGGTAGAACCCGAAGGGATCCCTCGTAACACGGGATACCCTAAATTGCTAGAGGGCGTGAATTAATACCTAGTAAAAAAAAGGCCTTCCAAGTACGAAAGAGTGGTGAGACAACCATGTCAAAGAGCCCAGAAAAACCTCCTAACCGTTTAATGGCATACGGAGAAGATGAAACCTGAATAAACAGCCCGCATGGAGCATGGCGAGGCAAGGTGGCTTGTAAGCCGATAAAACCAACTACAATACGTAGATCCAAACATTGTAAAACATATGCATAAAGGCATAAGAGGAACAGTGGTGAATGAACCACTACCTTAGAGTGGGGATACCACTTGTGATTATGGGGCCTATGGAGCGGCACTTGCGTGAATCCTCCAGAGAAAGGCTACCACCTAAGTATGTAATGTGAAACCGCTAGAGCGGTGTAGTAAAACTTGAGCATGTGTATATTGCCAAGGAGCATATGAACTATAGTAGTGTGTAAAGAGGAACCTTGATAGCAGTAAAAAGGAAACCGATAGAGTAATCGGATGAGTAGTGAACACTGTATGTGTGCAATATGAATTGCAGAGTAAACAATGCGCAAGAAGCGCAGAGAGATTTAGCCATAGTATGAATGGCGGGACTATATGAGCGGAAGCTAAAGTAGTAGCGGATGCCTTATAAGCGAATGTTGTTAATGAGTAGAACATGGTACGCAGCAAGCAACCATTGTAAGAGTATAACTAGTTAATGATATGAAGCTGATGAGAAAATGTGGTAAAGAAGACATGATCATTCCTATCTCATGAGAGATTTACCGTCAAGGGTTTACGCTTCTGCACTCTGTATGACTGAGTGTTTTGGTATTGCACTTGTGCGGTAATGATCAAGTGGGAGAGCCAGGAATTAAGAAATGTCAACGAAACCTGTTGAGTGAGAACCTAGAGAGATAACCGTGCGGCCATTGGCCAAAGATGCACAAAGAACGTGGGCAGTAACCCACAGGGCCCAGGATCGATATGTGGAAAAACGCAGAGTAGTACGAATGAAGAACTCTGGCACAGAACCAAGAAACAAACATAATCCATGAGCCACTATTAAACGAGGAAGCACTACATGCTAAGTAGTAGCTTGACCTCAACCGACAACAAGTCGGGAAAAATAAGTGAATAATCACAAACGTATACAGTGTTATACGAAATAGATTTCCAGAGAATTGGAGAGAAAGTCTAAAATTCATCGAATTCGCATACGGTAAGAGATACCAAGCGACGATTAAAATACATGGAGAATACCAGAGAGCGAATTAAGCTCTAGTTATCAGGTCACGCAGCAGAAGCTTGTAGACCATGATTCAGGGTTAAGTATATCTATATCATAAACCCCTTGAAGCCTTAGAGGCTAGAACTGAACCCGGTTATGAGTTAATTAACCGCACTGAAGTTAAAACACTTCATAATACTCGAACTAATGAACCAATGTTCAGTGATAACATATGGTTGGTTACGCGGGCGTAACCCCTTTTAAGGGGGGTAGGGCGAGAAACCGCTTAGAGTATGTTTTACGTATTGGTGCGTAAACTACTATGTGCATAGCACAAAAAGAAATTGTTTTGATGATTGGAACTTATGTTACATAAACATAGGTACCCATTCATTGTGTAATAATGAGTATGGTGCATGAGAGATGCAAGTAATGAGAATGTAATATTTATGAAAAGAGGAGTAGAGAGACTCCTAGGGAATGAGAATCCCTATAGTATATGTCTAGTGAGATTAGACATGAGTTATGATGAGTATGAATCGGTATGAAACCGATGTGTAACCTAAGAGGGAGTGAGTTCCCTAGGTGATTTTATTTGAGAATGATAGATGGAGTGAGTTCCATCCTTTGGAGTTGTATGTTATGTGTTTTAAATTGAGCAAAAAGTTGAGTAAAAGAAGCCATAAGTATGGAATACCTAGGTAAGTAGTGAAGCAATGAGAATGACAAATGACCTAAGTACTAGGAACCAGAGATTAATTGAAACGAATTGTTTCGTGAATATGACTAGTAAGAGTAAAAGATAGAAAACGAAAATGTTTGACTATCTGATTGTTTGAAACTAACGTGGGAGGTGGAACTTGATCTGCTAGCGATCAAGGGAAACCGAACACAAATTGGGGTGTAAGGATAGTTCAACACTGATGCTGATCACATCAGGGTTGGATGATTCTTGAAGCTCCCTATAAGTGGTCACAAGTAATCACGTTAAGGAAAGATACAACTACCATAAATCTGATTTGGAGTTGTGTGATGTTTTAAAAAGAATTTTCAAACAGATTTTGAAAAGGAATTTTCTTCAAGTATGAAGATGGAAACAAAAAAAAACTGGTTTTGAAACCGCTATCACCCGCCGATGGCTGAGCCTTAAGTCTTGATGACCGGTAGAACGGTGGGCGAGTATTAGTTTTGAAACCATTACACCGTACGTGCGGCGGTCCTAAGTGACCGGTTGGGGCGGTGTCAGTGTGGGATTTTTCCAAAGGCAGCAGGACGGGGAGAGTACCCTGAGATGTTCCTGTGTTGAGTGAGTCAACCAGAGTGCCTGAGGATATGTATATGTGTAATGTTTTGATCAGAACCGAAGGGACCGTGGGCCAGAGAGAGTAAGTGCCCATTTGTCATGAAACGGCCGTGAACCAGAAAGAGTAAGTGTTCAACGTGACCGGTTCCTGAGGGATCAGTAGTATATTACTCAATATGGATTCGAGGACTGTAGTGCCTCTTGTCTTCGGACCGATTCCATGGAGAGAGTAAAAAGAGTATTTTTGATTGATATACATGTGTGATATGTGTGTGGTATGTGTAGTATGAAATGAGACAGACTTGTGGAGTCTGTAAGGTTATACATGTATTATAACCTTGGCATAGTACGCCATGAGAGTAACCATCTAGATTCACAACTTTGAGGACAAAGTTCCTAAGGGGGGTAGATTTTAATACCCCGGATCTAAAAATGGTGATTAAATTACTCTAATAAAATTATTAAAGGCCTAATGGTGCCTAAAGAGTATTGGTAAAAAGAATAAAACCAAAAGAAAAGAGAAAACGCTTGAAAAGCGAAAAACGCTAAAATACGCGTTGAATGAGTATAAGAGATATATGATCTCGAGAGGGTCCGAGATGGATTCCTAAGGCTTAGTTAGGCCTAATTAGTATACGGGAATGATTCCCGAAGAAAACGGATCCAAATAATGGATTAAAACGCTAACGGAGTTTTAAAGCACGTTTTTCGAGAAAACCCGAAAACGTGACTTTAAGTGGTCAAATGGACCCGTAAAAATTATAGTTGATTAAACAACTATAATTAAGTATTAATGGAAGTTTAATAACCATTAAAAATGAAGAAACGAGAAAAATCCGAAAAACGGGCCCGGTTAGTGAATAGTGCCCAACCGGGTAAAATAACAAGCGTTTTCTGTAAGAAAACGAAAAAAACGCTCCAGCTTACTAATATAGTGGGGGCCGGTTTTATTAAATAAGAAGCCTCCCCCTCTCATGTTTATTAGTTAGCAAATAAAGAAAGAAAGAAAGTAAAGGAGGAGAGAGAAAAGTAAAAAGTAAAAACATAAAAGTATTCTCTCACTCTCTTTCCTCTCACTTTCCCTCCTTCTTCTTTTCTTTCTCCTTCTCCACGATTCCCTTCCTCCCTCTCTGGTGCTGTGCGACATGGAAGCTCCAAACATGGCTTCTCCACCTTCTTCTCCTTGCCCAAGCTTCATCCTTGCTTCGAATTGAAAAATAATTGTATATTTGAACTCCTCTCATCAAACCCTACACTTCCCTCTTTTCAAAACTCAAAAAGGTTGAGTTTCATTTTCATGGGTGTTGCCCATTTGAGGAGAAAAGCACATAATCTTGAAGCTTGAAGCTTCCCCTTTCTAGCAAGGTAAAAATATCCATGAAAAAGTCATGTTTCTCCATTTTCTCACCTTGGCCGATTTTGGCTTTTGGTAATGACTAGTTTTTTTTCCTTGTTTGAGATATTCTCCAAGCTTTAATGGTGGTGGGAGTCCCTCTTAAGATTCAAGAGTTGAAAACCATTCAAGAAATTCTAAAGGTAAAACCTAATTTGGTGCTTTAAGCATCCTTGTGAATTTTAGTTTATTTGGTGAGCCTAAGGGAGCTCCTTGGTGCTTATTTTGCAATTTGAATGTGGCTAGAGAAATGGGCAAATGAATTGCCTTGGCCGATTTTGAAGGAAGAAGAGGGGAGAAGAGGAGAAGAGAAATAAAAGGAAACTTAAGAAAATTTAAGGTAAGAAACCTATCTTAGTGGTATCCTATATGTATTAGGATTTGGGAAGGGTTAATAAAATGAATGAACCCCACTTGAGTTGTGGTGATAAGGTGCTTGCCTAGAAATAATGCAAGTGAGAAAGCCTTTGTGAGTTAATGCTTGTTTTGGGAGCTATGTATATGATGAATTATGCTTTATGGTGCTTAATGAGTTTTGCTTGATTAATGAGGAAAATATTGAGTGCTGATAGAACCCTTGTGGTTTGGCTAGTTTTAGGATGATTTAAATGGTGGTATGAGTTTTGGGCAATGTTGGAGAAGTAGCCAAGTTATGGCAAAATTTATGTGGAAACCTAAGTGGTTTAAGTGATGTTTTGTGTGGAGAATAACCTAGGGTTAGCTAGGTGTTGTTGGAGTTTGAATTAGGTAAATGATCACCCAAGAATATGAGAGGATGATTGTGGTGAGATGTGCAAAAATCTGTAGCAAAAGAGGTTGTGTAAGTGCCTTAGGAGTTTTTAGAAAACAAAGAAGATTTTAGGCTTTAAGAGTGAGTCTTGGAACTTGGTATGAGGTGTGTGCCAGAGTGTTATTTCTGAGTGGTTGAAGTGGTGTAAAATTAAAGAAAAGAAATTAAAAACTCAAATTATAAACGTCGGGCTGCAAACAATTCCCGGTCGTAGTAGTATAAACGAGTGTCGTATCCACAGGGAGATTGTTCAATTTACCCTAGTCTTGGTAGTTACTTAAAAACTGTAAAAAGGGGTTTAGCCGGAGGCAAGCTTGATTTGTTGTTAAATTAATACAGAAATAATAAAAACAGTTAAAAGGTGAATTAAGTGATGTGGATGGAAAAATGTATCCTAGGATAGCGGGGGAATTTCCTAAATTACTTAAACATATTTATAACCTTGTCTCAATTATTTATTGCCTATTAGAGTTAATAATTGTCAGTTACGAACTCTTAATAAAAGCCTTAATATTTTCCTGCTCAGTCCGGAGTGTAAATACTAAGATTAATTCCTTTGAGGTACCTAGACTATCTCAAAATCATATGTTGATAATCACCAAATAAATGCAGTCGTTTGTCGCGCAAAGCATTTAGCAATATTAGTTGAAAGGAATTAAAACAAGTTAAATGAGAGAAACAGGTGATAAATATTAATTACGTAATATTAGAAATCAAACCCCCATCCTAGGATACAAATGAAAATTACTCAGACATTAACGGAGATAAGAAGATTACACAGATAGATTTTGACATTAATTCAGAGGAAGAACTGGTCTGTTCTCCTCTCACTGCTGCTCTTCTATTTCTTTTGTTACTGCGTGAGTGTGGACTGTTGTGGTGTTACGGGAGGAAAATAAGTGAAGAGAATGGATGTGGTGTAAATATTCTTCAGACTCCCGTCGTGTGTGGTGTGTGCTTTTTTAGTTTAAGGTGGTGAGTTTATATAGAGGTTTGGCTCCGTACTAATTTGATTGCAGATGAAGAGGAGAGTTGATTGCTTCATTGATTGAGCAGGGGACAGAGATCAACGCGTGATGGGGTAGATGGATAAGCTGCAGAGACAGTGGGCGAGTTGCAGAAGTCGGCGAAGGTAAGTTGCAGACGGCGCGCGAAGAAGAAAACTGTTTCGGGCGCGATTTACTCTTGTCCGCCTGTTGTCCGCCTGTGGAACCGCATAATACAAGGCGGTTTGAGTCTTGTCCGCCTAGGAACCGCCTGTGGAACCGCCCTATATGAGGCGGTTGTGATTGTGGTGGCCGCATGTAGAACCGCCCTATATGAGGCGGTTGTGATTGTGGTGGCCGCCTGTAGAACCGCCCAATATGAGGCGGTTGTGATTTGTTGTCGTGACTTATTTCTTCCAACTTCGACTGGCTCTAGATTATTCGTTTGGGCTCCGTTTTCGAGCCGTTGCGTATGCGTTCGTCTCTTGTACTTACTCCCAGCTTGGTTTTCCTCATGTTTAAACCAATAAATTTGTGAGATAAACAATAAAACATAAACTAGAGGAAAACTAACCGAAGTGGAGAAATGAGCAAGAAAAGTGCTAATATTATACATGAAATACACCTAAATAACATGCTCATTTGGACACTTATCACACCCCCACACTTATCTTTTGCTTGTCCTCAAGCAAAACATGTACCCCAAGTAGGGAATGCTCAATATAACAAATATTATTATGAAGGGTAGGATAAAGAAGTCAATAGTACATGATCTTAAACTTTTTAGAGGAGTGTGATCCATCACCTACTGGTGGCATAGGTGTACTCAGGGCAAAAATAAAAATTAGAGTTTCGGGGTATGATCCGGAGTACTTCAATGCTTCTTGATTTAAGGTGACTTTGAGAACTTTTACCATGGCCAACTTCTCTCAAGAATGGGCATTGAGGAGAAAACAAAAGGAAAAATAGATTTATGCATTTGTTTCACTTTTGCATAAGAGATGAGAAGATAATATGTAGGCATCAAGCCTTGTATTTAAGAACACTCAACTCTCTTGTTGGTTACCAATGGTGTCTCACAAGTCCCTTATTATATTTTTTTTTTTTTTTGACAGAGAAGCACCCCTTAGCAATCCCTAAGAAAGAAGACAGAAAGAACCCCTGAGTAATAAAAATCCAACCATTTCAGATCATTTGGTCACACCGCATAAAAATGCTCCTCAAAAGTAATCAAAATTTTAAAATTTTGTACCATTTATCCCACAATTCATAACAATATTTATTCCTAAAGAGAACAACCCACATAAAAAGGGTCAATATTGAATTTGAACAAACGCAAGATAAGCAGAGAGATTAAGCATTTAAGCATAAAATGTCACCGAAAAGGGCACACTCCCCCACACTTAAATTGAACAATGTCCTCATTGTTCACCAGAAAAACAAGGGAAAGTTCAGAAGGCCTTTTCGGTAAGTAGATAAAATAGAGAGAACACGAAGCTCACGAATATTCATTTAAGCATATAAATTCTCCTCTGCATATTTATTTAAATAAAAGCATAATTAAAGAAACTGGTACTCCCCTGATTTTATTTTTGCTAGCGTGTTTGGACTTCCCCCACACTTGAGCTTCAGCCTCAAGTAGCGTAGCTTGGTTGCGGTGTAGACATGAAATTGCACCTGCATAAACACTAGAAGCAACCATACTATAAACGGGGTTAAAAGTTAGCAAAAAAAAATTAAAGGGCATAAAAAGCATATAAAAGATAAGTTCGTCCGGGTTGCCTCCCGGAAAGCTGCCCTTCTTTAACGTCTTTAGCTAGACGCTTTTTCGTTAGATCGATCATGGGGGGTGGTTATGAGGAGTAGATCCAAAGCATGACTCGATGGTTTTTTTGAGAGTCCACCTGGATGCATGTTTTCTTTTCTTATCCCGCTCTTCGTCCGGGATTGGTGGTGGTATCTCTGTGATAGACATGCCGTCTGGAAGGGTAATAAACAGAAGTGGGGACGATGGTGATTGAGTATCCCTCACAAACTTGAGATCTTTGGATTTGCTATCTGGAGATCTTCCTGATGCAAACTCCAGCTTTTCGTTATAAGCTTGAAGGGTGATTTTCCCCTGGGCTACCCAAATGTGCACATCGGCTGTGGCAAGGAATGGTCGTCCAAGGATGAGAGGTGTAGTGGAGTTCTCTTCGATGTCTAGAATGACAAAATCACATGGGAAGTATAAGTGCTCCACTTTAATGATAACATCCTCCACCACTCCGCTTGGGTATGTTACCGAACCATCTGCCAGTTGCAGGGTCATCTTAGTCTTTTTCATCTCTCCAATTCCCAGCTTTTTGAAAGTGGAGAGGGGCATCAAATTAATGGAGGCACCCAGATCGCATAGGGAGTATGGAAATGAGGTGCTACCAATTGTGACTGGAATAGTGAAGCTGCCCGGATCATTGCATTTTGATGGTAGTGGTTTTTGTAGAGTAGCTGAGCAAGCTACATTGAGAGGTACCGTACCGACTTCGGCCAATTTAGTTTTGTTGGATATGAGGTGTTTGAGGAATTTGGCATAGTTTGGCATTTTGGCAATGAGGTCTACAAACTGTATATTGACGTTTAGTTGCTTCAGCATTGCAGAAACTTACCATATTCATTATCCAATTTCTGCTTCTGGAGTCGGCGAGGAAATGGTATAGGCGGTTCTTGTGAAGAAGGTTCTGAAGCTGGTGGAATAGTGAGGACGTTTGGAGATGTCTTTTCTGCTGGGCCTCAGCTTTTTCTTCACTATCCTCTTTGGATTCTTCTGATTGTTGCGGGATGTGAATCTCGTCGGTTTTCTTACCGCTTCTCAAGGTTATCGCCTTAACCTCTTCTTTCTTCTTCAAATTCGAGCTTTCTTCATAACCGGCTACCAAGTTCTCGAGGTAGGTATTCTCAGATTGAATGCGATTTTTATAGACTTTGGCGGTGCTTTCAAGTTCAGCTACATTCCTTTTGGAAGTTCAATTGCTACAACCCACTCTTGGAGGGAAGGGTGTAGTTCTGGAACTTTAGTTTTAGCCACCTCCGTCTTTTCTTCATCGTGCTCCTTCACATAGATGCACTTGGCTTGCTCTCTTGGATTTGGTTCATTTTGGCTGGGGAGAGCCCCTGGCGGTCTTCGAGCAAGATGTTCTGCAAGTTGATTGAATTTCCTTCGATTTTCTGGTTGAAGGCTTCTTGTGCAGAGAGCTGGTTCTGAGTTATGGACATGAATCCCTTCATCATCTCTTTGAGTTCTGCGTTTGGATCAGAAGAGGATGAAGATGGTTGTTGTTGTTGTTGTTGTTGTTGGAAACCTGGAGGGGCACCTTGTGCTCTGTAACCCATATTAGAGTTTGGTTGGGGTCGGTTCCCCTGATAGGTGTTGGAATTGTTGTTCTGCCCTCCTTGGTTTGATCATTATTTTTCCATGAGAAATTCGGGTGATTTCTCCATGGATAGTTGTTGTTGAAGTTGTTGTTGTAGGAATTACCGGGCGGTTTCCTATGAATTACATCTTCGTACTGGCCTTTACCTTCGCACTGATGAGTTTCATGAGGACCGGCGCATATGACACATCCTTCTGTAGGTGGAGCTGGTGGTGAACTTGTAGGTGGGGAAGCTATTTTTACAATTTCGTTTGTGATGTTGTTAGCTTTTCCACCATCTTTGCAAGGGACGAGATCTGAGCGATAAATGATCTGTAGGCTCAACATGGAGTAGGCCTGCTGCTCGTGGCGTTCCCTTTGGATCTCGTCCACTCTTGTATTGCTCGTCATGGTTTCGAGAAGATCCATTCCTTCTTTAGGAGATTTCATCATGAAACTTCCTCCTGCAGAGGAATTGACGAGTAGTCGGTTCCCATCATCCAGACCGTTGAAGAATGACAGGCAGAGGGATTGATCGTCAAGACCATGGTGGGAACATTTCATTAGCATATCTTTAAATCTGTCCCATGCGTCGTACAACGTTTCTCCCGGCTCTTGACAGAAAGTGTTGATCTCACCAATCAATTGCCTCGTTCTACTGGTTGGGTAGTATTTGGCAAGGAATTTTTGGGCCATTTGAAGCCATGTGGTGATTGATCGGGAGGGAAGGCTTCGGTACCACCGGTTTGCTGAATCCGATAATGAGTGAGGAAATAGTTGTAGTCGATTCTTTCTTTGACGATGCCGGTTTGACTAAAGGAATTGCAGAAGTCTAGGAAGAGACTCAGATGATTTGGGGCTTCATCTGGGTTCGCTCCACTAAACTTGCCTAGATCCCGGACGGCGGTGATGTAGTGGGTTTTGAAAACCCAACGTCCGGCTTCTTCTGGTGTTAGTTCAGGGAGAACTATAGCTGATGCTCTTCCTTCGGTGTTAGGTTGGTGATAATCAGATAGGGCACGGTGTTCTGGTTGAATTGCATGGTCCATTTCATTTATAACTTCGTTATTGGCCATGGCTTGGTTTCTCAGGTTTCTCTGCGCTTGAAATAAAGTACGCTCGGGTTCGGGGCTCGGACTGATTGGTGGAGAGCCTCGGGTTCGAGTTTGGCATGCACAGAAGATAACTTGTGGTTTGTCAGAAGCTGCAAAATTAGTTAGTAAATAAAATAAGAAAGACAGAAATATTGGTTAGGCTGATAAACGTTAGGGTTAGTATACAGAAATTATAAGTTAGTAGTTAGTATACAATGGAAAGAAATGTTAAGGACAATGGAAATGAAATGTTAAGGACAATGGAAAGAAAGGACAATGGAACGAAATGACAGGAAATTTAAAGTTAGTAGTTAGAGACAATGGAAAGAAAGGACAATGGAACGAAATGACAATGGAACGAAATGACAATGGAACGAAATGACAATAATATTAAGATGTTAGGAGTTAGATGTCCAAAGTCCGAAGTCAAATGTCCAAGTCAGGTCAGAAGTCCGATGTCCAATTCAGATTATAAGTCCGATGTCCAAGGTTAGATTATTAACAAGATAATATTGACAGTTTATTATAATAAAACAGGTGAACTACCGGAAACTAGGGAAATTGATGGAATCAATCTCCCCGGCAACGGCGCCAATTTGCAGAGTGTTATTTCTGAGTGGTTAAAGGTGTAAAATTAAAAGAAAGAAATTAAAAACTCAAATTATAAACGTCGGGCTGCAAACAATTCCCGGTCGTAGTAGTATAACGAGTGTCGTATCCACAGGGAGATTGTTCAATTTACCCTAGTCTTGGTAGTTACTTAAAAACTGTAAAAAGGGGTTTAGCCGGAGGCAAGCTTGATTTGTTGTTAAATTAATACAGAAATAATAAAAACAGTTAAAAGGTGAATTAAGTGATGTGGATGGAAAAATGTATCCTAGGATAGCGGGGGAATTTCCTAAATTACTTAAACATATTTATAACCTTGTCTCAATTATTTATTGCCTATTAGAGTTAATAATTGTCAGTTACGAACTCTTAATAAAAGCCTTAATATTTTCCTGCTCAGTCCGGAGTGTAAATATAAGATTAATTCCTTTGTGGTACCTAGACTATCTCAAAATCATATGTTGATAGTTACCAAATAAATGCAGTCGTTTGTCGCGCAAAGCATTTAGCAATATTAGTTGAAAGGAATTAAAACAAGTTAAATGAGAGAAACAGGTGATAAATATTAATTACGTAATATTAGAAATCAAACCCCCATCCTAGGATACAAAGAAAATTACTCAGACATTAACGGAGATAAGAAGATTACACAGATAGATTTTGACATTAATTCAGAGGAAGAACTGGTCTGTTCTCTCTCACTGCTGCTCTTCTATTTCTTTTGTTACTGCGTGAGTGTGGAATGATGTGGTGATACGGGAGGAAAATAAGTGAAGCGAATGGATGAGTGTGGTGTTCTTCAGACTCCCGTCGTGCGTGGTGTGTGTTTTTTAGTTAAGGTGGTGGGTTTATATAGAGGTTTGGATCCGTACTAATTTGATTGCAGATGAAGAGGAGAGTTGATTGCTTCATTGATTGAGCAGGGGACAGAGATCAACGCGTGATGGGGTAGATGGATAAGTGCAGAGACAGTGGGCGAGTTGCAGAAGTCGGCGAAGGTAAGTTGCAGACGGCGCGCGAAGAAGAAAACTGTTTCGGGCGCGATTTACTCTTGTCCGCCTGTTGTCCGCTGTGGAACCGCATAATACAAGGCGGTTTGAGTCTTGTCCGCCTAGGAACCGCCTGTGGAACCGCCCTATATGAGGCGGTTGTGATTGTGGTGGCCGCATGTAGAACCGCCCTATATGAGGCGGTTGTGATTGTGGTGGCCGCCTGTAGAACCGCCCAATATGAGGCGGTTGTGATTTGTTGTCGTGACTTATTTCTTCCAACTTCGACTGGCTCTAGATTATTCGTTTGGACTCCGTTTTCTGAGCCGTTTGCGTCTACGCGTTCGTCTCTTGTCTACTTCACTCCCGCTTGGTTTTCCTCATGTTTAAACCAATAATTTGTGAGAAACAATAAAACATAAACTAGAGGAAACTAACCGAAGTGGAGAAATGAGCAAGAAAGTGCTAATATTATACATGAATACACTAAATAACATGCTCATTTGGACACTTATCAGTGTGCATTACCTTGGAAGTTTTGGAATGGTTAAATGAAGAGAGAACATAATGCAAGTGTCAGAGAGGTTAGAAAATGCACAGTGTGCATTAGTGCAAAAGGGAGAATGCAAAATGTGTGAATTTGAGCAAGAGTTGAGTAAGGTTTGAGCCTATGATTTGAAGAGTTTTAGAGCATGTTTTAAGGTGGTTAAACATGTAGGAATCTTGTGGAAGATTAGAGGAGGATTGGGTGTGGATTAAGGATTGAAATGGGGTTGAAAAATAATGTAAGTTGCAGGTTTTAGCAGGGTCGGGACCTAGTCCATGGACAAGGACCCGGACCACCCCTGTTTTTATGCCGAGAGTAGACATCCTGCTTTGGTCCGGGACTATACTCCAGGACAAGGTCCCGGACCAGGTATTGTTTTTCACCCGAGAGTTTAGTAATGCTTTGGTCCGGGACTTAAGATAGGGACCAAGTCCCGGACCACCCCAGAAACCTACAGAGAGTGTTTTAAAGGGTTTAAATGATGGGGGATTGATGTTAATGATGTTATAAGATGTTAAGGCCTTGTTTGGTGACATGTAAAGGCCCTAGGAAGTGTGAGAAAGTGTTAGAAGTGATTGAGAAGTGAGAACTCAAATTAATAAAAGTAAAACCGAGAAAACGGGATAACGGGGTAACTACGGGAGTAACATTTTATTATGTTCCGTATGATATTAGTATTAATAATAATGTTGAACATTATCAGAGAACCGTGCGTGACCCGAGCTTGGTGAGATGACACGGTAAAGTGAAAACCCCGGTGAAAGGTATGATTTTCTCATGCCCCGTATGCTAACCGAGTTACACTGATTTGTGTGTTTGTGTGCCGGCTTAATCAAGACTAAAGCATGAAATAATCCCTTGTTTGATTATGAATGTCTTGTTGTATGTTGAATGAACTAACATACCTGTATGCCGGTGTGGTCTAACATAGTGTAAAGACCGACTCATAGTGAGTAATGTTCGGCTAGAGATCCGTAGAACGGATCGATGCGTATGATAACGAAAACATGCAAACACACACAAGCTATCGATTAAAGTATAACGATAACGCAAACATATGAACTCCCTAGAACGTGAGGAGATGTACGGGTTGAGTAAATACCCGATAACGGTTAGTAAACCTTATTGAAACAATCCACGGAATAAACATGAGTGGAGGAATAAACGAACCTCCATCGAGAGGATCGAAGTTAGTCCAATAATGTAAACATATAAGAAAGGTAAAAGAGACCTAAGGGACTATGTGACTCCCTTGAGATACGGTCGACCTCTTATATGAGGAATTTTACCCGGTATAAGAAAATATCCGAATGTATAAGCATATGATTGTGAGGGTAACCCTTAAACCTAAGATTACCCGAATTTAAGTAAAGTTCCCAAAGTCATTAGAAACATCGAGAGTGATGCTTCTAGACTAATATACATGATATTATTATAACTCCGAGAGAGGAGTGTATGGGAACGAGAGTAGTCCGAGAGTAGTCGGACCTAAGTAAAGAGATAGGAACTAAGAGAGAGTTCCGTGAGCTAGTTGAACCTTCCCACCATGCTAGACCCAGAGTAGGGTCGAAACGGGGAAGTAAGACTATGCTAGAGAGCCATAGTTTTGCTTAAGTATGTAATAAGAGTAACAAGCGTGACGTAGGAGACCTGTAGTGTCTCGAGAATCTACAAGAGCTTGAATATGAATAACCCAAGAGTGTGGGTGAGATAATGAGTATAAATAACCCGAGAGAAAGGGGTGAGTATATGTATGAGTAACCCGAGAGAATGGGTAAGTATAAGAATGAGTAGCCCAAGAGAATGGGTGTGTATACGAATAGTAACCCGAGAGAGCGGGTAACGTATTGAATAAGTAAATAAGGCATGGTGAGGAATAACCCTCAGTGCCTAAGAGTAACCAGTTACCACTAACAACATTGTTATGTTAGTTAGGAATCGTTTCCGTGATGGATGTAGATTCCTTGTGTGATATACATATATATTGTATTGCCATGATGCATGTTGTTTGATTAAAATGAACTCCAGATATCCGACCCAAAGTAGTCGGCGTACCGCGGTTAGCACGCGTATATGCGAATTTCATATTCAGCGTAAGCTGACCCCCTAGGGGGAACGTTTTGTAGTGTGCAGGTACTTGAAGCTGACCACCGTTCGAGGAGTAGGAGGGGACTGCTGTGAGCATGGGTAGTTAGATTGTAATTACTTATGCATTTGAAAGAGGTGTAAGTCCGAGTATGTTATCGGCATCCGTATAATGTAGACTCGGTATAGTAAAGGAGCGAATTGAGTATTGTATATGTATGAGTACTCGGTTGTTCCAGTTCATCAGACCGTTACGGTATGTAAGTTTAGCCTGGTTAGCCACATGGGTGGCTAACGGCGTTGTTTCACCCCTCGTTGTAATTAGAGTTCTGCTGCGTGAGTAAGTGTAATTAGTAACGGATTATGAGGTAATGATGAGATTACGGTTGGGGTGTTACAAGTTCTAAGACACAGGGTACTATACTAGTTCTGTTTATAGATAGATAAGTCACAGGAGTTCGGCGGATTAGGCGAATGTGGGATTAAGAGCTAGCCAATCTCCGGTGTACGGTATGGATTCTTGTAGCTTGTTTGCTAACGAGGTCTACCTCGGTTTGTGTGCTATGTGTTATTTGTGATACGACCAAACAAGATTAAGCATGAACCGATTCACTGTATTGTTATTGTGTCCATGTACACTAACATTACTTGATTCAGAGCTTGTTCATTAACTTTGATTAATAAACAATTGTATAAAGTTATCTGACCCTATTGTTAGTTGGTAATACCGAGAGAGGTTTAACTAACCAATTGTCAAAGAGACCTCAGTTAACTGGAACTTGTGAGGAGAGGAATCCGGGACTGACTCCGGTCATGTATGTTCAGGTTTAGGAGGTCGGCATCTGCATTAGATCTGTCTTCCGCCTAGGGTCGACAAACTGACCCGGCCATCTCGAGTGAACAGTTCGAGATGGGAGGCAATTTCAGGAGGCGCAGGAGGGTCAAGCCTACACCCCTCATAACTTAAGATTATTGTTTATTAAACCAATAGGCTAATAACTCATTGGCTAGGGTTACTTTGACCCGACAAAATAAAAAATTCAGTTAGAGAACAACCAATTCTAATAGGAGAATGGTTGACACTTATAAGGAATGGTCAAACACGAGAGCTAAATATTCTCGGCCTCAGGAGTTAGGAATCTAACTTACTCATTAATGGAGTCCATTACGACGTTCGATTTATTTGAGCTGTGAATGTTTCACATAAATGTGTTGTTGTTATCGTACTTCGTATTATTATTTGTATGAATAAACAATTGCATGTATACGACAAAGTATCGTGTGTAACCCGGCTAGCTTGTGGACTGCACGTTTCTATACCAGCAATATGCTGAGCCCCTTGGGGCCTGTGATTTAAATTTGCAGGTAGGTACCGACGAGACTCAACTTGAGAGTGAGAGAGGGTAGAGTACTTTGGGTTGCTTTTACTTTGTTACACGAGTTGTGCATGTACACTTTAGTATATTGATGAGATGTTAGTATGATGTATTAGGTGTGAGATACTCGGTATAAGTTTGGTTTGTGAATTGTAATGTTTTTAGGTGCTCGAGTAATTATCCAGTTAGTCAGACCGTGACTTGTTAAGATAATAGGCCTAGTTAGTCACGTGGGTGACTAACGGTGGTAACACCAATTTAGTAGAACTTTTCCGCTGCGTTGTTAATGTACGAGATGGACTTAGGGAGATAATCATTGCATTTGGATATGGGGGTTACACTGCTATCTTTGTCTATATTTTATTTTACAATTTAGATAGAATAAAGTATAAGTTTTAAAATTTATTGTACAGTTTATAAAATTAGTATTATATTTAGTAAAATAAAAAATATTAGAATTCACATCAACACAATTTTAAATGATCAAATATACATTTTAAAAATGACTAAATAACTACATACGGTTGTAGTGGGATTTTCTTAACTCCTGTAAAAAACTTAGCTTAAGCTCTCTATCTGATAATGGAATTTCCAAGTTTCCCTTTTCAGTCTCGTTCTCTCATATTGAAATCGATCACTCCACTGTGTGGAGGGTGATTTTTCGGTATGAGGGGGGGTCTATCTAACATGGTCTAACTAAGAAGTCTAGATCCTAGGAATTCGCTATTCGGTGGAGGGTGAAAACCCGTTATTCATGGCATCCCTCAAATACCTACTAAATCGTCCGTCTTTCCCAGAAAGCATAAAGGGGAGTGCAAGTGTGCACTACACCCGCTCTCGATGGGCTCCACGCGGACTTATGCCCTAAGGGCGGAAATTGACTAGAGTCGCCACCTAGTTTGACCTAAGGAACTAGGAAGGGATGAGAAGGGTTCTAAGAACCATTAATTGACTCTGATGATTTGTTGCCTATGGATAGGACTTATCTGATCATACAGGAGATTCTGTGTGGGTTCGCACTGGGTTACACCCCTTGGAAGTGGCAACGACCACGACTTCGGATTGGTGCCCGAGGAAACCTCGGTCTCCAATTGTCGGGACTACCTTCTTTCAAAACCTTTTTAGAGAGATTCAAATTAAAGCCAAAGGATAGGATTAGGACGAGGAGAGAGAAAGAGAGTGGATGAGGTGAGCTTTTCCGTCAGGCTAGCACCCAGAAAAGGGATGGGTGAATTCGGATGAGTGTAGAATGAGAATTGGGAAAAGTCTGAGGTTGAGTGAAAAAACAAGACTTAGTGTCTGATGGTTCGAAGTTTATGGGAACCGAAGAAGGTTTGAGTGTTTTGAGAGATATAAGAGCCACCTCAGAAAGGGAAAATGGTTTTTTGTTTGGAATGGGTCGCACCCTAGATGGGCTGCCTACGTACTCAACTCCATGTTGAGATCAGACCTTACGTAGTTCACGATTATTAGGAGATGCTTGAATCCTCCTAGGATGTTTGAAGTATGGGATGTTTTAGTCTGTGAGACGCTCGGGTCTAAGAGACGTTTGAAACTTTGAGATGTCGAAGTCTGTGAGACATTCGGATCTGTGAGATATTCAAATCATTGGGATAACAAAGTCTGTGAGACGCTCGGGTCTGTGAGACAATACGGGGTTGTTTGGAGGTGAGATGGCTGAGTGAAAAATGGCATTTTGATTGATGTGGGGTCGCACCCTGTGTGGGTTGCCTACGTACTCAACTCCCTGTTGAGATCAGACCTTACGTAGTTCAGAGTTTTGGAGATTTTGGGGTTTTTTGAAGGTTTTTGAGGTGTTTGAGAGGTTAGTCTGTGAGACGCTCGGGTCTATGAGGCATTTGAGATGTTCATGTAGTGGGAGTAATGGGATATCAAAGTCTATGAGACGCTCGGGTCTGTGAGACGTTTGAATATTAAAATGGTGGAAGAGGTTGAAGTGTTTGAGTCTGTGAGGCGCTCGGGCCTGTGAGACTTTGAAATCTTCAGATGGTGGGGAAATTGAGATGTTCGAGTCTGTGGGCGCTCGGGCCTGAGAGACTATGGAAGTTTGAAAGAAGTCCGGATTTGAGAGATGATTTGAGTTTGGAATGATTTGGAGTTTAGATAATGATTTGAGTGTGTGAGGCAATTGATGTTTGGGTGGAGATCCCGGGTGTTTCGGGTTCGAGGTTCCAATAGAGTTGAGGTTTTGGGATGTTTCGGGATTTGAAATGAGATGATAGTGGACTGAATTGTTTGGAGGGTGATTTTTCAAAATCTTCTCTCTTAAAGTTTTATATAAAACCGAAAATTCATTTTTTTGTTGAAAAAGGGCGGATAATCCCGAGGGATTACCCTATGTACCCCCTCGAACACGACACTTAATTAATGGTAAGTGCCGAGGCTCGAAAGATGGGGCAATGAATTTATGTCGAAAATAGGATTCAGAGAGAAACACCATAAATGAGATGTTCTCGGTCAAACCCTAATAACGTCTCTAACTCCCAGGTTTAAAACGTTAAAGCCGAAAACATTGAAATCGAGTGGAAGGGAGTTAGACGATTCTGAAATCCCGGCTGCAACTAGGAAGGCAGTTACATCCCTAGCACCCCGCCTTGTAAAAATCTAGGCTGCAATTAGGGGAGGTTTGTCACCCTAATGCCTGGCCTAAAGAAACCCAGACTGCGACAAGGGATGTTATTGCCCCAGTGCCCTGCCTCGGATTTTTATTTGGAAAGGAAGATAAATGATGTCTAACTGGGAGGAAAGTGTTTTGAAAGTGTTAGACATTTCACGTTCCCAGAAAACGGTTTATTATATCTAGTTTAGAAACTGAGTTGGAAAACTTTGAAGTTGCTCGGAATTCTCGACGAAGAAACACTGAGTTCGAGAAATGTTTTTAGGAGAAAACTTTCTGTATATGTGAGAAGAACTTTCTGCATGTTGAGAAGAGTTTTCTGTGATGTGAGAAGAGTTTTTCCTTTAAAATTCCACAAAATGGTTTCTTCTGAAAACTTGATGAAATTCGAATAAAGCGATTGTTTGCAATTTGAGAAGAGAGATTTTTGGAGTTTGGAGTTTGAATGGGATTTACAAATCGAGTTTGAATTGGATGAATTGAATCTGAATTTGAATTGAATAGGGCTAAATGAATTGGGTTTGAATTGAATTCGTTTTGAAAGAATTGGGTTTGAATTGGATTGGAGTTCGGTTTGGATTGAGGTCGAGTTTGAATTGGATCGAGGTTCAGGCTTGAATTAGATTGAAGTTCTGGTTGGGTCAAAGTTGGGAGTTGGTCAAAGTTGGACCGGATGGGCCTGATGGGCGAGTGGGCTTCATGGGCGAGCGGGCTTGGTGGGCCGAGCGGGCTTAGTGGGCCGAGATGGGCTTTTCAACTTGGGTAAATTTGTGATTGGGCTGAAGTGAACTTCTTTATTTTTTAACTGGGCTGAAATGGGTCTTATTGATCTTGGGTCAAGTGTGGGAATTGTGCTTTTGATTTTTGGGCCTAAATCTTGGCCTGATTTTTGGGTCTCAACTTGGACAAATTTTTAGGCTGAAATTAGGCCTGATTTTGGGCCTCCAATTTGGGCCGATGGTTGGGCCTCTAATTTAGGCCTGATTTTGAAGTGGAGTTTTTGGAATTTCAATTGATTGTGAATTTTATTCTTATGATTATGGGTTGTTTGGAAAGTTTTTTTTTTTGGAGAGATGTCTCCCACAAACAGGTACTACGACCCTCGGGTACTACGACCTTAATGTGAGCAACATCTGTGAATGGTCCTAGAGCTTTTCAAGAGTGACCCACAGAAAAATGTGGGTCTAAACTGTTGGACTCACGAGCCTAGATTTGGGCTAATTCAACATGGGTTGATTGGGCGTAACCCAACAGTTCACACAATAAACGAAACACAAATACATGTAAAACATTTATCGGGCAATGTAAATCAATAATACGGAGAGTAGTCCAATTTGCATGGTGAGCGATAACAAAGACTGCCACTGTGATCATACTAGTCCATACAACCTATCGATATCATATAGAGGCAATAGGAATCGAATAAAATCCCAATTCTGAAGTTCGTGTGACATGTAGGACTGATATTAAGATTGAATGTTAAAACCAGATTACAACTGATGTCATCAGTCTATACCAAGAGCAGCAGTTTACTTATATTATAATTGCTGAAGTGTTCAAACCAATTACACCAAGAAGAGGATAGCTGATTCTGGGTTAACAAAACGCAAGTGACAATAAAAATAAGCAATACTCGAGCAAACTATTTCCTGGTTTTTATTATTGCTCCTTCAGCAAGTGGCCAATATCAGCATAAGGTTATATTCTCTAGTCTAGCAGATTTAACAAGCAAAGGGAAAAGCCACGCTGTGTAATCACAGGAAAAGAATTAGCATGCCAAGAATATAATCAGAGATATCTCTGCCTTACATCGAACAAACCAATATACAGTACACCAAGAGAAGAACAACGAACATAACAGAATTCAAGCCTGAAGTTGGCAAACTGGGCTGACTCGGTGTCCGTCATTCTTTTCAATCGGTCATGGGTGCCAAGCTCAATTCAAATTTCAGTGTGTGTGGTACCAATCGTCTGCTACGAACATGGTCGGTCTAAGCCCGATGAAAACACCAGAAGATCAGGAGCAGGAGAATCAATATTCCTGCAAAGACTCTAATTGTTGTACCGAGAATACCATTGACTCATGTAGCATTTGAGTCTATGTTCATGTAGGCTTCGAACCCCAATCGGTTGAGTCAAAAGTAGTGAACAAGAGGTGCAGACGAACAAAGTTGACCCAGATTAGGGTTGGCCTCTGGTGAGCGAGACGCGAAGAACTGAGATGATCCTCCTCAGTGGCTGGCGAAACAATTTCGAGGCAGAGTGGGAGGCTTGCGATGTGGATAAGGAAAATGAAGGAGGCGCAAAGAAGATATGCTCCGCGGAAACGAGGGAGGCGACTAGTGTGGGATTCGCACGTTGAGTGTGGTTTCCTTTGTTCTGGGTTCTTCGGTTTGAAGATGGAGAAGGAGGAAGTTGTGGAGCAGCGATTTTTGTTTTTGAAGATGGAGAGGTGTGTGTATGGGAGTCGAATGGGATTTCTGTGTAGTCGACTGAGGCGGAAGAGAAGCGGACGAAGGTGGAGATGGGTTTTTGTTTAATCAGAATCGAACAGAGAGAAATGAGAAGATGGCAATCAGATGAATGATAAGGTGCTAGGATGAAGATTGAAGAGAATGAAGATTGAAGAGAATGAAGGAGGCGAGAGCATGACCGACATTGTTCAGATTTTTTAGTCTTGGGATTTCAAAGATCTGGGGAGACCGAAGGTATTGTCGATGGCGTTCTTCGTGTTCTGGGTTTGGCCTTTTGCAATTTTTGAGGCTGAAACTGAACAATGTAATGAAGGAGTAAAGCATGGGTAAGTTGAATGATATTGGCAGAATCTGGGGATCGGTGGTGGCCATTGTCGATCGAAAAAGAGAACCAATGGAGTTTTTTTGGGGACTCGATTGAAGTTAGGGTTCTTCATCAAAGAATGAATGAGAGAATTCCCCATCGTTCAGGTGGCTACTGTTGCCTTGGGATTACGGTTTTGTGTTGTTGTCTTTTATAGAATAAGGGTGGGTTCTAGGGTTTAGAAGATGGGTTGGGTTTTAATGTGGGCTTTTTGAAGCCAAGGGCTGAAAATAGAGTGGATTTAAGGAATTGGGCTAGGCCAGATTTCAACCAAGTGTGGAGTGAGTTTGAAAGATGAAAATGAGTGTGTATAAATAGAAATGAAAATAAAAATACTAATGATAATAGTAGAATAAAATAAAATATAAGAAAAAGTGAATAGATGATTAAAAATAAAATAAAATAGTAAAATAAGTGAAAAACAAAAGGGGACGACCTTGAAACTGGACTGTCGATGGAAATTCATTTTTGAAGAATTGTGTTTTTTTTTTCTGGAATGTTTTGAAAAAGATTATAAAATGATGGTTTCGTCTTAGCACGCACGTTAATATGTTTTGAAAAAAGAAAGGCGACGACCCCTCTTATTATTTCAGAATTTGCTTTATGGGGTGAGAATTTTTGGTGTCTACAGATGGCTCCCCTTGATTCAATTTTGCAAGACCTTGCAGGATTGGATCAAGGTTGACGGGGCGCCAAAAATTCTCACTGCGGTTTAGTGGTGCATTGGGATGCGACCGTGAGTGTGTGAATACGATTGGAAGTACGAGGACTTATGACGAGCCTCAGTTAGACCTCTTGACATCTAACCCTAGGACTTATGATGAGCCTAGGATACTAGCAATCCGATTTGGTTTAAGGTGCACGAGGGCTTAGGAGTGCCTCAACTGGACCTCTTGATATCCAGTCCTAGGGCTTATGACGGGCCTAGAATGCGATTGAAAGTACGAGGACTTAGAAGTGCCTCAACTAGACCTCTTGATATCTAGCTATAGGACTTATGACAAGCCTATAATACCAACAACCCGATTTGACTTAAGGTGCACGAGGGCTTAAGAGTGCCTCAACTGGACCTCTTGATATCCAGTCCTAGGGCTTATGACGGGCCTAGAATGCGATTGAAAGTACGAGGACTTAGGAGTGCCTCAACTAGACCTCTTGATATCTAGCTATAGGACTTATGACGAGCCTATAATACCAACAACCCGATTTGGTTTAAGGTGCACGAGGGCTTAGGAGTGCCTCAACTGGACCTCTTGATATCCAGTCCTAGGGCTTATGACGGGCCTAGAATGCGATTGAAAGTACGAGGACTTAGGAGTGCCTCAACTAGACCTCTTGATATCTAGCTATAGGACTTATGACGAGCCTATAATACCAACAACCCGATTTGACTTAAGGTGCACGAGGGCTTAGGAGTGCCTCAACTGGACCTCTTGATATCCAGTCCTAGGGCTTATGACGGGCCTAGAATGCGATTGAAAGTACGAGGACTTAGGAGTGCCTCAACTAGACCTCTTGATATCTAGCTATAGGACTTATGACGAGCCTATAATACCAACAACCCGATTTGACTTAAGGTGCACGAGGGCTTAGGAGTGCCTCAACTGGACCTCTTGATATCCAGTCCTAGGGCTTATGACGGGCCTAGAATGCGATTGAAAGTACGAGGACTTAGGAGTGCCACAACTAGACCTCTTGATATCTAGCTATAGGACTTATGACGAGCCTATAATACCAACAACCCGATTTGACTTAAGGTGCACGAGGGCTTAGGAGTGCCTCAACTGGACCTCTTGATATCCAGTCCTAGGGCTTATGACGGGCCTAGAATGCGATTGAAAGTACAAGGACTTAGGAGTGCCTAAACTAGACCTCTTGATATCTAGCTATAGGACTTATGACGAGCCTATAATACCAACAACCCGATTGACTTAAGGTGCACGAGGGCTTAGGAGTGCCTCAACTGGACCTCTGATATCCAGTCTAGGGCTTATGACGGGCCTAGAATGCGATGAAAGTACGAGGACTTAGGAGTGCCTCAACTAGACCTCTTGATATCTAGCTATAGGACTTATGATGAGCCTATAATACTTTGATGGAGTTGTACGAAAACTCGCTGTGATGAAAGCTTGATCTGAAGTTTGTTTGTGGTGATAGATTGATTTGAGGATGGCTTTGATTGTGGATTGATCCGGGATTGGATGCTTCTTGGTTGTTTTTTGAGGGATGTGATAGTCGAATGTTTTTTATTGAGTCGCCTTTGACTTTGTCAGTGTGGGACTTGTGTTTCGGTTTTGTTTTGGTAGTCTTGCCCGATGTGCACTATAGTTTCGGGATTCTGTACGACTCTTGGCTCTAGAGTTCGAGATGGCCCCGGTATGGCTGTTGGGTCTTTGTTTCGGTTTTTTGTGATTTTGTGGTCGGTTTTCGAAAGGATGGTTTTATAAGTGAGTGACTTTGGGAACTCGGTGGTTTTGATATGATCAAATGGCTTTGGTGTGATCGAATGGCTCCATTGCGGCCGGGTGGCTCCAGTGCGGTCAGATGGCTCCGGTTTGATACGCAACTCCCTTGTGAGCAACGACTCTGGGATGGTTGATGGGTTTGGCTTCGATATGATCCGAGGGCTCCGGTATGACCGGATGGCTCCATTGTGGTCGGGTGGCTCCGGTATGGCTCTGAGATGGCTCCGGTTTGATATGCGGCTCCCTTGTGAGCAACGACTCTAGGATGGTTGGTGGGTTTCGATCTGGTTAGAGTTGTTCGGGATGGCTGGTGGATTTTGCTTTGCTTCGGGATTTTCTGGGTGGTGTGGGGACTCCAATAATGGATTTATCGTGGTTTGATGAGGTTTTTTATGGCTCCGGAAATGGAATGACTGTGATTTGAAGGGTTTGTTGTGGAATTTGTAGTGGGTGAATGGTTTTACAAGGGTAGGTGAATGGCTAAACACGGTTTTATGGCTTTAGGGTAGTCCCCATCATGGTTCCAGGATCTTCAGGGATGGCTCCGGGATGACTTTGTGTCGGTTGAGCATGACGATGCATTAGCTGGAACGAGGGGGAAAGGGAGATTTCGTCTTTGAGGTGGTCGCACCCTGGGCGGGCTGCCTACGTACTCAATTCCATATTGAGATCAGACCATACGTAGTTCGAAATTCTGTAGGCAAGACCTTGGTAATGAGATAGATCTGATGTGGATTTGAGGTGGCTCCCGTATTGTTCTCGGACTATTAGGACCCCCTGTGTAGTTCCAAGGATGGTTTCAAAGTATGAGAATGGCTCCGTGTAGCTCTAGGGATAGTCTCAAAGTGTGAGGATGCCTCCCGCATGGCTCTAGCTTGGCTTTGGGAGTGGTGTCGTTGAGACTCAAGTATGACATGGGATAACTCCAGGAAGATCTTTGTATGGCTCCGGATTGCCGCAGTTTCTGATTTCTTTTTATCAAAATTTACGCATCAATAACTGCAACTGAAGTTGACTTTCAGCGAGACTAGGCAAAGTTCTTACCGGTCAGATGCTGATGATGTACTGGTTATGATGCATGCAGGTATTAAATGCTGGATACGATGCAAAATGCATATGCAATTTTTGGAGAAAAGGTATGGCCCTATCTCTATTAATACGAGGTTTACGAATATAAAACATCTTCGGTTCGATCTTGAGTGATTGTTGAATTGGAATGTGAATCACTTTCCTATCATGGAGGGATGGGTCAATCTCTCGTGAGTATGGCCATGTGTGCTAATGTCGTGATGATACTCTTGCGCTCAGCAGTATTTTCCTGAGAATTTCTTTTCGAGGTTATGGACTTTCCGTCCTTACAAATTCCTCACCTGCAATGGGGTAGGCTGTTATGATTTGGTGCTTGAATCAAGATCACTCGCACTCGAAGACCTTATGAGTAAGGACACTCATTCGCTCAGTCCCTATGTTATATGACGGGACATGTTGATAACAAGTATGAAGCTTATGATTCATGTTTCAGATCGATACTTTCAGACACTCACGACTTACGAGTCAGAGGTCTTTTATTGGTTATAACGGGGCTGAGGGGTATGATGTATGTCACATGGGACTGGAGGATTTTTGGGAATGGAGCTTTTGTGCAATAGAGGACATGTTTCACCTTTGCCATGGGTGGAATGATTAGACGGGTTTTGATAACCCTTATGTTTCTTTGGACATCATTGGTCCTTCTGGTTTGGATTTCTCCTTCTTGCCTCTTCTGCGTACGATTTGAACTTTCTTCTCATTTTGTGTTTTTGAAATTGCATTTGGCTCATCAACTTTCTCAAGCATTCTCTACTTTGTATTTTGGCTTTCAGCTTTGGAGTTGCATTGACTCCGATCTTCTTGAACATTTTGGTGTTCTTTTTTGGTGTTTGGCTTTGAAGTTGCATTGACTCACTGATTTTCAACATTTCATTTGTTGTTTTGTGAAGATGGTGGGGAGAGGCCATGGCTCCGGCTCTTCGAGCTCCTCTATTGCAGGGTAAGTATGTATATCAGGTGGCATGTTGTGGAGTTCGCAGAAAAAGGTTTATCGTGAAAGGCTCAGCGGGGCTCACTAAGGGATATGTACGGGCAGTCAAAGCTTTTTGGTTTATGGAGATTTTTATTCCTAGGTGCCTCGTCATTCTTAGTCAATGATTGTTTTCTTACTACTTCTCGGATCTTTGCATGAATCACAGTACGTGACTTGCTATCAACATTGATCTTACTATGTATTGTGCCTCTCTACGTGCTGAAGGAATGCACATGTCGCTCGTGGTTTTATCTCGATTGGCTCTCTCTACCTTCCCTCATCGCTCAGTAGATCGTCCAAAACACTCAATCGAAATTCAAGAGAAAAAACTGCTCTTTGCACACTACTCACTTGGTTTGTGGTGCTGATTTTGATTGGACCCTTGTGTTCATTGATGGGTCGAGAGTTTAGCGGTTCACACACTCCGTTCAATCATTCTCTCAAGATTTTTCCCAAAGATGTCGTTTCGATACGAGAGTATGCAAACACGGCTATCTACAATGCAATCTACTGTGGTAATATGGAATTACTACATATAAGATGCATGAAATGCTGAAAATGATGAATGAAGATGGTTGGCCTTGGCGTTTGACCAAATGTGTTTGTTTTTTTTGTTTGTTTTTCTTTTGGATGCAATGCATGAGTGGTAAGGTTATGACTAGTCTCGCTTGGGTCGAATTCAGCTCACGGTTCATGAAGCTCATCCGCTGCTGGCCTTGAAGGTGGTCTAGCAGTTGAGGTCACTGTTGGGGTAGTAATTCTCAAATGAGGTCGGGTTGGTGATTGGCCCCCTGGATTTTGAATTTTTAGGGAGTGACAACTCCCGCATGGTGGCCCTACGATATGACACTCCTTCCCTTTTGGTCACAGGCGCGCATGGTGATTCTGATTGGGAGAGGTTTGAACTTCCCGGTTTTCTTTTCTATCCCTCTGAGATCGGGCTTTGGCGGTCGAGATATTGGGATGAAAGCTGGTATGTGGTATGGTGACAATGAAACACATGATTATGCAATTTTCTGAGTGGACAGGACTTGTACGTGTTTGGCGAATTTGAACTGACCGAGAATACATGGGACTTTTGTAATGAATGCAATGCATGCGATTTGCTTTGTGCTCGGTTGCATTTGTTGGTGTTGTTTATTTAGGGGATGCCTCCTGTAGATACCGTGAATTCTCGCCCCATAAAGCAAATTTGATGAATGATATATAACTGTGAGGAGTCGTTCCTTATTCATTCATTTCTTTATTCGTGCATGCCAAAAGAAACCAAGTTTTAGAAAAACAATTTTGAAAACGCGTGTTTTCAAAGTAGTGGATTTTCTCTATAGAAATTTTGATGTTTGATCATTCGTAAATAAAATAGGGAATGGGGAACCCTATACACATTGATCTAAATAAATTCAAAGGGAATGTGTAAACCTATACATGTAATATTCAGAAATGGACAAGAGAGAAAAGAATGCTAGGGGAAAACCTATACATCAATTCTAAAAGTCATTAAATGGGGAGTTTGAGCTTAAAAACTTCTCCCAAATTCTTCTGCTTCATCTTTGAGCTTCTGGCTGGCAGCTCATTCATGTTTGGGCTTCTGATTGGCCACTCGTTCGTCTTCGGGCTCCTGATTGATCGTTTGCTCGTCTTTGGGCTCTTGCAGCGAAGCGGTACTGTGATCATACAAAACAGGTTGGTGTTCTTCTGACTCTCAACAGTTTGAACTCGAACAGTCGTTGCTAGTTAATCAACTCGGGTTGGTACATCTCTTATTTTTGACTCAAAATGCGTTGTCAATCTTCATGCGCTCCATCTGCTCCGACGAGGGAAATAAGGGGCGTTTTTTGAGAAAGGAAAGGTGAACGATCGAGCACAAGTTCTTTGTGAAAATCCACCACTTATGTGAAAACACGAATGACTAGTACGCTCCACGATAATGACCGCTGCTCTTGAAGGTAGGTTGAACTTCAAAAATAGCGGGTCGCAACATGGGGACTAAATCATTTATTTTGAAATACGTTTATGAAAATCAACTTTGAAAATTGTTTTGAAAAACAAGTTTGAGTTAATATCCGTGAAAAATGTTGTTTAAAATTTATTTGTAAAAAGCATGTTTTTGAAATCTGTTTTTGAAATGAAATTTATGAGAAGTATTGTTTGAAAATCATTTATAAACAGTAGATTTTTGAAAAATGTTCTTTGTAAACAGCTTGACAAAGTTTTTTTTTTATTTTTTGGAAGACTTTGATTGAAATCAATTTTGAAAACTGTTTTGGAAATAACAATTTTGAAATCATTAGAGAAGAACGACTTTGAAGATATTTCATTAGAGTGTTGGACATGATTCATTTTTTGATTTTTGCTCATTTTTGAAACGTGATCACACATAGATGTAAGTGTAAAATAAAAATCGTGGCTGATTTTATGTGGAGCTAAGTGTGAATGATTGGGATAATCACCTTCCAGGTCTATCAATGCTTCTATAACACCGGGGGAACCATCGTCCCTTCACTGTTCATCTCTCGGGATTTATCTCTGTTACGCCCTGTGGGGCACGTCATCGAGAAAGACCGGAGTGCTTAAGTTCGAAAGGTCAGGATACCCGAAGTGATACAGTCACATGAGCCACGGCCGGTGATTATCACAACATGCTCACTTTTCGGAAAACTTGGGGAAGTACTGCATGGGGTCAGGTCTCCCGTCGTCTGCACGGTCAGGTGTGTCTAAAGTCTAAATTATTCACTGACTACGTTGTGCCATATATGGGTATCCGGTAAATACGGGATCCTCTATGGACGTGTAGCGTGACATCAGGCTTTAGAGACACCCGTGGTGCGGAGGACACTTGGAGAACTTAGCCCATGCAATCTTCAGGGTAATGCAAAGGGTGGTCAGACAGGCGGCATACAAGGGGGTGACTACCCATAAACCCATCCTAGACACGGGACTAGGCAGCTGGACACTGAAGGCTCAGAGTTCACTATATGCTGGCTTTGACCCGAAAAGGTAAGCGTTGAAGGATCATGAGTTTTCAAGGCGTAGATACTACGATCATACCGCCTCGTGTGCATAGTCCTTACTACGAAGGGCATCTGCTCATGGGGAATCAATTGTGGACCAATATTTATCCCGACCGCAAATATCAAGGGTGACACAGAGGAATGCATGTCCTAAGCTACCCTATGCACCCACCTCAGGACTATTCCTAACAGTTCAATATCACAACAACAAGCTGTAAATAAATGCGCAGACAAAGAGAGGGAAGAAGTTAGACCCCTAATGGGCCCACCTACCTGAAGTTCCTGCAAGTTAGTCTAGCATAATCACGCAATTATGTAGCAATCAAAGCGCAGATGGCAAGCAAAGTCGAATATAAGCTACACACTCTCATCCTAGCTATCCTCACCAATCACACTCTAAGTGTGGAGTAGAGTAATCCTAATGGCTTTCGAAATGAATCTCTTGAAGGTTTTGAAAGAAGTGAGGAAAGTCCCGACAATTTTGAATGGAGTTCAGTCTTCCTTGAGCTTGAGAAAAACTTACTCAAGTTTTCCCCAGCAGAGTCGCCATTCTGTGGAGGGTGATTTTTCGGTATGAGGGGGGGTCTATCTAACATGGTCTAACTAAGAAGTCTAGATCCTAGGAATTTGCTATTCGGTGGAGGGTGAAAACCCGTTATTCATGGCATCCCTCAAATACCTACTAAATCGTCCGTCTTTCCCAGAAAGCATTGATAAGTGTCCAAATGAGCATGTTATTTAGGTGTATTTCATGTATAATATTAGCACTTTTCTTGCTCATTTCTCCACTTCGGTTAGTTTTCCTCTAGTTTATGTTTTATTGTTTATCTGACAAAATTATTGGTTTAACATGAGGAAAACCAAGCCGGGAATGAAGTAGACAAAGAGACGAACGCGTAGACGCAAACGGCTCAGAAAATGGAGTCCAAACGAAGAATCTAGAGCCGGTCAAAGTTTGAAGGAAAATAGGCCACGGTCAAGGGTGCAACCGCCCCATAACTAGCGGTCTCCTCACGTGCAACCGCCAGACGGACACCACCACACCAAACCGCCACTTATCAGGCGGTCTCCCAGGCGGACACCACACCACCAACCGCCACTTATCAGGCGGTCTTCCACAGGCGGTCGTGACTAATTATAGTCGCGACCAGTTTCTTCTTCGCCCGTTCACCGACTGTCTGCAACTCGCCCACTCGTCCACTGCGCCTACCTTAATTCACACCTGTGTTCAGCTGTCTGTCCCCTGCAATAAATGAGCAATCAGTGAAATCAATCTGCCGCCTCAATCAATTCCTCACGCGTTCCTTATCTGCTGCCTCTTCTTTTCTTCTAAAAGCCACGAGCTTCTGCTAAAAAATAACAAGCCCCTTCCACGAGAAACACTACCGATCCATTATCCCTTCCTCCCGTCTTCTCCATTTTATTTTCTCTTCATTCCACAAAATCCACCTCTAGCCTACGTATACAAAATAGCAGAGCGAGACGGAGTGATTACGGATGATTTCTATCATTCTTGTTTCTGTTATTCTATTTAATATGTTAGGCTAGTTTACGTACGCTCTGGGAACGGTTATTATGTTTCTGTATTAATTATGCAATGTTTTTACTGGTTTTAATTTAATGAAGTTTGTTACGCTTAAAGCTCATCTTCGCCTTTTTAATAAATGTCATGAGTTTATTAAATTGCTTGCTAAGTCTATTTTGATCAGACCAGGTGATAAATAGATAGGTTGATTAAGCCGTAAATCTGGAGAAAGCTCTATTATGATTTAATGAGTTAGTTTTCAGATGCATTATATTTCCTCGAACTTAATGTCCGTTTACATAAGAGTGCTCGAACCTTGATTAGACCGAGCATTTCTGGTAAACGAGTTCTTATGAGGCTATGACTTAGTCCTTAAGATAATTAAAGGAATTTTGCCAGACAATTATAATTAAACCAGTAGAGATAGCTTAATTATGCAGATTATATTAACCTGACCCAGAGTTCCATTTTATTTATCTGTCAACTTAGTTTATTTATTCTTTCTTTTTATTTATTTTACAAGTCAATTAATCCCCCCTCTTGTGACACGCTTAGGTACTATTATATGTATATTAGTCCCACGGTTCGACATCCGGTTGCTTACATTTTCACTATACTACTGCGACCGGGATTTATTTGCAGCCCGACGTTATTTTTGGGTTTTAATTTCTTTCTTTTATGTTAATTACACCTGTTCTAACCACTCACAAATAAACGTCTGCAAAATGGCGCCGTTGCCGGGGACTAGTTTATTCTAGTCCCTAAGCCCCGGATTATTCACTTGTATTATTAGAATATTTTGTTTATATTATTTTTGTTTGTTGTTTATATTTATTATCTTTTATATTTTGTTTATATTATTATTATGTTTGTTTCTAATCATTTTATTTTCTAATCTTTTTCAGTAGTTTTGTTTTATACAGAAAAACAAAAAAAAAAAAAACTCTGTACGTGGCAAATGGAAGAAGCGTTTGAATTTTGGCAGGATTTATACTGCTCCGTATGTGGGGGAGCTCATGATTTTGAGGATTGTCTCATAGTCCAAGAGCAACTCTGGTTAGAAGATCAACCAGACTACCTGGAGAGAATCGCTCAACTACTAGAGCAATCAAAGAGCGAGACAGTTCAAGAGGTAGAACACCCCACTATAGACGAGCCATTCATAGAGACCCCTCCCTCTAAAATCTATTACCGCTATTTTCCATCCTTCTCTATAATATACCCAGACAATGAGGATACTTACATCCTCGAAAATGAAGAGAAGGAATTGCCATCACCTCCCGCCAATATATCCAAACAAAACGCCACTATTACCTTCAAAGAATTAACTTTCTCTGAAGATGATGTTGATCAGCGTTCTTTCTACAAGCCTCACCTACAAGAGGATGATGTTTACATCCTCCAATTTGAGGAAGAAAAATCATCATCGCCGGGTCTTCTGTTAGAACTACGTTCCCGGCAGTACCTCCTCAAACATCAGATTTTGTGGAGTATTAATTTTCTTATTTTATATGCCGAGGTAACGTTTTGTTTTGATCCAGGATAACAAAGCAGGCGTCTAGCCAAAGACGTTAAAGAAGGGCAGCTTCCCGGGAGGCAACCCGGATGTACTTTTATTTTATTTTGCTTTTATGCTCTTTTAATTTTCAGGTTCTCTTTAAATTTTATTTTTGCTAACTTTTAACCCCGTTTATAGTACGGTTGCTTCTAGTGTCTTATGCAGGTGCACCTCCATGTGGACACCGCAACCAAGCTACGCTACTTGAGGCTGAAGCTCAAGTGTGGGGGAACTCCTTTAACAAATAACAAAAATAATATCAGGGGAGTACCAGTTTCTTTTAATTTTGCTTTTATTTAAATAAAAACTGCAGAGGAGCGTTTATATGCTTAGATGTTTATTTGTGATCTTTGTGTTATCTCTAATTATCTACTTACCGAAAAGGTCTTCTGAAACCTTCCCTTGTTTTTTCTGGTGAACAATGAGGACATTGTTCAAATTAAGTGTGGGGGAGTGTGCCCTTTTCGGTGACATTTTGTGCTTTAATGTTTAATATCTCTGCTTATCATGCGTTTGTCCAATTCAAATATTATGGACCCCTTTATATGTGGGTTGTTCTCTTTAAGAATAAATACTGTTATGAATTGTAGGATAAATGTACAAATTTTAAAATTTTGATTACTTTTGAGGAGCATTTTATATGCGGTGTGACCAAATAATCTGCAAATGGTTGGATTTTATTGCTCAGGGTTTCTTTCTGTCTTCTCTCTTAGGGATTGCTAAGGGGTACTTTTCTGTTAAAAAGAAAAAGGAAAATAGAAAAAAATAATAAGGGACTTGCGAGACACCATTAGTAACCCAAAAGAGAGTTGAGTGTTCTTAAATACAAAGGCGTGATGCCTACATTTTCTCATCTCTTATGCAAAAGTAAAACAAATGCATGAATCTATTTTTCCTTTTGTTTTCTCCTCAATGCCCATTCTTGAGAGAAGTTGGCCATGGTAAAAGTTCTCAGAGTCACCTAAAAGAAACATTGAAGTACCTTAGATCATACCCCGAAACTCTATATTTTATTTTTATCCTGAGCACACCTATGCCACCAGCAGTTGATTTTTCACACTCCTCCATTAAGTTAAAAAGATCATGTTTATCCTACCCTTCATAATAATATTTGTTAGTATTGAGTATTCCCTACTTGGGTACGTAGTTTTGCTTGAGGACAAGCAAAAAGATAAGTGTGGGGGTGTGATAAGTGTCCAAATGAGCATGTTATTTAGGTGTATTTCATGTATAATATTAGCACTTTTCTTGCTCATTTCTCCACTTCGGTTAGTTTTCCTCTAGTTTATGTTTTATTGTTTATCTCACAAAATTATTGGTTTAACATGAGGAAAACCAAGCCGGGAATGAAGTAGACAAAGAGACGAACGCGTAGACGCAAACGGCTCAGAAAATGGAGTCCAAACGAAGAATCTAGAGCCGGTCAAAGTTTGAAGGAAAATAGGCCACGGTCAAGGGTGCAACCGCCCCATAACTAGCGGTCTCCTCACGTGCAACCGCCAGGCGGACACCACCACACCAAACCGCCACTTATCAGGCGGTCTCCCAGGCGGACACCACACCACCAACCGCCACTTATCAGGCGGTCTTCCACAGGCGGTCGTGACTAATTATAGTCGCGACCAGTTTCTTCTTCGCCCGTTCACCGACTGTCTGCAACTCGCCCACTCGTCCACTGCGCCTACCTTAATTCACGCCTGTGTTCAGCTGTCTGTCCCCTGCAATAAATGAGCAATCAGTGAAATCAATCTGCCGCCTCAATCAATTCCTCACGCGTTCCTTATCTGCTGCCTCTTCTTTTCTTCTATAAAAGCCACGAGCTTCTGCTCAAAAATAACAAGCCCCTTCCACGAGAAACACTACCGATCCATTATCCCTTCCTCCCGTCTTCTCCATTTTATTTTCTCTTCATTCCACAAAATCCACCTCTAGCCTACGTATACAAAATAGCAGAGCGAGACGGAGTGATTACGGATGATTTCTATCATTCTTGTTTCTGTTATTCTATTTAATATGTTAGGCTAGTTTACGTACGCTCTGGGAACGGTTATTATGTTTCTGTATTAATTATGCAATGTTTTTACTGGTTTTAATTTAATGAAGTTTGTTACGCTTAAAGCTCATCTCTCGCCTTTTTAATAAATGTCATGAGTTTATTAAATTGCTTGCTAAGTCTATTTTGATCAGACCAGGTGATAAATAGATAGGTTGATTAAGCCGTAAATCTGGAGAAAGCTCTATTATGATTTAATGAGTTAGTATTTTCAGATGCATTTATATTTCCTCGAACTTAATGTCCGTTTACATAAGAGTGCTCGAACCTTGATTAGACCGAGCATTTCTGGTAAACGAGTTCTTATGAGGCTATGACTTAGTCCTTAAGATAATTAAAGGAATTTTGCCAAACAATTATAATTAAACCAGTAGAGATAGCTTAATTATGCAGATTATATTAACCTGACCCAGAGTTCCATTTTATTTATCTGTCAACTTAGTTTATTTTATTCTTTCTTTTTATTTATTTTACAAGTCAATTAATCCCCCCTCTTGTGACACGCTTAGGTACTATTATATGTATATTAGTCCCACGGTTCGACATCCGGTTGCTTACATTTTCACTATACTACTGCAACCGGGATTTATTTGCAGCCCGACGTTATTTTTGGGTTTTAATTTCTTTCTTTTATGTTAATTACACCTGTTCTAACCACTCACAAATAAACGTCTGCAAGCATAAAGGGGAGTGCAAGTGTGCACTACACCCGCTCTCGATGGGCTCCACGCGGACTTATGCCCTAAGGGCGGAAATTGACTAGAGTCGCCACCTAGTTTGACCTAAGGAACTAGGAAGGGATGAGAAGGGTTCTAAGAACCATTAATTGACTCTGATGATTTGTTGCCTATGGATAGGACTTATCTGAGATTCTGTGTGGGTTCGCACTGGGTTACACCCCTTGGAAGTGGCAACGACCACGACTTCGGATTGGTGCCCGAGGAAACCTCGGTCTCCAATTGTCGGGACTACCTTCTTTCAAAACCTTTTTAGAGAGATTCAAATTAAAGCCAAAGGATAGGATTAGGACGAGGAGAGAGAAAGAGAGTGGATGAGGTGAGCTTTTCCGTCAGGCTAGCACCCAGAAAAGGGATGGGTGAATTCGGATGAGTGTAGAATGAGAATTGGGAAAAGTCTGAGGTTGAGTGAAAAAACAAGACTTAGTGTCTGATGGTTCGAAGTTTATGGGAACCGAAGAAGGTTTGAGTGTTTTGAGAGATATAAGAGCCACCTCAGAAAGGGAAAATGGTTTTTTGTTTGGAATGGGTCGCACCCTAGATGGGCTGCCTACGTACTCAACTCCATGTTGAGATCAGACCTTACGTAGTTCACGATTATTAGGAGATGCTTGAATCCTCCTAGGATGTTTGAAGTATGGGATGTTTTAGTCTGTGAGACGCTCGGGTCTAAGAGACGTTTGAAACTTTGAGATGTCGAAGTCTGTGAGACATTCGGATCTGTGAGATATTCGAATCATTGGGATAACAAAGTCTGTGAGACGCTCGGGTCTGTGAGACAATACGGGGTTGTTTGGAGGTGAGATGGCTGAGTGAAAAATGGCATTTTGATTGATGTGGGGTCGCACCTTGTGTGGGTTGCCTACGTACTCAACTCCCTGTTGAGATCAGACCTTACGTAGTTCAGAGTTTTGGAGATTTTGGGGTTTTTTGAAGGTTTTTGAGGTGTTTGAGAGGTTAGTCTGTGAGACGCTCGGGTCTATGAGGCATTTGAGATGTTCATGTAGTGGGAGTAATGGGATATCAAAGTCTATGAGACGCTCGGGTCTGTGAGACGTTTGAATATTAAAATGGTGGAAGAGGTTGAAGTGTTTGAGTCTGTGAGGCGCTCGGGCCTGTGAGACTTTGAAATCTTCAGATGGTGGGGAAATTGAGATGTTCGAGTCTGTGGGCGCTCGGGCCTGAGAGACTATGGAAGTTTGAAAGAAGTCCGGATTTGAGAGATGATTTGAGTTTGGAATGATTTGGAGTTTAGATAATGATTTGAGTGTGTGAGGCAATTGATGTTTGGGTGGAGATCCTGGGTGTTTCGGGTTCGAGGTTCCAATAGAGTTGAGGTTTTGGGATGTTTCGGGATTTGAAATGAGATGATAGTGGACTGAATTGTTTGGAGGGTGATTTCTCAAAATCGTCTCTCTTAAAGTTTTATATAAAACCGAAAATTCATTTTTTTGTTGAAAAAGGGCGGATAATCCCGAGGGATTACCCTATGTACCCCCTCGAACACGACACTTAATTAATGGTAAGTGCCGAGGCTCGAAAGATGGGGCAATGAATTTATGTCAAAAATAGGATTCAGAGAGAAACACCATAAATGAGATGTTCTCGGTCAAACCCTAATAACGTCTCTAACTCCCAGGTTTAAAACGTTAAAGCCGAAAACATTGAAATCGAGTGGAAGGGAGTTAGACGATTCTGAAATCCCGGCTGCAACTAGGAAGGCAGTTACATCCCTAGCACCCCGCCTTGTAAAAATCTAGGCTGCAATTAGGGGAGGTTTGTCACCCTATGCTAGAGAGCCATGAGTTTTGGCTTAAGTATGTAATAAGAGTAACAAGCGTGACGTAGGAGACCTGTAGTGTCTCGAGAATCTACAAGAGCTTGAATATGAATAACCCAAGAGTGTGGGTGAGATAATGAGTATAAATAACCCGAGAGAAAGGGGTGAGTATATGTATGAGTAACCCGAGAGAATGGGTAAGTATAAGAATGAGTAGCCCAAGAGAATGGGTGTGTATACGAATAAGTAACCCGAGAGAGCGGGTGACGTATTGAATAAGTAAATAAGGCATGGTGAGGAATAACCCTCAGTGCCTAAGAGTAACCAGTTACCACTAACAACATTGTTATGTTAGTTAGGAATCGTGTTCCGTGATTGGATGTAGATTCCTTGTGTGATATACATATATATTGTATTGCCATGATGCATGTTGTTTGATTAAAATGAACTCCATGTATATCCGACCCAAAGTAGTCGGCGTACCGCGGTTAGCACGCGGTATATGCGAATTTCATATTCAGCGTAAGCTGACCCCCTAGGGGGAACGTTTTTAGTGTGCAGGTACTTGAAGCTGACCACCGTTCGAGAGAGTAGGACGGGGACTGCTGTGAGCATGGGTAGTTAGATTGTAATTACTTATGCATTTGAAAGAGGTGTAAGTCCGAGTATGTTATCGGCATCCGTATAATGTAGACTCGGTATAGTAAAGGAGCGAATTGAGTATTGTATATGTATGAGTACTCGGTTGTTCCAGTTCATCAGACCGTTACGGTATGTAAGTTTAGCCTGGTTAGCCACATGGGTGGCTAACGGCGTTGTTTCACCCCTCGTTGTAATTAGAGTTCTGCTGCGTGAGTAAGTGTAATTAGTAACGGATTATGAGGTAATGATGAGATTAACGGTTGGGGTGTTACAAGTTCTAAGACACAGGGTACTAATACTAGTTCTGTTTATAGATCTAGATAAGTCAGAGGAGTTCGGCGGATTAGGCGAACGTGGGATTAAGAGCTAGCCAATCTCCGGTGTACGGTATGGGATTCTTGTAGCTTGTTTGCTAACGAGGTCTACCTCGGTTTGTGTGCTATGTGTTATTTGTGATACGACCAAACAAGATTAAGCATGAAACCGATTCACTGTATTGTTATTGTGTCCATTGTACACTAACATTACTTGATTCAGAGCTTGTTCATTAACTTTGATTAATAAACAATTGTATAAAGTTATCAGTACCCCTATTGTTAGTTGGTTAATACCGAGAGAGGTTTAACTAACCAATTGTCAAAGAGACCTCAGTTAACTGGAACTTGTGAGGAGAGGAATCCGGGACTGACTCCGGTCATGTATGTTCAGGTTTAGGAGGTCGGCATCTGCATTAGATCTGTCTTCCGCCTAGGGTCGACAAACTGACCCGGCCATCTCGAGTGAACAGTTCGAGATGGGAGGCAATTTCAGGAGGCGCAGGAGGGTCAAGCCTACACCCCTCATAACTTAAGAATTATTGTTTACTAAACCAATAGAGCTAATAACTCATTGGCTAGGGTTACTTTGACCCGACAAAATAAACAATTCAGTTAGAGAACAACCAATTCTAATAGGAGAATGGTTGACACTTATAAGGAATGGTCAAACACGAGAGCTAAATAATTCTCAGGCCTCAGGAGTTAGGAATCTAACTTACTCATTAATGGAGTCCATTACGACGTTCGATTTATTTGAGCTGTGAATGTTTCACATAAATGTGTTTGTTTGTTATCGTACTTCGTATTATTATTTGTATGAATAAACAATTGCATGTATACGACAAAGTAATCGTGTGTAACCCGGCTAGCTTGTGGGCTGCACGTTTTCTATACCAGCAATATGCTGAGCCCCTTGGGGCCTGTGATTTAAACTTTGCAGGTAGGTACCGGACGAAGACTCAACTTGAGAGTGAGAGCGGGTAGAGTACTTTGGGTTGCTTTTACATTTGTTACACGAGTTGTGCATGTACACTCGTTCAGTATATTGATGAGATGTTAGTATGATGTATTAGGATGTGAGATACTCGGTATAAGTTGTGGTTTGTGAATTGTAATGTTTTAGGTGCTCGAGTAATTATCCAGTTAGTCAGACCGTGACTTGTTAAGATAATAGGCCTAGTTAGTCACGTGGGTGACTAACGGCGGTAACACCAATTTAGTAGAACTTTTCCGCTGCGTTGTTAATGTACGAGATGGACTTAGGGAGATAATCATTGCATTTGGATATGGGGTGTTACACTAGCTATCTTTGTCTATATTTTTATTTTACAATTTAGATAGAATAAAAGTATAAGTTTTAAAAATTTATTGTACAGTTTATAAAATTAGTATATATATTTAGTAAAAATTAAAAAATATTAGAATTCACATCAACACAATTTTAAATGATCAAATATACATTTAAAAATGACTAAATAACTACATACGGTTGTAGTGGGATTTTCTTAACTCCTGTAAAAAACTTAGCTTAAGCTCTCTATCTGATAATGAGAATTTCCAAGTTTTCCCTTTTCAGTCTCGTTCTCTCATATTGAAATCGATCACTCCACTGTGTGGAGGGTGATTTTTCGGTATGAGGGGGGGTCTATCTAACATGGTCTAACTAAGAAGTCTAGATCCTAGGAATTTGCTATTCGGTGGAGGGTGAAAACCCGTTATTCATGGCATCCCTCAAATACCTACTAAATCGTCCGTCTTTCCCAGAAAGCATAAAGGGGAGTGCAAGTGTGCACTACACCCGCTCTCGATGGGCTCCACGCGGACTTATGCCCTAAGGGCGGAAATTGACTAGAGTCGCCACCTAGTTTGACCTAAGGAACTAGGAAGGGATGAGAAGGGTTCTAAGAACCATTAATTGACTCTGATGATTTGTTGCCTATGGATAGGACTTATCTGAGATTCTGTGTGGGTTCGCACTGGGTTACACCCCTTGGAAGTGGCAACGACCACGACTTCGGATTGGTGCCCGAGGAAACCTCGGTCTCCAATTGTCGGGACTACCTTCTTTCAAAACCTTTTTAGAGAGATTCAAATTAAAGCCAAAGGATAGGATTAGGACGAGGAGAGAGAAAGAGAGTGGATGAGGTGAGCTTTTCCGTCAGGCTAGCACCCAGAAAAGGGATGGGTGAATTCGGATGAGTGTAGAATGAGAATTGGGAAAAGTCTGAGGTTGAGTGAAAAAACAAGACTTAGTGTCTGATGGTTCGAAGTTTATGGGAACCGAAGAAGGTTTGAGTGTTTTGAGAGATATAAGAGCCACCTCAGAAAGGGAAAATGGTTTTTTGTTTGGAATGGGTCGCACCCTAGATGGGCTGCCTACGTACTCAACTCCATGTTGAGATCAGACCTTACGTAGTTCACGATTATTAGGAGATGCTTGAATCCTCCTAGGATGTTTGAAGTATGGGATGTTTTAGTCTGTGAGACGCTCGGGTCTAAGAGACGTTTGAAACTTTGAGATGTCGAAGTCTGTGAGACATTCGGATCTGTGAGATATTCGAATCATTGGGATAACAAAGTCTGTGAGACGCTCGGGTCTGTGAGACAATACGGGGTTGTTTGGAGGTGAGATGGCTGAGTGAAAAATGGCATTTTGATTGATGTGGGGTCGCACCCTGTGTGGTTGCCTACGTACTCAACTCCCTGTTGAGATCAGACCTTACGTAGTTCAGAGTTTTGGAGATTTTGGGGTTTTTTGAAGGTTTTTGAGGTGTTTGAGAGGTTAGTCTGTGAGACGCTCGGGTCTATGAGGCATTTGAGATGTTCATGTAGTGGGAGTAATGGGATATCAAAGTCTATGAGACGCTCGGGTCTGTGAGACGTTTGAATATTAAAATGGTGGAAGAGGTTGAAGTGTTTGAGTCTGTGAGGCGCTCGGGCCTGTGAGACTTTGAAATCTTCAGATGGTGGGGAAATTGAGATGTTCGAGTCTGTGGGCGCTCGGGCCTGAGAGACTATGGAAGTTTGAAAGAAGTCCGGATTTGAGAGATGATTTGAGTTTGGAATGATTTGGAGTTTAGATAATGATTTGAGTGTGTGAGGCAATTGATGTTTGGGTGGAGATCCCGGGTGTTTCGGGTTCGAGGTTCCAATAGAGTTGAGGTTTTGGGATGTTTCGGGATTTGAAATGAGATGATAGTGGACTGAATTGTTTGGAGGGTGATTTTTCAAAATCTCTCTCTTAAAGTTTTATATAAAACCGAAAATTCATTTTTTTGTTGAAAAAGGGCGGATAATCCCGAGGGATTACCCTATGTACCCCCTCGAACACGACACTTAATTAATGGTAAGTGCCGAGGCTCGAAAGATGGGGCAATGAATTTATGTCGAAAATAGGATTCAGAGAGAAACACCATAAATGAGATGTTCTCGGTCAAACCCTAATAACGTCTCTAACTCCCAGGTTTAAAACGTTAAAGCCGAAAACATTGAAATCGAGTGGAAGGGAGTTAGACGATTCTGAAATCCCGGCTGCAACTAGGAAGGCAGTTACATCCCTAGCACCCCGCCTTGTAAAAATCTAGGCTGCAATTAGGGGAGGTTTGTCACCCTAATGCCTGGCCTAAAGAAACCCAGACTGCGACAAGGGATGTTATTGCCCCAGTGCCCTGCCTCGGATTTTTATTTGGAAAGGAAGATAAATGATGTCTAACTGGGAGGAAAGTGTTTTGAAAGTGTTAGACATTTCACGTTCCCAGAAAACGGTTTATTATATCTAGTTTAGAAACTGAGTTGGAAAACTTTGAAGTTGCTCGGAATTCTCGACGAAGAAACACTGAGTTCGAGAAATGTTTTTAGGAGAAAACTTTCTGTATATGTGAGAAGAACTTTCTGCATGTTGAGAAGAGTTTTCTGTGATGTGAGAAGAGTTTTTCCTTTAAAATTCCACAAAATGGTTTCTTCTGAAAACTTGATGAAATTCGAATAAAGCGATTGTTTGCAATTTGAGAAGAGAGATTTTTGGAGTTTGGAGTTTGAATGGGATTTACAAATCGAGTTTGAATTGGATGAATTGAATCTGAATTTGAATTGAATAGGGCTAAATGAATTGGGTTTGAATTGAATTCGTTTTGAAAGAATTGGGTTTGAATTGGATTGGAGTTCGGTTTGGATTGAGGTCGAGTTTGAATTGGATCGAGGTTCAGGCTTGAATTAGATTGAAGTTCTGGTTGGGTCAAAGTTGGGAGTTGGTCAAAGTTGGACCGGATGGGCCGAGTGGGCTTCATGGGCTGAGCGGGCTTGGTGGGCCGAGCGGGCTTAGTGGGCCGAGATGGGCTTTTCAACTTGGGTAAATTTGTGATTGGGCTGAAGTGGACCTCTTTATTTTTTAATTGGGCTGAAATGGGTCTTATTGATCTTGGGTCAAGTGTGGGAATTGTGCTTTTGATTTTTGGGCCTGAATCTTGGCCTGATTTTTGGGTCTCAACTTGGACAAATTTTTAGGCTGAAATTAGGCCTGATTTTGGGCCTCCAATTTGGGCCGATGGTTGGGCCTCTAATTTAGGCCTGATTTTGAAGTGGAGTTTTTGGAATTTCAATTGATTGTGAATTTTATTCTTATGATTATGGGTTGTTTGGAAAGTTTTTTTTTTTTGGAGAGATGTCTCCCACAAACAGGTACTACGACCCTCGGGTACTACGACCTTAATGTGAGCAACATCTGTGAATGGTCCTAGAGATTTTCTAGAGTGACCCACAGAAAAATGTGGGTCTAAACTGTTGGACTCACGAGCCTAGATTTGGGCTAATTCAACATGGGTTGATTGGGCGTAACCCAACAGTTCACACAATAAACGAAACACAATACATGTAAAACATTTATCGGGCAATGTAAATCAATAATACGGAGAGTAGTCCAATTTGCATGGTGAGCGATAACAAAGACTGCCACTGTGATCATACTAGTCCATACAACCTATCGATATCATATAGAGGCAATAGGAATCGAATAAAATCCCAATTCTGAAGTTCGTGTGACATGTAGGACTGATATTAAGATTGAATGTTAAAACCAGATTACAACTGATGTCATCAGTCTATACCAAGAGCAGCAGTTTACTTATATTATAATTGCTGAAGTGTTCAAACCAATTACACCAAGAAGAGGATAGCTGATTCTGGGTTAACAAAACGCAAGTGACAATAAAAATAAGCAATACTCGAGCAAACTATTTCCTGGTTTTTATTATTGCTCCTTCAGCAAGTGGCCAATATCAGCATAAGGTATTATATTCTCTAGTCTAGCAGATTTAACAAGCAAAGGGAAAAGCCACGCTGTGTAATCACAGGAAAAGAATTAGCATGCCAAGAATATAATCAGAGATATCTCTGCCTTACATCGAACAAACCAATATACAGTACACCAAGAGAAGAACAACGAACATAACAGAATTCAAGCCTGAAGTTGGCAAACTGGGCTGACTCGGTGTCCGTCATTCTTTTCAATCGGTCATGGGTGCCAAGCTCAATTCAAATTTCAGTGTGTGTGGTACCAATCGTCTGCTACGAACATGGTCGGCCTAAGCCCGATGAAAACACCAGAAGATCAGGAGCAGGAGAATCAATATTCCTGCAAAGACTCTAATTGTTGTACCGAGAATACCATTGACTCATGTAGCATTTGAGTCTATGTTCATGTAGGCTTCGAACCCCAATCGGTTGAGTCAAAAGTAGTGAACAAGAGGTGCAGACGAAACAAAGTTGACCCAGATTAGGGTTGGCCTCTGGTGAGCGAGACGCGAAGAACTGAGATGATCCTCCTCAGTGGCTGGCGAAACAATTTCGAGGCAGAGTGGGAGGCTTGCGATGTGGATAAGGAAAATGAAGGAGGCGCAAAGAAGATATGCTCCGCGGAAACGAGGGAGGCGACTAGTGTGGGATTCGCACGTTGAGTGTGGTTTCCTTTGTTCTGGGTTCTTCGGTTTGAAGATGGAGAAGGAGGAAGTTGTGAGGAGCAGCGATTTTTGTTTTTGAAGATGGAGAGGTGTGTGTATGGGAGTCGAATGGGATTTCTGTGTAGTCGACTGAGGCGGAAGAGAAGCGGACGAAGGTGGAGATGGGTTTTTGTTTAATCAGAATCGAACAGAGAGAAATGAGAAGATGGCAATCAGATGAATGATAAGGTGCTAGGATGAAGATTGAAGAGAATGAAGATTGAAGAGAATGAAGGAGGCGAGAGCATGACCGGCATTGTTCAGATTTTTTAGTCTTGGGATTTCAAAGATCTGGGGAGACCGAAGGTATTGTCGATGGTGTTCTTCGTGTTCTGGGTTTGGCCTTTTGCAATTTTTGAGGCTGAAACTGAACAATGTAATGAAGGAGTAAAGCATGGGTAAGTTGAATGATATTGGCAGAATCTGGGATCGGTGGTGGCCATTGTCGATCGAAAAAGAGAACCAATGGAGTTTTTTTGGGGACTCGATTGAAGTTAGGGTTCTTCATCAAAGAATGAATGAGAGAATTCCCCATCGTTCAGGTGGCTACTGTTGCCTTGGGATTAGGGTTTTGTGTTGTTGTCTTTTATAGAATAAGGGTGGGTTCTAGGGTTTAGAAGATGGGTTGGGTTTTAATGTGGGCTTTTTGAAGCCAAGGGCTGAAAATATAGTGGATTTAAGGAATTGGGCTAGGCCAGATTTCAACCAAGTGTGGAGTGAGTTTGAAAGATGAAAATGAGTGTGTATAAATAGAAATGAAAATAAAAATACTAATGCTAATAGTAGAATAAAATAAAATATAAGAAAAAGTGAATAGATGATTAAAAATAAAATAAAATAGTAAAATAAGTGAATAAACAAAAGGGGACGACCTTGAAACTGGACTGTCGATGGAAATTCATTTTTGAAGAATTGTGTTTTTTTTTCTGGAATGTTTTGAAAAAGATTATAAAATGATGGTTTCGTCTTAGCACGCACGTTAATATGTTTTGAAAAAAGAAAGGCAACGACCCCTCTTATTATTTCAGAATTTGCTTTATGGGGTGAGAATTTTTGGTGTCTACACACTGCAATGCTACATGGTATCGGAGCCGTGGTTGCTCTTTCGGATCGATTCAAAAGTTGTGAGCACTATTGACGCTTTCTCTCGATGGCGACAACAAAAATCGATAGAGGAAATACTATTGTCGATCGTGATTGGAAAGAGTCATGAATAATGATTGATATGTCGAATCAGCTCTACGTTGCCACTTCAGATCATCCAGGAATGGTGATTACGCAGAAGTTTGGTGGGCTAGGGTTTCGGACGTGGAAAAGAAATGTCTTGATCTCACTTAAGGTTGGGGTTGTGGATGGTAGTATCTGTTGGGGCTGGTTTATAAGCCCAACCCACCCCATGTTTATTTTAGCTCTAGTATTAGTACATATGCTTAGTTGCTTAGTTTGTAACTAGGTTATTCTGGTAAGTTTGTTAATATTCTGTTTACAAAATCTTAGATTCTTAGAGATATTGTAGATAGAAAATCTAGCTTAAGATAGATTAGTCTGTTATATTCAGTAGTATATATGTATTGATCGATAGAAGTGCTACGGCTGTACATTGATATAGAATAAACAAGCATTCAAAATCTCTTCTCTCTCGGTTACAATTCCTTAGTTACAACACCGAACACAACTACAAATCTATTATGGTATCAGAGCTCCAGTTCTAATTCCAGTTCTAATTCCAAACTAGATCATACAATCTAAACACAGTTTATACAATTAGGCTTAGTCTTCATAATCTTCATCGACATGGCGGTAGATGATGGTTCTGGCAAAGGGAAGGAAATCGCAGCAGATTCTTCCTCCAACAGTAGTGTGATTGACATCAATGATCCACTCTATGTACACTCAGCAGAGAATCCAGGTTTGAACCTCGTTTCTAAGTTTAATGGTATCGGCTTCTTAGGATGGAAGTATGATATGATTACTGCATTAAATGTCAAGAATAAGTATGGTTTTGTGCTGGGTAAAGTAGAAAAACCTAAGGAGACAGAAATAATAAGATATGGAGCTTGGGTAAGGGCTAACTCACTTGTGCTTTCATGGTTGAAAACTGCACTTGATCCATGTATTGCTCAAAGTGTAAGGTTTTGTGATGATCCAAAAGAATTATGGGATCATCTTTGCAAGAGGTTCGAACGGAGCAATTTAGCTATTATCCACAACTTGAAAAGAGAATTAGCAGAAGTCAGGCAAGGAGAAGAAACAGTAAGTGAGTATTACACTAAGTTGAAAAGATTATGGGGGGAGTTAGACTTAGCTTGCTATACTCCAAGTTGTTCCTGTGCAGGGTGCACTTGTGATATCAAAGATCAGATAAGAAAACAGGACGGTTAGAACAAGCTCATTCATTTTCTAATGGGTCTGAACCGAAGATATTTGTCCATCAGAGGCCAAATTCTTGCAATGGATAGTATGCCCAGTTTAGAGAAGGCTTACTCCCTAATTGTTCAGGAGGAGGAACAGCGAGGGGGTGAACAAAATAAAGACAACGCAATGTCCTTTTACAGTCAAACCACGGCAAAAGGGTTTGAGAGTTGCAGAAACCCTAATCAAGGGTTTGAGAGTTCCAGAAACCCTAATCAAGGGTTTGAGGGTTCTAGTTCCAGAAACCCTAATCAGAGATTCGAAAGGAAAAGGACTACTTGTACATACTGTAAAAAACCAGGCCACAGGTATGAAGAGTGTTACCAGCGCCAGAATTGCACGCATTGCAAGCGGTCAAGGCACATAGCAGATGAGTGCTATCAATTACACGGTAGAGACAAAGTGCTAGCTCGCAAGAAACGGGGTTTCGCAAATTTCACAAATGTCACAGAGCAGCCAGAAAATGCAGAAGTTGAGCAGGGTGCAGGCTTAACACCGCGTCAATTGCAGCAGATAACACAGTTAATTCGAAATGCGAACACGGGTACAGAAGTGAAGATAGAGGAGATTGACTACTGTAATTTCTCAGGTAAAACCCTTTGCATCAGTAACAAAGCTTGCCTTATGAGTAATTATGCGGATAACCCTTTCAAAGGCAAATGGGTACTCGATTCCGGTTCTACAGACCACATGACTGGAATCGAAACCCTAATTGAGAACTGGCGACAACTTAAACAAGAGAAGGTGGTGGTTTTTGTAACACCCCCAAACACTGGCCTAGGAGTTAGGGGTATTACACGCCGCGTATTATTACATAATAACGCAAGGCTCTAATAAACAGACTTATACAGATAATCAAATAAGGCCCAAACGAATACTTGGATAAAGTATAAACCAAAATGATATCGTAACGTCTCAAAGTCATAACAGAACCCACCAAAACGAATATCAAAAGCAAGAGCTAACTGAAGAGGCCCAAAGGCTCAAATTCAAATACAAAGTCTCCGAGAACGAAATAACAAAACAAACTAAACTCCAGAGCTGAGCAAAGTGATCCTCGCTGATCAATCTGCAATGTTAGATAAAGTAGGGGAATGAGCACACAACTATACCCAGTAGATGACAAACTTCATCAACCAGCATGCTCAAAACATTTATAGAATGTTAACAAATCAGAAGGAGTCAAAGGAATCCATAAGCATGTCAGAAAACAGAACAGAAGTCCATACAATAGAGGACTAAACAGAGTCAGAAGCAGACAGAAGCAGAAAACAGAGCGGGACACTAGTTGATCACAGCATACAGACAGAACAAGCAACTAGCTCGTGAACAGAACGAGGAAACCTCACTCGTAAACAGAACAGGTGAAAAAACACCCATGAACAGAACGGGGAACATCACCCGTGAACAGAAGGATCCTACATAGCGCGCTACGAGACAGCGAGACCAGCCATCCAAAGGTTCAGACACAGAGATAACTTGGTCCCAAAACAGAAGCTTAAAACCATTAAGCATGTGTGCACCAAAGGCACCCGAAAGCACATAAGATAGCTTGGAAATCAGAAGGGGAATCCAACCCCACAGACGGAAGTCAAAACGGAGCTCAAACGAGCAAGTTAAGGTCAAAACAGTAGCATGTCCGAACTTGTGTCCGGACATCAATGTTCGGACACGAGCCGAGACTCAGAAGTCGAAATCAGACAGATGTCCGAACATGTGTCCGAACTACGAAGTTTGGACACAGGTTGAACCTTAAAACAGTAGTAGAGACAGAGGTGTCCGAACATCAATGTTCGGACTGATGTTTGGACGCTTTTCGGAAAACAAACACGCGTAGTGTCCGAGCTTGTGTCCGGACATCAATGTTCGGACACAAGTCGAAGCCAAAATCAGAGAACGCAGAAGGCTGTGTCCGAACTTCAAAGCTCGGACGGAAGTTCGGACACAGCGGAAACTTCAGAAAATTAAAGCGCAACAGGGTATGTCCGAACGTCCAAGCTCGGACAGACGTTCGGACACACCGAAAACTCAGAAAAACAGAGGCGATTTTCACACAAACAGAGGCACCAAAACAATGTCAAAACATCATAAGTTTGCAGAAAACAACCTTGGGGGTTTGTAAGCATTAAAACGGTGTTAAACAGACAGTTCACAAACACAATTCACAATCCAAAGACAGAACGCATTCAAATTCGGAACCAGAACGAAACTCCCCAAGGCCGAACACACTAGCCGAATCCATAAGCCACCTACCTCAATTACAGCAGAGACGACCCACAATCTGAACAGTAGAGCCCAAACCACAGCAGAATCCGAAAAGCAAACCGGCGACACAATCCAAAATGCTGCACAACCTCTGAACAGAACACAATTGCAACCCTAAATCAGAAACGCAACTAAACCCCAAAACTGAAACTGCAACCCAAAACTGCAACAGAACCCTCACCTGAATCCGACGTCGAAATCACAGACGGAGCCACTCGCAGAAGAGAATTAACAGGGACGCAGGAGTTAACGCTGTATCACAATTCAAATTGCAAAGGGCAATCAGAATGGGGAAAACTCAGGAACCGAAGAATCAAAGAGAGAGCAATCACAACCCTACCTCGAAGAACCAGCAATTCGCAAAGACTGGCAATCCGCAGTGGAACCTTGACAGCAGAATAATGGGGCTTGACTGATCGAGAGAAGGAACGGCGCTGAGAGAGAAGAGAGAGAAGAAGGCTGGGAACTGTCAAATGGGGGAACGATCTGATCGTGGTGTAGAGCGTGAGAATTAATTAACCAAAGAGTTAATTAATACTTACCAAAATTCATTAGAAGGGAAAAGTCCACCTTGCCCCTCTGCTTATATAAAAAGGACTCCCATGTCCTACGTAACAATAGCCAACTTAGAATTACATCAAACGAAATAAAACGCTACGAACTTTGGGTTATAACATCACCTCCCCCTTAAAAGAATTTCGTCCTCGAAATTAAACATACCTACTGCTCGAAAAGGGCGGGAAACTTGGAGCGCACTTCGCTTTCGACCTCCCAGGTTGCCTCCTCCTCTGACTGACCCGACCACTGCACCTTCACCAAGGGCATGGTCTTACTCCTGAGCTTGCGGACATCCCGCGCTAAAATCCTCGAAGGAACTGCCTCGAACGTGAAGTCCTCCCTCAACTGAAGCGGACTGAAGTCGATCACATGAGATGGGTCCGGAATATACTTCCTCAGCATAGACACGTGAAAGACACTGTGGACTCCAGCCAACGACGATGGCAAAGCTAAACGATAGGCAACCGGTCTGATCCTCTCCAGGATCTCGAAAGGACCCACAAAGCGAGGGCTAAGCTTGCCTCTCTTCCCAAACGGACGACTCCACGAACTGGAGAAACCTTCAGATACACATGGTCGCCCACCTCAAACTCTAGAGGTCGTCTCCTCTGATCGGCGTAACTCTTCTGACGACTCTGAGCCACAAGCAAGCGCTCTCTGATAGACTGAATCTTGCCCACAGCATCCTGAACTAAGTCTGGACCTATCACAGCTCTCTCCTTCAGATCATCCTAACAGATGGGTGACCTGCATCTCCTGCCATACAAGGCCTCAAACGGAGCCATCTCGATACTGGTCTGGAAGCTATTATTATAAGCAAACTCTATCAAAGCAACGTGCTGATCCCAGCTGCCCCCGAAGTCCAACACACATGCTCTGAGCAAGTCCTCAAGGACCTGATTCGTCCTCTCTGTCTGACCATCTGACTGAGGATGGTACGCTGAGCTGAACGACAACTTCGTCCCCATAGCCTGGTGCAAACTCTGCCAGAATCTGGACACGAAACGCGGATCTCTGTCAGACACAATCGAAGCAGGAACTCCATGCAGACGCACTATCTCATCCACGTACAACTGAGCCAAGCGATGCAAACTGAAGGTCTTCCTGACAGGCAGGAAGTGAGCGCTCTTCGTGAGCCGGTCCACTATCACCCAAACTGCATCAAAACCCCTCGGAGTCTTAGGCAGTCCCATAACGAAGTCCATACCGACGCTCTCCCACTTCCACTCCGGAACGGGAAGAGGCTGAAGCAAACCAGCTGGCCTCTGATGCTCGGCTTTGACCTGCTGACAGGTCCGACATCTGGATACAAAGTCTGAAATATCCCTCTTCATATTGCTCCACCAGAATGTCTCACGTAGGTCCCGGTACATCTTCACACCTCCTGGGTGTACCGAGTACGGGGCTCCTTGAGCCTCCTGCATAATCTCCCGCCTCAAGGCGTCGTCTGCAGGCACACAAACACGGTCTCTGAACCTCAGGCAGCCATCCTCTGAAACCCGGAACTCAGACTCCTGACCAGCAGCAACACTCTCTCTGATCTTACACAAACTGACATCGTGCTCCTGACTGGCCTTGATCCGGTCGATCAAGGTAGGCTGAATTTGCAACGCTGCTAACATCCCGGACCTCTCTGGACGGACGGCCCAGATACTCATACGCTGCAACTCAAGAGCAAACCTCTACATACCAGACATAGCACAAACGGCTCCAGACAGACCCCTCCTACTGAGCGCATCAGTAACCACATTCGCCCTACCCGGGTGGTAGAGAATCTCCAGATCATAATCGTGCAGCAACTCCAGCCACCTCCTCTGCCTCAAGTTCAACTCCTTCTGAGTGAACAGATACTTGAGGCTCTTATGGTCCGTATACACCTTGCACGCAGCTCCATAGAGGTAATGCCTCCAAATCTTCAAGGCAAACACAACAGCCGCTAACTCCAGGTCATGGGTCGGATAGTTCTTCTCATATGGCTTCAACTGACGAGAGCCATATGCTACTACCTTCCCATGCTGCATCAGCACACACCCAAGTCCCTTATGGGACGCATCACAGAAAACCTCCAGACCCTCATTACCCTCTGGAAGGGTCAGAATCGGCGCAGACGTCAACCTCCTCTATAGCTCCTGAAAACACAGCTCACATGCCTCACTCCACTCGAACTTCACATCCTTCTGCAGTAGACGAGTCAAAGGGATCACTAGCTTGGAGAAGCCCTCCACAAACTTACGATAGTAGCCCGCTAATCCAAGGAAGCTACGAATCTCTCCAACATTAGTAGGTCTGGCCCACTCAGTAATAGCTCTAATCTTCTCCGGATCTACGGAGATACCATCCTTGGAGACAACGTGTCCCAAGAATACCACCTGATCCAACCAGAACTCACACTTCTTCAACTTCGCATACAGCTCCTTCTCCCTCAGAGTCCGGAGAACAGTCCTCAAATGCTCCTCGTGCTCCTCAGCACTCTTGGAATACACCAAGATGTCATCAATAAACACTACAATGAACTAGTCCAAAAACGGCTTGAACACCCGGTTCATCATGTCCATAAATACAGAAGGCGCATTCGTCAGACCGAATGGCATCACTAGGAACTCATAGTGTCCATAACGAGTCCTGAAGGCGGACTTAGGCACATCATCTGCCTTAATCCTTAACTGATGATAACCGGACCTCAGATCGATCTTCGAAAACACCTTAGCTCCTACTAACTGGTCGAACAAGTCCTCAATGCGAGGGAGAGGGTACCTATTCTTAATGGTAACCTTGTTGAACTCCCTGTAGTCAATGCACAAACGCATGCTACCGTCCTTCTTCTTAACAAATAACACTGGCGCTCCCCAAGGTGACACACTAGGGCGGATGAAGCCCTTATCCAGCAACTCCTGCAACTGGACCTTCAACTCCTTGAGCTCAGCAGGCGCCATCCGGTATGGGGCCTTAGAAATCGGCTGAGTCTCAGGTGCGAGCTCGATCGAGAACTCCACCTCTCTGACAGGGGGAAGCCCAGGTACATCATCGTGGAACACGTCGGGGAAGTCTCTGACCACTGGAATGTCCTCCAACTTCGCATCCTTGCGAACCTCAGGGATGTAGCACAGATATCCCTGGCATCCTTTCCTCAGAAAACGAAACGCCTGCATGGCTGATATGACTGGCGGCGAGCACGGGAGTCCATTCCCTGCTACAACTAGGCGGGGCTGACCAGGCTCCTCAAAGGTCACTCTCGAAGCAGCACAATCAATGTGGGCATGGTGCGCAGCAAGCCAATCCATGCCCAAAATCACATCAAAAGTAGTCATCTCCATCGGGATGAGGTTAGCAAACAGAGTCCTATCTCTGACTATCACAGGACTATCTTTACAAACAGAGTTCAAAAGCATAGAAGAGTCTCTAACTAATGGACTATGCACACACAGCTCAACACCCAGAGGCACAACAGGCAAACCGAGCTCACCCACTAACTCAGCAGAAATAGAAGAGTGGGTGGCTCCAGAGTCAAACAAGCAGAAAACAGAACGAGAAGACAGCTGGAGAATACCTGTGACAACTCTGTCAGTCGATCGGTCTCTCTCTCCAGCCATCGCGTACACTCTGGCCTGGCCCTGGGGCTTCTTTTGCTCCGCCCGGTCTCGATCTCTAGACCCAGAAGCAGACTCACCAGCTCTACCTCCAGAGCTACCCCTGCTCCTCTCGGCCTGAGGGCAATCAGCAATCCTGTGGTCCAAGGAGCCGCACTTGAAGCAGGCTCCTGACTTCCTATAACAGTCCTGACCCCTGTGATACTTGCCGCAGACCCGGCACTTCGGAGCGGGAGCTGACGAAGACGAACCACCTCTATCTCTCGAACGGTCCCCAGAGCGGTCTCCAGCTCGATCTCCAGTCGACTGCTTATTCTGAGAAGCAGGCTGATCCCTCCTATCACTCTCGTCGGACCTCTGGTTCCTCTTCTGGTCCTTCCCGCCAGACTGGCGGCCCCTCAGATCAGCCTCTACCAACAGGGCGACATCAGCAACGTCCCTGAAGGTCTTGTGACGCAGCGGCGTCACAGCAGAGCGAATGTCTGGCCTCAGACCGCTCTCAAACTTCCTGGCCTTCCTATGCTCGTCTGGCTCAGGTGCGAACTTAGACAGACTGATGAAATTCCTGACGTACTCCTCCACACTCATATCCCGGCCCTGGCGTAGTCTGTTATACTCCAGAATGCGCTGGTCCTTATACACGTCGGGGTAGAACTGCTTATTGAACTCCCTAGTGAACTGCTCCCACGTCCAAGGTTGTGGGAATCTGCCCATCACTGACCTCCACCACTCCTTGGCTTCGGCCTTGAAAAGAAAGGTGGCGAAGTCCACCTTCTGCTCCTCCTCAGAGCCCATCACACGCAGCGAATCCTCGACCTCAGTCAACCAATGACTGGCCTCTTGGGGGTCTCCTACCCCATCGAACGATGGCGGCTTCAGCTTCATGAACTCCTGAAGCGCCTTCACATTCTGGCCTTCAGCATCAGCCCCAGCTGGACCTGGCCCTCCGACTAGTCCTCCTCCTGCAGCCATGGTCTGCATGAGCTGCGTCATGAACTGCTGAACAGCATCAGCCACATTTCCTGGAGGGTTCGTTGCTCTTCTTGGCGGCATTCTGAAAGTCCAACAGCAGGCAGTTAGACTCAGACACTAACAATGACGTTTCTGACTGACTGGCTAACTTAAAATCCCAGCGGATTAGAACCCAGAGCTCTGATACCACTAAATGTAACACCCCCAAACACTGGCCTAGGAGTTAGGGGTATTACACGCCGCGTATTATTACATAATAACGCAAGGCTCTAATAAACAGACTTATACAGATAATCAAATAAGGCCCAAACGAATACTTGGATAAAGTATAAACCAAAATGATGTCGTAACGTCTCAAAGTCATAACAGAACCCACCAAAACGAATATCAAAAGCAAGAGCTAACTGAAGAGGCCCAAAGGCTCAAATTCAATTACAAAGTCTCTGAGAACGAAATAACAAAACAAACTAAACTCCAGAGCTGAGCAAAGTGATCCTCGCTGATCAATCTGCAATGTTAGATAAAGTAGGGGAATGAGCACACAACTATGCCCAGTAGATGACCAACTTCATCAACCAGCATGCTCAAAACATTTATAAAATGTTAACAAATCAAAGGAGTCAAAGGAATCCATAAGCATGTCAGAAAACAGAACAGAAGTCCATACAATAGAGGACTAAACAGAGTCAGAAGCAGAAGAAGAAAACAGAGCGGGACACTAGTTGATCACAACATATAGACAGAACAAGCAACTAGCTCGTGAACAGAATGAGGAAACCTCACTCGTAAACAGAACAGGTGAAAAAATACCCGTGAACAGAACGGGGAACATCACCCGTGAACAGAAGGATCCTACATAGCGCGCTTCGAGACAGCGAGACCATCCAAAGGTTCAGACACAGAGATAACTTGGTCCCAAAACAGAAGCTTAAAACCATTAAGCATGTGTGCACCAAAGGCACCCGAAAGCACATAAGATAGCTTGGAAATCAGAAGGGGAATCCAACCCCGCAGATGGAAGTCAAAACGGAGCTCAAACGGCAAGTTAGGTCAAAACAGAGCATGTCCGAACTTGTGTCCGGACATCAATGTTCGGACACGAGTCGAGACTCAGAAGTCGAAATCAGACAGATGTCCGAACATGTGTCCGAACTACGAAGTTCGGACACAGGTCGAACCTTAAAACAGTAGTAGAGACAGAGGTGTCCGAACATCAATGTTCGGACTGATGTTCAGACGCTTTTCGGAAAACAAACACGCGTAGTGTCCGAGCTTGTGTCCGGACATCAATGTTCGGACACAAGTCGAAGCCAAAATCAGAGAACGCAGAAGGCTGTGTCTGGAATTCAAAGCTCGGACGGAAGTTCGGACACAACGGAAAGTTCAGAAAATTAAAGCGCAACAGGGTATGTCCGAACGTCCAAGCTCGGACAGACGTTCGGACACACCGAAAACTCAGAAAAATAGAGGCGATTTTCACACAAACAGAGGCACCAAAACAATGTCAAAACATCATAAGTTTGCAGAAAACAACCTTGGGGGTTTGCAAGCATTAAAACGGTGTTAAACAGACAGTTCACAAACACAATTCACAATCCAAAGACAGAACGCATTCAGAATTCGGAACCAGAACGAAACTCCCCAAGGCCGAACACACTAGCCGAATCCATAAGCCATCTACCTCAATTACAGCAGAGACGACCCACAATATGAACAGTAGAGCCCAAACCACAGCAGAATCCGAAAAGCAAACTGGCGACACAATCCAAAATGCTGCACAACCTCTGAACAGAACACAATTGCAACCCTAAATCAGAAACACAACTAAACCCCAAAACTGAAACTGCAACCCAAAACTGCAACAGAACCCTCACCTGAATCCGACGTCGAAATCACAGATGGAGCCACTGGTAGAAGAGAATTAACAGGGACGCAGGAGTTAACGCTGTATCACAATTCAAATTGCAAAGGGCAATCAGAATGGGGAAAACTCAGGAACCGAAGAATCAAAGAGAGAGCAATCACAACCCTACCTCGAAGAACCAGCAATTCGCAAAGACTGGCAATCCGCAGTGGAACCTTGACAGCAGAATAATGGGGCTTGACTGATCGAGAGAAGGAACGGCGCTGAGAGAGAAGAGAGAGAAGAAGGCTGGGAACTGTCAAATGAGGGAACAATCTGATCGTGGTGTAGAGAGTGAGAATTAATTAACCAAAGAGTTAATTAATACTTACCAAAATTCATTAGAAGGGAAAAGTCCACCTTGCCCCTCTGCTTATATAAAAAGGACTCCCATGTCCTACGTAACAAAAGCAAACTTAGAATTACATCAAACGAAATAAAACGCTACGAACTTTGGGTTATAACAGTTTTACCTGATGGGAGTCCGCAGCGTGTTGAGTTTGTAGGTGATGTAAGAATCGGAGCTGGACTGTGGTTGAAGGAAGTGCTCTTCGTACCAAATTTCCTCTTTAGCCTCATCTCAGTGAACAAGTTTGTTCAGCAGTCAAAATGTGTTCTAATCTTTGATGAATCTCGCTGTTTTGTTCAGGGCCATACACCAGACCTAGGTAGACTGCCGTTTGGGCTTTAGCGTGACGGTTTGTATGTGCTGGACGTGGAGGCAACTTGCAAATGGGCCACGCAATGTCTGGATCGAAGTAGCCTTAAGCCAGTTGGAGTTATGGGTCATTCCGGTGAATTGAAAGCGGATGGCGAGAGTAGATGGGCCACGGGAGAACAGATGGGCTTTTCTGATAGTTTGGGTTGTTTTTCTGATGTTTTGAATAAGGATGGTGTTAGCCCAAGGGCTAAAGACATTCACATTAGACTTGGTCATGTTTCTTTTCGGAAACTTGTTACGCTTGGTTTAATTAAAGAAGCAGATTTTTCTTCTCGTTATGCCTGTGATGTTTGTTATAAATCAAGAGCTCAGCGTTTACCCTTTTCTAATTCTGTCAGCAAGACAAAGAAAGCCTTTGAATTGGTTCACATAGACGTTTGGGGCCCATTCAACACAGAAACCTACAATGGTCACAAATATTTTGTTTGCTTTGTAGATGATTTTACCCGCACGACGTGGGTCATCCTTATCAAACAAAAGGGAGATGCTTGGGAAGCTATTGTAAATTTTATCAGGATGATTGAGCGGCAGTTTGAGGCAAAGATTAAAATGGTTCGTACTGATAATGCAAAAGAACTTGGCAGTTCAAATGACGGTAAAAGGTTTTATGCACAAGAAGAAATCATACATCAGACCTCCTGCTCTTATACACCACAACAAAATGTAGTTGTGGAAAGAAAACATAGATATTTATTGGAGACAGCTCGTGCAATCTATTTTCAGTCTCAGGTTCCTTTGGCTTATTGGGGTGAATGCATATTGCATGCGACTTTCCTCATCAACAAACTTCCTACAAAGGCTTTATTAGGGAGGACTCCGTTTGAAAGTTTGTTTCATGAGAAGCCTAGATATGAGGATATTAAGCCTTTTGGCTGTTTGTGTTACAAGACTATGGTTGGTCCCAAGGGTAGTAAATTTGAGCCAAGAGGCGAGGCTTGTGTATATCTAGGTGAAGATCCTCGGAAGAAGGGGCACAAAGTCTTGTGCTTGCGTACACGGGTTGTCTAAGTTTGTCGAGATGTTAAGTTTCATGTTGAGTCTTTTCCCTTTGCAGAAGGACAAGCTGATCAGGTTTTACCTTCAGAAGATGTGAGTGTTACTCCTCCGCTTCATCATACTCTTTTCGATGAAGACACACTTGCACACACTATGCCGTGTGCTCAGAGTGAAGAGGCTAGTAACACACAACATTTTCTTGCAGAAGATGCTACGCCTGCAGCTGATTCTCTTACCACAGATGTTATCATGACTGACTTGCGACTTTTTAGCAGGGCAAGTCACAAACCCGGATATTTGGCAGATTATGTTTGTACCACAGTTTTTCAGGACATTCTGAATGAGAGGGTCTACGGTTACGAACAACATAAGTAAGCTTTTAGAGATTGTGTCAGTTTGATTGAGACCACACCAGTCCGCTCTATAGCATTGTTGGCTCGACAGCCTCATGTCAGCAATGATCCTGCATTGCATGAGCCTTATGATTATCGTTCGGCAGTACAAAGCGAGCATTGGCGTATAGCTATGCAGAACGAGTTACGCACTTTAGAAGACAATGACACTTGGGATGTGGTATCTTTACCACGCGGAAAGAAAGTAGTTGGTTGTAAATGGGTTTATAAGGTCAAACTCAAGTCTGATGGAACGTTGGAACGGTATAAAGCACGGTTGGTGGCAAAAGGATTTACACAGCGTCATGGTATGGATTATCATGAGACTTTTTCTCCTGTAGTGAAGTTAACAACCATTCGTTCTCTTGTTGTGGTAGCACTCTCGAAGGGATGGCATATAAATCAGTTAGATGTCAATAATGCGTTTTTACATGGTGACCTTGATGAAGAGGTTTATATGCGGCTGCCTCAGGGTCTGGAGGTCACATGTGTGAACAAGGCATGTCGCTTGAAGAAGTCCTTGTATGGGTTGAAGCAGGCTTCCAGACAGTGGTTTTCTAAGTTGGCTAGTTTCCTGCGAGCTCTCGGTTTTATTCAGTCCAAGAATGACTACTCTCTTTTCTACAAAGATGGTATTAATGGGAAAGTCTTTGTTGCAATTTATGTCGATGACATGCTAATTGTTGGGGCGGACCAAAGGGAGATTGACAGCATTAAACGGTCTTTGGATGAAACGTTCAAGATTAAAGACCTTGACATCTTGAACTATTTATTGGGCATCGAGTTTATACAGACTCAGCAAGGGTATATACTCTCCCAAAGAAAGTTTTGTACAGAGTTATTGAAGGAGTTTGAGTGCGAAGACAGGAAAGTTGCTCAGGGGCCAATGGTAGTCGGTTAGTCATTACTTGCCATAGATGGCACATCTCTTCAAGATCCCACAGTCTATAGAAGGATCGTTGGCAAGTTGAACTATTTGTCTAACACCAGGCCTGACATCAGTTTTTCTGTTCAGGTACTCAGTCAGTTTATGCAACATCCCAGTGATGTCCATTTGGATGCGGCCCTACACACTTTGCGCTATATTAAGAGCACGCTGAACTATGGGCTTGTTCTCGCCAATACCTCCAACCTGAAACTTACTGCATATTGTGATTCTGACTGGGCCGCATGTCCTAACACCAGAAAATCAGTTTCTGGCTACTCTATTTTCCTAAGAGATAGTCCTATCTCTTGGAAGACAAAAAAGCAGGGATCTGTTTCCCTCTCAAGTGCAGAGGCAAAGTATCGGTCTCTATGACGGGTTACTGCAGAATTGACTTGGCTCACACGTTTGTTGCATGAACTTGATGTGGCAGATGTAACCCCCATTCCAGTTAAGTGTGACAATCAGTCTGCGATATATATTGCTCGTAACCCTGTTTTCCATGAACGTACGAAACACATCGAGATCGACTGTCATTTCGTGCGTGACAAGATTCAGCAGTGGCTTGTTGATGTTGTCTACACTCATACTTCACACCTGCTCGCAGACATGATGACCAAGATTCTCCCAGGCACGCGTTATAAAGAGCAATTATCCCGTATGGGTATGCATCGTTGTGATTCTTCAAGCCTAGGTAATGAAGCTTTACCTACAGCTTGAGGGGGGGGGGGGGGTGTTGGGGCTGGATTATAAGCCCAGCCCAGCCCATGTTTATTTTAGCTCTAGTATTAGTAAATATGCTTAGTTGCTTAGTTTCTAACTAGGTTATTCTTGTAAGTTTGTTAATATTCTGTTTTTATATTCTGTATACAAAATCTTAGATTCTTAGAGATATTGTAGATAGAAAATCTAGCTTAAGATAGATTAGTCTGTTATATTCAGTAGTATATATGTATTGATCGATAGAAGTGCTACGGCTGTACATTGATATAGAATAAACAAGCATTCAAAATCTCTTCTCTCTCGGTTACAATACCTCAGTTACAACACCGAACACAACTACAAATCTATTAGTATCATAAGATCGATGGAAGATGAAAAGAAAGAAAAGGCGGCGCGGGATCAGTGCAATAGTTTAGTGATGGCGTGGATCCTGAATGAATTTGAGAAGGACATAAGTGAAATGATAGTTTACCTTCCTAGCGCAAGAGAGATGTGGCAGTCTCATCGCGGTACGATCGTATTGATGGAACTAGGAGGTTCAATCTTAAGCAAGAACTTGCTGAAACAAAATAGGGGGTACCGTGAGTGTTTACTTCAACAAATGGAAGAAGTTTGGGATGAACTATGATCTTTTATCAGTTACTCGCGTTGGAAGTGTTGTAATTATGGAGAATATGAGAAGTTGAAAAATATGTTTGGAGAAGATAAACTTCTAGAATTTCTGATGGGGCTCAACGATGATTACATCAATGTCCGTGGCAACATTTCAATAATGAACCCCTTACCATCTTGAACAGGGGCTATGCGCTCGTCTTGTCCGAGGAAAGACAGCGTGACAGCAGCAAGACCAAGAAGGAAGAAAGTCGGTCAAACTCTTTTGCTAATTCTATGGGAGTGAACTTCAAACCGCAAGAGAAGTTAGAATGGCAGAATGAGAATATACCTCCTAAAGTTCCATATTCTTTCCGTGGGAAGACGGGACCTAACATAAAGAGCTGTTACAAGAAGATTGGGTTTCCAAAGGGGTGGAAGGTCGGTAAAAACAGGAAGTTTGTGTCCAACAATGTTAGTGTTGATGGAAATTATTCTGATGAACCTATTTCATTTTTTATCCCAGGATGAACTCACCAGTCTCATATTCTATCTCTAGAAGGGTAAAGAGAAGGATTCATCATACTGCAACATCGTAGGTAAAGATAATTCTGTTCAAGTTCATTATTGTTTAGGAGCAGTAAACAAGAACAAAGCTCAAACAGTTTATAATGAGTGGATTCTAGATAATGGTGCCACGGATCATCTACCAGGAAACAGGGATTTTTTTATTGGCATGAAAACTATGAATCATTTTAATACTTAGTTCATAAAGTTTTGACAGAGGGAAATGGTGCTATTACTTCTAACTTGTGTTTGAACAACGTAAAGATAAGTAGGGTTGCACTGATTTGTAATAATGCCACTCACGTTTTCAATGTACAGTGTCGCCATTTATAGATAGGTTTTACAAATGGACTTAAGTAAAGACTGAAACAATACGGGAAAAATATGACTGTCGACATAAGCCCCCTGAATTTGGGTCTGGACTATTTGACCGCATCGGGCCTATCCTCCTGTACTTCCCCTCGAGTCAACAGTTTTTGTCAGAGGAATTTTGACCGGAACTTTAGATACAGCTGCGAATTTAGGGTTTTGGTAAGAAAGTCTGCGAGTTGCTCAGCAGACGGCAAGTGAGAAATAACCAAAGTTCCATTCTTTATCTGTTCCTTAACAGAGTGGTAGTCGAGATACAAGTGCTTGTCGTGACTATGGAGTATGGGATTTGCGGAGAGGAAAGTTGCTTCAAGGTTATCACAGTAGAGAGTCGGGGGAGATTTTATTTGGAAACCCAAGTATGCCATAAGTTGCTGAAGCCATATAACTTCCATCGCCCCTGTCGCTAAAGCTTTGTATTCCGCCTCCTTGGTGGATCAAGAGACGGTGGTCTGTTTGCACGATGACCAGAAGATAAAATGGGTGCCGAGAAACACAAGAGTACCGAAGATGGAGCGGCGGTCAGAAAGACTTCCTCCCCAATCAGCATCGGTGAAGACTTGTAGAGATCCAGAGGGAGCGCGAGGGAAGAAGAGGCCCAAGTCTCTGGTATGGTTCAGGTAATGAAGAAATCTTTTTACAGCTTTCCAGTGAATTAACCGTGGTGTATGCATATATTTGCACACTTGATTAATTGCAAAAGTGACGTCTGTCTTGCAAATGATAAGTATTGTAGGCTGCCAACAATACTTCGGTAGTATGTGGGATCTTCAACTAGTGGAGAATCCATAGAGTCTAGAAGACCTGTAGTGGCAATAGGAGTAGATATGAATTTAGAGTATACAATGTTTTTTCTATGCAAAAGATCAGTAACATATTGAGCTTGAGAAAGGTGTAGCCCTCCGTTAGTTCAAGTAACATAAATGTTTAAAAAGAACTTAAGATTGCCAATGTCTGAGACGGGAAAGGTTGTTTTGATGGTGTAAATCAATTTTGTTAGAAAAGTAGAAGAAGACCTAGTAAGTAGAATATTGTCTACATAGACTAGGACATAAACAATGTTCTTCCCCTGGTTGAAAATAAAAAGAGAATGGTTTGATTTGGAGATAACAAAACCCAGATCAACTAGGAAGGAACTTAACTTAGCATACCATGCTCGGGGGGACTGTTTTAAGCCATATAATGACCTATGGAGTTTACAGACATGGTTAGGGAAGTTAGAATGAAAACAACCTGGGGGTTTCTTAGTGTAAACTTCTTCCTCAAGATCCCCATGTAAGAAGGCATTTTGAACGTCAATTTGCTGAATTAGCCAGTCATGAGAAACTGCTAAGAAAAGAACCATTCTAATTGTAGATTGTTCGACCACAGGACTGAAAGTCTCATTGTAGTCTAGGCCATGTAGCCGAGAGTAACCTTGGGCAACAAGTCATGCCTTTCTTCTTTCAATTTCCCCTTTTGCATTTTTCGTGAAACTGAAAACCCATTTGACTCCAAGAGGTTTCATATGAGATTGATAGGGAACAAGAGTCCATGTAGCATTATTTTCCAGGGCCTGAATGTAACGCCCCGGTTTACCACCACCATTATACTTGGCCATTTTTTTTGGTTTCTTTAAGACATACCATAACTGAAGTAGCATCATAAACGTTAGTTTATATTATACATGCGTCAGTTTACAAAAGGTCCCCTATTACTATCACCGGGGGTTACCACCACACTTACTAGAGACTAGTAAGTGTAAGGCTACTTACCACCACCACCCCTACGTTAGCTATCTTACAATGCTGTTCTACTATCAAAAGAGTGACACAACCAACCCGTCACTTTACACCTTAGTACCAAAAGACCCCTTCCAGCCAACCACTAAGTTAGCTCCTACTCCTATTTTACACTAAAAGTAAAGGGGGTATCAAAAGACTATTACATCACTAGCATCTAGCATGGGACTACTTCCATATACTCGTACACAGTGGAAACATCATGAGTGATAGACTGACTGCTGCCATTCTTCGGGTGGCTAAATCCTTGAATCTTCTTGTTCCACTCCTCGTACACTATCTCGGTGACCCCAGGCTGAATACATCTACAATAGGTGACAAACATGAAAATATAGAAGGTGTCGGTGGACTCGTCCTCAGAGTAGAGAAGGTGACCATCCCAGTTACCCTGAACACACAAAGTTCATATACACAGGAAAACACAAAAAAATAAAATCAGTAAAAACTGAGTAACTCTACCACACCCCGTAAAAACTTATTTTCTCTTTAAAACCTTTGTTGCCAGTAAACATTAACAATTATAAGGCATAACGAATCAGAAGAGATCACACACCATTTACCTGTACCAAAATTATCAAAAGATAATTAATATCATATACAAGATATTTCCAAATGAAGTCCACCACCACCACCACCCACCCTATGTCCTTAAGTGTGCACACCCCCTATTGAAAACTTCTGCCCAATAGGAGTAGATCATAGTGGCAGCTCGAATTCATTAGTAGGAGCTTATATTGTTGCCGGAACATCGGCTTGGCCTTAAAGGCTCTCACAAGAGGCATAGCCCTAGGATAATCATGATATGAACATCACACAATACTTTCCACCACCACCACAAGTGGTTATTCTTAAACACATTTACAAACCATGAGTGAGATGTCATAAACCAGCTCAACACAAGCACAAAAGTAGTAATTCACATATTAAGCTCACACACTTGTGGAATTACCTTGATAACATCATAATAATACCATTTAAGCTTCAATAAATCAGAGAATCAAACAATTTCCAAGAAACCACCTTAGAAAGCTTAAAATCTTATTTTTGACCAAAATCACTTTTTACCAACTTAAATATCTTCCCAAAAGATTCTCGGCCTACAATTTTAACCATGTTCCTATCTCAAAAACACAGGTATCTCCACAAAACTTCAGCTCAAGATCAATTCGGAAACTCATCCAACCATTCAGAAAGGCTTAAAGCACATTTTCTCATTTTTAGCTTCCTTGCCATGTCTAACCGACTTAAATAACTCCATTCGACTTGAGTTTTTAAACATAACCATATGTTCACTATTCAAGACTATCCTCAAAAGTTCAGCTCAAACCCATGTCGGAAACACATCTAAACAATTTCTAAAGCTTAAAGCTCATTTTCCCCATTTTCAAAGTTCCTTAGAGTTTTCCTACTTCCCAACCTTATTTCGACTTGATTTTCTAGGATAGTTACTAAATATTAATCCCTAGTTTACTGTAAAAATTTTAAGAAAATAGGACATAGAATTCGTAGGTAACCAAATAGAATGACTTAAGAAAGAAAATAAGCTTTAAAGGTGAAAGTGATGTGCATAGATGTTACCTGTCCTCTCCTAGCCATTTTGGTGTTCTTCTAACTTTATTATAGGTTGCTTGAACTCAAAATCTCCACCAACCAAGTCGCCCACCTTGGAGTTTGGCTTCCACTCCTTAAACTTGTCTTTTTCCTTGATTTTAGCTTAATTACTACCTTAGATTTGTGTTTCTAATGGAGGAGTGTTGTTGCCTAAGCTCCAATGGTGTTTTCTAGCTTGGGAGAAACAGGGTAGATGAAGAAGAATTGCCACCTTGCTCACCTACCATGGCCGACCTCACCCCCCCTTTTATACTAAATTTCATCCTTATCCTTTAACTTATAATCATTAAGTCTAGAATTCTCCTTAACCATTGATTTGTGCCAAGTGTCAAAAACCAATCCTAAACATCTATATGTATCCGACCTTGAATGGATAAGGAGGGAGCAAGTTGCTTTGGTAATCATTAGCAAATAGTAAGGAGGTGTGAATAGTTGTGAATAGTAACCGAGATATTTTCTCCTTCTTTCTCTTGATATTTTCGGCCACCACCTCAGGCCATTTTTGGCTTGAGCTTTTCATGGGTATTAAGACTATATATGTAGGTATGTTAATACTAGTATGGGTTATCTAGTTTCAGGAATTTCCTCGGGTCACTTCTGAGCTCTTCCGAAGCCTCGTTTGCCCAGAACCACTAAATACTGAGAAATGTAACTAGATTGTCTTATATTAAAAGAAGACAGATGTGATTGTTTCTTTCCTCAAAACACTCTCAAAAGTATCTAACACACTTCCTAAGGTTGATAACCACTCGCAGTTCCTGAGGAATTTAGTAATTTTTGGGAATTTCAGGAATCCTGCGAAACTAAGGTTTACCGGGTGATACTCCGGGAACTAGGGTTTCTAATGTTCACCAAGCACTTCCAACTAATTATAACCTTCTCCATCTTTAGAAATTAGGGTTTCCTAAGGTTTACAGTTAAGTAAGGCCCTAATCACAGTTTAGAAATTTGGGGTATTACATCCTCCCCCCGTTAAACAAAGCTTCGTCCTCGAACCTCAATTCATCACACCAAACAATACATTCACATACTCCAAGAAATTTAAACAATACCCCACACAATAATTCTCAGTTAGCTTCATCCACCACAAATGATTCAGCAACATCACACAAAACCTCAGGCACACCAATCCCATCCATCACACAATATAAATCATTCACAAATTCAACGATACCACATATATAAAATCATTAAGAAGACAACTCCTAAAATCGCATTCAAGTATCACCAACCATTTCTGGCACCAACAAACATTCACAATCACCAACAAACATTCACAAACACTAACAGACGTTCACCACTTACCATACGACTCTCCCCCCCTAAAAAGAAAGTTTCTCCTGAAACTTTAATTGCTAACCTTAATCAAAGAGTTCTGGGTGTTGAGCTCTCATCTTGCTTTCCAGTTCCCATGTAGCTTCTTGAACTCCATGATGAGTCCATAAAACTTTAACCAAATCTACAGACTTCCCTCGGGTCTCCTTTGTTTTACGATCCAAAATTTTAATTGGGTGTTCTTCATAAGTCAAATTAGGTGCAACTTCCACCTTGTTTGGTTGCAACACATGTGACTCGTCTGGAACATACCGTTTCCATTGTGATACATGGAACACATTATGGACCCTATCCAAATTCATTGGCAACGCTAATCGGTATGCTAAATTTTCAACCTTTTCCAACACTTCATACGGACCGATATACTTAGGAGCAAGTTTTCCTTTCTTGCCAAATCGTACCACGCTCTTAGTAGGTGAAACCTTCAGGAATACCTTATCTCCCACATTGAATTCAACTGGCCTTCTATGTAAATCAGCATAAGACTTTTGCCTATCTTGAGTGGCTTTCAATCTTTGCCGGATATTCTTAACCTGCTGAGCCATCTCTTCTGTTAACTCAGGCCCCACCATAACCACCTCCTGCGTATCATTCCAACATAACGGAGTACGACACTTCCTACCATATAAAGCTTCATACGGGGCCATATGGATACTTGAGTGGTAACTGTTGTAGTAAGAAAATTCAATCAAGTGCAACTTGTCATTCCATGACCCTTGATAATCCATTGCACAAGCCTACAACATATCCTCTAGAGTTTGGATAGTTCTCTCCGTCTGCCCATCGGTCTGTGGGTGATATGCTGTACTGAGGCTCAATTTCGTTCCCATGGCTTTTTGGAATTGCTGCCAAAACCTTTAAATAAACCTAGAATCTCTATCCGAAATAATCTCTACTGGAACTCCATGATATTTAACCACATTTTTAATATATGCTTCCACCAGCTGTTCCATAGACCAAGTACTTTTCGTTGGAATTAATCTAGTAGTCTCGATCAACCGATCTGCAATCACCCAAATCTGATCCATCCCTCCTCTAGACGGTGGTAATCCCACTATAAAGTTCATAGATATCGAATCCCATTTCCACATGGGTATATCCAATGGTTGCAACATGCCTCCTGCTTTCTTGTGCTCAAACTTAACCTTTTGACATGTTAAACACTTCGACACATGTTCAGCTATCTCCTTTTTCATGCCTGGCCACCAAAAACTTTTCTTCAAATCTTTATACAACTTATTTCCTCCCGGATGTATGGAATATGCAGAGTTATGAGCTTCTTGCATCAATTTCCTTTTTATATCGCCACATGAATCTGGTACACACCTTCTTCCACGAAATCTCAAACTACCATCGTCATAAATCTTAAAATCTGGGGCTTCTCCTTTTTCCACTTTTTCCTTTATTTTCCGTAGCTTCTCATCCTCTTGTTGATGATGCAAAATTTCCTTGTAAATGTCGAGAAACGCGTTCATACTAGCCAAAGTTTCTCTATCCACCTCTCCCGCCGTTACCACCTCAAGGCTCCATCTTTTAAAATCTTGTACCAACTCATCATGTAATATCCAATTAGCTTCTCCCTCGTGACTCCTCTTCCGACTTAAGGCGTCTGCCACCACATTGGCTTTGCCTTCATGATATAAGATCTCTAAATCATAATCTTTAATAAGTTCCAACCATCTCTTCTGCCTCATGTTGAGCTCTTTTTGAGTAAAAATATATTTCAAGCTCTTGTGATCCGTGTAAATTTTGCAAGAAGTTCCATACAAATAGTGCCTCCAAATTTTCAAGGCAAAAACTACAGCTGCAAGTTCCAAATCATGAGTAGGATACCTGGATCTCATAGCTCTTCAATTGTCGAGAGGCATAGGTGATGACCTTGCCATTCTGCATCAATACACACCCTAACCCATACTTAGACGCATCACTATACACTTCAAAACCTTCTGTACCACAGGGCAATGCAAGAACTGGTGTTGTGGTTAACTTCTCCTTCAAAATCTGGAAAGCTTTTTCACAATCTTCATCCCACTTATATCGCTCTTCCTTTTTCATCAGATTTGTAAGCGGTCTTGCAATTTTAACGAAACCTTGAACAAACTTCCTATAATATCCAGCTAACCCAAGAAAACTTCTAACTTCTCGAACATTCGTTGGCCTGGGCCAATCCTTAACAGCTTGAATTTTAGCCGGATCAACTGAAATTCCATCTCCGGTTACCACATGACCTAAAAACGATACTTCCTTGAGCCAAAAATCACACTTAGATAATTTGGCATACAGCTTCTTCTCCCTTAAAACCTGTAGAACTTGCTGTATATGATCAGCATGCTGCTCCTCGTCCTTCGAGTACACCAATATGTCATCAATAAATACCACTACAAACTTATCAAGGAATTGGCTGAATACCCGATTCATTAAATCCATAAATACTGCCGGTGCATTTGTTAGCCCAAATGACATAACCACAAACTTATAATGACCATACCTAGTTCGAAAGGCTGTCTTTGGTATATCATTTTCTGCTATCTTTAACTGATAATAGCCTGATCTTAGATCAATCTTAGAAAATACTTTAGCTCATTGTAGCTGGTCGAACAAGTCATCAATCCTAGGCAAGGGACATTTATTCTTGATTGTGACGTTGTTCATTCCCTGCAATCAATGCAAAGACACAAAGTTCCATCCTTCTTTCTTACAAACAATGCTGGGGCTCCCCACGGAGAAGCACTCGGTCGAATATGACCTTTTTCTAAAAGTTCCTCCAATTGTTTCTTTAACTCATTCATCTCATTCGGGGCCATCCTATAAGGATGCTTAGAAATTGGAGCTGTTCCTGGTACTAAATCAATAGTGAACTCAATCTCACGGTCGGGTGGTAGTCCGGGAATTTCTTCTGGAAAAACATCCGGAAACTCCCTGACCACTAGAAGATCCTCAAGTGCGGATGACTTATGTTCTTGCGCCGATTTTTCTTCTTGAACATAACACATATAAATTGGCTCTCCTTTTCGCAACTCCTTTAAGAACTTTAAGGCAGGTAGGACCTTTACCCTTTGCTTAGCTCCTTCGCATGTGTACGACACTCTCTTCCCTTTCTTCCCACATAAGCTAATCTTTTGTTTTTCATAATCTATACGTCCCTTGTGCTTACTCAACCAATCCATCCCCAAGATTATATCAAAATCCTTCAAATCAAACTCTATCAGATCCATCTCAAATTCTCTACCCTCTATGGTTATCTTTACTCCTTCCATCTTTCTAGTGCAACCTACCACTCTCCCCGTAGGTGTAGAAACAGAAATTTCAACTTCTATATTGGGGACTACTCCTACTTTCTTCAAGAACTCAGAGGATATAAAAGAACTGGTTGCACCGGAATCAAATAATACTTTAGCACTAGTTCCAAGAACTGGAAGAGTACCTGTAATAACGTCCCCTTCTTGTTGAGATTCAGCCTCCGTCTTGCTGATTACATTGATATATCCCTGGTTCTTATAACTTCCTCCCTGAGTGCTTCCACTTCCATATTGCATTTGCTTCCCCTGATTATTCCCTTGTCCACCCATATTACCTCTTGGACCATTATAATTATTCCTCTGTCCATTTTGATTATTTAGCTGTACTCCACCTTGGTTGCCACGATTGTTCTGGTTGTTGAAATTCCCAGTGTTAGCAGGTATGGCTACTTGATTAGTATCTCCTTCCATCCTTCTTACCCTACACTCATAGGCCCTATGGCCTAGCATCCCACAGTTAAAACACCTTACCAACCTTCCCTCACAATCTTCACCTGGATGATTCCTTCCACATATCTTGCAATAAAAGTATCTAGTTCCTCTATCATTGAATCGCCGTCCCGAGTAATTGGGTCTGGCTCCCCCACTTGGTCTAACCTCAACTTTAGTCCTCTTATTAAAGCTCTCAGCCTTATGTGACTCCATTCTCCTTTTCCGCCCCGTTTGTACTTCCTTCCTCCTCTGTTGTACCCTATAAAGATTAGCAGCTTTATCATATGCCTCTTGTAAAGTACTTATAGGTATTACACTCAGAGCTTCTTGTAGATCCCAATTTAACCCTTCCAAGAAACGTTGAACCTTAGCAGTCTCATCTGGTACCACATGCGGAGCAAATCTAGCAAGCTCCACGAACTTAGCATGATAAGTTTTAACGTCATCCATCCGCTGCCTCAATCCAGTAAATTCCTGATATTTTTGCAACCTTACATGCTCCGGATAAAATCTTTTCCTCATTGCATCCTTTAACATATTCCATCCAAAACCTGGATTTCCTTTGAGTCTCTCCTCCTTCGCAGTCCACCACAGATCAGCGTCTCCTTTAAAATAAAATACAGCCCCACTTACCTTCTTTTCTTCAGGGCAATCAATGATATCAAATATTTTGTCAAACTCTCTGATCCAATCCTCCAGAATCACCGGATCCTCTTCTCCTGAATAAGTACTTGGTTTCATAGCTGCTATCCTTCGGGAGAAATCCTTGGGTGTTTCAGCTCTAGCCTCATGCTGCTCCAAGATTCTTCCCATGCTCAGTGTCAACTCCCTCAGTTCATCCATCTGTCCTCTCCCCTCTCCATTACTCTGTCCTCCCCCCTCTCCAATATTCTACACACAAATATGTTAGTTGTAATATAAATAGTTAACTATAATCAATCAAGCACACAACACACAAATATCACATCAAATCATATTTTCAGAACCACATAGTTCTACCTAGACTCCTAAACCTAAGCCTGGGTCACCATGCTTCCTAGACAAACCCGACTTTCCTCCAACATAACCTATGGCTCTGATACCACTCTGTAACACCCCGGTTTACCACCACCATTATACTTAGCCATTTTTTTTGTTTCTTTAAGACATACCATAACTGAAGTAGCATCATAAACATTAGTTTATATTATACATGCGCTAGATTACAAAAGGTCCCCTGTTACTATCACCGGGGGTTACCGCCACACTTACTAGAGACTAGTAAGTGTAAGGCTACTTACCACCACCACCCCTACGTTAGCTATCTTACAATGTTGTTCTACTACCAAAAGAGTGACACAACCAACCCGTCACTTAACACCTTAGTACCAAAAGACCCCTTCCAGCCAACCACTAAGTTAGCTCCTACTCCTATTTTACACCAAAAGTAAAGGGGGTATCAAAAGACTATTACATCACTAGCATCTAGCATGGGACTACTTCCATATACTCGTACACAGTGGAAACATCATGAGTGATAGACTGACTGTTGCCATTCTCCGGGTGCCTAAATCCTTGAATCTTCTTGTTCCACTCCTCGTACACTATCTCGGTGACCCCAGGATGAATACATCTACGATAGGTGACAAACATGAAAATATAGAAGGTGTTGGTGGACTCGTCCTCAGAGCAGAGAAGGTGACCATCCCAATTACCCTGAACACACAGAGTTCATATACACAGGAAAACACAAACAAATAAAATTAGCAAAAACTGAGTAACTCTACCACACCCCGTAAAAACTTATTTTCTCTTTAAAACCTTTGTTTCCAGTAAATATTAACAATTATAAGGCATAACGAATCAGAAGAGATACCACACCATTTACCTGCACCAAAATTATCAAGAGATAATTAATATCATATACAAGATATTTCCAAATGAAGTCCACCACCACCACCAACCACCCTATGTCCTTAAGTGTGCACACCCCCCTATTGAAAACTTCTGCCCAATAGGAGTAGATCATAGTGGCAGCTCCAATTCATTAGTAGGAGCTTATATTGTTGGCGGAACATCGGCTTGGCCTTAAAGGCTCTCACAAGAGGCATAGCCTTAGGATAACCATGATATGAACATCACACAATACTTTCCACCACCACCACAAGAGGTTATCCTTAAACACATTTACAAACCACGAGTGAGATGTCATAAACCAGCTCAACACAAGCACAAAAGTAGTAATTCACACATTAAGCTCACACACTTGTGGAATTACCTTGATAACATCATAATAATACCATTTAATCTTCAATAAATCAGAGAATCAAACAATTTCCAAGAAACCACCTTAGAAAGCTTAAAATCTTATTTTTGACCAAAATCACTTTTTACCAACTTAAATATCTTCCCAAAAGAGTCTCGGCCTAAAATTTTAACCATGTTCCTAGCTCAAAAACACAAGTATCTCCACAAATTTCAGCTCAAGATCAATTCGGAAACTCATCCAACCATTCAGAAAGGCTTAAAGCACATTTTCTCATTTTTAGCTTCCTTGCCATGTATAACCGACTTAAATAACTCCATTCGACTTAATTTTTCAAAAATAACCATATGTTCACTATTCAAGACTACCCTCAAAATTTCAGCTCAAACCCATGTCGGAAACATATCTAAACAATTCCTAAAGCTTAAAGCTCATTTTTCCCCATTTTCAAAGTTCCTTAGAGTTTTCCTACTTCCCAACCTTATTTCGACTTTATTTTCTAGGATAGTCACTAACTATGCATCCCTAGTTTACTGTAAAAATTTTAAGAAAATAGGAGATAGGATTCGTAGGTAACCAAATAGAATGACTTAAGAAAGAAAATAAGCTTTAAAGGTGAAAGTGATGTGCATAGATGTTACCTGTCCTCTCATAGCCATTTTGGTGTTCTTCTACCTTGATTATAGGTTGCTTGAACTCAAAATATCCACCAACCAAGTCTCCCACCTTGGAGTTTGGCTTCCACTCCTTAAACTTGCCTTTTTCCTTGATTTTAGCTTAATTACTACCTTAGATTTGTGTTTCTAATGGAGGAGTGTTGTTGCCTAAGCTCCAATGGTGTTTTATAGCTTGGCAGAAACAGGGTAGATGAAGAATAATGGCCACCTTGCTCACCTACCATGGCCGACCTCACCCCCCCTTTTTATACTAAATTTCATCCTTATCCTTTAACTTATAATCATTAAGTCTAGAATTATCCTTAACCATTGATTTGTGCCAAGTGTCAAAAACCAATCCTAACCATCTATATGTAACCGACCTTGAATGGATAAGGAGGGAGCAAGTTGCTTTGGTAATCATTAGCAAATAGTAAGGAGGTGTGAATAGTTGTGAATAGTAACCGAGATATTTTCTCCTCCTTTCTCTTGATATTTTTGGCCACCACCTTAGGCCATGTTTGGCTTGAGCTTTTCATGGGTATTAAGACTATATATGTAGGTATGTTAATACTAGTATGGGTTATCAAGTTTCAGGAATTTCCTCGGGTCACTTCTGAGCTCTTCCGAAGCCTCGTTTGCCCAGAACCACTAATACTGAGAAATGTAACTAGATTGTCTTATATTAAAAGAAGAAAGATGTGATTGTTTCTTTCCTCAAAACACTCTCCAAAGTATCTAACACACTTCCTAAGGTTGATAACCACTCACAGTTCCTGAGGAATTTAGTAATTTTCGGGAATTTCAGGAATCCTGCGAAACTAAGGTTTACCGGGTGATACTCCGGGAACTAGGGTTTTTAATGTTCACCAAGCACTTCCAACTAATTATAACCTTCTCCATCTTTAGAAATTAGGGTTTCCTAAGGTTTACAGTTAAGTAAGGCCCTAATCAAAGTTTAGAAATTTAGGGTATTACACTGTATTTCTTGCTTCATTGCCTGAACCCACTCAGGATTAGCTAAGGCTTCTTTAAGGGTAAGAGTTTCAGGGGTGAGATCAGTGTGGTGCAGTTGGTAGGGGATAGTGCCATCTGTCATCTGAAGAGGTTTTAAAGAGTTTATTTTTGATCTTGTAACCGTAGGGTGTGATGGTGGAGGGGGAAGGTTTTGTGGTGGTAGATCTTATGATGGGAGGGAAGAGTCAGGTTGAGGTAGATTATGGGGCTGAAAAGAAACTGGTGATTGGGAAGCTGGGATAGTAGGTGAATGAAATACCCCAAACCTTAATATATTGTATAAACACTTTAATATGGTGTATTAAGACTAAAAAGAGTCTTAGAAACATTAGTAAACAAATTTAAACAAAAGGAAACACAAAATGTGCTTTAAAGTCAATAAGAGCCAAAATGTGCTCTAAGCTTGGGATAAACTTGGTTAAGACCTAATGAACTTACCAAGACCTCATTTATACACTAATGAACATATTAAATCAATTACCAAAGATAACCAAGCTTGAAAACAAGTTTAAACACAAAATGTGCTTTAAGGAGTCTTAAAGCACATTTTTGAAAAATTGTCTTGTAAATGAGTTTTGATTGGCTAGATGTCCATCATTACTCTTAAATATATATGTGTACTATATAATATCACATTTGGATGTCTATATCAATGGGAAATCAAACATTTCACTTCTATGTGCCTTGTTTTCATGAATAGTGATTTTTATAAGCTATTTTGTAACATATGTTGTACAAGTAATTTAATTGACAAATAAAGACTATATTACCCTCCTACTACTATTTGGGGCCGGTTTTTATGGTTGGTGACACCACCCTTGTTAGCTTGTTAAGAAAATAAACAAACTACTTAAGTACCCTTTTTACTTTACAAAGTATAAATATCTTCAAAAAGCAAATTCTATCTCATTCTCTCATTTCTTTCCTTGTTCACACGGTTTCCCACCTCTCTTCTTCCTTCTTCTTGCTGTTCTCTCACGGTAATACCACACACCTCCATTAAAACTCCACTTTGATCTCTTGTAAAATCTTGCTCACTTGTAAATCAAAAACAAACACCACCAATCTCTTCCTCTCATCAAGCTCTTCATTCCTATCTTCTTAAAAGTCCAAGACCACCATTTCGGTGCCATGGAGTTTCTCCATTGAAGGAGCTTGAGCTTGTATTTTTACATATTGTTACTCTCCTTTGCTTCTAGGTAAGGAATCTCAAATAAAAACTTCATTTCCTTCATGTTTTTGTGGTAACCGAAAATACATATTGAAGGAGCTCTTTGTGTGACCTTGTTCTAGCTTCATTCCAACTCTTCATGGACTAGGTGGAGTCCTCTCTTGCTAGATATTCAAACTCTCTTCAAAGAGCAAGGTAAAACAACTACATTAATGTTTTTGAAACAATGTAAAATTAGGGTTTACAATGAGATGGAGCTTATAGCTTGAATACTCATTATAATGTTTGTATATTGTTTAGAACTTGGCAAAGAATCAAGTACCCTACCGGTTTTCTAAAGGAAACAAGAAAGAAGTTGTTTGGAAAAGAGGTAAACCTACTAACCAAATGTTGTTTAAATGCCTTAGGAGAAATGAGCTTATAAATGCTTATTAAAACTACCTAAAGAGCAAATGGTGAATGACTTAGTAAGTGTTCTCAAGAGCTTAGTAAAAGGCATATGTGTTGTTGAGTGTATTTGCAGGTTAAAGGCAAATATATTGTGGAAATCAGTGTTATGATTTATGCATCTTAAGGGCCTAAGAGCCATGTCATTTAAGGGCCTAAGTGCCATGCAATTTAAATTATGCACTATATTGTGATGTAGTGCTTTGTGAGTGGAGTTTGTGTAAAATAAGTACTTGATGGATCTTTAGTGTTCTTGGTTGTTTGTTGGTAAAAACAATGTGTTTTGGTTTAGTAATGTTCTAGGAGAACCTATGTCGAAATTTAGGTAACAAATGTGAAGTTCTAAGTGTTAAGGAATTTACAAGGAAATAAGTAAAGGTTTAAGGAATTAGAAAAAAGAGTTTTGTGAGTGTTTAAGGATGTCTTGAGGTGTGTTTAAAGTGCCCAAATGAGGTTAGGGGGTACTAGGTTATATGGGGTGAAGTTTGGAGTTGAATGTAAAAAGGAAAGCAAAGATTTGGGGCAGACCGGACTTGCGACCGGACTTGCAAGTTCGGTCGGGCCCAGTTTACCCTGCGAGAATTGGCTTCTGGAATGGACCGACCTTGGGACCGGACTTGCAAGGTCGGTCGGGCTTGTAATTGTGTACGGATTGAGTTACTGGAATCGACCGGACATAGGACCGGACTTGGCAAGTCCGGTCGGGCTAAATTTCCGAAGGGGAGAAACTCTCTGGAATCGACCGGACATGGACAAGTCCGGTCGGCAAGTCCGGTCGGACCTAAACTTGTAAAAAAAAAAAACAGAAAAGAATGTGACTTATGTAGTTAACCCGAGGGTGTATAATGAAGGTAACCTAGGGTAAAGTTAGACATTAAACATGTCATACAATTATGTTAAACACTTAGTAAATTTGGAGGTTAAGTAAGTTAATTAACCGACGTTCTTGAATTATGTATAGGAGTGACCTACGGAGGAAACCAAACGAGGCAAGGACCAAGGTATGGTTTCTTGCAGTCTGTTGTCTAGCGGTTTACACCGGTTTGTGTGTGTATGTTTTTCTGTGTGTTTACAACGTTATAAGATTTAAACATGTAATGAGTTTACAGTTGTTCATATTATTGTGATGTGATGTTGTGACTCATTTCCCTTGTGTGTGTCTAACATGACTTACCACCTATTGTGTGTTGGTTGTTAAGTTCCACTATGAACTTCTAACAAGTGTTAACTGGGGAAGTGAGGAATCCGGTTGTCGGTCATGCATGTAAGTTAAGAGTAGATATCTGAATCAGATTCGACTCTTATGTTGTTAAGATTGTTCTCCTTAATTTGGCGTTCGATCTCCCGCTAGCTTCTTCCAAAGCTTACCTATTCTGACTTATGATTGGTTTAGTGGGAACCTGTGTTTGTGTGGTGTGTTCGGGTCACTAAATCCGAACCATCTGTGACTTAAGTTACTCGTTCGCCTAACAAAACGGTAATGAGTGTGTTTAACGAGCTTAACATGAGGGTGAATCACTCTCTAGGCTCTTATGTTATTTGACCCTTGTGGTTTGTTATTGTGGAACGAAGATCCACCGTGTATGTGATGATGAGCTGTGCACTATTGATGCTATGCTCCATGATATGTTATGTTATGTATGTAAATGAATGCCATGTTATCATGACAATTAGCTGCGCGTATCCCGGTAGCCGATGGGCTGCGCGTTAGCCATACCAGCCAAGGGTTGCTGACCCCCTCGGGGGATCCATATTTCTTATACTGCAGGATGAGGATCGAGGAAGCGGAGTGGCTTTAGATCCTAGGGTGCAGGTTTACTTTTGTATATTTTTGGATGTTGGCCCGGGATGCGCCTGTGCTCCTGTGGCGTTATATACATTTGGTTGTTGCGGTTACAGTGATGTTATACAGTGAAGGATATGTAAACACTCGGTATTGTATATGATGTATTTATGGTTTAGTTTTATGCTCGGGAATCTGATCATCAGACCGGTACAATTGTATTTATTCTGCCTTGTCAACCACGTGGGTGGTTGACGGCGTTGTAGCACCGAAGCGTTAGTTACCGTTTAGTTATTTATTCCGCTGCGATTCCATTTAGTATCATGTGCGTATTAGGGGTGTTACAAAAAGTGGTATCAGAGGAAGTATCGCTCTGATGACTAGAATACCGAGCTTAGGAATATACCGAGTTAGGAAACCTAACTACAGTTACTTCAGTGAACATTATGGAAAGGTTAACCACTAACTAAGTGTGGAGATACCTCATGGTCGGGAAGCGTTACAACCGTTGGACCGATAAGTGTGCAAGCATATTGCTAATGAATATTCATGTGAATACAGATGGCAGGTAGACCGCGCGGTAGAGGCCGCGGAAGTGGTACTGGTACTGTGGGTGACCAGGGCGAGAACACTACGGCTCAGGTTATGGCTGAGGCTGTAGCAGCCGCTGTGGCCCAGATGGTACCCCAGCTTGTAGCTGCGATCCAGCAGGGGCAGATGCCCGGAGTTCAGCCACCACCGCCACCGCCACGAGAACCAACTGGGTCAAGGCATTGGCAGACTTGAGACCCCCTTCATTTCATGGGGAGACCGACCCACGTAAGCTGGAGGCGTACATCTCCGAGTTGGAGACCGCCTACGAGACCTTGGTGTACCCGCAGAGGCTAAGGTCCGTCTTGCCGCTTACTACCTGAAGGGTTCGGCACAAAGGTGGAAGCTTGTGAGAGAGGACCGGATGGCGGATCCTCAGTTTGGCTGGAGGGAGTACACGGCTCTGCTGCGAGCCAAATACTACCCCGTGCACGTTCAAGAGGCCAAGCGCCTGGAGCTGGATAGTCTGAGGCAGGGGGACAAGGTGTCGGTTGATGAGTATTACACAGCCTTCACCGGCCTTGTCCACCTGTTACCGGACCTGGGATACTCGAACCGGGTGCTGGTAAACCGTTTCTACAACGGTCTCAGCCACCGTCTTCGCTATGGGATGGGGCCAGCTGAGTATGCTACCTTGCAGGTAATTTAAGTAAAGAGTGATGTGAATATGTGTAATCTACAAGTGAGTAATAATGTGAGTTTGTGAGTATGTATTGCGGGGCGTGACTGACCATCCTAAATACAGGAGTGCTATCATGCCGCTGCTAAGGTAGAGATCACCGTCCGTCTGAGGGACGAGGAGAATGCGCACAAGCGCAAGGCCACGAGCGAGGGCCAGAGTTCGCAGGGGTACGGGGGAGGAAAGAAGAAGAAGAAACCTTATCCCCAGCCCCAGAAGAGTCAGCACCAGGGTGACAAGGGCCAAGCCCAAACCACCACAGCTGAGGAGCCACTGAAGCTCTCATATGCTTATGCGGCGAAGCCCCTACGCTCTTACCCACCTAAGGGTAATTGTTTAATCTTGTGTGATAAGTTGATGTGTATATTGATAAGTTGTGAAGTAAGTACTGAGTGTGTATTGTGGTAGCAGCTAGCACGGGCTCTGGACCGGAGCGCCACTATTACTGTAAGTGGTGCAATGGAGACCACCCCGGCAAGGACTGCAAAGGAAATGAGGTGCAGTGTCGTTACTGCGAGAAGTGGGGTCACCGTGACCACGAGTGTTACCGGAACCCCAACAGCAGAGTCAACAAGCCCAAGGGGCAGTGGAAGGGTAAGGCCACAGCAGCTATTGATGGCCCGAAGACGGCTAACCAGCCACCCACTGATCAGAGGAACACCGATTCCCAGAAGGGGAAGGGGTCGGGACCTAGCAAGGCCACCTGAATGTGGTGAACCGGTCTGAGGCGCCAGGGTCCTCTTCTAGACCAGGTACCGCCTAAACTGATGAATGTAATAAGTGATTGCATACCGCATTTCATGCTTATGTGTATTAGTGAGTTCAAGTGTATTATCATGTGAGTAAGGAGTTAAAGTATAGTGTGGAAGACACCTAATTAGATAATTCTAAACTGAAAGGAACCTTCAATATATGCTATCCAATCCCACCCACACCAAACCCTGAAGAGACCACCATCAACATCACCGACTTTCCAATGGAGCAATGTCAGGTTATCCAACCAGGTATGATACTCTTAAGTGGATACCTGACACCGGAAGCACAAGTCCATATCATCAGATGATGCGACGAACTTGGAGCTAAACCTGGAGGGTTCTACACACCTGAATATCCGAACGGATCAAGAATGCAATTGAAGATGATGTGCATGGGTAAGGACTGGAACCCTTACACCAAGTCATATCAAGAAGTGCGAGCCGAAGATGGAGCAACAATACCAAGTATACCTGAGGAGTTCCGTGCGGTCGTTAATCACGCCGTGGGAATTGCTCAACAAGTTGAAATGGATTCAATTCCGGATGTGGAAGCAGATTTATGTATTGTGAACTTCTACCAGAAAGGTGGACGGTTAGGTTTACACCAAGATAAGGACGAGTCACCCGAGTCTCTAAGTAAGGGAGTACCCGTGGTGTCTTGGTCCATTGGTGATACCACAGTATTTGTGTATGGCGAGCAGAAGCGTGCTGATCTCGCAAGGAAGTTAATACTAAAGTCAGGAGATGTGTTAATCATGGGTGGGCAGTCAAGGATGCTATACCATGGCATCAGGAAGATCAAACTGAATACCGCACCGTCGGCAGTGATCAATGCCACACACATGAAACCCGGACGTTTGAATTTGACCTTCAGACAATTCTAAAGCCTTGTATACTTTTGTAATGTGTTAAGCCAGTATATGTTAAGGGAGTTACGTATGTCTTAAGTTGTATCAACCATGTAAACCAACAATGTTGTAAAGAGGAAGTGTTAATGAATAAAGTGGAGTTATTGAAGTATATTAACCGTGTTGTTACCCAGTACTTATTAGTTTGCCAATGAATTAGGCTGTGCACTCGGAACGGGAGGTACACTGAGTGTCTGCAATGAGGCAGAAGCCGGCAAGAGCGGCACAATCCTCACCGGTACCTTTCCAGTGAATGGCGTGGATGCATCGATCTTGTTCGACTCTGGAGCCTCACACACATTTGTTTCGCTATCTTTTGTGAAGAGGCTGGGGTTAGATGGAGAGGAGATGCCAGACTTCTTGGTCACTCTCCCATCGAAAGAGCGGATCAGGTGTACCCGCTACCACCGAGATGTCATTGTAAGAATCAGAGGTGAAGAGTTCCCGATCGACCTGATAGAGTTCGACGGACTTGGATTTGATGTGATTGTCGGGATGAACTGGTTGGAGCGGTACAAGGCAGAATCCTGTGTGCCGAGCATCGACTGCTTCTTCGGAGTCCATCTGGGGTTACCATATCATACCGCCAGAGGCCCAGGGAGCCTTCGACACAGATCATCACCGCCATGGCCGTGTATCGTGAGTTACGACGAGGGAGTGATGTGTACCTCTGCTATGTCCAGGACATAGAGAGAGACCCTGAGTTTAGCCCAGATGTGCCGGTAGTGTCGGAGTTTCCTGATGATTTCCTAAGGAACTGCCGGGCATGCCGCCAGCACGAGAGGTTGAGTTTGAGATCGACTTAGTTCCGGGCACTGGACCCATTGCGAAAGCACCTTATCGTATGGCTCCAGCAGAGATGACAGAGCTCAAAGAGCAGCTGAGAGACCTACTTGACAAGGGCTTTATCCGCCCTAGTGTTTCACCATGGGGAGCGCCGGTCCTCTTCGTGAAGAAGAAGGACGGTAGCCTCCGCCTGTGTATTGATTATCGGGAGCTGAATGCTGTTACGGTGAGAAACCGTTACCCTTTACCACCATCGACGATCTATTTGATCAGCTTAAGGGAGCATCAGTATTCTCCAAGATAGACTTACGTTCCGGATACCATCAGATTGCCATCCGTGACAGTGATATCGAAAAGACAGCTTTCAGAACGAGGTATGGGCACTATGAGTTCACAGTTATGCCGTTTGGCTTATCAAATGCACCAGCTAAGTTCATGGACTTAATGAACCGCTTGTTCCAAGATCAGTTGGACAAGTCAGTGGTAGTCTTCATCGATGATATTCTTGTGTATTCTAAATCACGAGGTGAGCACGAAAGCCACCTGAGAAATGTGTTATAAACATTGAGGAAGAATCAGTTGTATGCAAAGTTTTCGAAATGTGAATTTTGGTTGAACCAAGTATCCTTCCTTAGACATGTGATTTCTGAGGCCGGGATCGCTGTTGATCCGGCAAAGATAGATGCAGTGCGCACCTGGCCTAGGCCGAAGACAGTCACTGATATCAGGAGCTTCTCGGTCTGACAGGTTATTATAGGAGGTTTGTGAAGGACTTCTCCAGTGTCTCGAAGCCGATGACTTCCTTAATGAAGAAGGATGCACCATTCGAGTGGACAGTCGACTGTGAGAGTTCTTTCACGAGTCTCAAGGATGCTCTGACATCTGCACCAGTCCTGACTATACCAGACGGTCCAGATGGTTTTGAGGTCTACTGCGACGCATCAGGTAGAGGTATGGGTTGTGTATTGATGCAACACGGGAAGGTCGTGGCATACGCCTCCCGTCAGCTGAAGAAGCTTGAGGAGAACTACCCTACCCACGACTTAGAATTGGGTGCCATTGTCTTCGCATTGAAGATATGGCGACATTATTTATATGGGGTAAGTGTGACAATCTATTCTGACCATAAAAGCTTAAAGTACTTGTTCACTCAGAAAGAGTTGAACATGAGGCAAAGAAGGTGGGTTGAGTTTCTAAATGACTACGATATTAATCTGCAATACAAAGAGGGTAAGGCAAATGTGGTAGCTGACGCACTGAGTCGCCGAGCACACTCTCTCCATTCGCTAGTCTCTCATACTGGCTTGGTTGAAGAGGTGCGGAGTGCTCAGATGACGGATCAGTATATGCTGGAGATCCGGCAGAAAGCTTGTTGATGGCACATTCGAGGGTCAGAAGTACGACTTCAGACTCCACGATGATGACCTGATTAGGCTGAATGGCCGATTGTGTATACCTAGGAGTAGCGCTGAGTTGAAGGAGCGCATATTGAGTGAATCCCATTGTTTTACTACTTCGATTCACCCCGGAGCTTCAAAGATGTATAAGAGTGTGAAAAGGTATTTTTGGTGGACTGGAATGAAGAAAGATGTTAGTGATTATGTATTGAGGTGTCTCACTTGCCAGAAGGTTAAGTTTGAGCACCGACGGCCTGGTGGTATGGTACAGCCAATGCCAGTGCCTGAGTGGAAGTTCCATGATATCTCCCTGGACTTTGTAGTAGGGCTTCCGCCTACAAGGGGAGGTCTGAATATGATATGGGTTGTAGTTGACCGACTGACCAAGGTGGCCCGATTCATTCCGATGAAGGACACTTGGAAAGTGGCAAGATTGGCAGAACTGTTTGATAAAGAGATTGTAAGACATCATGGTGTACCGAAAACGATTGTATCCGACAGAGATACCAGATTCTTATCCAGATATTGGAAGTCTACACGAGAGGCATTGGGTACTGAACTGAAGTTGAGTACAGCGTTTCACCCACAGACCGATGGTCAGAGTGAGCGCACCATTCAGACACTTGAGGATATGCTACGTGCTTGTGCACTTGACTTTCAGACCAGCTGGATTGATAAGTTACATCTGATCGAGTTTAGTTACAACAACAGTTATCATGCTTCGATCAGATGTCTCCCTTCCAGGCCTGTACGGTAGACCATGCCGCACGCCATTATGCTGGGATGAGTCGAGTGAGACGGTCATTATAGGACCAGAGTATCTTGAACAAGTTCAGGCAGAAGTTCGCCAGATCTGGGCTAACATGAAGGCAGCTCAGGATAGACAGAAGTCGTACGCAGATGTGCGCAGACGTGACCTGGAGTTCGCCTTGGGCGATCAGGTATTTTTGAGGGTATCCCCCATGAAGGGAGTATTTCGTTTTGGCCAGAAGGGCAAGTTGAGCCCAAAGTATGTGGGGCCTTATGTTGTGACAGAGCGGATCGGCCCGGTAGCCTATAGACTAGACCTACCCGCCGAGCTGGGCAAGGTACATGATGTATTTCATGTATCCCAGTTGAAGAAGTATATGTCTCATCCGTCTCATGTGCTTCAGCCTGAAAGGCTAACCTTAGAGCCGACCATGCGATCAGTGGAGACTCCGGTACGGATTCTGGATACTAAGACTCGAGACACTCGCCATAAGTCCGTGAGACTGGTGAAAGTTCTCTGGTCTAACCAGGACGTTGAGGAGGCCACTTGGGAGCTGGAAGATAAGATGAAGGCGAAGTACCCGTCATTGTTTACTTCTTAGTCCTTATGGTATAGGGTACGGGGCGTACCCCTTTTTAAGGGGGGTAGAGCCGTTTCGGTGTGTGTGTACGACGTGTATTGAATACACCGTCTATGTTATGTTGTTATATTACAGACCGTTGGTCTGAATGATGTGGATAATGTTGTATGACCTTGTGTCCAATGTTATGTACCCGATGTTATGTTGTATGGACCTGGTGTCCAATGTTATGTAAGTGTGTTGTTATGATGTATGGAAGTATTGTTTATAAGTGTTCCCGTGTTCTAATATTTAGGATATGTGGAGTATGAACTTTGAGGGCAAAGTTCTTTAAGGGGGGTAGAGTGAAATACCCCAAACCTTATATATTGTTAAACACTTTAATATGGTGTATTAAGACTAAAAAGAGTCTTAGAAAACATTAGTAAACAAATTTAAACAAAGGAAACACAAAATGTGCTTTAAAGTCAATAAGAGCCAAAATGTGCTCTAAGCTTGGGATAAACTTGGTTAAGACCTAATGAACTTACCAAGACCTCATTTATACACTAATGAACATATTAAATCAATTACCAAAGAAAACCAAGCTTGAAAACAAGTTTAAAACACAAAATGTGCTTTAAGGAGTCTTAAAGCACATTTTTGAAAAATTGTCTTGTAAATGAGTTTTGATTGGCTAGATGTCCATCATTACTCTTAATATATATGTGTACTATATTAATATCACATTTGGATGTCTATATCAATGGGAAATCAAAAATTTCACTTCTATGTGCCTTGTTTTCATGAATAGGATTTTATAAGCTATTTTGTAACATAGTTGTACAAGTAATTTAATTGACAAATAAAGACTATATTACCCTCCTACTACTATTTGGGGCCGGTTTTTAAGGTTGGTGACACACCACCCTTGTTAGCTTGTTAAGAAAATAAACAAACTACTTAAGTACCCTTTTTACTTTACAAAGTAAATATCTTCAAAAAGCAAATTCTATCTCATCTCTATTTCTTTCCTTGTTCACACGGTTTCCACTCTTCTTCCTTCTTCTGCTGTTCTCTAACGGTAATACACACACCTCCATTAAAACTCACTTTGATCTCTTGTAAAATCTTGCTCACTTGTCCAAATAAAAAACAAACACCACCAATCTCTTCCTCTCATCAAGCTCTTCATCCTATCTTCTTAAAAGTCCAAGACCACCATTTCGGTGCCATGGAGTTTCTCCATTGAAGGAGCTTGAGCTTGTATTTTACATATTGTTACTCTCCTTTGCTTATAGGTAAGGAATCTCAAATAAAAACTTCATTTCCTTCATGTTTTTGTGGTAACCGAAAATACATATTGAAGGAGCTCTTGTGTGACCTGTTCTAGCTTCATTCCAACTCTCATGGACTAGGTGGAGTCCTCTCTTGCTAGATATTCAAACTCTTCAAAGAGCAAGGTAAAACAACTACATTAATGTTTTTGAAACAATGTAAAATTAGGGTTTACATGAGATGGAGCTTATAGCTTGAATACTCATTATAATGTTTGTATATTGTTTAGAACTTGTCAAAGAATCAAATACCCTACCGGTTTTCTAAAGGAAAAAGAAAGAAGTGTTTGGAAAAGAGGTAAACTACTAACCAAATGTTGTTTAAATGCCTTAGGAGAAATGAGCTTATAAATGCTTATTAAAACTACCTAAAGAGCAAATGGTGAATGACTTAGTAAGTGTTCTCAAGAGCTTAGTAAAGGCATATGTGTTGTTGAGTGTATTTGCAGGTTAAAGGCAAATATATTGTGGAAATTCAGTGTTTATGATTTATGCATCTTAAGGGCCTAAGAGCCATGTCATTTAAGGGCCTAAGTGCCATGCAATTTAAATTATGCACTATATTGTGATGTAGTGCTTTGTGAGTGGAGTTTGTGTAAAATAAGTACTTGATGGATCTTTAGTGTTCTTGGTTGTTTGTTGGTAAAAACAATGTGTTTTGGTTTAGTAATGTTCTAGGAGAACCTATGTCGAAATTTAGGTAACAAATGTGAAGTTCTAAGTGTTAAGGAATTTACAAGGAAATAAGTAAAGGTTTAAGGAATTAGAAAAAGAGTTTTGTGAGTGTTTAAGGATGTCTTGAGGTGTGTTTAAAGTGCCCAAATGAGGTTAGGGGGTACTAGGTTATATGGGGTGAAGTTTGGAGTTGAATGTAAAAGGAAAGCAAAGATTTGGGGCAGACCGGACTTGCGACCGGACTTGCAAGTTCGGTCGGGCCCAGTTTACCCTGCGAGAATTGGCTTCTGGAATGGACCGACCTTGGGACCGGACTTGCAAGGTCGGTCGGCTTGTAATTTGTGTACGGATTGAGTTACTGGAATCGACCGGACATAGGACCGGACTTGGCAAGTCCGGTCGGGCTAAATTTCCGAAGGGGAGAAACTCTCTGGAATCGACCGGACATGGACAAGTCCGGTCGGCAAGTCCGGTCGGACCTAAACTTGTAAAAAAAAAACAGAAAAGAATGTGACTTATGTAGTTAACCCTAGGGTGTATAATGAAGGTAACCTAGGGTAAAGTTAGACATTAAACATGTCATACAATTATGTAAACACTTAGTAAATTTGGAGGTTAAGTAAGTTAATTAACCGACGTTCTTGAATTATGTATAGGAGTGACCTACGGAGGAAACCAAACGACGCAAGGACCAAGGTATGGTTTTTTCTGCAGTCTGTTGTCTAGCGGTTTACACCGGTTTGTGTGTTGTATGTTTTTCTGTGTGTTTACAACGTTATAAGATTTAAACAGTAATGAGTTTACAGTTGTTCATATTATTGTGATGTGATGTTGTGACTCATTTCCCTTGTGTGTGTCTAACATGACTTACCACCTATTGTGTGTTGGTTGTTAAGTTCCACTATGAACTTTTAACAAGTGTTAACTGGGAAGTGAGGAATCCGGTTGTCCGGTCATGCATGTAAGTTAAGAGTAGATATCTGAATCAGATTCGACTCTTATGTTGTTAAGATTGTTCTCCTTAATTTGGCGTTCGATCTCCCGCTAGCTTCTTCCAATGCTTACCTATTCTGACTTATGATCGGTTTAGTGGGAACCTGTGTTTGGGTGGTGTGTTCGGGTCACTAAATCCGAACCATCTGTGACTTAAGTTACTCGTTTGCCTAACAGAATGGTAATGAGTGTGTTTAACGAGCTTAACATGAGGGTGAATCACTCTCTAGGCTCTTATGTTATTTGACCCTTGTGGTTTGTTATTGTGGAACGAAGATCCACCGTGTATGTGATGATGAGCTGTGCACTATTGATGCTATGCTCCATGATATGTTATGTTATGTATGTAAATGAATGCCATGTTATCATGACAATTAGCTGCGCGTATCCCGGTAGCCGATGGGCTGCGCGTTAGCCATACCAGCCAAGGGTTGCTGACCCCCTCGGGGGATCCATATTTCTTATACTGCAGGATGAGGATCGAGGAAGCGGAGTGGCTTTAGATCCTAGGGTGCAGGTTTACTTTTGTATATTTTTGGATGTTGGCCCGGGATGCGCCTGTGCTCCTGTGGCGTTATATACATTTGGTTGTTGCGGTTACAGTGATGTTATACAGTGAAGGATATGTAAACACTCGGTATTGTATATGATGTATTTATGGTTTAGTTTTATGCTCGGGAATCTGATCATCAGACCGGTACAATTGTATTTATTCTGCCTTGTCAACCACGTGGGTGGTTGACGGCGTTGTAGCACCGAAGCGTTAGTTACCGTTTAGTTATTTATTCCGCTGCGATTCCATTTAGTATCATGTGCGTATTAGGGGTGTTACAGTGAATGTGCAGTATGGTGTTGAGTTTAATGATCAGAAAGGATTTGGGATTGTGTAGTAGGGGAACGTGGTGGAGTTAGTGTTGAAGATGGGGCAAGGGGTGTGTTGCAGGCTTATGAAAGAGGAAAGTGAGGTTCAGTTAGGGTTTGAGATGTAGGGGTAAAAGATCTGGGATGAGAAGATCATAGACCCTTGGCTGATTGTCAGAGAAAGTGTCTGGATTAACATAGGCAAAGGGAAACTCACACTCATTAAAGAGTACATCTCTAGAGATGTAGAGTCTTTTAGTGGATAGATCATAACACAAGTGCCCTGTATGTCTTGATGAGTACCCTAGAAAAACACATTTGACTGACCTGTGAGCCAACTTATGAGATTGATATGGTCTGAGATTAGGAAAACTAGAGCATCCAAACACTCTGAGAAAGGAGTAATCTGAGGTTTTATGAAATAAGACTTCATTGGGAGATTCAGAGTGTAGGAAAACAGTAGGCAATCTGTTCATAAGGAACACAACTGTAGTAAAAGCATAAGACCAATAACCCAAGGGCATAGATGCTTGAGCCATAAGAGTAATGCCTTTGTCAATAATCCATCTGTTTCTGCTCTCAACTGTTCCATTCCGTTGATGGGAATCGGGACAAGTTACTCTATGATTTATTCCTTTGCTTTCAAAATAGGCAGCCATAGGTTTGAATTATGCTCCACCATTTGTTTGAATAGATCTTATAGAAGACTGATAATAATTTGCAACCATATTGCAAAAAACAGTGAGAACTTGAGCAGTTTCAAATTTTAAATGTAATGGGAAAATCCACGTATACTTAGAGAAGTCATCCAAAATAAGCATGAAATACTTAAATCCATCAAATGATGTAATATAAGCAGGCCCCCCATAAGTCAACAAACAATAGTTCAAAAGGAGCAGATGATCTGCTAGAGGGGGTGGGGTGAAAGAGGGCATGCGATTTTTCACTACAACAGGCTGAACAAAATTGTAATGGAAAACCCTCAAAAACAGGTAATTTAAACTTATTTACAGCCAACTTAGTGATATAAGCAGAGGGATAGCCTAAACGGCCATGCCAAACTGATGGTGAGGCTTTAATTGAAACATTGAGCTGAGAGGAGGATGAAGTGTTGTCTGCATTGTTCATAACATAAACTCCCCCGCTAACTATGCCTTGATGTAGAACTTGATGGGTTGAGCAATCCTTCAATATAAAATAGGTAAGATGAAACTCAAAATAAACATTGTTGTCAACACATAAGTTGTTGACAGATAATAAATGCTTTGTAAGAGAGGGACTGTAGAAAACAAAATTAAGAGAGAACTGATAATTGGGGGTAATAAAAACCATTACCCTGATGTGTGATGGGCAAGGATGAGCCATCACCCAGGGATATAGCTTTAGCTCCAGCATAGTCCTCAGCATTGAGATTCAATCTAGACAAGTCTCTAGTGAAACGGTGAGATGTTGCCATGTCAGGCAGCCAGTCAGAGGTTAAGGAGGGAGTTGGGTTTTGGTAAGTGGTAGTATTAGCAGTAAAAGATGAGGGTGGATGGGGATTGATAGGATTGATTGAACCAATGGTAACAGTCTCTGGCCTCATGGCCCTTTTCTATAACAAATCTGATATTGGGGTCTATTATCAAGTAGCCCTGAAAAGTATTGAGAGTTAAAACTTCTTCCACCTCTGTTAGAGTAATTTGATCTTCCTCTTCATCTGTTGGATCTTCCTCTTCCTCTATAACCAAAGTTACCCCCTCCTCTGTTAGAATAATTATGTGTAGTGGTTGTAGAATTTACAATCATAGTATTGGTAAGTTTGAGGGCCTATTAATACAAAGTCACCACAAACTACAATAAATTGCTAAGGATCTGGAATGGGGCTAGATCTCCAGAGATGGAGTTTATTATGGTGGTAATAGGATTATATTCCACGGGGAGGCCTTTGAGTAAAAAGGTAAGAAACTCCTGTTAAAGACTGTGTGGCCAGCACTTGCAAGAGAGTGAATTAGAACTCTAGCACGATTATAGTACTCAGTCACACTTTCATCACCTTTCTTATATAAGCTTGCTAACTGAAGGTGAAAATTCCCCAGATTAGCAATGGTCTGTGTAGAGTAAGTGCCATGAAGTTGATCCGACAATTCCTTTGGTGTTCTACATTCGACCGCGGAGATGATAATTTTCTCAGTTAGAGACATGTGCAAAACTGACATAATGAGTTGATCTTGATTGACCGATTTTATATAGTCATTGCTAACGTTTCCTTCGACAATTTTTACAGGACATGGGTGTGAGCCGTTGAGGAATTTGAACAAATCATTTTCTCTAAGAAATGGAACAATTGTTGTTTGCCAGAGACTGAAGTTATGAGGAGTAAGTTTGATGAGATTACCAATTGCAGAAAAGATGGACTATGTTCCTGAAGCATAAGAAGGAGCTTGGGTAGAGGTCGACGATGGTGAAGACGTCCCATATGTGCTACTAGAATTGGTCACCGCCACCATAGGAAAAATGCCCAATCAGGGCTCTGATACCATAAAGATAAGTAGGGTTGTATTGAATTGTAATAATGCCACACACGACTACAATGTACAGTGTCGCTATTTGTAGATAGGTTTTACAAATGGACTTAAGTAAAGACTGAAACAATATGGAAAAAATATGACTGGCAACATAAGCCCATGAATTTGGGCCAAGACTATTTGACCGCACCGGGCCTATCCTCCTGTACAACACTCTTCTGGTGCCCAGCTTCAGATTTAATCTTCTCTCAGTTAGCAAAATGACTAAAAAGATGCAGTGTAAGCTAAGTTTCCTTGATGATTGTTGTGTTATGTGGGACATAACTTTGGGCATTGAGGAGGCTGGAACTGTCAAAGACAACCTTTATATGTTGGGTTTTGGTGGATTGAATCGTTTTATAGCGAGAACAAAATCATAAAGCTGAAGTGCAAAAAAGTTTTTCTTCCAATGTGGTGATGAACAATAAAGCTATCTGCTAGCACAAATAGACTAGGCCATGTTCCAGTAGAAGAATTGGTGAAGTTTGACCTAATTCGGAATGCTGATATTCCTACTGTAACATCTTGTGATGCTTGTCATAAGGCACGAGGTTGTAGACTGCCTTTTAAGCATTCTAATAATGACTGTTGATTGCTATGATCCAATTCATTTGGAAATCTTGGGTCTATGTTGTACTGTTAACCATGTTGGAGCAATATATTTTCTCAGTATAGTGGAAGACAAAAGTAGATGTATGTGAGAAAACTTTTAAGAAAAAAGCCTGAAGCTACAAAGGTGATCAAAGAATTTATTCTCATGGCTGAAACTAAATTCGATAAGAAGATAAAAAATTGTGAGAACTGCTTATGAGTTAGGCTTGTCTAAGGAAGGAAGTATGCTTTTCAGGAGCAGGGAAATTTTACACAAAACCTCTTGCCCACATACCCCACAACAGAATGACATAGTTGAAAGAACACACAAGTATTGTTAGAAACTTCATGTGCTATCTCTTTTCAATCATCTGTGTTGATGCATTATTGAGGAGAAAGTATTTTTTTTGCCACTACTGTGATAAGTAGGCTGCCAAGTTCAAAGCTTCAAGGATTAACACCTTATGAAGTTTTGTACAGAAATAAACCAAGTTATGATTATTTGAAGACTTGGAGGTGCTTGTCTTAATAGTAGTTAAGAAGGGGAAAAGAAGTTTGATGCTAGAGCGGCTGTGTGTGTATTTGGGGCCTAGTTTTACTAGCAAAGGTCATAGACTGTTGAGATTGAAAGATAAGAAGATTATAGAAAACAGGGATGAGAAGTTTTTAAACAATATTTCTTTTTGTTGATAATGATGCGGTCAATGATCAAGTGATATAGAATAAGAGCTATTTTGAGATCATACCAGAGTAAGAAGTGGTTTATAAGACTTCATCGTTGAGAAAGAATTCTGAATCTGTAAAAACATCTTCTTCATCTAAAAATGATGACGATTGTTGCCTATTTAATCAGTAGTTTTGTGTGAAAGATTAATGAACTCAACATCAGATGATAATGAGGTAATAGGTGGAGAAGGATTGGATTCATAGAAATTAATCTACGAGGAAAAAGCATGTTCATTAGATTAACAATGATCTTCATGATTGGGAACTTAATACTCAACTTCATCAAGAAAATGTTGAGCATGTTGATTAGATTAACAATGATCTTAATGATTAGGAACCAAAAGATTAACCAGGCAACGTTCTACTCCTACTCACATGAGCGATTGTTTTGTTGGTTTTACTGATGAGAAGTCAAGCACTGATATGATTTCTACTCCCAGTTCATATCTGATAGACTTTATAGCTCTCATAGTGATGTTGTCGTGTTAAATGTGGTCACTTTAACATACATTACACCTATGGATATTATTTCACACAAATCTTCTGCTTTTGAATTTTGGGTTGCTAATCAATTGCATATTAATCTCTCAGAACCTACTTCTTATTCCAATGCTTGCAAGAAAATACATTGGAGGAAGGTAATGGATGCTGAACTTCAAGCTTTGGATGCTAACCATACTTGGGAAATCACTTATCTACCCAATAGAAAGAAAACACTTGGATGTAAGTGGGTTTATAAAGAGCAACTTAAGTATGGCGAATCACTAGAAAGATATAAAGCGCACTAGGTAGTGAAGGGTTACACTCAGAAAGAAGGCATTGACTACAAAAAGACTTTTTTTTTCTTTAGTTCGAATGACATCCATTAGAGCTCTCTTATTCGTGGCTGTGAAACCAAACTGGATAATCAACCAACTAGACGTAAACAATGCTTTTTTGCATGGTTAACTTGATGAAGAAATATATATATATATGAAGCTGTCCCAAGGTTTGGTTTCTCACCAACACAATGCTATTTGCAAATTGAAGAGATCTCTATACAGCTTGAAACAAGCATCACGATAGTGGTATGGCAGACTAAATTCTTTTCTCAAGCAACAACACTTTCACAATTCATATAATGAATATTCCTTGTAGGGGTGGCAATTTTTACCCAACCCGAAAACTTGACTCAAACCCAACCCGTAAATAACGGGTATAGGTTATGATTATTGAGCCATTTAATTTTTTGGGTCGGGTATGGGTTACCTATTAAATATATGGGTTAGGTATGTGAAATACCCCAAACCTTGGTATGTCGTGAAAATTTTAAACTATGGTATTAAAAGGCTAAAAGTGCCTTAGGAACATCAATGTACAATTTAAACCATAGTAAAACACAATAAAACACTAAGACACGGTTTGAGCAAAAACGTGCTCTAAGCTCGGAGTGAACTTGGTTAGGACCCAAAGAGCCTACCAAGACTTAATAATATTCAATTATGATTTAATAAGGCTAAATAAGTCCTTAGGAAACCTTGGTGGACAGTTAAACCAAATAAAACACAAGAATATACCTTAAAGTCAATATGAGCAAAAATGTGCTCTAAGCTTGGGATAAATTTGTATAAGACCTAATGGTCATACCTATACCTTATAAATATGTTAATGAACATATTAAATCGATTACCAAAGAAAACCAAGCTTGAAAACAAGTTAAAACACAAAATGTGCTTTAAGGAGTCTTAAAGCACATTTTTGAAAAATTGTCTTGTAAATGAGTTTTGAGTGGCTAAATGACCATCATTACTCTTTAATTAATATTGTACTACTTAGTATCACATTAGGAAGTCTAAATCAATGGGAAATCAAAAATTTCACAAATATGTGCCTTAATTTGTGAATAGTGCTCAAATAGTGCTAGTTTAAGTTATAAGTCAACATAAGTTGTTTAATTGGTCAACAAAGGCCATATATATGTTATATATGTAAGGGGCCACGGTTTTGGGTGTGTGAGTCATCACACTTGGCTTGCCAATTAAAAGAAAGAAAGAAAAGTAAGTAAAGGTTACCTTTTTGCTTTATAACTTAAATATCTCCAAAACTTACCTCTCTCCTCACTTTCTCTTCTTTTCTTTTTGGTTCCCACCGTCTCCAACCTCATCCTCCCTTCTCCATTCTCGTTTTGCTACAGCAAGTAGCCATTCTCCATCTTTGAATGCTTGTAACTCATGGCTCCAAGCTCCGAATTCAATTCCGAGACTACCGTTGTCTTAGTTAGAGTAAGCTCTACATTCCTATCTTTTCAAATCTTCAAAAGCTCCATTTCGGTGCCATGGAGATTCACCATTGAAGGAGCTTGAGCTCATATGTCCATGCCTTGTCATTCTCCTTTGTTTCAAGGTAAGGAAAATCAAAGAAAATCCAAGTTCCCATCATTTTCTTGTATAACCGAAAATTCACCTTACAATGGTGCCTTGTCTTGCTATTTTCTTAGCTTAATTCAATCTTCAAGGGACTAGGAGGAGTCCTATCTTGCCACTTAACCAAGCTCTCTTTCAAATTCCAAAGGTAATCATCAAATTTAGTGTTTTAAGACACTTATGTAAACCCAGGGTTTAATTATGAGTTTGAGTATTAAACTTAATACTCATTACCCTTATATGTGTATTGGTTAGAAGGTTGACAAGTGATAAAAGCTCCTTGCCGATTTTCAATCAAGAAAACAAGTGAAAACAAGTGAGAAAGCTTGGAAAACAAAGAGGTAAATGACCTCTCTTAATGTGGTTTTATGTACTAGGGAATTGAGCTATATTTGCTTAATAAATAACCTAAAGAGCCAATGGGAAATGAGCTAGAAAACTATCCACAAGGTGGACTAAAAAGACATGGGAGCATTGTTGTGTGTATTCGCAGGTTGAAGGCATTTAAATGTGGAAATTCAGTGTTTATGGTTTATGTTATTTAAGGGCCTAAGTGCCAAGCAATTTAAGTTTATGCACTATATTGTGATGTAGTGTAGTTTAAAGGTTTAGTTGTGTAAAGAACATCTCTTGTGAAGGTGAATGTGTTGATGGTTAAAGGATGAAAAACCATATGTTTGTGTAAGGTGTGTATTAAGTGATTAATGTTCTTGGTTGTCTAAAGGTGAAAAACAAGTGTTTTGGTGTGAAGGTTACAAGAGAAGCTATGGCGAAATTTAGTTGATAAACAAAGAGTTTATGTGTAATGAGATTTTATGACCTAGAAGGTACTAGGAATTTTTAAGTGTTAAGATGGTGAAAGAAGTGAATTAAGGTGTTCTTAGGTGTTAAGATGCCTTAGGCATAGTCTTGGAGATTTAGGGAACTAATGGATGATTCTTGATACACCAAGGTGATGGTGGAGGTGTCGTAAAGTCTTGTGCAAAGTTTGGTGAACAATGAAAGTGTAACGTCTTGTGAAGGTTTAGTTATGAACTTGTGGGAAAACTTGAGGAGTGTGTGTAAAGGGGATGAGTGTAGTGCAAATGATGTTTAAAAGGGTGGTTATAAGGTAGTGAGGGAGTACTTTGGTTAGGTGAAGTTTTAGGCAAGAATACAAGTTACAAGTGTAAGAAAAAATGTTCTAAGTGTTAAGGACTTAGTAAAAGTTGAGTAAAAGTTTAAGGAATTTTTGGGATGTTTCGAGAGGGTTTAAGTGTGCCCAAAAGATGTTAAAACATGTGGGAGAACATGTGTAAAGCATAGGAAAAAATTGGGATGAATTTGGAGTTCAGAAAGAGGAGAAAAGCACATTAGAAAATTGGTTCTGCAGTGGACCGCCCCTACGGACCGCCCCTGTGGGGAGGTCCAGTGCAGAGAAGTGAAAAAAAAAGAAACGTGTAGCATCTGTTGTGGACCGCCCCTGGGACCGCCCCAGAGGGGCGGTCCAGACCAGAAATGAAGAAAAAAATTTGTTTAAGGCTCCTAATGATGGGGGATTGAATGGTAATGGTTTTAGATGATGTTTAGGCCTTGTTTGGTGACTTTTAAAGGCCATTGGAAGTATAAACAAGTGTGAGAGTGAATGTGTAAGTTGTGAACTTAAGATCACATAAATAAATTAAGTACAACGGGATGATGGGGTTAACTATGGGCATTAGATATTAAACAATCATGTCACCCCGATGTTAATGACAGTAATTGTGATGTTACCAGTTGTACGGGATTTGTTCGAGGAACCTAGGAGGACACAATATAGTGGACCGTGGTGAAAGGTATGGTTTTCTTGCAACCTGTGTCCTACCGGATTACACCGGCTTGTATGCCAATGTGTTTTTCTGAGTGTTTGCCACCTTGTAAGATTAAAACATGTAATGAGTTTATAGTAATTCATTTATGTGGCGCATCTGGTCTCCGATACCGTTTAACCTCAAATAAGTGTTGAACCTTAGCTAACTAGAACTAGGAACACGTGAGAGATCGGTATTCGGAGTTAACGACCCAAACCTTGGGAACGTTCTAACCACGGCTATGTGTGAGTTAGTTGGATATTGTTGTTGTATGCAGGTGTGTGAACCTCCCTTGTGTGCTTAACTCGGTTATGATACCGTGTGGTGTGTGGATGTGATAGGCTCCATAATGGATCTCTAACTACTTATTTATAAGTATATATGTACTAATGGGGGTGAGGAGTCCGGTTGTTCCGGCCACGCGTGTGAGGACGGGAGTCGATGTCATATCCGGTTCGACTCTCTTGGTGTATGTATAGGTTGTATTCCAATTTGGTTTCAATCTTCCCTTAGCTTATCCAAAGCTAGTTTACTGACTCACGTCGGGCCACAGGGGCATACAAATGTTATTTCGGTGTGCTTGGGATTACTATATCCGACACACCTTGGGTTTAAGTTAACCGTTCGATATAACTGGACGGTAACGAGGTTGGTAACGAGCTTAGCATGAGATTGGCAATAATCTCTAGGCTCACTATGTATACTAACTATGGTGGAAGGTTCCTTGTGTGAACCAATCTTATGGTGTTATGAGTTGATATTGTGCTAGGCAATTTCCCTTGCTATGCTATGATGTGTATACGTTAGATGTTTAAAATGAATTCGATGTTATCATGTGTGCGTCGAAACGAGAAAAGTGTTGTTATGTTTTGCTATGTGAGGAATGTGATATGTTGTAAGATATGGAGTGTGTGGATCATGGAAATGAATCCCAGTTTGTGACAAGAGGCGTATAAGGATAACCCGATTTAAGGGTAAGTGTCGTCTATTAAGGAAGTAGCTCCGTTAGAGGAGGAACACTCTAGGGATAATGAATACCATGAGTGACTTATCAAGTAAGGATGTATTATCCGTTTGTTGAGCCCATTGAGGCGAAGTGTTTGTGTTGTGTGTTTACAGTTGCATGCATGATTTAAATGTAATCAACCGCATGCTAAGACGACAATTAGTTGTGCGTGGCCCGGTAGCATGTGGGCTGCGGGATTACCATACCAGCAAAGGTGCTGAGCCCCTTGGGGGCCACCCTTTTCTACCTTTTCTATTTCAGGTACAAGGAGCTGGAAGCCGTTCGAGAGTAGGACGGGGTAGCTGACTGTACATGGGTAGCCATTTAAATTGAGGTACTGTAGGCGTAGTAAGACCGAAATTGTTATCGGCATTAGTTTGTAAATACTCGGTACAGTGGGAGTGTTTGTGTATAATAATTGTTGGAAATGGGATAAGGATTGTATTGTGTAGTGCTCGGGAATTTAGCCCATCAGACCGGTACAATGTATATGTATTAGCCTTGTTAGCCACGTGGGTGGTTAACGGCGTGTAACACCAACGAATTAAGTTATTTAATGAGGTGTGTATTCCGCTGCAGATTGTTGTTATGTGTTTTTGTTGGATGGGGTGTTACAAAAAGTGGTATCAGAGCGAAGTATCGCTCTGATGACTGAATTACCGAGCTTAGGAAGTACCGAGTTAGGATTTTAGTACTTTGGGTTAAGGGTTGAGTGATAGCGTGAGAGATACGCTAGATAGGATTACCAGTGCACTGGAAACACTAATATTCCCACCCTCCACAATCCCTGTTTTATAACTTGGGAAAGGACGCCAGAGAGATGGAAGTCCACTCTTACTCGGGAATACCCGATCTGGCTGCTATTAAATACCTTTAAAGTACGGAAGACCTGTCATACGGTAGATCCCGAAAACTGGGAATCCCGGAGACGGTTTCCATCTAAACAGTGTTAACCGCATTTCATAGCGAGGAATGAAGCATTTGGTGTATAAGAGAATAAATTTCCGGCAACCTGGGTCGACATGCCGAGCAGTCGAGAATAACCAGCTTGCAACGCACTAATCGTGCAACAGGCAAGAAGTGGATTGATGAAACCCGAGACAAGTGTCTACGGAACCACAGTTTTAAGGGATACCCAACGGTATATCAACCACAAAGGAACTACAACGTAGTGCCCAAAAAGAGACAAGCCTCAGTAACCACGATAAATGCGTGGAATGGGCTACGAAGAGGATACAATACAAAAGAAAAGGGGTCTCCAGAATAGGAAACACCCTAGTTAATGAATATCATGTGAAGACAGTGAGAAGTCACCTAGGAGAGTTATTATCAAGACAGTAAGATCAGTGAGGGCCAACAAGGCCACTGATGACAGTGCGGGTAAAGACAATACCCCAACCGGTATGTGTTAAACCGATAGCCAGCTAGCATGGCGCACTTGCCATAGCAAGTGCTGCTATAACAGGGCTGTTCGGAAATTTATAACCACTACGAAGTACTTGGTAAAGTACCATGAAGTTAAGTGAGATCATTATAACCATGGAAGGGCTTAACAGTCTAACCTCTGTAATTGGAAGTACACCAGTCAGCAGGAAGCTAGACTTGGTTAAGGTAAGAAGATGTTGTGAAACCATGAAAATTTTCTTTCAAACCCAGATTTATTTCAAACTCTTTTCTTTCAAAACCAGATTTTCTTTCAAACCAACACTTCTTTCTAACCTTCTTTTAAACCAAAGCAGTAAAAACCAAGGGCAGTTGATAAAGATACAACAGTGGATAAACCTTCCCTTGATTAAGTTCGGGAAGCATGGAATGAATATTGTCACAAGACAATATAAGGGAGTTGACAACAGAATACTTCATCTAGGCGTGTGACGGGCACTACGAGTGTACCAACTGTGTTGTGGGACGACCGCACTCCGATAGGAGCATGTGGGCCTGACAGACCTACTTATAGGTTAGTTGGGTAAGTAGCAATGTATCAGTATGATACCCCATATATGTATACGAGTAGAGTCCAGAACACGGGAAGTAGTCGACTCCATACTACGGTCAGCAGAAAAGTCAAGTAAGAGCTAAGGATTACCACGAATGGTTGAAGTAAAGGAACCCAGCTAAGTTAAAAAGGACTAAAGGAACTAGTGAGTTTATTTCAAGGAAATGTATAGAGTCAAGAGGTGCGAAGTGCACTAACTGGTACGTAAAGACATCGGATATGTTTTAAGAATCTTCAGGGATAAAACATGATAGCTGAAACGAATACCCAACTAAGAACGTAAGAAGACGTAGTTACTGAATGTACCCATGAGTGCAAGCCAGATGTAATGGCATATGTTAGTAACACCCAGGAGCAATCCTTGAGGGGTGTTTGGATTAAACATTGTTAGATGGAGCAATATAACAGAAACACAAGATTTGGAACAATTACTCGGATTACACACTGAAGGTAAACCCACTTAACAGTAGGACCCTAAGTTGTCAAAGAGACAACTTGGAAGGAATCGTGACAGTAAGGCTTATAAGCCACAACAACTTGTGTTATGTAAATTTGATCAGTTGCAGAAGTATATGCTCTACAAGTAAATAGAGCGGAGAACGAACCACTGCATTAAGAGTGGGGATACCTCTGGATATTGTGAGACCGCAGGAGCGGTAGCTATATGAACCAAGTTCAAGGAATATGTTAAGGGTTGACCATGTTGTTATTACCCCAGAACGATTTGAATAAGAATAATACGAAAGGAAATGTTGTACCAGTTGTGTAGACAGGAAGAGTGATAAGTTGGATAGCAACCACCATAGGTGGTGATGCTAAATGAGTAGCGAACAACGCTCAAGGAACATAAAGGCTCGAGAAAAAGTGTATTCAAATAAACCAGCCAGATAAGTGGCCAAACCCAGCGTAATAGCGGAAGCTAATATAAGAACGGATGCAGTGTAAGTTGATGTTGTATAATGAAAGAGGATACGACGTGCAATAAGCGACCGTCGTATAAGTGTTGTTAAGTGATAGTATGACAAATAAGCGGAATTATGAGTTAAACCCAGCAGAGATACAATGGTAGGTGTTGGCAAATGAACTAGGCAGTAAGCCAGTAGCCATTATTATGTGATAAGGACTCCAGTAAAACACAGTGTAAATTCCTATGGCAATCGCATAAGAGATTTACTGTCAAGAGTTTACGCCTCTGCACTCTGTATGACTGAGTGTTTTGGTATTGCACTTGCGCAGTAACGATCAAGTGGGATAGCTAGGATTTGGGAAATGTTAATTGTGGTGGATGTAGAAAGAAACCTATAATACTATAATGATCAATGCATAGGAAATGCAAGGTCATACCAATGGAAGAGTACTTGTACGAAACCAAATGTGGAGGTATGATTAAGAATAAGTGATAACAGTAGCACTAAATACCAAATGTCGGTATGAAATATACCCCAGGTGTGGGAAATAACCGAGAGAGCACTACACATTAGGTAGTAGCTCAATCTCAACCGACAGTAAGTCGGTAGAAGCAAGTCAATCATTGTGAAATACATAGTTGTATACACAGTAAATTGTTATGGAAGTGGATGGAAAGTTGTGAAACTCACCGAATTCGCTCACGGTAAGAGATACCGTGCGTCGGTTGAGAAACCATTAATACCAAGATTAGGGTAATACATTGGAGATGTACAATACAGCAACAGTAACGAATGGGGCAAACTAGCTCTATAATTATCAGAGTTGCGCAACAGAGGCCAGTGAGCCCATGCGTCAGATACCATATACATTGTGAATATGAATGGATGGCTAGTCATCAATGCCTAGAAGCCTCACAGGCCAGGACCGAAACCGGTTATGAGTTAGATAAACTCCTAGGAAAATTCTTGGTTTAAGGACTAAACCGCCGATATGGTTAAGATCCTCTAACCAGAACGCATTGTATAGCAGACCGCGTGGAAGTTAAAATACTTCACGACGGCAGAACATTTTAAGCCAATGTTCAGTGGTTGATTACGTGGGCGTAATCCCTTTTAAGGGGGGTAGAGCGTAAAGCCTCTTAGTGTGTTTTACCGTACAAGTGTACGTGAACTATGTTGTGCATAGCACAAAAATGATTTGCTATGATGGTTGGCGCGTGTGTTATATAAACATACGCATTCATTCGTGGTTAAATTGTGGTAATTGCGCACAGAAGATGCGAATACCATTGTAGGAAGTGTGTTTATTTTGTTAACAGTGGTGTGTGAGAGTACAGTGGAAGGGAGTAAAGAAACTCCCGGGGAACTAAAACCCCGACGGTGCATAAATGTAAACCATGTATTGTATTTTGATAAAAAATATGTATATATATACAGTGTTGTGATTTATGAAGGGGTATGAGACCGACATAGAACCTAGTGAGAATTAAATTCCCTAGGTAACTTGAATTAAGTTGGATTTGGGTGATGATTGATAGACGGAGTTCTATCCCTTGGAGATGTAATGATTATGACTAGAAGGATTTAAAGATAGGAAATGGGATATGCTTGAATTAGTTGTTGGTTGAAAATGAAGTGGGAGGTGAAACTTGATTATCATGAGGTCAAGGGAAGCCGAACACAAATTGGGGTGGAAAGATAGTTCAACACTGATGCTGATCACATCAGGGTTGGATGACTCTTGAAGCTCCCTGTAAGTGGTCACAAATAACCATGTTAAGAAAGATACAAAGAGCATAAATTGGACTTGGAGTTGTGTTGCGTTTTCAAAAAGGATTTTCGACTGATATTTCCAAAACGGTCGATTCATATTTTGAATAAAGGATCCTCTTATATACTTAACCTAGTAAGGAATAATTTTTGTAGTACTTGCTCACGAGCTGAGGACGTATGAGCCTTTGTCTTCGGACCGGTGACATGGGAAGTATATTTTAAAGATGTATGCAATTGTTTTGACCTCCCAAAGGAACGGGGACCAGAAGGTGTCCATCGCGACCGGGTTCTGCGGGATCACAGTGTATATGTACTCAACATGGGACTGGAGCCCATGGAGAGATGGAAAAGGTATTTCTGTTTGTTATACATGCTAAGACATGTTGTGTGGTGAGTAAGAAATATTATCTGAGACCTTGAGTCCTAATGTGGTAGTTTCGAAAGTGTTATTTTATTTAGACCTATGAGTCTAACTGTTGTATTGTTACCCAGACCTGAGAGTCTGAGGGTTGTTATGTAAGTGTAATGTTATTAAGGTACCCGGACCGTGAGTCCGAGGTTATCATGTAAGTATGTTACGATATGGTTATGTATAATGTGGATATGTTGCCCGGACCGTTAAGTCCGAGGTTGGATGTAAAGGGTGGTTGGTAATGGAAGTTAATTTAGGAAGTAATTCCCGTATTCTAAATCCAATGATGCGTGGAAATGTGAACTTCGAGGACGAAGTTCTTTTAAGGGGGGTAGATTGAAATACCCCAAACCTTGGTATGTCGTGAAAATGTTAAACTATGGTATTAAAAGGCTAAAAGTGCCTTAGGAACATCAATGTACAATTTAAACCATAGTAAAAACACAATAAAACACTAAGACACGGTTTGAGCAAAAACGTGCTCTAAGCTCGGAGTGAACTTGGTTAGGACCCAAAGAGCCTACCAAGACTTAATAATATTCAATTATGATTTAATAAGGCTAAATAAGTCCTTAGGAAACCTTGGTGGACAGTTAAACCAAATAAAACACAAGAATATACCTTAAAGTCAATATGAGCAAAAATGTGCTCTAAGCTTGGGATAAATTTGTATAAGACCTAATGGTCATACCTATACCTTATAAATATGTTAATGAACATATTAAATCGATTACCAAAGAAAACCAAGCTTGAAAACAAGTTAAAACACAAAATGTGCTTTAAGGAGTCTTAAAGCACATTTTTGAAAAATTGTCTTGTAAATGAGTTTTGAGTGGCTAAATGACCATCATTACTCTTTAATTAATATTTGTACTACTTAGTATCACATTAGGAAGTCTAAATCAATGGGAAATCAAAAATTTCACAAATATGTGCCTTAATTTGTGAATAGTGCTCAAATAGTGCTAGTTTAAGTTATAAGTCAACATAAGTTGTTTAATTGGTCAACAAAGGCCATATATATGTTATATATGTAAGGGGCCACGGTTTTAGGGGTGTGAGTCATCACACTTGGCTTGCCAATTAAAAGAAAGAAAGAAAAGTAAGTAAAGGTTACCTTTTTGCTTTATAACTTAAATATCTCCAAAACTTACCTCTCTCCTCACTTTCTCTTCTTTTCTTTTTGGTTCCCACCGTCTCCAACCTCATCCTCCCTTCTCCATTCTCGTTTTGCTACAGCAAGTAGCCATTCTCCATCTTTGAATGCTTGTAACTCATGGCTCCAAGCTCCGAATTCAATTCCGAGACTACCGTTGTCTTAGTTAGAGTAAGCTCTACATTCCTATCTTTTCAAATCTTCAAAAGCTCCATTTCGGTGCCATGGAGATTCACCATTGAAGGAGCTTGAGCTCATATGTCCATGCCTTGTCATTCTCCTTTGTTTCAAGGTAAGGAAAATCAAAGAAAATCCAAGTTCCCATCATTTTCTTGTATAACCGAAAATTCACCTTACAATGGTGCCTTGTCTTGCTATTTTCTTAGCTTAATTCAATCTTCAAGGGACTAGGAGGAGTCCTATCTTGCCACTTAACCAAGCTCTCTTTCAAATTCCAAAGGTAATCATCAAATTTAGTGTTTTAAGACACTTATGTAAACCTAGGGTTTAATTATGAGTTTGAGTATTAAACTTAATACTCATTACCCTTATATGTGTATTGGTTAGAAGGTTGACAAGTGATAAAAGCTCCTTGCCGATTTTCAATCAAGAAAAACAAGTGAAAACAAGTGAGAAAGCTTGGAAAACAAAGAGGTAAATGACCTCTCTTAATGTGGTTTTATGTACTAGGGAATTGAGCTATATTTGCTTAATAAATAACCTAAAGAGCCAATGGGAAATGAGCTAGAAAACTATCCACAAGGTGGACTAAAAAGACATGGGAGCATTGTTGTGTGTATTCGCAGGTTGAAGGCATTTAAATGTGGAAATTCAGTGTTTATGGTTTATGTTATTTAAGGGCCTAAGTGCCAAGCAATTTAAGTTTATGCACTATATTGTGATGTAGTGTAGTTTAAAGGTTTAGTTATGTGTAAAGAACATCTCTTGTGAAGGTGAATGTTTGATGGTTAAAGGATGAAAAACCATATGTTTGTGTATAAGAGTGTGTATTAAGAGATTGAATGTTCTTGATTGTCTAAAGGTGAAAAACAATGTGTTTTGGTGTAAGGTGATACAAGAGATATGGAAATTTAGTTGATAAACAAAAGAGTTTATGTGTTGTAATGAGATTTTATGACCTAGAAGGTACTAGGAATTTTTAAGTGTTAAGATGGTGAAAGAAAGTGAATTAAGGTGTTCTTAGGTGTTAAGATGCCTTAGGCATAGTCTTGGAGATTTAGGGAACTAATGGATGATTTCTTGATACACCAAGGTGATGGTGGAGGTGTCGTAAAGTCTTGTGCAAAGTTTGGTGAACAATGAAAGTGTAACGTCTTGTGAAGGTTTAGTTATGAACTTGTGGGAAAGACTTGAGGAGTGTGTGTAAAGGGGATGAGTGTAGTGCAAATGATGTTTAAAAGGGTGGTTATAAGGTAGTGAGGGAGTACTTTGGTTAGGTGAAGTTTTAGGCAAGAATACAAGTTACAAGTGTAAGAAAAAAATGTTCTAAGTGTTAAGGACTTAGTAAAAGTTGAGTAAAAGTTTAAGGAATTTTTGGGATGTTTCGAGAGGGTTTAAGTGTGCCCAAAAGATGTTAAAACATGTGGGAGACATGTGTAAAGCATAGGAAAAAATTGGGATGAATTTGGAGTTCAGAAAGAGGAGAAAAGCACATTAGAAAATTGGTTCTGCAGTGGACCGCCCCTACGGACCGCCCCTGTGGGGAGGTCCAGTGCAGAGAAGTGAAAAAAAAAAGAAACGTGTAGCATCTGTTGTGGACCGCCCCTGGGACCGCCCAGAGGGGCGGTCCAGACCAGAAATGAAGAAAAAAATTTGTTTAAGGCTCCTAATGATGGGGGATTGAATGGTAATGGTTTTAGATGATGTTTAGGCCTTGTTTGGTGACTTTTAAAGGCCATTGGAAGTATAAACAAGTGTGAGAGTGAATGTGTAAGTTGTGAACTTAAGATCACATAAATAAATTAAGTACAACGGGATGATGGGGTTAACTATGGGCATTAGATATTAAACAATCATGTCACCCCGATGTTAATGACAGTAATTGTGATGTTACCAGTTGTACGGGATTTGTTCGAGGAACCTAGGAGGACACAATATAGTGGACCGTGGTGAAAGGTATGGTTTTCTTGCAACCTGTGTCCTACCGGATTACACCGGCTTGTATGCCAATGTGTTTTTCTGAGTGTTTGCCACCTTGTAAGATTAAAACATGTAATGAGTTTATAGTAATTCATTTATGTGGCGCATCTGGTCTCCGATACCGTTTAACCTCAAATAAGTGTTGAACCTTAGCTAACTAGAAAGGAACACGTGAGAGATCGGTATTCGGAGTTAACGACCCAAACCTTGGGAACGTTCTAACCACGGCTATGTGTGAGTTAGTTGGATATTTGTTGTATGCAGGTGTGTGAACCTCCCTTGTGTGCTTAACTCGGTTATGATACCGTATGGTGTGTGGATGTGATAGGCTCCATAATGGATCTCTAACTACTTATTTATAAGTATATATGTACTAATGGGGGTGAGGAGTCCGGTTGTTCCGGCCACGCGTGTGAGGACGGGAGTCGATGTCATATCCGGTTCGACTCTCTTGGTGTATGTATAGGTTGTATTCCAATTTGGTTTCAATCTTCCCTTAGCTTATCCAAAGCTAGTTTACTGACTCACGTCGGGCCACAGGGGCATACAAATGTTATTTCGGTGTGCTTGGGATTACTATATCCGACACACCTTGGGTTTAAGTTAACCGTTCGATATAACTGGACGGTAACGAGGTTGGTAACGAGCTTAGCATGAGATTGGCAATAATCTCTAGGCTCACTATGTATACTAACTATGGTGGAAGGTTCCTTGTGTGAACCGATCTTATGGTGTTTTGTGTTGATATTGTGCTAGGCAATTTCCCTTGCTATGCTATGATGTGTATACGTTAGATGTTTAAAATGAATTCGATGTTATCATGTGTGCGTCGAAACGAGAAAAGTGTTGTTATGTTTTGCTATGTGAGGAATGTGATATGTTGTAAGATATGGAGTGTGTGGATCATGGAAATGAATCCCAGTTTGTGACAAGAGGCGTATAAGGATAACCCGATTTAAGGGTAAGTGTCGTCTATTAAGGAAGTAGCTCCGTTAGAGGAGGAACACTCTAGGGATAATGAATACCATGAGTGACTTATCAAGTAAGGATGTATTATCCGTTTGTTGAGCCCATTGAGGCGAAGTGTTTTGTGTTGTGTGTTTACAGTTGCATGCATGATTTAAATGTAATCAACCGCATGCTAAGACGACAATTAGTTGTGCGTGGCCCGGTAGCATGTGGGCTGCGGGATTACCATACCAGCAAAGGTGCTGAGCCCCTTGGGGGCCACCCTTTTCTACCTTTTCTATTTCAGGTACAAGGAGCTGGAAGCCGTTCGAGAGTAGGACGGGGTAGCTGACTGTACATGGGTAGCCATTTAAATGAGGTACTGTAGGCGTAGTAAGACCGAAATTGTTATCGGCATTAGTTTGTAAATACTCGGTACAGTGGGAGTGTTTGTGTATAATAATTGTTGGAAATGGGATAAGGATTGTATTGTGTAGTGCTCGGGAATTTAGCCCATCAGACCAGTACAATGTATATGTATTAGCCTTGTTAGCCACGTGGGTGGTTAACGGCGTGTAACACCAACGAATTAAGTTATTTAATGAGGTGTGTATTCCGCTGCAGATTGTTGTTATGTGTTTGTTGTTGGATGGGGTGTTACAGTATGGGTTAAAAGTCCTGACTTGAATTCAACCCGACCTGTTTACTTAATTTAATTAAAAATAAATAAATTGATAAATATGTTACTTGGATATGTCTAAATTCTATAACTATTAGTATAATAGCAAACAAAAATACTATCACTTCTTTAGGCCCACACAAATAATTTTTTTATAAATCCAAATACATTCTCTAGGCCATCAAAATCTATGCCATTCACTCTTTGTTTGAAAACCCAAATACTATGTCATTCATTAACATCACAAAATCCACCGTTCACACTATTTTATCCGCACAAATAACGACTATGGGCTAAACTTACTGACTTATTTATTAGAATGTTGACATTTGGAAAAGCAACACAATTTATCAGAATGTTGACATTTGAAAAAACGGCACACTATGATTCGAAATGAATGACCATCATGTGCACACTTTTAGGGACGACTGGTCATTCAATAGAAAAACAAAAGTATAAATATTTAAACGGGTTAAACGGGTTGGATTTGGGTTCAATGATTTTACATGGTTGGATACGGGTTGATAATTTGTAACCCGATTACTTTTGGGTCTATTATGAGTCAATACAATTTTAATCGGGTTGGGTATTGGTGAGCTTCAACCCAACCCATCAACCCGAATTACCACCCACAATTCTTTGTTCTTTAAAAAAGTAAGATTCTTCTATCATTTTAATCGGTGTCTATGTTGATGACTTGTTGGTCTGTAGAAGTGATGCTAAAGGGATTGATGAACTCAAAGTCAGATTATACAAAGAGTTTAAGATCAAAAATGTTGGAGCACTTCATTTTTTCCTTGGATTCGAGCTTTACCGAAGCAAGTAGGGTTTGCTAATTACTCACAGTAAGTGCAGTTTAGATCTTGTTAAGGAGTTTGGTCTTGAAAACAGTAGAGAATTTGTCAGTCCTCTTGGTAGGGTCGAAATTTCTTCGAACCAGTGGGAATCCCTTACCAAAACAAAAAGTTTGTAGACGGTTGATTGGTAACTTAATTACTTGACTAGCAAAAGACCAGATTTGAGTTTTAGCATTCAACTTCTCAACCAATTTCTTCAAACCGCTCATGATATTCATCTCCAAGCTCCTCTTCATGTTCTTCATTATGTTAAAGGGACATGTGGAAATGGTATCTTGATAAACAACAAACCACATTATACTTTGATTGGGTTTTGTGTCTCTGATTGGACAGCATGCCCTCTTACAAGAAGATCATTCAACGGTTATTTCATCTTGTTTGGAGCTTCTCCTATATCCTGGAAGTCTAAGAAACATATTTGTGTTTCTTTATCTTCAGCTGAGGTGGAGTACAGCGCCAAGCATAACTTAACTTCAAAGTTGGCATGGTTAATTCGTCCGCTGTATGAGTTGGGTGTTACCGAAATAACTCCAATTATTGTTAAATGTGATAACAGGTCTTCATAGCAAAGAACCCATTATGCATAAGAGAACCAAACATGTTGGAGTGGACTACCACTATGTTAGAGATCAAATCAGAAATAAGCTTATTTGAGTTGAGCATATTTCCAGCACTTCTCATTTAACTGATATGCTAACTAAGAGTCTACATGGAAAGGATTACAAAAGCCAATTTAATCAGATGGGCATCTCTGATGCTCTTAACTCATGTTTAGAACTTAGCTTAAGCTCCGTAAGAGCTCTGCTACCTAATAATGAGAAGTTTCAAGTTTGACCTCTTCATTCGTTCTCATATTGAAATCGATCGTTCAATGCTTCTACAGTCAGAGCCTCCGCCATCGTCCTTGCCTCCCAATCCCTTACTCCATTAGACTTGTACTCTAGGTATATAGTCTGTACGTTTATAGTTTGTATACTAGGATATATTACAATGTATTTTCTTGGTCCTATTATAAAAGGGATTCGCCTCATTTAGTAAGATACACATATATACAGTACACTCACACATAGAACTTCTTAAATCCTCTCTCTGTATTCTTTCGACAAATAATAAGAGTATAATTTGCAAATTCTACAAAGTTTATCATGGTACTAGAGCAACTCTTCTAACTCTCACAAAGAAGACGATGGGCGATAATATCTCAGGCAAGAAACCAGAGACCGGCGCCGAGAATTCAAGCTCCACCATCGATCAAGCAGATCCACTATATGTCGCCAACACAAAACAGACTGGGCAAGAACTCGCACCCATGTTCTCCGGTGAAGGTTTTCTGGGTTGGAAGTGGACGATGCAGGAAGCTTTGATAGCCAAGAACAAAATTGGCTTCAGTGATGGTTCCATTACTCAACCCGATAGCAAGGATCTTGTACGCACCGGCGCTTGGAGGCGGGCTAAGTTGTTAGTCGTATCATGGCTAATCTCAGCTCTCTCGCCAACCATGCCCGTAGTATCATGTATACCAGCGATCCCAGACAGATTTGGGATTAGCTGTGCAAGAGGTTTGAAAAGAAAAATCTCGCTACGCTTCATCAAATTAAGGGACAGATCATGAACCTGAGGCAAGGAGAGGATTCAATTACCGAATATTTCATGAAATCCGGGGAAATTTGGGCCCAATATGAACTGGCGTGACCAATCGAAGACTGTTCTTGCTGCAGTTCCTGCAAGTCCACCGATAATCAAAGAAAGCTTCGCACGGAGGAAGAGACACTACATTTCCTAATGGGTTTAAGCAAACCTTACTATCAATTAAGGGCCCAAATCTTCGCAATGAGCCAAATTCCCTCCCTGGAAGAAATCTTTTCCCTGATGACACAAGAGGAACAAGCCAGGGAGAACCTTGAATCCAGAGCCGACTCAGAGCAATCTGTTGCCCTAATTACCAAAGGGGGAGGAAACTATGGCTTCGCAAGGCAGAAAGGGAACAATAGCACAACAAATTTCAAGAATCAGAATAAAAGGAACACGGGCAAACCTCCCGTCGCTTTCAAGAAGGATTCTCCAAAATGTTCTAATTGTGGAAAGGTAGGCCACAGTCGCAACGACTGCTGGTGGCCCGTCGGCTTTCCCACCGATGAATCGAAAAGGAAGTCAGAAACGAGAATCGGGTCCATTGTCACAGAGAACCAAGAAAGCAAAGAAGAGACACAAGAATCTCCAGTTCGAGGGTTCAGCGCAGACCAATTGCAATAGTTGGTGGCTTATCTTTAACAGAAAGATGAGAGCGTAGTAACAAAACCAACAAACTTTGGGGAATTCTCAGGTAAATTAATTACCAGCTTTAATTCGCTTCCGTGTTTGAATTACAATGCAGACCCTCTGACTCATGATTTATGCGATTTCTGGATTTTGGATTCGGGTGCAACCGAGCATGTTACTGGAAACAGGCGTGTGAGCCTCAATTTTAAACCCTACCCTATGTTGATTAAGGCTGATTAGGATCTAACCGGGTTTTAGGTCCACTTATAACCTAAGATTAATAACTATGTCATATAACAATAATTATTAAAACCTAAGCTAGCTCACTGGAACCGGTTATGAGTCGCCACCTAATTTTAACCTAGATCAAATTAGGATAGGAGAGTTCACGTTCGGGGGCTTGATATTCGACTTAATTAGGGTTCAAATTACTTTCATACCCTCCTAGGTCATTTTTCCTCTACTTGGTTTATTTACGGCTTATTACAAAGTCGTTTTTAACCTAGGTGCGCGCTTCTGTTTTTTTTTTTTTTAGCGTTTTTGATAGAAAATTAAAGTGATATTAAAAGCTACCTAAACTAGGGTTTCGGAGGCAGAATTAGGTCAAATTTTTATTACGTCTGTAGCCATGGACCCCAATTGAATTAAATGATTTCGAAAACAGAACAAAAATAAAAACGCAAACTTGAAAGGTCCGGGGCCACGGACAGGGTGTCCGTGGCCCGGACATGTATTGACAGAAACCCTAAAATTTGAAAAATTAAGAAATATAAAATCCCGCCACCGTCCGTGGGCGTCCGTGGTCACGGACAACCCGTCCGTGGTCCCGGACAATGCATCCGAGCTCACGGACAACCCACGGACAGTGGGTTTTCGATGGTTCCCGAAGGTGTTATGAGCTTAAATTTTATAGGTGTGTAGCCTGAAAGATTATAAACACGTTATTAATTGAAAGAACTCAATTTGAAATCGAAATTAATATGAAACTTGGCAAACAAATAACAAGGCAAGTAGCTAAAACAATTACGATACAGAAGCGAAAAAGAGTTAGTTTGAGCCCAAATTTGAGGCAAGACTGATAATATCGTGGGGAGTTAGGAAAGTGAAATTCTACCTGTTTTACCTTCGGATTCATGATGATTCTTCACACCGGGATTCGTCGAGTGCTCCGTTCATGGCAGACCCGAAAGGTTTTCGAACCAAGCTTCTGTTTGTGGGTTGTTCTTGCTGTTTCTTCACGTTTTGGTGATGTTTTGTGGGTTTTGATGATTATTGGTGCTTTGGGGATGGAAACGTGTTTAGATGGTGATTTCGGGGATTTTCGGTATGATTCGGGTGGCCGGGTGTTGGAAAACGTGAGAGAGAGGAGGCGTGCTTTCTGACTTCCTAGGTTCTTGAGCATATAGATTCTGCTTTTATCAAAAAACCTATCCCCTTATATAGACTTTCTTAAAGATAAAGAAAATCTAGTAAAGTAGATTTTTTTGATATTTTAATTAAGTGACTTCCCAAAGGAATTTTGCTGTGAAATTTTAACCACATGTCAAGGATGGTAATTACGAATTTTCTGAAGTGGAATAGGATTTTTTAAATGTTGGAATATTTTTAAATTGAATTTCTCGTCAGATTCAGTCAGAAATTGCTAGAAAATTATTGGAAAATCGAAAAATCAAAATTCCAACGCCATTATGCTTAGAATGTCATCCTCTATCATGGGTTAAAATATCAAAGCATTTCAAGCTGATTTGGGCATCTTTTGGAGGAGAGAGAAAGCCTATAGGAGGTCCCGGGAGCCTTAAAAATTACGAAAACGCCCCTGACAATGATGAAACTGCTCCTCATGCCCTGAAATGCGCCGATCGAGCCAGACCAGGGGGTCAAAATTTTGGTATAACAAGGCGATTAATCACTGAATGCTTGAATAATGACGTTAAAAGGGATATTATACTTCCAGATGGAAATAGAAAACATATTGTTTGTGTTGGTAATTTAACACATCATGGGAACACCTGCTTGCGCAATATTTTGTTTGTACCTTCTTTCCAATTCAATATCATATCTATTTCTAGGTTGATAGAAGATTCGAAAGCATCTGTTACATTTTATAAGGAGAATTGCATTATACAGGACTCTAGAAGTGGTATCCCTGTGCAAATTGGAAGACAAGTGAATGGACTCTATGTTGTAGATGTGGATTCTCTGTGCAAATTTTTGTTCAATAAAGAACAAGTAATTCCTTGTGTAAATTCTAGTGTTAAATGTTCACGGCATGTTTTGTCTGACGAATTCATGTTGTGGCACAATAGATTAGGCCATATGTCATTGAAAAGAATGAGAAAAATTATTGATGTGAACATACCAAATCATTTAGAGAACAACCCTTTACCTTGCACTTTATGTTACAAGGCTAAAGCCAAACGGTTAAAATTTCCCACATCCACAATTAAAACCACCGAACCATTCGATCTCCTCCACATAGACGTTTGCGGTCCCTTGAGGACACAAAGTGCAAATGGCCATAGGTACTTCCTTACTCTTGTAGATGACTACACTAGGGCCACATGGGTTACTCTTCTTAGATTCAAATCCGAAGCTATGGAACAAATAAAGGCTTTCATTAACTTAATTGAGACACAAATGAACAAACGCATAAAAATCATCCGTAGCGACAATGCCCGTGAACTAGGTAAGTCACAAGAAGGAGTTGAATACTTAGCCAAAAAGGGCATCCTCTACCAAACAAGTTGTCCGCACACACCTCAACAAAATGGGGTTGTGGAGCGAAAACAAGGGAACCTTATGGACATTGCTCGGGCGCTCCTTTTCCAATCAGGGTTAGATCATAAATTTTGGAACCTCTGTATAGAACATGCAGCTTACCTCATTAATAGGATGCACAACAAATCCATCCAAAACTTGACCCCCTTTGAACGGCTCTACGGATACAAGCCTGAATACAAAGAGATCAAGAGCTTCGGGTGCCTATGCTACATGACCAATGTTGACCCAGGCAAAGGGAAACTTGACCCTAGGTCTACTATTTGCATATATGTCGGAAATCTCAAGAACACCAAAGGCTACAAAGTCCTAACCTCAAAAGAAAAAGAGCTCAAGGTAACACGGTATGTGGTTTTCTTTGAGGATATCTACCCCCTAAAAAGCAAGGAATGGACCGACACCTTAGATACAAACCACAGTAACACCGACATATTCTCTCCTCCCTCTACCGACACCGTGGAAGATGATTCTTGCACGCCTCAATGTTCTGAGGTAAGAGAAGAACCTCATCTCCCCACACAAGAAATAGATGACTCCATAACTATAGATCACCAAGATCAACCCACCGAGCTCAGGAGGTCCACCCGAGAGCACAAAATTCCTTCCAGATACGATGACTATGTCCTTTCTTCTAGCACCAACCAAGGAGACCCGTTCTCATACATTCTAGCCCAGAGATTAGAAGACACAAAAACCCCTCCTAATCCTCAATACACACTCAACACCCTCACAAATCACATACCCAACACCACCATCCTCTCATGCTCCCTCCAACACAATACCAACAAACTTTTAACTCTCCTTCATAACCTCAAAGAGCCCACTAGTTATAAGACAGCTAGCAAAGATCCCAGATGGATCCAAGCTATGGCTACAGAATTCGAAGCCTTAAAGAACAACAAAACTTGGTCCATAGTGGACCTACCAAAGGGTAAGCGCCCAATCAACTGTAAATGGGTCTACAAGGTGAAGCTAAAAGCCAATGGGGAAATAGAGAGGTTCATGGCCAGACTTGTTGTGAGAGGTTTCACACAAAAACTCGGCCTAGACTACGAGGAGACTTTTTCTCCCGTAGTTAAGTTTACCACCATTTGGGCTTTAATCATAACTGTAATCAAGAGCGGGTGGATCTTGGATCAGTTAAACGTCAACAACGCCTTCTTACATGGAGATCTCCATGAAGATGTATACATGACCATACCAGAAGGAATAAAAGTCAATGGTGAAAACAAAGTCTGCAAGTTGCACAAATCCCTTTACGGCCTCAAACAAGCCTCTCGACAGTGGTACGAGAAACTTGCTCAATTCTTGCAAGAGCTAGGATTTCACCACTCTCAAAACGACTATTCATTATTTGTCAAGAAAGGGAAAAATAGCATCACCCTACTAGGAATATATGTTGATGACATACTAGTAGTGGGGAATGACATAAAGGAAGTCAAGTTCCTCAAGAGGAGACTTGACGAAAAGTTCAAAATAAAGGACCTCGGTAGGTTGAATTTCTTTCTTGGAATAAAATTCCTAGAAACCAATCACGGGATGATCATGTCCCAACAACAATACATTAAACAAATCCTTCACGATTTTGATGCCCAGGATATACGTCCCTCCGTCTCCCCTCTACCAATCAACTTAAAACTCAATGAAAACAGTGGTTCCTAGTTAGAAAACCCCACAACATACAGGTGTCTTGTAGGGAAGCTTAATTTCCTCGCCAACACTAGACCCGACATCTGTTATGCAGTTCAATTCCTAAGCCAATTCCTTCAAAGCCCTACATCAGCTCACTTAGACGCCGCTTACCACACTCTCTCCTATGTCAAAGGAACAACAGGGTTTGGCCTATACTTCAACAAGCAACCAAACTACAAATTAGAGGCATATTGCGATTCAGATTGGGCTTCTTGCCCAATGACAAGGAAATCCATCTCCGGATACTATATCCTCTTCGGTGGCTCCCCCCTAAGTTGGAAGTCAAAGAAGCAGTCTACCATTGCTCTATCCTCTGCCGAAGCAGAGTACAAAGCAATGCGACAGGTCACGGGAGAGCTAAGCTGGTTGAGCAGACTCCTAACTGAAATTGGTATTAAAGATGTGAACCTCATACCATTAAAGTGTGACAATCTAGCCGCCATACACATAGCTAGGAACCCCGTATCCCATGAGCACACTAAGCATATCGAAATAGACTGTCATTTTGTGCGTGAAAAGTTGCAGGCAGGTCTCATCCAAGTCCGATACGTTCCTAGTACATAGCAATTGGTGGACATGATGACGAAGCCCCTTATAGGTAAAAGTTATCGCAATTCTTTTGATATTATGGGCTTACAAAAACAAGGGAAGAAATAGTTTCTTTGTCTTTGTTTAGCAGGTACAAACTTCCCACTGCCAGTAGCGGTTCGAGGCACCAGACATTCCTTTAGCGCCCATGTTTCAAAGCAAAGAGCACACCTTCAACATACTGGATGCGCAGAAAGGATGTACTCTTTTAGGGGGGGTATTAGACTTGTATTCTAGGTATATAGTCTGTACGTTTATAGTTTGTATACTAGGATATATTACAATGTATTTTCTCGGTCCTCTTATAAAAGGGATCCGCCTCATTTAGTTAGATACACATATATACAGTACACTCACACAGAGAACTTCTTAAATCCTCTCCCTGTATTCTTTCGACAAATAATAAGAGTATACTTTGCAAATTCTGCAAAGTCTATCATACTCTGCTCTGTTGCAGGCTCCCACCTTTCATATGCTCAGTTTATGGAGACAATTTCTCAATTGCATATTTTTCCTATAGATTGTAGATTCTTCTATTTTAATCGAGTGAATATTTTGTCTAAAACTTGATATGAATTATGTGATCGAAATGTCATACTAGTTGACCATAATTGCTCAGTTTCAGGTTTAATTCAGGATTAATTACGTTGTTAATTCTGTCCATTCTAAATCATCTGTTCCATCAACACAAATAGAAGCATCCAAATGCCTTATACTCGAACACTAGAATCTAATTTACTTTCCAAACAAGTGTAGTTCATTATACATGATGGATCCTTACATGTGGAGAAGACGATATATTTTATGTTGTCCTTAGGAAACAATGGTAGAAGTTACAATCAGAGTCATGGCCAATAACGTCTTGAAATTAACAACTAAGATTTGTATTTCCCATGTTTTTGTGATGAAACAAATACTTGATCTAAGGGTATTTGACAACTCGTTTTTTTTTTGTTCAGGAAGTTATTTGAATTTCTACTGTGGTGAGAAGCTGGAAAATTGATGAAATCATAACCAACCATGAACCAAGTTATGTTGGTTAATGTGTTTTATGTGAAAGTCTATCACGATAAACAAATTACTTGACTACACCTCTAGGTAAGAACAGGAGCTACATTTTCTTGATTTTCAATGAATCTGTGTTTTTTTTACAGAACCTGCTTCAGATGGAATCGATGATTTCTCCACTACAAGAAAAACAGGAATTGACGTCCGAAATTGGCGTCCGAAATTAGCGTCCGATTAAGCAGCGGACGCTACTTTTAGATTGGTGTCCGATATTAGCGTCTGATTTTCTATTGGATGCTGAATTGTGTCTAAATCGAGTTCGGACACTACCTGGACGCAGGTTTGCGTCCGATTTTAGCGTCTGACAATGAATCGGACACTGAATTGTGTCTAGAATTGTAGTAGACACTAGCGGACGCAGATTAGCGTCCGATATTAGTGTCCGACAAAAAATCGGACGCTAATTTACATATATGAAAAAAAATTCATTTTAACCTTATGATACCACAATACTTTAAACTTAATAATTCAGTTTAGTAAGAGTAATGTTAGAGTAGTCTCTTAAACTTATTAAATTAACTAACCATTTATGTTATAATTATATTTAATACTTAAATTTATTATTTTACCCAAAATCTGAAATACAACAAGAAACTATATACTCTTAGGAAATAAAATCCTTTTTATATAATATATTGTGAATATATAATTTTACAGAAAATCTAAAATACAACAAAATCTATTTAATTATTATATATTTAAGAAACTGCTGTTCTTTTTAACCGTGAGTGAAATCGACTGCCACTCAAATCCTCTACAACCCTATTTTCATTCGCATTCTGCTGCTTCTCCGCTAGATTATCCTCTTATCGCTACAGGCCCACAGCCAGTGAACATCGACGATGACTCAAGCACCTGCAGCGTCGTCGACGGTGAGTTCGTGCGTCTCTTGGCAGTAAAGGTATCCAATCCTAGTTTCGTCCGTGCTACGGTGCTTCTCCTCCTATCGCATTGCGGGTAAATTTTGACAACTCCACTCTAGTGTTTTCTTGAGTGTCCTCGAAGGGCAGCCTTCGCTAGTTTTCATAGAAAACTTTCGGAAATGGCTTCCGGAATCGTTTTCTGGAAATTTGTCAAACACTTGTGGGTGCTGTTGACAGTGCGTTCACGACGTTTCTTCAATAAGTTTTCTTTCTCGGTTTTCTATGTGTTGTAATTGTTATAACCCAAGATTTGGTTATATTTTATTTAGGTTACTATGGTTCATTAAGCTGGTTCATTTTGGATTTAGGACGTGGACGTCCTTCTGAATAAAGACATGGGTAGAAAGGTCTTTCTTCCATCCCATTTAAATTCTGGTGAGATTAACTTAATAAACTCTTATTATTTTATTTCTTTCCTTCTTAATTACCCTCACTTCTAAACACGTTCTCACGATCGTTCACGCTCCTCTCTTCCTTGCTCTCTCTCTCTTCTCTCTCAAAGCCGTTCTTTCTCTCGATTAGTCAAGCCTCATTATTCTGCTGTCAAGGTTCCACTGCAGATTGCTAGTCCTTGCGAATTGCTGGTTTCTTCGAGGTAGAGTTGTCAGATTACTTTGTTCGTTAATCCCTCGGTTCTGAGTTCTTCTCATTCTAATTTCTTTCCCAATCTGATTGTGATTCAGCGTGGGCTTCAGTTCCGTTCTTTCTCTGCTGCGATTGGCTCCGTCTGTGTGTTCAACGTTGGATTCAGGTGAGGGTTTCGTTACAGTTTGGACTGCAGTTTCAGTTTTTGGGTTAGGGTTGCGTTTCTGAATTGGTATTGTTCTGCGTTGTAGTTATTCAGAATCCTGGAATTTGCATTTGGTCTGACTTGCTGTGTCGGCGTGGTCGGTTGCTCTGTTTCGGATTTGAGATTCTCTGCTGTTCAGACCGGGTTCGTCTCTGCTGTTAATTCGAGGTAGGTGGCTTTCGGATTCGATCCGTGTGTTCAGCCTTGGGGAGTTTGGATTCTACCAGTTAATTCAATGATTTGATCCTGTGTTGGTGTGTGTCTTATGTCTCTTTAATGCCTTTTCAATGGATTAAACCCCCAAGGTTGTTTTGTAAATGTGTGTGTTGGTTTGGATTGGTTTTTGTGCCTCTGTTCGTTGAATTCGCTTCTGATTTCTGAGGTTTTCGGCATGTCCGAACTTCCGTCCGAGCTTTGAAGTTCGGACATGCCCTTCTGCGCTTAATCTTTTGAAAATCTTCGCTGTGTCCGAACTTCCGTCCGAGCTTTGAAGTTCGGACACAGCCTTCTGCATTCTCTGATTTTGGCTTCGACTTGTGTCCGAACATTGGATGTCCGGACACAAGTTCGGACTCTCCACGTTCTGTTTTCCGAAGGTTGTCCGAACATCCGTCCGAACTTGGATGTTTGGACACCTCTGGCTCTTCTTCTGTTTTAAGGTTCGACTTGTGTCCGAACTTTGAAGTCCGGACACAAGTTCGGACATCTGTCTGATTTTGCCTTCTGAGTCTCGACTTGTGTCCGAACATTGATGTCCGGACACAAGTTCGGACAGGCTACTGTTTTGGCCATAACTTGCTCGTTTGAGCTCCGTTTTGACTTCTGTTTGCGGGGTTGGATTCCCCTTCTGATTTCCAAGCTATCTATGAGCTTTCTGGTGCCTTTGGTGCACATATGCTTATCTGTATTTAAGCTTCTGTTTTGGGACCTAGTTATCTCTGTGTCTGAGCCTTTGGATGGCTGGTTTCGCTGTCTCGTAGCGCGCTATGTAGGATCCTTCTGTTCACGGGTGATGTTCCCCGTTCTGTTCACGGGTGTTTACACCTGTTCTGTTTACGAGTGAGGTTTCCTCGTTCTGTTCACGAGCTGGTTGCTCGTTCTGTCTGTATGCTGTGATCGCTAGTGTCCCACTCTGTTTTCTGCTTCTGTCTGCTTCTATGTTAGTCCCTTAATGATGGACTTCTGTTTCTGATTTCTGATATTTTGGATTCTCTTGACTCCTTCTGATTTGTAACATTCTGTAAATGTTTTGAGCATGCTGGTTGATGAAGTTTCATCTACTGGGCATAGTTGTGTGCTCATTCCCCTACTTCTAACGCTTTTGCAGATTGATTAGCGAGGATCGTCTCCCCTCAGCTTCTGGAGTTTAGCTCTTGTTTTTGCTTCTTTTGAGACTTTGTATTGATTTGAGCCTTTGGGCCTTTTGTTAGCTTCCGTTTCTGTTATACGTTTGGTGGGTTCTGTAAACTTTTGAGGTGTTAAGACTTCATTGGTTACTTGTTCAAGTATTCTGTTTGGGCCTTATTTGATATCTGTTTAAGTTCGTTTTTAGAGCCTTGCGTTATTATGTAATAATACGGCGTGTAATACCCCTAACTCCTAGGCCAGTGTTTGGGGGTGTTACATTTAGTGGTATCAGAGCTCTGGGTTCTAATCTGCTGGGATTTTAAGTTAGCCAGTCAGTCAGAAATGTCAGTGTTAGTGTCGGAGTCTAACTGTCTGCTGTTGGACTTTCAGAATGCCGCCAAGGAGAGCAAATAACCCTCCAGGGAATGTTGCTGATGCTGTCCAGCAATTTATGACGCAGCTCATGCAGACCATGGCTGCAGGGGGTGGTCCAGCTGGAGGAGGACCAGCTGGCGGAGCCCCGGCTGGGGCAGATGCTGGAGGGAGGAACGTGAAGGCGCTTCAGGAATTCATGAAGCTGAAGCCGCCGTCGTTCGATGGGGCAGGAGATCCCCAGGAGACCAGCCACTGGCTGTCAGAGGTGGAGGATTTGCTTCGAGTGATGGGCTCTGAGGAGGAGCAGAAGGTCGACTTCGCCACCTTTCTGTTCAAGGCCGAAGCCAAGGAGTGGTGGAGGTCAGTGATGGGGAAGTTCCCACAGCCTTGGACGTGGGAGCAGTTCATCTGGGGAGTTCAACACAGTTCTAGACGTCTACAATCTCCTGGAGTATAACCGACTACGCCAGGGCGGGACATGAGCGTTGAGGAGTACGTCCGCAAGTTTATCAGCCTATCTAAGTTTGCACCTGAGCCTGACGAGCATAGGAAGGCCAGGAAGTTTGAGAGCGGCCTGAGGCCGGATATCCGATCTGCTGTGACGCCGCTGCGTCACAAGACCTTCAGGGACGTTGCTGATGTCGCCCTGTTGGTAGAGGCTGACTTGAGAGGTCGCCAGTCTGGAGGGAAGGACCAGAAGAGGAAGCAGAGGTCCGATGACAGTGATAGGAGGGATCAGTCTGCTTCTCAGAAGAAGCAGTCTACTGGAGACCGCTCTGGGGACCGTTCGCGAGACAGAGGTGGTTCGTCTTCATCAGCTCCCGCTCCGAAGTGCCGGGTCTGCGGCAAGTTTCATAGAGGCCAGGACTGCTACAGGAAGTCCGGGCCTGCTTCAAGTGTGGGTCCTGGGCATAGGATTGCTGATTGCCCTCAGGCTGAGAGGAGCAGAGGTAGCTCTGGAGGTGGAGCTGGAGGATCTACATCTGGGTCTAGAGATCGAGACCGGGCTGAGCAGAAGAAGCCCAGGGCCAGGCCAGAGTGTACGCGATGGCTGGAGAGAGAGACCGATCGACTGACAGAGTTGTCACAGGTATTCTCCAGCTGTCATCTCGTTCTGTTTTCTGTTTGTTTGACTCTGGAGCCACCCACTCTTTTATTTCTGCTGAGTTGTGGGTGAGCTCGGTTTGCCTGTTGTGCCTCTGGGTGTTGAGTTATGTGTGCATAGTCCATTAGTTAGGGACTCTTCTATGCTGTTGAATTCTGTTTGCAAAGATAGTCCTGTGTTAGTCAGAGATAGGACTCTGTGTGCTAACCTCATCCCGATGGAGATGACTTCTTTTGATGTGATTCTGGGCATGGATTGGCTTGCTGCGCACCATGCCCATATTGATTGTGCTGCTTCGAGAGTCACTTTTGAGGAGCCGGGTCAGCCCCGTCTAGTTGTAGCAGGGAATGGACTCCCGTGCTCGCCGCCAGTCATATCGCTATGCAGGCGTTCCGTTTTCTGAGGAAAGGATGCCAGGGATATCTGTGCTACATCCCTGAGGTTCGCAAGGATGCGAAGTTGGAGGAGATTCCAGTGGTCAGAGACTTCCCCGATGTGTTCCAGGATGACGTACCTGGGCTTCCCCCTGTCAGAGAGGTGGAGTTCTCGATCGAGCTCGCACCTGAGACTCAGCCGATTTCGAAGGCCCCATACCGGATGGCGCCTGCTGAGCTCAAGGAGTTGAAGGTCCAGTTGCAGGAGCTGCTGGATAAGGGCTTCATTCGCCCGAGTGTGTCGCCTTGGGGAGCGCCAGTGCTTTTGTAAAGAAGGGACGGTAGCATGCGGTTGTGCATTGACTACAGGGAGCTCAACAAGGTTACCATTAAGAATAGGTATCCTCTCCCGCGCATAGACGACTTGTTCGACCAGTTAGCAGGAGCTAAGGTGTTTTCGAAGATCGATCTGAGGTCGGGATATCATCAGCTGAGGATTAAGGCAGACGACGTGCCTAAGTCCGCTTTCAGGACTCGTTATGGACACTACGAGTTCCTAGTGATGCCATTCGGGTTGACGAATGCGCCGTCAGTATTTATGGATATGATGAACAGAGTCTTCAAGCCGTTTTTGGACCAGTTCGTTGTAGTTTTCATCGATGACATCTTGGTGTATTCCAAGAGTGCTGAGGAGCACGAGGAGCATTTGAGGACCGTTCTCCAGACTCTGAGGGAGAACGAGTTGTATGCGAAGCTGAAGAAGTGCGAGTTCTGGCTAGATCAGGTGGTATTCTTGGGACATGTGGTCTCCAAGGATGGTATCTCCGTGGACCCGGAGAAGATTCGAGCTATTACTGAGTGGGCCAGGCCTACTAATGTCGGAGATATTCGTAGCTTCCTTGGACTAGCGGGCTATCATAAGTTTGTGGAGGGCTTCTCCAAGTTGGTGATTCCGTTGACTCGTCTGCTGCAGAAGGATGTGAAGTTTGAGTGGAGCGATGCCTGTGAGCAGTGTTTTCTGGAGCTGAAGAAGAGGTTGACTACTGCGCCGATCTTGACTCTTCCGGAGGGGACCGAGGGTCTTGAGGTTTTCTGTGATGCGTCCCATAGGGGACTTGGATGTGTTCTGATGCAGCATGGGAAGGTAGTAGCATATGGCTCTCGTCAGTTGAAGCCATATGAGAAGAACTATCCGACCCACGATCTGGAGCTGGCTGCGGTGGTCTTTGCGTTGAAGATTTGGAGGCACTACTTGTATGGGGCAGCGTGCAAGGTGTATACGGACCATAAGAGCCTCAAGTATCTGTTCACTCAGAAGGAGTTGAACTTGAGGCAGAGGAGGTGGCTGGAGTTGTTGCACGATTATGATTTAGAGATCCTCTACCATCCGGGTAGGGCGAATGTGGTTGCTGATGCGCTCAGTAGGAGGGGTCCGTCTGGGACTGTTTGTGCTTTGTCCGGTGTGGAGAGGTCTGCTCAGGAGTTGCAGCGCATGGGTATCTGGGTTGTCCGTCCAGAGAGGTCTGGGATGTTAGCAGCACTGCAGGTTCAGCCTACCTTGATCGACCGGATCAAGGCCAGTCAGGAGCTTGATGTCAGTCTGTGTAAGATCAGAGAGAGTTGTCTGCTGGTCAGGAGTCCGAGTTCCGGGTTTCAGAGGATGGCTGCCTGAGGTTCAGAGGCCGTGTTTGTGTGCCGGCAGACGACGCGTTGAGGCGTGAGATCATGCAGGAGGCTCATGGAGCTCCTACTCGGTACACCCAGGAGGGTGAAGATGTACCGGGACTACGGAGACATTCTGGTGGAGCAACATGAAGAGAGACATCTCCGACTTTGTATCCAGATGTAGGACCTGTCAGCAGGTCAAGCCGAGCATCAGAGACCAGCTGGTTTGCTTCAGCCTCTTCCCGTTCCGGAGTGGAAGTGGGAGAGCGTCGGTATGGATTTTGTCATGGGACTGCCTAAGACTCCGAGGGGTTTCGATGCAGTTTGGGTCATTGTGGACCGGCTCACGAAGAGCGCTCACTTCCTACCTGTCAGGAAGACTTCAGTTTGCACCGTTTAGCCAGTTGTACATTGATGAGATAGTACGTCTGCATGGGGTTCCGGCTTCGATTGTGTCTGACAGAGATCCGAGGTTTGTGTCCAGGTTCTGGCAGAGTTTGCATCAGGCTTGGGGACGAAGTTGTCTTTCAGTTCAGCTTACCATCCTCAGTCAGACGGGCAGACAGAGAGGACGAATCAGGTCCTAGAGGACATGCTCAGGGCATGTGTACTCGACTTTGGGGGCAGCTGGGATCAGCACGTGGCACTGATAGAGTTCGCGTACAATAACAGCTTTCAGACCAGTATCGGGATGGCTCCGTTTGAGGCCTTGTATGGCAGGAGGTGCAGATCACCCATCTGTTGGGATGATCTGAAGGAGAGAGCTGTGATTGGTCCAGACTTGGTTCAGGATGCTGTGGGCAAGATTCAGTCTATCAGAGAGCGTCTGCTTGTGGCTCAGAGTCGTCAGAAGAGCTACGCCGATCAGAGGAGACGACCTCTAGAGTTTGAGGTGGGCGATCATGTGTATCTGAAGGTTTCTCCGTGCGAGGAGTCGTTCGTTTTGGGAAGAGAGGCAAGCTTAGCCCTCGTTTTGTGGGTCCTTTTGAGATCCTAGAGAGGATCGGACCGGTTGCCTATCGTTTGGCTCTGCCTCCGTCTTTAGCAGCAGTGCACAGTGTTTTCCATGTTTCGATGCTGAGGAAGTACATTCCGGACCCATCTCATGTGATCGACTTCAGTCCGCTTCAGTTGAGGGAGGACTTCACGTTTGAGGCAGTTCCTTTGAGGATTTTAGCGCGGGATGTCCGCAAGCTCAGGAGTAAGACCATGCCCTTGGTGAAGGTGCAGTGGTCGGGTCAGTCAGAGGAAGAGGCGACCTGGGAGGTTGAAAGCGAAGTCCGTTCTAAGTTTCCCGCCCTTTTGAGCAGTAGGTATGTTTTAATTTCGAGGACGAAATTCTTTTAAGGGGGAGGTGATGTTATAACCCAAGATTTGGTTATATTTTATTTAAGTTACTATGGTTCATTAAGTTGGTTCATTTTGGATTTAGGACATGGACGTCCTTCTGAATAAAGACATGGGTAGAAAGGTCTTTCTTCCTTCCCATTTAAATTCTGGTGAGATTAACTTAATAAACTCTTATTATTTTATTTCTTTCCTTCTTAATTACCCTCACTTCTAAACACGTTCTCACGATCGTTCACGCTCCTCTCTTCCTTGCTCTCTCTCTCTTCTCTCTCAAAGCCGTTCTTTCTCTCGATCAGTCAAGCCTCATTATTCTGCTGTCAAGGTTCCACTGCAGATTGCTAGTCCTTGCGAATTGCTGGTTTCTTCGAGGTAGAGTTGTCAGATTACTTTGTTCGTTAATCCCTCGGTTCTGAGTTCTTCTCATTCTAATTTCTTTCCCAATCTGATTGTGATTCAGCGTTGGCTTCAGTTCCGTTCTTTCTCTGCTGCGATTGGCTCCGTCTGTGTGTTCGACGTTGGATTCAGGTGAGGGTTTCGTTACAGTTTGGACTGCAGTTTCAGTTTTTGGGTTAGGTTTGCGTTTCTGAATTGGCATTGTTCTGCGTTGTAGTTATTCAGAATCCTGGAATTGCATTTGGTCTGACTTGCTGTGTCGGCGTGGTCGGTTGCTCTGTTTCGGATTTGAGATTCTCTGCTGTTCAGACCGGGTTTCGTCTCTGCTGTTAATTCGAGGTAGGTGGCTTTCGGATTCGATCCGTGTGTTCAGCCTTGGGGAGTTTGGATTCTACCAGTTAATTCAATGATTTGATCCTGTGTTGGTGTGTGTCTTATGTCTGTTTAATGCCTTTTCAATGGATTAAACCCCCAAGGTTGTTTTGTAAATGTGTGTGTTGGTTTGGATTGGTTTTTGTGCCTCTGTTCGTTTGAATTCGCTTCTGATTTCTGAGGTTTTCGGCATGTCCGAACTTCCGTCCGAGCTTTGAAGTTCGGACATGCCCTTCTGCGCTTAATCTTTTGAAAATCTTCGCTGTGTCCGAACTTCCGTCCGAGCTTTGAAGTTCGGACACAGCCTTCTGCATTCTCTGGTTTTGGCTTCGACTTGTGTCCGAACATTGGATGTCCGGACACAAGTTCGGACTCTCCGTTCTGTTTTCGAAGGTGTCCGAACATCCGTCCGAACTTGGATGTTCGGACACCTCTGGCTCTTCTTCTGTTTTAAGGTTCGACTTGTGTCCGAACTTTGAAGTCCGGACACAAGTTCGGACATCTGTCTGATTTTGCCTTCTGAGTCTCGACTTGTGTCCGAACATTGATGTCCGGACACAAGTTCGGACAGGCTACTGTTTTGGCCATAACTTGCTCGTTTGAGCTCCGTTTTGACTTCTGTTTGCGGGGTTGGATTCCCCTTCTGATTCCAAGCTATCTATGAGCTTTCTGGTGCCTTTGGTGCACATATGCTTATCTGTATTTAAGCTTCTGTTTTGGGACCTAGTTATCTCTGTGTCTGAGCCTTTGGATGGCTGGTTACGCTGTCTCGTAGCGCGCTATGTAGGATCCTTCTGTTCACGGGTGATGTTCCCCGTTCTGTTCACGGGTGTTTACACCTGTTCTGTTTACGAGTGAGGTTTCCTCGTTCTGTTCACGAGCTGGTTGCTCGTTCTGTCTGTATACTGTGATCGCTAGTGTCCCACTCTGTTTTCTGCTTCTGCTGCTTCTGCTCTGTTAGTCCCTTAATGATGGACTTCTGTTTCTGACTTCTGATATTTTGGATTCTTGACTCCTTCTGATTTGCAACATTCTGTAAATGTTTTGAGCATGCTGGTTGATGAAGTTTGTCATCTACTGGGCATAGTTGTGTGCTCATTCCCCTACTTCTAACGCTTTTGCAGATTGATTAGCGAGGATCGTCTCCCCTCAGCTTCTGGAGTTTTAGTTCTCTTGTTCTTTGATTCTTTTGAGACTTTGTATTCGGATTTGAGCCTTTGGGCCTTTTGTTAGCTTCCGTTTCTGTTATACGTTTGGTGGGTTCTGTAAAACCTTTTGAGGTGTTAAGACTTCATTGTGGTTATACCTTGTTCAAGTATTCTGTTTTGGGCCTTATTTGAATATGTGTTTAAGTTCGTTCTTTTAGAGCCTTGCGTTATTATGTAATAATACGCGGCGTGTAATACCCCTAACTCCTAGGCCAGTGTTTGGGGGTGTTACAGTAATGATGTCAGATTTGTGCTCTGAGATGAACCAATTAAACCACCGCAGGCGGATTTTTGCTCTATCAATTATCCAAACACTAGAATTTATGCTTCGTTATGAATTTGTAACAAGTGATATTAAAGTTTCCCTTAATTGTTGTTTTGACTGCTCGAAGTTGAAAATCTACTCATTTTCTTAATGTGTTTAAGAGAAATTCGACTTTAGACACTTTTGTGCAATACAAACATTTTAAGTTCCTAATGTTTATATTTAAGTATGAATTTGGAACATTATTGTCGTTGTTGGGCAACTGCAGAAACTGGAGTGGTCATTTATGCACTTGATCAGAGAGACTGAAGATGTAGGTGACCGGGAAAATCATTCCAAATTAGGCATGTTTACAGGGAAATTAAAGCTGGCAAGCATGCTAAATGCGGTTACAAATTTGGCTTTAAATTTAACTAAAGGGGTAGCTGCTATTTTACTTCCCTCTTATGACTCTTTCTCTAGTATATTAACATATCACTATGTGGTTTATCCCCCTCTTCAATTTTATTGATATATATTTTCCAAGTCGTACGTACTATCATGCTATTATCAAAATATAAATGAAGGTAATAGCATTTGGGAACAAATTAGCTTTAGTTTTGTTAATGTTAGCTCTATCCACAACCATGTCCAATCAAAATACTCCCTCATTGGGAGTTATTCAAGAAGGAAGAAAAAGAGAGCATTTTTGAAATGCATACAAGGTTCACCAAGCTGATCAACGAAATGCTGGTGCTTGGAAGAACTATCTCAAATGAATATAAAATTCGGAAGTTCTTGAGATCTCTTCTTACCTCCTTTGACAGAAAAGTTAATGCCATGAAAGAGGTTCATAATCTATCTAAGATGTCCTTGGCAGACATGTTAGGTTCCCTAATGGCATTTGAGTTAAAGCTACAACAACGAAACTCAGAAAGTTCAACAAAAGAAAGAGGAAAAGGCATAGCGTTTCAAGCAGCTGAACACTCCGAGACAAGAGAAGACAATGATGAGATGGTCCTATACGCTAAGAGGTACTTTCTGAAGTTCATAAGAAACAACATGAGAAAAGGTAAAGAGTCCAAGGAGACTGGCGGTCATCAAAAGAAGAACAATGACAAGTGCTTCAGGTGCTCAAAGCGTGGGCATCACATCAAAGACTATCCTCAATGATCCTGAAAGGACAACAACAAGGTCAGGAAGCTTGTCCGAAGATCGTTCAACAAGGGGCCTAGGAAAGAAGCGTTTGTTGCTGCTTGGGGAGACTCCGAACTAAGCGACAACAATCAAACCTCGGACAGTGACCTCTCGGAAGATGAGAAGGCTCACCTATGCCTTAAGGAAGTTTGCCTGATGGCACAAGACAAGGACATGTCAGAATCAGAAGAAGAAAAAAACAAGGTAAACTACTCTAAAATAAGAAAGAAAATTTAAAAGGCTGAACTTCTAGGACTTAGAAAGTTTTCTCTCATACTAGTTGATCAACTATAGGCATTGGAAAATGAAAACAAATAACTCTTAGAGGAAAATGAAAAATTAGAGGAAAATTCAGACAAGGATAAGGTAGAAAATCTTTCAAATTCACTCAAAAAATTGCAAACCAACTATAGTGAAATTCTTGTTGTTCATGAATAGATGAAGCTAGGAAAACAACCTGAAATTGATGAGTTGGTTGCTGCTCTTAACATAAAAGAGAATGAACTAGTTCTAATCAAAGAAAAACATGTAAAACTATAAGCTTTATCTAGGACACCCTTATGGAGAAACAAACGACCAGTTAGGTATCAATCAGGGATCAGTCGTAGAGGTGTCTGCCGCCTATGCAGACAACCCGGTCATCATGAAGCCAGATGCCATAGGACACAATTCATGAGGCATTTGGTAACTCAAGAAAATAAGACTAAAATGGGTAGTAAAAAATGATCCTAGAACAACGATTGTTGGTGGAAATGGGTTCAATCATTCTGAGGACCCTAACCCCACACTACTGACTTGCTAAGCGCAGAATCGAGTGGGAAAGGATGCCTGCAGGTACATCGAAAATGGGTGCTCTAAACACATGACATGAGATAAAATGAAGTTCTTCTCACTCGAACCAGGAAGCCAAGGAACCGTTTCCTTTGGCGACAACAAGAAAGGAAAAATCATCGGTGTAGGTAAGGTTGGTTTTACCTCAGATTATGTCATTGATAATGTCAATCTAGGTAATGGTCTAAAATTCAATTTGCTCAGTGTTTCTCAAATATGTGACAAAGGCAACTCAGTCCACTTCTATTTTACACATTGTAGCATAGTAAGTTAGAATAATGGTAAGGAGTTGTTAAAGGGAAAAAGATGGAAAAATGTTTATGTAACTAGTTTAGAGGATATTGATAGTCTAAACCTTCCATGCTTGACTACATCAATAGATGACGCCACACTATGGCCCAAAAGACTAGGGCATATCAGTGTATCATTGTTAAGAAAACTTATCAAGAAATAATTAGTGAGAGGTCTCCCTAGGATTAAGAAGTCGGAGACAAATCTTTGTGATGTATGTGTTATAAGCAAACAAACTAAGACTTCCTTCAAATCAAAGAACATGGTAAGCACATTCAAGCCACTTGAATTACTTCACATGGACTTATGTGGGCCTATGAGGACCAGAGGTTTTGGAGGAAATTGGTATGTATTTGTAATTGTTGATGACTACTCATGGTTTGTTTGGACAATCTTTATTACTTCCAAAGACGAAGTCTTCGAGAAATTTCAAGTCTTTGAAGGAAAAGTCCAAGTACAACTCAACCACAAGATCATGGCGCTTTGGTCTGATCATGGGTCTGAATTTGAAACTCTAACAATTCTTGGAGATGTGCGAACGACAAGGAATAACTCACACATACTTAGCACCAAGAACACCTCAACAAAATGGGGTAGTTGAGCATAAAAACAGAACACTACAAGAAGTAGCAAGAGCCATGCTATTGGGGAGCAGTCTTCCTTAGGTATTTTGGGCAGAAGCAGTGGCGACTGCATGCTACATCACAAATAGAACGCTCATGCGACCAATTCTCAATGAAACACCCTATGAGCTAATCAAGGGAAGAAAACAAACATAAGTCACTTCAGGATCTTTTGTTGAAAAGTGCTATGTCCACAACAATAAAAAGAATTCCCAAGGAAAATTTTATGCCATGAGTGATGTGGCCATCTTCCTCGGGTACTCAAAAAGAAGTCGGGCATACAAAATCTACAACAAAAGAACATTGAAGGTAGAAGAAAGTGTGCATGTAGTCTTTGATGAGGTTGAAGTTCATAAGATCAAAGAATCTGAAGGAGATGAAGAATTTGGATTTGATCTAGCTGATAAAGATCACACAGACAATCCCAAGAATGAATCACCGACCAAAGAAAACTTGTTGGACAAGCCACCGATAGGTCAACAACAAGTCAACAAAGAAAATAATGATGTCGAAAGTACTCAATCACCATCAACCACTCATCAATCTCGTATTTTGTATAAAGATCATCCATTAGAGAACATCATATCAGATATCTCTAAGGGAATTCAAACTAGAGCACAAACTCGTGATCTTTTAGCCTTCTCAACAACAGTTTCACTTATGCAGCCTAAGAATATCAAAGAAGCTCTCCAAGACTCAGACTAGATTAAAGAAATGCAATAAGAATTAAATCAGTTTGAAAGATGCAAAGTCTGGCATCTTGTGCCACGTCCCACACATAATGGAGTACTTGGCACAAATTGGGTCTTCAAAATCAAGCTAAATGAGATTGGAGAGGTCGTTACGAACAAAGCTCGTCTAGTAGCACAAGGATATCGTCAACAAGAAGGGATATACTTTCAAGACCTTGTTTGTGCAAGTATATGTTGATGATATAATCTTTGGAGCTTCTGACAAGAAGTAATGCAAGAAATTTGAGACGTTGATGAAAAAGGAATTTGAGATGAGTGATCTAGGAGCATTGAAGTTTTTCTTAGGACTTCAAGTCAAGCAGGATAATGAAGGGCATATCCCAACAAAAGTATGTAAAGGATTTACTGAAGAGATTTGGAATGGAGGCATGTAAATCGTTTGACACACCTATGGCAGTTGGCACAGAAATGGGTATCACGACTGGAGACCAACCGGTCGATTAACGATCATACAGAGAGATGATCGGTTCTCTATTATACCTAACTGCTAGTAGACCTGACATTATGTACAGTGCTTGCCTATGTGCCAGGTTTCAAGCAGATCCTAGAGAAAGTCATCTCACAACTGTGAAAAGAATCCTACGTTACCTAAAAGGGTCCATGAATCTTGGTCTATTTTATCCAAAATTTACAAACTGTAATATTATAGGCTTTTCAGATGCATACTATGAGGGATCTATCACCGATCGAAAAAGTACGTCAGGGACAACATTCTTTGTTGGATCATGTTTGATCGTATGAGGATCAAAGAAACAACAAAGTGTAGCAATCTCAACTGCTGAATCTAAATACATAGCTGCAGTAAGCTGTTGTGCTCAACTTTTGTGGCTCAAACAGCAAATTAGTGATTATGGTGTCAACATAGGTACGTTGCCAATTATGTGTGATAATACTAGTGCCATATCTATCTCTAAAAATCATGTACATCTTTCTCGTACCAAGCATGTTGACATTAGACATCATTTTCTTAGAGCTTGTTGTGAAAAAGAATTGGTTGGCTTAAAGTTAATTACTACCAAAAATCAACTAGCAGACATTTTTAAGGTTTAACAAGATTGTTCATGATCTTGGAATGATTGTCATTATTCAAGATTAGGCTACCTTTTGATTCCCACGATTGGTCACCGACACGTGAGCAGCACATCAAGTACGTTGTTCATATAGTCAACGTTCAGTTTAATGCATAGAAATCATGTCGAACAACTACTTGAAACAGATATGTCAGCATCTCACAAGAAGTAAGGATAGAATAGGGCAAGTGCAATGGTTAGAAACGGGAAAAACGCAAACAGATCGATGACAACCGTCACGGCTGCTGCCCGTTATGAATAGTACCGTTGGAACATGTCAGCGAGTGGACGAGGAACGGTCGCCGACCGTTACTCGATATCTATAAAAGGGCGATGGGAATTTTTCTCTCATCACGCTATTTACCCTCACTCTCTCTAAATCTCTAAGCATTCAAGCAACTTCTATTCTTACAACACTCTAGTCAACTTTGTGCAAAAAATCTCTTGCCTCACAGCCGCTCATGAACTCTTGATCAAAAAGTTAGTAAATTCCAACTACTCCCTTGATAAAAAATGGCACCCAATTATGTTCTTCACTCCAAGACAAAGGCCATCCTCAGGGATGTTTCTTCAGAACAAGTGGCCGACATATAGCCGACAGAGTCTATCAGAATGTTGCCGCCACCTCGTCTGTCTAAGGAAGAGGAAGATCAACTTGTTCGAAGGGTCATGGATGAAGGTGACGTACTACAAGAAGAGGAGGTAACCTATATAAGCTCCCATCTACCCAAAGTTCACTACCTCATTCAATCTGAAATTCTCAAACCCGAAATCCTACCCACTTCGACCCCCACAGAAAAGCCTGCCATGTCTTCTCCCGCTTCATCACCAAAAATCACCACCAAACAATCCTAAGCCAAAAATCTCAAAATTCCGAAAGACCGAACCCATTCTATTGCCACAACAAGTCGCGTAACTCGCACCTTAAAACACTGTAAAACCAAGGAAGAAACTTCACAAAGAGCCACTTAACACCTGAAAGAGCAACTGCAAGTTGCACTTTACCAACGACGAAGAGGCTACTCCTTCAGTATTCGCTAAAGCAGTAGTTTTCCAGATATAGGAGGAAGAGGTTCAAAGTGTCGAAAAGTCATAGAAGAAAGCCTCAATAAAAGGAAAAGGCCAAGAAGAAGGTGTTACTGCACCAGATTCAGAGGCGGAATTAGAACTAGTCGCTCAGACTACGGTACATAGTGACGAGTGATCGCCGACACCTCAACGATCATGTCATCAAGAAGATAGCGACATAGACACATCCACGCCGGTCATACTGACAATCGAGGAGCGCCCAAAATCAGAATAGGCCAAAGGAAAGAAAAAGATGGTGCTGTCACCACATGCTCAAGAGCTCGAGGAGCTCCTCCAATCCAAAAAGGCGGTTGCAAAGCCACAACCACAGCTCCAATGAGCGTACAATCCAGCCCACCATTTGTAAGATCATGTTCATGCGACATCCTAAGAAATATGTTGCACAAAGCTATGTTCACCCAGACTCTGATTCACTCACAGCCTTATCTAGGACCTCCTATGGTACTTCATCTCAATCTCGAACTCCTCACTGCATGGAGTTCATGGTCGATTATGATGAATCAGACACCTCCACCACATCTGAATCTCCACTATATAAAGCACTTTCAGAAAATGAAACCTATGGCTTAAATGTCACCGAATGGGATACCCAAGACCGCCACTCCATCTAGCATATATGATCACACTTGTAGTTTGTAATATATGGAATGTTATGGCCTTTTCAATAATTTAAGTCGTGTTATTGCTCCCTATTTTTGCTGTATGGCAAAAGGGAAAGAAAGATATGTACTTATGGCCTTATGACTGTTGTCCTTGTGTTATGTAACTATCATAGTAGAAAACTCTACTATGGTCATGGTATAAATGCTATTATCTATTGTTGTAATAAAAGCTGTTATTTTTTTGTTATTCAAATAAATTTAAAACCTTTAACAAACTCAGGGGGAATCCTTCTTAGGGGGAATCTCTCACATTTTCAAGTTCCCATGTACATATGATTTCGTATAGGTTGCCATCATCAAAAAGGGGGAAATTGTTAAGTCAAGATCCTTTGATTTTGATTATAGCAAACCTGTGTTGTTTATCAAATACGTTTATTAAGCCTTAAGATTCAGATAAACATGTGAAGGACTGGCTTAGCACGCATGGTTGCAAGAGCACTCAATCCGTGATATATGCCTAACTAGTCGGGCATCTGTCAAGGAGAGCTCACGCCCGAACGTCTTGTACACACAGGAAGTCAAGCATCACACTACCACATCTCTCATACATTAGATGTAAAGCAAGGATGAAACACTGCAAGAAAATCGATAAACCTATACAGATTCTCACATCTACATAAGCAACAAGCTCACGACTAAAATCATAACTCATTAATGTGCAAGCCAACAAGATAAGTCAAGGGCTATTAATACACATTATCACGTAGCCATAATGAAGTCTGAAGAGAGTATTTATGGGCATTAATGAGCCAGAAAAAATCAGGCAAGTTGAGCACACAAGTGGTGCTCGACTAATCGAAGGAATTGCCGCCGATGTGTTCAATCACAACGCGACATGTGTTCCTGGCTTTAGATCAAGTTGAGGCTCAATCTACAATAAAGTCGGTTGTTATGCTTAAGGAAAAAGTAGTAATCGATTCCTAAAGTGTAGGTGATCATAGGCTGTTAGTTATATCCAAACTTACATGTATAAATACGTACATTTATGTCCTATGTACTAAAGAGAAAAAATAGAGAAAAGACAAAGATAATCTGAGCAAGTGTGAGTCAGACTAAAGTGTGTGTAACGGCTAGAGAGTTGGTGAGCTAGGTAGGACTAGAGTCAAGTGACAATACGGTGTGTAACATATAGACTGACTAGTCGGGGAACGGTTGAGGAACTGTAGGCCGACTGTAAGGAGAGGGTAGAGGACTTGGGGATAAAGTCCTAAAATGTTCCGGAGTTCACGGGTAGGGCGAGGGAGATTGAGTGAATTTCGGAGTGTAAATTCTCAATTGAAATGGATTTTCCAGTTTGATTTTATCCAGTCTCTTCCAAACTATCAAATAGTTACAAACAACATAAAAGACACGTCCACGACAGGTTGAGGACGTATCTGGGAGCATCCGCCAGTTTCATAAGGTAAAAGGAATTAGTAGTAAATTGTAAGATTATAAAAATAGGTGGGGTCAAAATGTAAAAACCCAAAAATACTGGGCAGGAGTTCAAAATTAAGGAAATATAGGTTCTGATTGGAGGTTGGAATAAATTAGATGTGGAAATTTGTAATAAATAAGTAAGGAATGAAAATTATAAGTTATACAAGTAAAGAGAATTAAATTGTAGACTTTGAATGACATTTGGGGCTATAATGTAATATACAAAAGTATTGGGATATTTAGTCATGCTATGTATGACTGTTTAAGGCATATCAAGAATTAATAAAGGTTGTTATGTCATTTGGGAGAATAATAACATATGATGTAAATAAATATGAGTTTATATATATATATATATAAGGATTATAAAATAACTAGGAAAGTTAATATCCTATAAATGTGACCTTGAAACTTATGATAGCAAACTCATATATATATAGTTGAAGAATTGGAATAATTGATCTAAAGGTTTGGATTTATATAATGGTGGTTGAATTATAAGTTTGAATTATTGGAGGATTGATAAAATATTATTAATAACAACAACAATGATAAGAACAAGTGTGTCTATGTAATACACCAAGGTTAAGTGGATAAAAGTCTTTTAGTATGACATTTATTTCGAAGGGAGTATATATATATAAATATATAATCAAAGGATTGGGACTTTGGTTAATGGGTAAGAGATTAGAGTTGTATAACTCATAAGGATTAATATAAAATTCCTAAAGCATGAGACTATATAATGTAACACTAAGAGAGAGAGAGAGAGAGAGAGAGAGAGAGAGTTACAATATACTACACTAAGTATAAAAGGGCTTAATGATATGCCTAATGTGGTGAGGAGTTATGAGAACATATGTACAAACATGTATATATAGCTAGTAAGTTTAATTAAGAGGAAAACATATACGAGAGAAATGTAATACAAGAAACTGGTGTAGCGAGTGTAATAAGTAAATGACACTATAGGTTGATCCAATTATAGGGTCGGGATAGTCGGGACAATAGTCGAGACGACTACCGAGAGTTAGACGAGCTTCTTCTCCGGTGTACGATATGATTTCATGTGCCTTGTGTGCTACCGAGTGACATCGGCTTGTGTGCCATCTGTTGTGTGTAATGACTAATAAGATAATTGCATGGAATATGACTTATTTATGTTGCTTCGTATTATTACACTCATCTAACCTCGACGTTCTACATTGTGTGTTACTAACTACACATTAGTGTGAATATAAAATACGCATATGGTACATACGATAACGGTTAGAGAAATTAGAGGTTCGAGTATACAAACCATCTAACATAAATATTATATGCGAATTTCCTAACTAACTTCTCTCCAATATATAGTCGACATCCGGAATAGTGATTGAAACGAAGAGTCTATTCCTGCTCGGTTTAATCCTTCACACTATCCTATATGTTACCTGGTTACGATCGTGAGCACAACGAGAGAGAGAGAATTTGCAAAGTCAAGCTTAAGTCTGATTGCCAAATATATCGTGTCTTATTTCATGGGGGTACTCCCCTATTAATAGTGTTTCTGCATCCAATCCCAGGCTGTCAGCCTGTCTCTTTACATATATATAAATACAGTTTCTATCCTTATTTATCGGTTTAATATGGTCGGACGTTTCTACCCTTTTCTAGCAGTTTTGACCGGTCACAGGCGACCGGCCGCATTATATCCTATCTAGCCTGATTCGTCCGGTCACAGATGACCGGACAAATGGATGATTTATACCTATTTTTAGCTCTATTTCTATCCGGCCAGAGATGACCGGACGCTTCACATGCCCTTCTTAGGCCGGTTCCATTTCTGCCCTTCTCATCAGTCCCACAAGTTCTATCTTTTTGAATTTTTGATGAAGAAAGTAGAGATTTTTGTGCCTTTGTTGTAGAAAAAATTTGCGGTTGCGGTTGCTTTTTGAGATTTTGCGTCCCTGTTTGCTTTTTGTCCTTTCCCACCTCTTCTCAGTCCCACAAGTTCTTTTTCTTCAAATCTGAAGAGAAAGGACTTTAACAGTCCGTGTGGGGCTCGTGGCTAGTGCCTGGCTTGTGCCGCCCTTTCGAATCTTCTCGCCTATTTCCGATTTGGAATACGTGGGGCTCTCTTTTCGCCTAATGTCAGAGTTGCTTAAGGAAGCGTGTAGTTCTCCCCCTGTTTCTGCAAAAAAGTGGTTTTTTGTCTGCACATATATTTATCATTTAATTTCTGAGCGGGAATAATCTTTCCTTTTATTCCGAATTTTGGGTTCTCTTCTCTTTCTTCTTCCGCTCCCACTCTTTTACTGCTCCTTCTCTCAACTCTCCACCCTGTATTCTCTATTCTTGCCATTGTCACCGCTGCCGTACCTGCGAACTCCTTCCGATGTCTTCTTCTGGTGCAAAGAAAAGCAAGGCCGCCGCGAGTTTTTTGCCGGCTGTCGAAGTAATTCAAGGTACCTCTTCCTCTAGCGGGTTTCGGCCTACTTATCTACAATCTTCGAAACCTTTTCTGGCCGGTCGCGAGCCTTCTCCTTCTTCCTTGGATTTTTCTTCGCTTTCTTACTATCTCAAAAGCGTCGAAGTCCCACCGGGCACTCAAATTTACCTTCCATCTTCTGATTCTCACCCCTATGACGATTTCGATCTTGGGTATGTGGTCTATGCTGACTTCTTTTCTTAAGGCTTGACCGTTCCCCCTCACCCTTTTGTTCTGGGGTTCCTAATTTGCTGCTGCTGTCTGCTTGCCCACTTACATCCAAAAGCCATTTCGTACCTCCACGCTTTCGTTATTCTTTGTGAGGAAAACAAAATTCGGCCCGAGGCTACAGAGTTTGCCTAATTTTTCTCGATTAGGGTTGATCCGGATAGCCTAACTATCATGGCGAAGGCCAGATTCTCTCTTTTCGACTACAAGAAGGTTCATGGATGGAACTCGCGATGGTTTGTCATCGTCCCACCGTCCAGCCGATATCTGGGTGTCCCATACTGCTCTGAGATCAGAAGAGGTCAGCTTGGCTGTCCTTCCACCCCTCCTGCCGAATTGCCTATTTTGAGAGTTCTAAAGGCGCAGAGCCGCAAACAATTGACGGTTGAAGAATTCTTCATTAAAGCGCGCTTGTCCCTTTCAACAGCTAAAACTTTGTCAACTTCAAGAGCGAAGACAAAAGGGTTGACTATTACGCTTCAGTGGGTGCGGCTACTGATACGGCTGAGCAGCTCTTGGGAGACACGTCCACCTCCAAAAAGTGTTCTAGACAAGGGTCGGAGGTTGATCAAGGCAGGCAACAAAAGAAGAAAAAGAGCGTTGAATCCCCTGACCGAGTGAACGTCGGATTGTCAGGTACTTGGCACGTGAGTCCAGAGTCTGGGCGCCCTGTTTTTCTTCCTCTCGCCCCTGGTTTGGGTCTGGACCTTAGTTCTCATCCAGAGCGGGAGTCCGGTCACCCAACCCCGATTTGTGAACTGTTTTCTGACCTGTCGGGCTACGTTTCCTCAGATCCTGCCCAGGACAACACATTAGATGACTCGGGCCTTCGCACTGATTCTCCGGCTAAGCCAGGTTCTTTAGTCAACGATCTCTTTTTTACCGAATTTTTCTCGTGTTTGTTTTTTTTGAATAATGCTTCCCTGTACCAGGCTCTATAGATGCCCCAATTGATATTCCTGATAATGAAGTCGTGTCTGTTTTTTCTTCTGACGCTGCCTCAGCCCAAGCTTCCGGCGTACACAAGGTTCAAAAGAAAACTGTGTCGAAACCAAAAGTTCCTTTGCCGGAGAAATCAGGGGAGCAAACTTCCGGTGATCTTGGATCTTCATACGACATTGCTGGAGCTAGGGAAGCGGTGCGGTAGAGAGTGATGGAATATCGGTCGGTGCCAGATAATCCTGAACTTCATAGCAAATAACGGGAGGATATTGCTGCTGCTCCCTCTTCTCCTCCTTCACCTGCTCAGGGGTCTTTTACCGGCCCCTCCCAGAAGGAAGGATGGTTTTACCACCGTGGTCAACCCTTGCCCCTGATCTCCTGCGAGTCTGCGAAGTACTTTGCTGCTTGGAAGGAAGCAATAAGGAGATCCAGCCATCCGGACGGGATTTTCGCTCCTCCAACGATTACCACTGCAATCAACGATAAGCTGCGGGTAGGAGACGGGGGGGGGGGCAGATGCTATCATGCGGCACTCTTTTCCTATCGAGGAAGTATTCGACTTCATGTGGCAAGGCATCTTTCAGGTTGAGACGCTTCTTCCCTTTTTAGCAAGTTCCATCTATACTTCTTGCTTTTGTCTCTTAATGCTTGACCTTTGGTGAATTGTGTTGTTGTTTCTTTTTTAGGTGATGTCTATGGCTCAAAGCGCTGAAGTCCACACAAATAACCTCAAATCCAAACTTCGGTACGAAGAGAGCCACACCAACAATGCCCAGGAGGAATTAAAGCAAACCCGCTCCACCCATGACGCTTACATCGATCATGTTCACTATGAGATTGATCTCAAAGTGAAGGAGAAGACTGAGGCGATAAACAAGGAATTGCGGTTGTCTCGACAAGAATGTGTTCGCCAGCGCGACGAGTATGAGCTGCAACTTAAAAGTCTGTGAGAGAAGAATCTTTCCATCAAGAGCCGGAATCTCCAGGCTGATGCCGCTTTGAAAGAGGTACGAAATTGACTTGTTACTGAAATAGATGAGTGGGTGTGGGCTTTCTCTGACTTAGAAGTTTTGCTAAAGCAGGTGCGAGCTGCCCATCAGAGAGAGGTGACTTCCCTTCTTACTGATAAAACCTTTCTTTTTGACGCCAAAAATGCTTTTGAGAAGGAGGTTGGGACGCTTGAGCTGGAAAAACAGGCCCTTACTCGTGAAAACAAGACCTTAGTGGAAGACAAAGCCAAGCTTTTCCAAGAGTTTAACTGCTTGTCAGAAGAAAAGGCCGCTTTGGAAGAGCAAACCAGAGCTTCTTTTGAACAAGAGAGGCGATCTTTTCTTCAGGACTGCTCCACACTAGAGGCGGTGAAGAAGGCTCTTTCTGAAGAGAGAACTGTCCTGGAAAATGAGAAAGCCGGATTGGAAGAGAAGGTAAAAAAATCTGGAGAGCGCCATATCTCGTCTTCAAATTGAGAATACCGAGCTGTCAAACAAGGGTGAGTTTTTGGATTTGAAATTATGATATTTCTTCCTCCTCCTTTACTCCTAACTTGTCTGGACTTCCGGTCAGGTCCGAGCTCTGATAATCTTTTGAAGCACATCCGGAAGCTAAATGACCGAGTGAACAATGTTAACGAGGATCTTTCTTCAGCCAATACACAACGTGACCGGTATCGGGCCCAGGTCTTGACTCTCGAAACCCAAGTGGCTAAACTCACGTCGTTCTCACGACAAACCCAGGAGGAACTACAAAAGCAAAGGACCATTAATGCTCACCTCAAGGAATCTTTTGCCTCCCAATGCCGCATGATAACTAATATCTGCCGCCAAACTATCTCAGAGTACTTCTTGGAGAAAGGGGAGGTTCTAGATGATGATTTGTACAATGGGTTAGAGTTCAATGCTGTTGCCAAAAGTCCAACTTCTTTGAGGAACTCGAGAGATTTGGTCGTCTCCCAGGTGAGACATGCTTCGGTCCTGGTCAAGCTTCCTTTCTACCGGCCGGAAGTAATGCCCAGCCATCTGTTGGGGGAATGCAGCATGCTACAGGGAGATCCAAATCTACAAAGAGTGTTGCCAATAGTGCCGATAAGTTAGCCACAGTAAAATAGAATGCTTGTTTAGGGTTTTTTTATATTTAGACTTTGGCACGCGTTTTGACGAACTCCATAAATTTTGTAATGGTCACACCTTTGTAAATGAATTTACCCCACTTGGGAAGAATCTAAGCTTAACCACTTACTTCCTTCATTAACCCTTTACCAGAGCGACTGGTTTTTCATTGTGCCCTTGCTTTTATTTTCCTTCTTATATTTTTTGACATTTACTAAGAAAAGTTTGGGGAAGCTGTTTGGATGTCTTTTACCGGAGTATTTTTGTTTTTTCCTGAATGGTGCCTTTGGGTGTAATGCTTCGTTATGTTGTTGATTGGTTGTTTTTACTCTGGTTTTGTTAGCCGGGCGTTTGTTCTTAAGGGATGAAAGCCTGCGGCTCGCTGGCCGGATCTTATTTTAAAGGCTTGATAGCCTGCGGCTCGTTGGCCGGGACTTACTTTCAAGGCATGATAGCCTGCGACTCGTTGGTCAGTTCTTACTTTCAAAGCATGATAGCCTACGACTCGTGTGCCGGATCTTACTTTCAAGGCATGATAACCTGCGGCTCATTGGCCGGGTCTTACTTTCAAGGTATGACAGCCTGCGGCTCATTGGCCGGTTCTTACTTTCAAGGCATGATAGCCTGCGACTCGTTGGCCGGATCTTACTTTCAAGGCATGATAGCCTGCGGCTCGTTGGCCGGATCTTACTTTCAAGGCATGATAGCCTACGGCTCGTTGGCTGGATCTTGCTTTCAAGACATGATAGCCTGCGGCTCGTTGGCCGGTTCTTACTTTCAAGGCATGATAGCCTGCGGCTCGTTGGCCAGATCTTACTTTCAAGGCATGATAGCCTGCGGCTCGTTGGCCGGATCTTACTTCTTTTGTTCTTTTCACAAAAAATAATACCTCTTTATTGAAGAATCATAGATTTTATACATAGAACTTTTTTAAACACTCCCCATGCCAAGAATGTGGCAATTCGCACCCTTCACTATTTTTTAAATGGTATGAGGCTCGTCCAGTTCTATGGTGTATGATGTATGGTCCTTCCCACTGGGGCTCTAGTTTCTTGGGTTGTTTGACTTCTCAGAGAACCAACTCCCCTGGGGAAAAACTTCGCTCTCTTATTTTTCGGTTGAAATACCGCTCCACTTTGGATTTATCTCTTGCCATCCTTACTTCGGCGGCCATTTTAGTTTCTCGAGGAGATCCAGATGGTCCTGTATCCCTTGATTGTTGAGCTTTTCATCATATGGTTCCCACCGGATTGACGGCACTATAATTTCCGCCGGAATGACAGCTTCCAATCCATACGTTAGTCTATGTTTCTCCTGTTGGTCCTCTTTCTGTTGTCCTGTACGACCAGAGGACTTGGGGCAGCAACTCCGCCCACTTCCCTTTTCTTTCATCGAGCTTTTTCTTTATTGCTTTAACTATCTGGCCATTCACGTTCTCCACTTGCCCATTTGCCTGGGGGTGTGCTACCGATGCGAACCTTAAGTCAATTTTCCATTCTTCACAGAACGCTCGAAAGCTATCGCAATTGAATTGCGCTCCGTTATCTGTTATTATTGCCGTTGGTATACCAAATCTGCACACCACATACCTCCAAATGAATTCTTGCGACTTTCTGGCCGTGATAGACACAGTGGGCATTGCTTCAACCCATTTTGTGAAATAGTCGATGGCGACATACATAAACCTGAACCTCCCAGGTGATGCATCCGGGAATGGTCCGACAATATCTAATCCCCACATAGCAAAGGGAATCGGACAGAGGATAGCTTTCTGTTCTGCTGGGGGATTATGTATTTTATTTCCGTGTTCTTGACACTTGACATACTTTTGTATGTATTCTTTGCAATGTTTCTTCATTTTTGGCCAAAAATATCCCAGCCTCAAGATTTTGTGGACTCTGGTTCTTTCTCCCTAATGGTTTCCACAGAGTCCATCGTGTATCTCTTTCAAGAGTTCAGCTCGCATCTTAGGAAGTTTGCTTTTAGTTTTTGAACTTTGAGTAAATACTTCCAGAGTTTCTCTTCTTTGACTTCATAGATGTTGTCATTTTGTCTTGCTACCAACATGGAATCCGAGTATACCTCTAACTCTGCGAGAGGTAAAGATTAGTAAGTTTTCATCACATTTAGTTCCGGCAAGATTTTATAAGAAGAAAAAAGGAAATATATCTCCTATGGAACCTGCTGCCCCCAGGGCGATAACAACTTCCAAACCCTGAACAAGAGCTTCGTATTCGGCCTCATTATTGGTAACGTCAAAGTCTAGCCGGAAAGCGTAGTTTAAGTTTTTTCCATCCGGCGCCTGTACCACAATTCCGGCTCCTGCCCCAGTTCTACATCGGGCACCATCAACTAAAATAATGTTTGGATTATGGGGCTTCCTTTCCTCTTCTGCAAAGCTTGTTTCTGTTATTAAATCCGCCAAAGCTTGGGCTTTTATCGCTGTCCTGGGTAAGAAGTGGATTTCGTATTATGTTAGCTCCACTGTCCTGCTCACCATCCGGCCAGAAGCATTTGGGTTATTCGCTATTTGCTTGAGCAGTCAATTGGTTCTAACGAAGATTCGATGTGATTGGAAATAAGGCTGCAATTTTCTTGATGCTATTACCAAGGCGAACAGAATTTCCTCTATGTTTGTATACCGCCCTTCTGTTGAGTTCAAAATTTTGCCGGTATAATAGAATGGAATTTCCCTTTTTTCTTATATGATCAGGACAGCCGCAACCGCCCAATCTGTTGCTGATAAGTAGAGATAGAGGTCTTGGTTAGGGGCAGGCACACCTAACTTAGGCAGATCTCGGAGCATCTCCTTGATCTTTTGAAATGTGTCCATACATTCTTGTCCCCACTGAAATTTGCTGTTTTTCCTTAGGATATTGAAGAATGGGATTGATTTTTCTTGTAGTTTGGAGCAAAATCTACTTAATGTCGTAAGTCTCCCATTTAGCGCTTGAACATCTTTTATATTTTTAGGTGGGGAGAGGTTGAGGATCGCTTGGCTTTTCTCTGGGTCAACTTCGATACCCCGTTGTCCAACAATGAAGCCAAGGAACTTTCCTTTTGTTACACCGAACACACATTTCTCAGGATTCAGCTTAATTTGATACTTATCCAGAGTGTTAAATGTTTCTTCCAAGTCCTTCATGTGCTGCTCTTTTGATTGGCTTTTTACGACTATATCGTCGACATAAGCTTCCACATTTTGAGCCATTTGTTGACCAAACACTTTATCTATCATTCGCTGAAAGGTAGCCCTCGCATTTTTTAGGCCAAAAGGCATTACTTTATAGTAGAATGTCCTAGCTGAAGTGATAAAAGATGTTTTCTCTGAATCTCCTTCATTCATTTTAATCTGATTATATCCAGAGAATGCGTCTAAAAAACTTAATACTGAACTTTGGGCAGTTGAAACTACCAATCTGTCTATCGACGTTAGAGGATAAAAATCTTTAGGACATGCTTTATTTAAATCTGTGAAGTCTACACACATCATTCATTTTCCATTTGCCTTTTTTTACCATGACAACATTAGCTAACCACCGTGGGTAAGTCACTTCCTTGATGAACCCAGCCTTGAGGAGTTTTTCGACTTCGGCTCGTGCTGCTAAATCTCTTTCTTATCCTATCACTCTTTTCCTTTGCCTGATCACTGGATGCTTTGGGTCCACTCAGAGTTCATGCCGGATAACACTTGGATCTATCCCAGGCATTTCGTCTGTGCTCCAAGCGAACGTTGCCCTTCTTTTTTCCAGGAACCTCATTAAGTGAGTCTATTCTCCACTGTCAAATGCAGTTCCTATTTTAAAAAACTTAGAAGGATCAGATTTTAGATATACCTCTCTGGGGGGTCCTGAGTTGTTTGGTGCCCTTCTTCTTCTTGACTTTCTTCTGGAGGAAGCGGTAACCTTCCGTTGAACTCTTTTTCTGATCCCACTGTTTTGACCACCTCTTCTCTGGGTAGATTTTCCATTATGCGGACCTCACATACCCGAGCCATTTTCTGACTTCCTCTTATAGTAACCAACCTTTTGTTTTTGGTCAAATACATCAATTTTAAGTGATGGGTACTACATATAGCTTTGAAGGCATTGATCCCTGGTCTTCCAAGGTACATATTATACCCAGAGAGGCCTGGTACAATGAAAGTCGTGAGCTTTTCTGTCCTTCTTTCGTCTCCCTGACCTAAAGTTGTTGTAAAATTTATACTGCCGGAAGATGTGTAGAAACTCCTCCCATAAATCCCCCTAAAACTGCCAAATATGGTTTGATCTGGTCTTTGGGCACTTCTAGCTTTTTAACTGCTTCTGCCGATATGACATTAGCTCCGGCTCCGCTGTCAATCAGGATTCCTTCCATCATTCGATCATTTACTTGTGCACGAATGACAAGCGGGTCGTTGTGAGGGTATAACACTCCGTCTTCATCTTCATCAGAAAAGAAAATCGGGAGGAGGGTCTCTTTTTTAGCAACCTTTTTCTTTGGGAGTTCCTGATGTACTTCGTGAATGTGCCTTTTCCTTTCGTTAGGAGTTAAAGGTCCTACTTCCGAAAAAAGCCCTGTGAATTTTCTTAGAAAAGGTTTTGTTAGCCTCCCTTGGGAAAGGAATCCGCTGTATTCAAGAAATATAATGTGAAATGAAAATACTGCTTATCTTTTTATTCCTTAATGCGATATTTGGTAAAACTTACTCCTATACATCTTTGGTTTAAAAGACAATTTATGATAAATTTTTATTCTTATAAAGCCTATTGCTGGAAAAGAAAGCTTCACTTCCCTTTTTTTTACAGACCTGTTATCATACCAACTGATTTGCTATGGTTGAGTTTGGGGTGGACCTCCTCTTCTTGTTGGCCTCGAGATGTATACTGATTGTTGCTTTGGGAAGAGTGTTGATTGCCGTACTGCTTCTGCGGTCCGGCATGCTATTTTCCCTTCTTCTTATTTTCTTCAATGATTTTGAGCTCCTTAGCCAAAGTAGCACAGTTTACTGTTCGATGACTCCGATTCCCATGGTATTCACAGAATGCCACTGGGATTTCTCCTTGCGGTGGTTTCCTAGGATGAGGGAGATATCCTTCCCTTACTGCGGCCGCATACTTTCCCGGGTCGATGTAGACAATGGGCCTTGTGCCTTGATGCTGCGATCCTTGAGAAGAGGATCCGGCTACCGCCTTGTAATATGGTCGGTACCTCGATCCCCCTCCTAACGAACCTCCGATGCCTCCACCCTGTCCTCCTTTCTTCTCTGATGCGGCCGCTCCTTTAAAGCTGCCTGCTAGTTCCTTGGCTTTATTTTCAGCTATCTCGGATTTCAAGTAATCGTGGATCATCTCGGCCAACTCCCCATGGGTCTTTGGTGCCTTGGTGTAATTTTTCCTACGAGACGGGGCTGCGCCAGGCCATTTCCAAAAGCTTTGATCAGAAATTTTCATCAATGTCATCAATCTCTACTACCTTTTAGTAAAAGCGATCACTGTATTCTTTCACAGTCTCCCCCTTTCGCTGCTTCAGATCCATCAATTCTATCGTTTCTTTCTTGACCTTCTTACTCGCAGCAAAATATTGTTGGAATTCCTCGGTTAGTTGCTTGAAACTGGTGATAGATTGCGGTGGTCTTGTCAAGATTCATCCCAATGCCCTTTTCGAAAGCGTCCCTGGAAATAAATTGCAGAGAGCAAGAGAACTAATTCCTTGAGTGTTCATTGCAAACATAAACTTTTTGATATGTTGAGCGGGATCCCCTGTTCCATCGTATTTCTCGACTGCTGGAGCAACAAAATGTGGTGGAAGTTTCGCTCTCCTTATTCTTTCTGAGAACGGATAAAGGCTCATGTCTATCTGATCATCTTCCATCTCTTCTTCGACAATGATCGGGGTATCCTTTCGGTCCTTGCACTCCTCGCCATTACTTCCCTTCGAGTCTCTGCTCCTTAAGAGTTCTATAGCTTCAGTCATTTCTTCCCACTTTCTTTGGTACTCCTCATCTCTCTGCATCAATTCTTGTTGCAGAACCTCGTTCCCTTCTACGATCTTCTCGTCAATAGATCTGACTAATCCCTTCAACATATCTTCAAGATCCTTCTTAGAGATAGCTTCTGGCATCTCGACACTCACTTCTTCTTCAACATGGTTACTCTCCCCTGTGGTGTTCTTCGGCGTTTTCTTGGATCGTAGAGCAATTTCCCGTGCTTAAATCCTGCAAAAATAAAATCAGTTATTTTAAATTTTTCCCTGTTCACATCAAAGAACTTTTCCTCACTCCTATGTGGCTTCGTGGTTGCTACTAACCTGTTCGTTCCCACAGACGGCGCCAAATGAAATGAAGAGTCCATTCCTGCTCGGATTAATCCTTCACACTATCCTATATGTTACCTGGTTACGATCGCCAGCACAATGAAAGAGAGAGAGAGAGAGAGAGAGAGAGAGAGAGAGAGAGAGAGAGAGAGAGAGAATTTGCAAAGTCATGCTTAAGTTTGATTGCCAAATATATCGTGTCTTATTTCATGGGGGTACTCCCCTATTTATAGTGTTTTTACATCTGATCCCAGGCTGCCAGCCTGTCTCTTTACATATATATATAAATACAGTTTCTATCCTTATTTACTGGTTTAATATGGTCGGATGTTTCTACCCTTTTCTAGCAGTTTTGACTGGTCACAGGTGACCGGTCGCATTATATCCTATCTAGCCTGATTCGTCCGGTCACAGATGACCGGACAAATGGACGCTTTATACCTATTTTTAGCTCTATTTCTGTCCGGCCAGAGATGACCGGACGCTTCACATGCCCTTCTTAGGCCGGTTCCATTTCTGCCCTTCTCAGTGATGATTCAAACTAATACTCTAGAAGTAAAATGATTGCTCCAATGAGACTTCTAACGAGTTTGGGTTTTGAAGGGGGGATAGTGAGAAGTCCAGGAAGTTCTGGTCGTGTACATTGCGTTAGGAGGATGGCACCTGCATCGGATCGACTTCCAGATTTAATATACGTCATTCCTGATGGTGGTTGTGGGGGAAGTTTTTTTATACTCACCCACCGGGTTTAGAGGTACCCGACTTAATATATGTCATTCTTAATGGTGGTTAAGGGAGTTTTATGCTCACCCACGGGTTTAAAGGCACCTAGTTAGATATGCATACGAGGGTTTTAATCTCATTAACAGGGTCCATACATACCCGACTCAATATACGTCACTACAACAATGTTTATTAGGGAGTTCATTACTCTTCAAACAAGGTTTAAATATACCCGAATTAAGTTAAAATATTAACTAAAGTAAGAGGCAATCCCATTTTGTGGATTATCCAAAGATAAGTTAGATTAGGGTCTATTCTGAGATTCTAAAATAATCTCAAGGTCTAGGAGTGAACAGAATACTGACTCAATATTTTGATGCCTTGAATCTGTAGTAATGAAATTTTATAATTGATTGAATGATCACTGCTGGAAAAAAAAGAATAAACAACGTCTTTATTTGTCTTTTGGAACGTTTTATAACCGTTTTATATGCCAGCGACGCAAATGGTCGAGCCTCTTAAAGAACGCGTTGTAAGCGTCATTTATACATTAATTTAAAAGAACGCTTATCCCTAAAGCGTTTTTTAAGTGGGTAAGGTGGCGGGAATCTACGAGGCATAAAGAACGCTTCAAGGTTGAAGCGTTCTTTATGTCCGACTATAAAAAACGCTTGTTTATTATAAGCGTTCTTTATGAATATTTATAAAAAACACTTATCAATATAAGCGTTCTTTATGTCATTTGGTGCGAGAGTATAAGAAACGCTTATACATATAAGCATTTCTTATATGGTCCTTTTTTATATTTTTATTTTTTATACAATTTATTACCCTGCGCATAACACAAAATTAAAATCACAAAATTATTCAAAACCTGTTTGTATTGAATATACCATACCAACCAAATGGAGAATTTTAATTAATAGATCAACAGCATTAGTACTTTGTTTGCAATATAGCGCACATACGCTTAAGTGTAGTATCGATCAACTACAACATTTGTAACTAGCTAGTTAACCAAAATACTAAAAATGCTTCAAGTACTTCGATCATAACATGTACAATACAACCATTTGAAAAAAGAAAAGATATATAGACTCATGACTTCTTCTGATCAATTTAGTGCATTCAAACACATGTGTGTGCCCTCTCCTTATTGACAAACTTCAGATCGATCGGCTTGTGTTGAGAAGAAATCAACAAGCTGCACAACAGAATTATAAAAGCGATTAAGTACACCATTTAGACTTATCCAAACATGCGCATATAATTAAAATCACCAATTCAAACACAAAAGTACTTATAATATGTACCTGAGAAGAAATTTCCAATTCGCTAAGACAGTTGTTACCTCTGTTGAAGATGAAAGTACCGACGATCATGATGATTCTTCTGCTGATACAAAAGAGACAGAAGAAGAAAAATATGGTACAAAAGAGACAGAGGCAGATACAGATGAAAGGATGAATGAGAACTCAGAAATAGAGAGGTTGAAGAAATTGGCTAAATAGTTAAGTGAGGCTTCCTTGAAGTAGAGTCCGGTGGCGATTAACGAATTACCGGCATACTTCATGACCTTGAATGAAAAAACAGTTTTCTAGAGTAGTTGTATCAGAAGGATAAGAGGAACCTTAGTCGATTATATGGTGGCATGGGGGACTATATGAAGATAAAGTGGTACCAGATCGCCCGGTTGATGAGTTTCATGACTTATGGATGGAAACGGAGGTGGAGAAGGTAGACACTTCTCCATCTTCAGTTTGGATTGGATTCGCATCTTCTTTCAGTTTTGAACATCGATAGGTCGGAGAATCTTCAAACACTTTGACATGAATGTCTGTAGATTGCATGCAGTCAATTGGAATACTAGCCACACATTGTTGATGTGGGGTGCATCATACCTTTTAAAAAAAACTAGATGAAAAACTCTTGGCAATTAAAAAGATTGAGAGATTCCCCCTAAGTATGATTCCCCCTGAGTTTGCATGTTAAGCGACTTTAACAAATGATAGCAATAAGTGCTAGTTTTTATGCACAATAAGTGACAGCTTTTATGTTATAATGTAACCTTAGTAGATAACTTTCTACTATGGTTATAGTATAACATAAAAGCTGTAACTTATTATGCATAAAAGCAGTCACTTATTGCTATCAAGAAACAAATGATAGCAATAAGTGACAGCTTCTATGCACAATAAATGACAGCTTTTATGTTACACTATAACCATAGTAGAAAGTTATCTACAAAGGTTACACTATAACATAAAAACAGTCACTTATTGTGCATAAAAACTGTCACTTATTGCTATCATTTGTTAAAGTCGCTTAACATGCAAACTCAGGGGGAATCATACTTAGGGGGAATCTCTCAATCTTTTTAATTGCCAAGGGACCTTCATCTAGTTTTTTTTAAAAGATACGATGCACCCCACATCAACAGTGTGACTAGTATTCCAAATGACTACATGCAATCTACAGACAGTCATGTCCTAGAGTTTAAAGATTTCTCAGACCTATCAATGTTAAAAACTGAAAGAAGATCCAATCGAAACTGGAGATGGAGAAGTGCCTAGCTTCTCCACCTCCGTTTTCATCCATAAGTCATGAAACTCGTCAACCGGGAGATGTGGTACCACTTTATCTTCATATAGTCCCCCATGCCACCATATAATTGACTAAGTTTCCTCTTATCCTTCTAATACCACTATTCTAGAAAACCGTTTTCTTCATTCAAGGTTATGAAGTATGCCGGTAATTCGTTAATCGCCACCGGACTCTACTTCGTGGCAGCCTCACTTAACTATTTATCCAATTTCTTAAACCTCTCTGTTTCTGAGTTCTCATTCATCCTTTCATCTGTATCTGCCTCTATCTCTGTTGTACCATGTTTTTCTTCTTCCGTCTCTTTTGTATCAGTAGAAGAATCATCATAATCGTCGGTACTTTCATCTTCAACAGAGGCAGCAACCGTCTACATCGGCCAAATTCGTCTGACTTTTTATCCGATTTTCTCTGTGATGTTTCAGTGCTGTCCAGTTCTGATTGCTCGGTCTACTGAAGCTTCTACAGCATACATACTAGTCAGAGGTGACTAACAGAATTGAAAAGGAGAGAAGAAAGGTCGTGAAGGAAAATAAAGTTGGTGGGCCCGTCCGAGTTCAATTTTTTTTATTATAGGTTGATGACGATCGAAGGTCATAGGTGCTAGCCAAAAAATGTAAAGGGATACTAAAATAATTACAACAAGAAATTAAGAAGCTGTAACTAGCGCTAGAGGTCTCTAATATGGCCAATGGTGGTCATATAGATTTCCAAAACATTAGAGGGTTAATTGGAATGCCTAGCTTGACCGGATAACAAATCTGAGAAGAATGTGAAGGAACTTAAAAGTTTTTGATGTTGGTATTGGTAGAAACGTAGATAAACTTCTGGGTGTATGTTAAGGTAAAAGCAATATGGGGAAGGGGAATACGTCAGGCAAGCTGTCGTAATGCTATGTCTTTGTAACTAATTAATACATCCTATAGTCATCTAATATTTGCATCCTAGGTTATACTATAATATAATATATAGCATTAATTAATATACCCTATAATCATCTAACCAAATTAATTTCGCCATATGTACTATATTTGTATGCATGCCGAAACGCATTATATTACACATTAATTCCCAAGTCCATTAATTATACCAGCAAGTAAAAATCAGCACATATATACTACAACAAGCGCGCCTGATCAACAACAATCAGCACAGATATAGTAAAAACCAGAGCGCAAGTGTGTTGGTCTACATGCAAAGTTATTCCCAAACACACGTACACACTTTATTCACGCCGCTAACCGATCCCAAACAAACAGATAAACAGAGTATATATGTTCCCGATTAACAAGTTTGGTTTGCAAGCACACATAGGTTAACAACAAATGCGCGCGCCACAGTTTATTTGCATGCAAAATTATTCCCAAACAATACACACACAATATATTTCATGCCTTAATCACAAACAAACATACGCCTTAATCCTTAATCCCAAACAAACAGAGCATGTATATTTTTCCTGATTAAGAAGTTCGGTTTGCAAAATTACCTCATCAGCACAAGAATAGAGCCGACAGATCTAGCGCGCATGTATGTTGTTCCTTTTGCTACTTGGGGCCGGTTGTAATCTAGACGTCGTCGTGCGTGCGACAGGGGTCTGTTCTCTGTTCGTGCGATTTGCAAAATCAAAATTAATTACTGAAGAGTATATATATGAAACTAAAGGATCGATAGGCATATATATGTGTTCGCAGCTCAATAATATTACCAATAGCGAGAGCTCGAGGCGCCGACGATTGATATCGACGCATGCATGCATCAACAGTTTGGCTGCCGGGTTGTAGATAGAGAAATGTTAGAAGCTAGTGAAGATGGCGAGCGCATATAGAAGAAGAAAGGGGAAGAGAAGAGGCATGTCGCGGCGGAATCGAAATGAAATTTAATTTGGGATGGTTTGGATTGAGATCTAGCTTAGCGTGTTTACAGAGAGCGTTTGTGGTAAGGGAACAGTCGTGATTTGATTGATGAGAAACTGGGCGGGAGGGCGAAAAGTAATTTAGGTAACATAAAAAACGCTTCACTTAAGAAGCGTTTTTATGCTAGCATAAAGAACGCTTCTTAATGAAGCGTTTTTTATGTTATCGCGCCTACATAAAAAGCTTCATGAAGCGTTTTTTATACATGTCTCTATTAAGAACGCTTTGTAGCAAAGCGTTGTTTTTGACTTTGGGCTTGATAACAAAAAACAACGCTTTGTAAACAAAGCGTTGTTTAAGATGTCCGGCCTATGATAAAAAAAAACGATTTACAATATAACCGTTGTTAAAGGGGCATTGTTTATTCTTTTTTTTTCCAGCAGTGGATTGAGATACATGCTTGAGCATTGTGTGTTATAGCATAGTACATTTATTGGTATATAATTAATCGCACGCTCACTCCACAATTAGTCGTGTGTAGCCCGATAGCCAGCGGGTTACACGTTATCATACTCAGCAAGTTGCGCTGAGCCCGTTGTGGCCTAACCATTTTCAGGTACACAGCAAAGGACACCATTGGAGTGCGGCATCGGGTAGTTAGTTATATACTACCCCTTTGGGTTAATTATTTGGGATTTTAATCCCGTTGTATTATTTTGATTAAATTAGAATGCTCACATGTATACTGTATAAGGATGGTAAGTTGTGGAAATTACTATCTCTCGTTTATTACAGCGGTTGTGTATGTATGTATATGAAAGGCCTAGTTAGTCACATGGGTGACTGACGGCGGTAACATCGGGTTGGTTTAATTTCCGTTGTAAATGTGTTAAGTTTGGCATTGTTAATCACCGCTAATTGTGGATTACGAGTTGGACTGTTACAAAAGTGGTATCTGAGCAGAGGTACTCCGCTCTGATGATTAAGTGATAGTATGAGAATACTATGAGCATAGGAATTTGGGTGTGAGAAAACACGTGTGAGGTTCATGATATACGGAACCCCTAGGAATCTTTAAGACATATAGAATTAGCCTTGAGGGAACTTAAATATTGAATGAGTTTGAATGCGGCATATTACCGATACATGAACTAACCCACCCTCCTGACAAAAGTTAGAAAGGGGTTGAAGAAGAGATAGTAGAGACGAGGACGAGGCATACCGGAGGCGTTGGTGGTCCTACAACCCCAAGCTCCGCCAGGAAAGTGGCAAACGTCTTTACGCTTTGAGGAGTGCGTTACGGGGAATAGCAGCAGTACCCCAACCACTGCTGCGCGTACCTCAAATACTGCCAAGAGGGGCAATTAATTAAAGAGCGTCAAGGAGAAGAAAATATTTCTCTACTCGAGAAAACCCGACTTGGCTGCTGAGGAATGGTACATCACCAAACTGGAAAAGAACTTGGAAATGTAGTAAACTATTTAGAACCAGAAGGTCCTGATAGCAGCATGCTATCTAAAGGACGCTAAAAACATTCAGTAGCAAGTAACACAGAGCTCTATTTAGAGAGGAATAAACTCATTGGATAATGGGTTGACTAGCTAGGCAGTCAATATAAACCTGTTCGGTTAATGAGGATGAAATCACTAACAAGTGCACTTGAAGTGAAAGAAATAAAAGAATGGTTAAGGCTGTAGAACCACGATAAATGTGTGGGGATGAATATCAGGCATAAGGCAAAGGAAGGATAAATAGGAGTCTCCACGAAATGAGAAACATCCTAACGAGGGATATATAATGGAGAGTCATAAATAGATTGACCAAACCAAACAGGCGAGGGAATAGTCGACAAGACTACCCAGTGTAGAAGAATTGAAAGGAAATACCATAGCTGACATACTATATGGATGATTCCTCCTACATGGCACACTTGCCACAACAAGTGTTATAGTAATCATCGTACTAATGTTTCAGACTGCAAGGCACACTTGCCATAACAAGTGCCCTAATAGTATATCAATTCGGGAGGACAATAGTGCCCCGGAGATAGAGTGCCATGATTGTAAAATGGCTACTAAAGTTATGAGAACTTCTATAACCTAGAGAATTTGGATTACGACCGTTTCACAATAGGATCATAAACCTTTATGATTATAAGGACATGAGGCTTGGAAAGCCCGACTAGACTAGATAAATGTCAAAGCCTGAATATTAGAAATGATCTCAACCTAAAGCTTGTAAACCTAGACCCATAAACCTACATAACCATTAGATGCCAAACACTACCAAAGAGAAGTTTCAAGTCCTTAGGACAAGCAAAACCACACCAGAGATTATATAACACCTAAAGAGGAGGTTGGAGATGTTGTACATGAAGCCGGTATCGTTAACCGATCATGGCCCGTAACCGACAGGCAGTGATACCTGCCTAACTCATTAAAACTCCGCATATCATTAAAAGGGTGCTAGAGTCAACGAAGATTGCACAAGTGTCGTGGTGAGAGTACGTAACCACCAAAATAAACAACAAGTTTGATCACCATAAGACATAAGCCTAAAGAGATGGTAACCTCAATATCTTTGAAAGACATAAGTCTATGAGATGGAAGGTACCATCATAGGCAACCTTTGACTCGATTAATGACAAACGCCGATTAATATCAGATTTCTTAAAAGGAATCCTATTAAAGGAAGCATGATGTATCAACCTTGTCATACTGTCCAATATACATCAAAAGATGTAACCTAATTTAGTTGATAGAGTTTAGAGAACTAGAAATTCATATCGGAAGCGATGTAAATAACTTACCAGGAGCACAAGACTGTGAGTAAATCTCAAAGAAATAAGAACGACCAAGCGGCTTATTTAAGCCATGAACCAACTACAACTAGTAGATACAAGTGGTTACAAACCCTCTAACTTATTTGAGGATGAGTTGCCAATAATGCCACCTGTGAGAAACGGGAACTTATTCTCGTACGACAATCTGACACGGGATTCATAGACCCTAGGAATTTCACATGGGGTGTCCTAATGTTGTCTTAAATAAGATAGACATCCGTCTATCTCACGACAATTACCGAGAACTAAAGGAACGGTAGGCATCGAGAACAAACACTATGAGCATACAATAAACAGATGTGGGATAACCATGCTTCAAAGAGTTTGTATACGTAATAAAGTGCCTAATCATAGGCCACTCATATCATTGAGTACACGGTATTATAAACAATACCTATATATATATATATATATGTGTGTTAAAGTGGTAGAAAGGAACATGAGGAAAGGAGTCGACTCTGCGCCAAATCCAATCAAGATTTAGGCAAGAGCGAATTCCCTCAAATGTATTGACAAGAGAAATGACATTCAAATCCACATGATACGGGTATTAAAATTTTGACCATGACTAAGAAATAATACAGAAGTCATGCCACCTTAAGGTTGGTGATTAAAACAAAATTTTGATGAAAATATTCCACAAAGTGGAAGGCCTATGTGATAATGATAACAGGAAAAATGGAACCCCACTAGTTGGTTGGAGGGCTAATTAAACCCTTACAGAGATTGAAGCATTTGTTTATTTCAGCATAGAATATTGCCATTCCAAAAGAACAAACAAGATGTGTATTAATGCCACAAGAAAGGGAACGTAATGCAAACCATCCTACACAAGACCACGAACTAAATGCAAGCACCTTTACGCTAAAATATAGTGACCTTACAGTATGTGCAACATAATAGACTCTAATGTGTTTATACCCAGGTATGGTTGAACCTAAGACAAAGATGTCAGATTGAATGGTGAGAAAGGCAGAGCTAACATAGTAGCGGATGCCATGATAACAATACCTGGATAATGGACTAGGATATGGTGCACAGAAAGCAACCATTATATGCGGACCGTCATACATGAATGTATTGACGGAAAGCAAACGAGTAGAGTTTGAGTAAACACAACGATGCTGAGAAATGTAGAAAATTCCTACAAACATTGTGAATGGATTCTCCCCAGGTTAAGGGTGAGGTAAACCATAAGTGTATTACCTCGATTCGATATACGAGGAATGCAAGTTGTATTAAGAAAGAAGTACCTAGAAGGTACCAAAACTAACAAATTTACTTCTAAATAAAATAATTTGGAACCAAGAGATACCAAAGATTATCTTAGTGAATATGTAAGGAGGGTTTGTCTTAAGATTTTTGAGACAAGTGCAAAAAGCACTAAGTATATAGCTCGATGTCACATTTTGACACCAAGAATGAAAGTTAGTCTGAAAGGACAAAACACTTGAAGATATATTAAGTGCATGTGCCCTAGATTCCAAAGAACCTAGATAGACCATATGAATCTAATCGAATACGCAGACAATAAAAGATACCACGCGGCGATTAAGATACCTCCACTTCCAGAATTATGTAATGACCATGTAAGCGTTGTCACATTGGAAGGAGGTCCGACAGAACTTAGTGTTAGCACATGATACATAAATAATGTACAAAAAATTACGAAGAATGAAAAGGGAAAACTGAGCCCTAAAGTCGTTGGGTCATACAGGTTTACGGCGCGACCAGACCTATGTATCATAGGTTCAATATACATAACGGGCTGGGGAAAGAAATGATGTATTTCACATCTCTGAGTTGAATATATATGGCTTATGTAATACAGGTATTATAGCCTGAGAAGCTAAACTAAATCCAAGTGAGGGATATTTGAAACTCTAATGAGAACTCATGACATAATTAAGATCCTCAAATCGGATCATAATAAGGAAAAAACCACAAAGAGAACTAGAGTACATCTAGAACCTGTTGTTTCAAGAATAATTTGAATATAGATTACGAGGGCGTAATCTATTTTAAGGGGGGTAGAGCATAAAATCCATCAGCGTATGTTTTACGTATTTAGCATGAAAACTACTGTGTGCATAGCACAAGTCATACGATTATTGCAATTGTTGTAACGTTTCCATATGTATGTTCACAAAACATATGTATATTTTAATTTGCGCTAATGAACGCGAATAGGAATTAAGAACATAAAATAATGTTCTTACCTTGTTGTGGCTATCTTCACACATGAACACGAATACTAGACATAGAGCACGTCTATCTTGTTAACTCTAAAGTGAGAATACAAGTAAAGAGGAGTAGAAACTCCATTTATTTGTTTATTGCATTATTGAGTCAGTGACTGACTCTGACCGTCCAATGGCATATCACTAAAGGACATGGATTATGACTTGGAGTAAAACTGAGTATGGTGAATTTTGGTATGTGGAACCTAGTGGACTTAGTTCCATAGATTGTGAATGATTTAATGTGTCTATGACTAGATTTTTTTCTAGTTGCATCACTAGTGTATCAATCTATCACAAAGTGGCAAGGATAAGAGAAGATAAGAACTGAAATTCGTTAATTATGTGATTTGATGAAATTGACGTGGGAGGTGGAACTTGATCTGGTACAGATGAAGGGAAACTAAACAAAAATTAGGGTGGAATGATAGTTCAACACTGATGCTGATCACATCAGGGTTGGGTGACTCTCGAAACTCCCTATAAGTGGACACAAATATGAGTAGGTTATGAATTTAGGCGATTGTGGAGATTATGTGATATTACCCAAGGGGCTATGAGCCTTAGTGTCCTTCATCATGAGGCTAGTGTGCCCGTGTTTGATTATAGAGATTGAGTGGATGTTACCTAACGGGTCATGGACCTTAGTGTCCTTCGTCATTAGACCGGTATGCCCGAGGGTATTGTTGTATTTGTTACCTAAGGGGTTGTGGACCATAGTGTCCTTCATCATTAGACCGGTGTGCCCAAGGGTGTGGTTTTATTTGTTACCTAAGGGGTTGTGGAACTTAATGTCCTTTGTCATGAGACCGGTGTTCCCGCGGGTGTTGTGCGTTTGTTTCCCAAGGGGTTGTGGACCTTAGTGTCGTTCATCATAAGACCGGTGTGCCTGCAGGTATTTGTGGATGTTTGTGGAATTGGAAAAGTCTTTTGCTATGGTTTTTCACCATTGTGTATTAGAGGCTCCATACAATAAAATGGATTGACTTCTATTATATAGAACATATAAATAGTATGACAGGTATGGGACGAGAACGATAATATCCCTAGAGTATACTTACATACCAAGAGTTAAAATCGATATTCATGGTACAGATGGATCACCTATATACATATAAAGTTGGGAACTTTGTAGATAGTGTGGATGGATCACTTATATCCACATTGAAATTGTATGTGCATTTGTGCTGCATTATTGTTGATAGTGTGAGTGTAGGTGCACTTATGTTGCACCATCGATGATTGATTGTATGTGTACGTTTGTTACACTTTTGTTGGAGTTTATGTGCAATTGTGTTGCACTGGTTGAGTGTGTGAGCACTATTGTTGCACTTTTTTTGGATTTTATGATGTATCTGGTATGATACTGGTTGATATGCACTTTTGTTGCATTTTGTGGGTATTATTATGGATATTATTGAGATGCCACTAGAGTTGGATATGTGGTATACATGTTATTTGAGATTGAGTTGTTGAGATACGGGACTTGTTCTTTAGGGTTGAGATTAGTTGTGAAACTAGATTTTCTAGGAGCAACGTATTTGGGAAACGAGACTTCAGGACGAAATCCTGTTAAGGGGGTAAATTGAAGTACCCCTAAGTAATAAATGATTATTAAAGATTAAATAATGATCTAATAAGGCTAAAATTTGCCTTAAGATCATAGAGGAACAATCTTAGATCATGGAAAGGAAAAATGTGCTTTAAGATCACTTAGGGAAAAATGTGCTTTAAGAAACCTAAAGGAATGTGTAACCTCAGTTAGGGTCCAAAGTGGATTTATAAACCTTATATCTTAGTTAAGAATAAGATTAAACAAATACTAAATAAAACCAAATAATAAAATGTGTTAAAACACAAAAAGGTGTCATAAGACTCCTTAAAACACATTTTTATGAAACTGTCTAGAAATTGAATTTAGGTGTTATTAAGGCTTGTGTACATCATAGTGAACAAATAAACTATAATGTACCACGTGAGGAAGCTTAATTAAAGAAAAGCAAAAAAAATCATAAATGTGCACCAATTTATGAATAGTGCCAAACAAGGCCTAATTCTCATTGACTTGGTCAATGGTCAAACCAACCCCATCAAAAATATCTCACGGGGGCTAGAAGTACCTTATGAATCACCTTATCAAGTTAAAATTTCCTTGTTTAACCAAGAGAACTTTAAGTAAGAAAAAGTCATCTTCTACCTTTTTCTTCATTGTCGCCTCTTAAGACACCTCACCAAACCCTCCCTCCTCTCTCTTCATTGTCGCCTCCCTTAGTCATCTTCTACCTTTTTCTTCTTCCTCCTTTGCTTTATAGCTTCAAGAACACACAAATGGCATCAATGGTGAAGTGAGTTCCTTACTCCATTTCACTTAAGTCGTTCTCCTTTCCATATCTACAATCTAAGGGGAGTAAAGATCTAGCTCTTCTTCACAAAAATCCAAATGTCTACACTTATTTTGGAGCTTAAAATTTGGCACTCAAGGATAAATGAATCCAAGTTAAGCCTACACAACCTTAAGGTATAAAAATATGTTAGAAGCACTAAACTCTCTTTTAATCTATTTATGGCCGAGAATTGGGGTTATCTTTTAATCTATTTTCTCCACTCTTTTCACACACAAAGTGTGTTCCTCTTCCACCCCCAAGAAGGCCCAGAACAACAAGGATTTCCTCCTAAGGTAAATCCTTCAAAAATTGTGTTTTAAGAGCCTAAATCATGTTATGTTCATAGATGCCCAATGGCTCACTTCCTACATATGTTCCTAGAGTTGGCTGAAGGTTGGAAGGCCTAGATCTTGTTTTGTGAGCAAAGAGGTAAAGTTTCAACCATAGAACACATTTTTGTATTTTAAAGCCTTAGATCTTCCTTTGATTTGTTATGGTGTCCAAATACCCTAATCTTGTGCTCCATTCTCTTCATGCTCATATGGCCAAAGAAGAGTTTTAAAGTACTTAAGGAGTTGGCCGAGAGTGCATCAAATTCAAGAGGAAAATCTACCTTAAAGAGAGTAAGCTCTTAATTATGGTTCAAAACCGTAATTAAAAGCTTTGTCTAGGTGCGGGATATCAATGCTACGGTTGACATAACCATAGTCTAAAGCCCTTTGGCACGCACGTGAGTGAGGGCTTTAAATTATGGTTTCCATAGTTCTTGTAATTTACAGATTTACTATAGAGTAAGGTTCCTGAGGTAACCGTAATTTAAAGCCCTCTCTCACGCGCGCACCAAAGGGCTTTAGGTTACCGTTTCCTCGGCAACCATAATCAAAAGTCATTTATTATTTTTTAATTTTTTTTTGTTTTTTTACAAATACACCATAAACCTGTTAGCTGTTACAGTGGTAGAAATGCTTACAAGCTTGTACAGAAGCAACTCCAAAGAGCTGTATTGCCACAAAAGACACCAATTGCGTTGAACTAATGCAATTTTTGCCACAAATGCATTTCTATCAACAACATTTAACCATTTACAATCAAAACAGTGTTTTGTAGCTAGTATCTAACTCTTAAATGTACATAACAGATAAGACACAAAATGCTAGTAAGCCTTGCTACCAGTTAATCTTGAGAAGAAAGCTAGCTAAGTGTTCTCTCACTACGATTAAGTCTTGTGCCGTATAAGTACCTCCTGCTCTCAGAAAGTGATCACAACTCTACACAAAGGAAGGGAATACAAATTAATCGACCAAAATATGTAGATTTTACATTAAAAAAAGTGTCAAACAATTATTAAGATATTAGTCAAACCATTTAGTTTACCTTCTCTTCATCATCAAACTGTTGGACACCTCGACAACTCGTACATGTATCTCATGACGAAGTAGCCGCAACTCTTGGAGTCACCTTGCCTAGGGAACTATATTACAAAATAACACATGCATATGAAAGTACTTGTAAATTAACGATAACTATAGTGACATATGATCACCCGTACCAGAATGAATTTGATTATCAACTAATTAAATTCATGAAGGGTGGAGTTTTTATTAGCATTGTTGTATTTAAATAAAGCATTAAGCTCAATGAAAAATTAATATCATTAATTTGATTCAAGTACTTACATGTAGCAGGTGTACCTCTTGACTAAGTCTTCTATCATGATATCATCCCATTCTCCCAACGGATCAAGCACAAGAATGTTGACGTAGTGGTGTTGAACAAAAATAGAACCTAGTGATTGCTACAATTTCAAATTCAATAACATTAGAGAAAAAATAATAAAATACTAAACTATAATAATTCATATGCACGTACAAAAGTATATGTACTCACGTTTGGTGATATGGCATAATCAAATAGCTGATGCTATCCCATTCAGCAATTTCGAAGTAATGAGTCAAGTAATGAACAAGAATGGCAGGTTCCTTACTTGCCTCGTTAAAGGACAAACGTTCCGGTCACGCCACTGAAACCTTATTGATATGCCTCTCTCAATATTAAACATAAGCATCTATATATATATATATATGACAACATAATAAAGAAGTTAGCTAGTTAGACTTATTATTTTAATTAATAAGACTTTAAATTACAGGAAAAAAGAGACACGTACAAACAATGAGCTTGGATCATGGATATATTCAAAAAATCTTCGCACATCATCTCCTTCAGGTCCTCAAAGCACACCAAAGTGTATCAATCATCATCATAGTGGAAAATCCACTGAGGTAGTTTCATAAGGATGCTGGTGCACTGAGTACCCTTTTGTTGAATCTTGTTATATAGATTCATCTGTGAGGGGCCTAAGTGTTTAATCACTTTGTCCGGAAGTGTGAACCTTCTTCTCATACAGGCACATATCAGTGGTCGTGGCTGTGTAGTATTCTCTGCTACCTTGGACTTATCGTGGGCAGCTACCTTGCTCTTTTCCTTGCAGCGTAGACAGTGACATGTGTGTCCCTTCAACCACTTATCGTGTTTCTTGTCGGCTGGTTGATATCCTCAATAACTCTCATGTCGTGATGTTTCACGCAAGGGGGCATCGTAGAGATCTACCTAAATGTAACCACATTAAAATTATGACAAACAACTTAATATTTGACGATTAAAGTCATTGTTAAATGTTATTACCTCATCAGTGACATGTGTGTTCCTTCGACCACTTCTCATGCTTCTTATTAGCTGGTTGATCTCCTAATTAACTCCAAAATCATGATGTTCCTTATAAGGGGGCATCCGAGGGAGCTACCAAAACATAGCCACATTAAGATTATGACAAACAACTACATATTTGATTATTAAAGTAATTGTTAAACACTATTACCTTATCAGTGAACTTGATGGCCATGGTAGCATGTCTCCCTTTGCTTCAATCAGCGTGCACTTGTTATCAATAGTCATTGGAAGGTATACATTTTCATATCCTTCTATAACAAGGTCCAGGGTCACACAGGTGTAGAAGGCAAGCAGGCGGTTGAAATTAATCAACGTGAGTGGCTCGGATGGTAGAACTGTCCCATAGGCAACATCCACAATAACCCCATCAATAGCTAGTTTTCTTTCAAGTTGTTACTATAGATTATTTATTTATTTATTTATCAAACTCAATAACATACTGAGACTGAGTTACTGACACAAGAGTACAAGTCTTGAACTGAGTGACGTATGCAACTGCCAAGCGAAATTCTCGGCATGCCAAATCTGTCTTAGACGTAATCTGAACAGATCATATCTTTAGCAGATATTTTGGAAAATATCTTTTCTATTTAATATCTGAGTCAGTTGCTGAGATATTATCTTTAAAGAATTTATATCTTTAAAGATAATGTTTTATGTAAATTGATATCTATATGCATAGCAGTCATTAGGTTAAGTTTTGGATGGCTTTTGGGAGAGAAAAAGAGAGAAAATAAACTGGAGATATTGAGAGAAGAATCTCATGATTGTAATTCAATTTAGGTTTTTTTGAGGCTGGATTGAATTATGTGTATTCTCATTAGAGAGGTTGTTCTCTATGAGTGAGAGGGTGTATTGACTTCAATACGAGTAAATAAAAGTGAGAGTTCACGTGAAATCATCAAATCAATCTCTGGTTCTAATCATTACATGTAACCCCCCTACTAACTCGGCTCCTAATTGTCTCCTAAACGTCGTACTTAATAATTAAATTGCAGCGGTAAATAACAGACTGTCGTACTATGGTGTTACCATCACCACTCGCCCATACGAGTGATATCGCGTTACCTGATAATCAACATACGAAACGTTATCCCGCAGTGATCACATAAGATAGATAACAGTTTAGACAATACCAAAAGAACTACAACATAATACCACCTTACAAATAAATCCGTACACGTGAGCGTCTAAGCGAAAATACACCTCGTTTCACCGAACCCGAGTCCAATATAACCACTGTAACAAACCGTACTGGTGTCTATTCCACAAGTGTCGCTCCCCACGTCGACAAACAGCTAGTATCCTGAAAATAAACATGGTTGTGGTATGGAATCAGCCCCTGCTGAGTATATCATCACATGCCCCGTCATGCCCCCTCAGACCCCTCAGTTATTTGGTCGAGAGCATGGGATTCGTTACATGCAATACCGTTTTAATATATAAACTATAAACAATAACAGTAATAACCATACAATAAAACACAACCATTAACACACATAATATTTTCACCCAGCATAACCAATAAACAACAAGGTGAAAACAACGAGAATAATAAACGAGTATTAATTCCCGTCCTTGGCATAAGAGTCCAATATTGTTCACCAATATACGAGCTAACAAGATGTTATAATTGTTCAGTTATGCCTAATGACATCGTCTCGTTATAACGACGTGTTTCTAAATTACCCATAAGTTATGGCGGGTCACCCACGGCAGTAGCCACTCCAACGGTACAGTCTCCGACCAACGAACCATTCTAGTTCACGGGAAATTTCTTGATACTTACGGACCCGTACGCGGACATCCTGGTATCGTTTTTGTGATCACAGCGCGCACCAAGAGCCACATCCTCTTGGCTTTATTACATCTATACCATCGCATCGCATCGCATTACCAAATTTTCTAACATAGCAGACTAAGGTCATTAGTCCAATCCGAAGTATGTAAACTTGGGATCCAGTGTTAGATACGAGAGCGGCGTTGAGAAAAGGCCAATGCTCCGTAATTAAGTCTCAGATAATATACATATCTTATTATCCTAGTGCTACAACGTTTTTCTGACGTTCCTTATATTACACATATAAGATAGCACCATAGCCGCTAGTTCGTTTTATATATAGGTTCATATATACGAACCAATACTGTTATCGCAAAACAGTAAATAATAAGCAGCTTAAATATACAATTCACACATTCAGACAAACAATCTTATCACAGATTTCACACATAAGTCTTAACCGAGGAAGTCCCTAGAGACAATCAGAGACACATAACAACATACCGTTCACCCTGTTTTAAAACGGTGGAATATGAACCAGCTAGATCAGATGCTCCTCGTGTCGTTTCTAGCAGTCTAATAATACGTATAATACTACATATTAGTATCCCGTATAACAACATACTCTACGGTACCCCGTACCGTCGTTAATCCCTCCCGGTTCATTCCCCGTTAATTACTAACAACGTTTGTCGGGTTTTCTGTTTAACTCGGGATTAGTTAACGTTATATTACATGCACGTTTACGTCGTGGTATATTAATATACTTAACTCAACATCCGTTATCGCATTTAATTTACTATACATTGTATAAGATATAGTTTGTCACTATATTATGTGTATAATTTGATCATATTATTATACATCTCACCTTATTATTTATTTTCCTAAGGTTAGTCTTCCCAAATGTAATGTTGTATAATCCACATTTAAAATACTTTGAACTAGTTAACTCCTTATTATTTCATAGACAACATAACATTAGAATTTCCTTAACTAATGTTTATGATTCTTTTCTCCTTGTCTTATATCATTTTAATTATGATATTATATGGTTATTGAACCATATTGTATGTCTCACACCATAACATATATTTATTTATATATATGTATTATGGGACCATATATTATATGGTAATCCTTTATAATATATTCATTCTTCCTTAATGAATATTTCTTATATTATAAATGTTACAACCCTTATAACATTATAAACCATATTATAAATTCTCATTCAAAAATACTCATAAATACCGAACAACATTTATATTCTTAATATTTACAAAACCACCACATTAATTATATAATGTTACATTATAGTTATATAAAATATCTTATGATATTTAATTCATTAAAACATTTATAACCTATAGTTATAAAATGTTACAAAATACCAAACAGCCCATATGGTTGTCGATTTTTATTTGATTCCACCAAAGTTTCAGAAATTACATAATCACCCCAAATATTATTTCTTTGTTACACTTATAATATATACCTTATATTATAACCTTTAAACCTTAATATAATTATAACCTATGGTTATAATTCCTTAAAATAGCCGAACAGACCCCTTGGTCTATTCTAATTTAATTTCCACCACTTAACTTTCTATATTCACCAAATCACCCCATTTTATAACTTATAGTTTCTAATATTATTAAAACTATACATTATACATATATCTTAATAAAACCTCATATATAATTCCAAAAATTACCAAACTATACCAAAAGGTTATAAACATCATTCATAACCTTATACTTTCCATATTTACGGTTTTTACCCGATATGTTACCCAAATGTAACAATGATATAAAATATCGTATATTATACTTATATAATTCATACTAACTCCAAATTTAACCAAATAAATTCCTAAAAATTCCTAATAACCCAAGGTTTGTTCTAAACTCCATTTGGTACCCATTATTTTCAAAAATCACTACTTCACCCCAATATTTATAAATCTTTTGCAATTTCATACTTAACTTATTATAATTTAGCATTTAATTCAATAAATTCCCAAACTTGGTCAAAGTCTCCTATATAGTCAACTTTGACTTCTAAATTCTATTTGAAACCCAAACTTTTGGTAATTATTATATATATCTCAAACTTTCCTATTTTTACAATTCTGAAGTGGAATCGGATTTTTTAAATGTTGGAATATTTTTAAATTGAATTTCTCGTTAGATTCAGTCAGAAATTGCTAGAAAATTATTGAAAACTGGAAAATTCAAAATTCCAACGCCATTATGCTTAAAATGTCATCCTCTATCATGGGTTAAAATATCAAAGCATTTCAAGCTGATTTGGGCAACTTTTGGAGGAGAGAGAAAGCCTATAGGAGGTCTTGGGAGCTTTAAAAAATTGCGAAAACGCCCCTGACAATGACGAAACTGCTCCCCATGCCTTGGAATGCGCCGATCGAGCCGGAATCTCTCACTACTTGATTGAAATGTCCCTCACAACACCAAAACCTCGTAGACCCTAACCAGGGGGGACAAAATTTTGGGTATAACAGATCGGCCCCTATCAACTGGACTTTGTAATGGATGTGAAAAGTCTGGTTGATGCTTGAGTGATGCCCCAAAATTTTGGATTCCACAGAATCCTCCATGTTGTGCGAAACCGCGTTGACTACGTCCAGCTATTCGGAGGCGCTGACTACCTAAGCAATAAAACGTTGTCGAGCTATTCTAAGGCGTAGACTACCTATAAGTGAAAATGTGTCAAGCTATTCTAAGGCGCTGACTACCTAGGTGACAAAAATGAAATAATGTCAAGCAATTCTAAGGCGTTGACTACCTATAACAAATGAAATGATGTCAAAATATTCTAAGGCGCTGACTACCTATAATAAATGAAATAAAGCAATGTCAAGCGATTCTAAGGCGTTGACTACCTAGGATGTGAAAACTGTATGCAAATGCAAGAATGCTGAAATGCTAATGATGCTGATGCTGATGATAATGCTGATGATGTTTATGATGTTGATGATGCTGATGATGTTGATGATGTTGATGATGTTGATGATGCTGATGATGCTTGGATGCTTCTGGAGACCGAAAACCCGTGCTGATGCTCCTGGCTGGACCTAATGTGGACTTATTGCCATCGCCCCCCAAGCCGGTTTGTAGGGATAACTCCTGGTAAAACCCTGGGGACTTATTGCCTTCGCCCACCATTCGTTGATCCCAAAAATAAGTTGACATCGCAAAAGGAGGATTTATTACCATCACCTCGCCAACTTTCTGTCGCCAGGTCTTGTGACGCGCCTGGATAATGTAACACCCCTACTACGCACATCACATTACTTGAAAACGCAGCGGAATATAAACAACTAAACGGTAACTAAACGAATGGTGCTACAACGCCGTCAACCACCCACGTGGTTAACAAGGCTGAATAAGTACAAGTGTACCGGTCTGATGATCAGACTCCCGAGCATAGAACTAACAACCACGTATATACATCAACAAAATACCGAGTGTTTACATAAATCCTTCACTGTATACTGTCACTGAAAACTGTCATAACCAAATATATAACACGCCACGGGAGCACAGGCGCATCCCGGGCCAACATCCAAAAGTACTCAAAGTAAACTACATCCTAGGATCTAGAGCCACTCCACTTCTTCGATCCTCATCCTGCAGTAAAAGAAATATGGATCCCCCGAGGGGGGTCAGCAACCCTTGGCTGGTATGGTTAACGCGCAGCCCATCGGCTACCGGAATGCACGCAAACTAATTGTCATGGTGACATGACATTAATTTTAAAACACACAACTTATACATATATAACATAACATGGGTATTGTACACATCATAACACACATCACACACATACATTTCCTTTTAGGAAGAGAACCAACACAGTTAGTCCCCATTGAGAGCCTAGAGAATGTTGCCATGCTCATGCTAAGCTCGTTACATAACTCGTTACCGTCCTGTTAGATTGAACGGTTAACTTAACACAAGGTGCCTCGGATATAGTGATCCAAGCACACCAAAATAACACATAGTATGCCCCTGTGGCCCGACGTGAGTCAGTAAAATAGCCTTGGTTAAGCTAAAGGGAAGGTTGGAAACCAAATTGGAAACACAACCATAACATACAGAGAGAATCGAACCGGTTATGACATCGACTCCCATACTCACACGCGTGGCCGGAACAGACCGGACTCCTCACTTCCCCCGTTAGCACTTGTTAGTAGTTCATCATTGAACTCAATAAACAATTCTCAATAATAAGTCAAGTCTTGTTAGACACACACAAGGGAAGAGAGTGTCATACTTAACAACATAATAATATTTAACAACTGTAAACTCTTTACATGGTTTAATCTTACAAAGTCATAAACACACAGAAAAACCAACAACACACAAGCCGGTGTAAACCGGTAGGCAACAGACTGCAAGAAAACCATACCTTGGTCCTTGCCTCGATTGATTTCCTCCGTAGGTCACTCCTATACATAGTTAATAACGTCGGTTAATTATTTATTTAACTTCAAACTTACTAAGTATTTAACATGATTGTATGACATGTTTTAATGTCTATCTCACCCTAGGTTACCTTCATTATACACCCTAGGGTTAACTACATAAGTCACATTCTTTTCTGTTTTTTTTTTTACAAGTTTAGGTCCGACCGACCTTACCGACCGACCTTGTACAAGGTCGGTCCATTCCAGAACACATTCCCGTCAAAATTTTTCTACTCCGACCGACCTTGCAAGTTCGGTCGCATGGTCGGTCCATTCCAGAGAGTTTCTTCCCTTTGAAAATTTAGCCCGACCGAACTTGCCAAGTCCGGTCCCATGTTCGGTCGATTCCAGTAACTCAATCCGTACACAAAATACAACAAGCCCGACCGACCTTGCAAGTCCGGTCCCCAAGGTCGGTCCATTCCAGAAGCCAATTCTCGCAGGGTAAACTGGGCTCGACCGAACTTGCAAGTTTGGTCGCAAGTTCGGTCTGCCCCAGACCTTTGTTTTCCTTTTTACATTCAACTCCAAACTTCACCCCATATAACCTAGTACCCCCTAACCTCATTTGGGCACTTCAAACACACCTTAAGATATCCTTAAACACTCATAAAACTCATTTTCTAATTCCTTAAACCTTTACTCATTTCTTCTCAAAATTCCTAACACTTATGCTATTTCCTCCTTAGTTTTTCAAGTGGTGTTTCATACCTATGATAACTACTATCCCAAAATGCTTTCTCCTCATTTTAACATCATCTCCCAAGCATTATTTCTCACAACTAACTCCTTATGTCATTCTTGAAATTCTTTTCCAAGTTTACACTTTCTCCTTATTTTACCAAAGTTTGCCTAAGTCTTTACCTAAGTCCAAAATGACTTTGGTACATACTAAAACCTCAAGATCATGCCTAAGTCCTTGTTACACTCTAGAACACTTCCTAGTTCATCAAAATTCCTTTAAAACATCTCGAACTCCTTATACATTTCCTAAATTTCGACATAGGTTCTCCTAGCATTTTGTTACACCAAAGCACATTGTTTTCCCCATTAAACACACAAGAATACTAAAAATCCATCAAACACTTTATTATACACAAACTTCACTCATAAAGCACTACATCACAATATAGTGCATAATTTAAATTGCATGGCACTTAGGCCCTTAAAATGCATGGCTCTTAGGCCCTTAAAGTGCATAATTCTTAAACACTGAATTTCCACAATATATTTGCCTTTGACCTGCAAATACACTCAACACACATATGCCTTTTACTAGTCTCTTGAGAACACTTTACTAAGTCATTCACCATTTGCTCTTTAGGTAGTTTTAATAAGCATTATAAGCTCATTTCTCCTAAGGCATTAAACAACATTAGGTTAGTAGATTACCTCTTTTCCAAACAACTTCTTTCTTGTTTCCTTATAAAAACCGGTAAGGTATTTGATTCCTTGTCAAGTTCTAAACAATATACAAACATTATAATGAGTATTCAAGCTATAAGCTTCATCTCATTGTAAACCCTAATTTTACATTGTTTCAAAAACATTAATGTAGTTGTTTTACCTTGATCTTTGAAGAGAGTTTGAATATATATCAAGAGAGGACTCCACCTAGTCCATGAAGAGTTGGAATGAAGCTAGAACAAAGTCACACAAAGAGCTCCATCAATGGGTATTTTCGGTCACAACAAAAACATGGAGGAAATGTAGTTTTTATTTGAGATTCCTTACCTAGAAGCAAAGGAGAGTAATAATATGTCAAAATACAAGCTCAAGCTCCTTCAATGGTGGATCTCCTTGGCACCGAAATGGGGCTCTTGAAGTTTTGAGAAGATAGGAATGAAGAGCTTGATGAGAGGAAGAAATTGGTGGTGTTTGTTTTTGATTTGGACAAGTGAGCTAGATTTTACAAGAGATCAAAGATGGAGATGGTGGTGTGTACTATTTCAAACCGTGAGAGAATGAAGAAGAGAGGTTGAAGATGGTGTTTGGAACCGTGGGAAATGAGGAGAGAAATGAGAATGAGATAGTTTGCTTTTAAGAAGATATTTGTAGTAATAAAGTAAAAAGTAGTTTAATTAGTTTTCTTTACTTACTTATTATATTAACTAGAGAGTGGTGAGTCACCACACTTAGAAAACCGGCCCCCTATAATATAATGAGGGTATTTTAGTCTTTGTTTGTCAATTTAATTACTTAACACAACATATGTTACAAACTAGCTTATAAAAATCACTATTCACCAAAACAAGGCACTTAGAAGTGAAATTTTTGATTTCCCATTAATATAGCCACCCAAATGTGATACTATATAGTACACATATTAATTAAAGAGTAATGATGGATATTTAGCCATTCAAAACTCATTTACAAGACAATTTTTCAAAAATGTGCTTTAAGACTCCTTAAAGCACATTTTGTGTTTAAACTTGTTTTCAAGCTTGGTTTCTTTGGTAATTGGTTTAATATGTTCATTAGCATATAATTAAGATCTTGGTAAGTTCATTAGGTCTTAACCAAGCCTATCCCAAGCTTAGAGCACATTTTGGCTCTTATTGACTTTAAAGCACATTTTGTGTTTTCTTTTGTTTAAATTCGTTTACTAATGTTTCTAAGACTCTTTTTAGTCTTAATACACCATATTTAGGTGTTTAAACAACATAACTAGGTTTGGGTTATTTCAATCTACCCCCCTTAAAAGAACTTTGTCCCCAAAGTTCATACTTCCACATAACCTAAATATTAGAACATGAGAACACATATCAACAACACTTACATATCACATTAACAACATCTTTACATCACATCGGACGCATGGTCCAAACAATAAAACATCACGACATCATTCGGACTCAGCGGTCCGTAACATTAACAATATAACAACACAACACAGACAATGTATCCATATACATGTCATACACATAACTGAAACGGCTCTACCCCCCTTAAATAGGGGTACGCCCCGTACCCTATACATACAGAAACTAAGAAGTAAACAATGACGGGTACTTCGCCTTCATCTTATCTTCCAGCTCCCAAGTGGCCTCCTCGACGTCCTGGTTAGACCAGAGGACCTTCACCAGTCTCACGGACTTATGGCGAGTGTCTCGAGTCTTAGTATCCAGAATCTGTACGGGAGTCTCCACTGATCGCATGGTCGGCTCTAAGGTTAGCCTTTCAGGCTGAAGCACATGAGACGGATGAGACATATACCTCTTCAACTGGGGCACATGAAATACATCATGTACCTTGCCCAGCTCGGCGGGTAAATCAAGTCTATAAGCTACCGGGCCGATCCGCTCCGTCACAACATAAGGCCCCACATACTTTGGGCTCAATTTGCCTTTCTGGCCAAAACGAAATACTCCCTTCATGGGGGATACTCTCAAAAATACCTGATCGCCCACGGCGAACTCCAGGTCACGTCTGCGCACATCTGCGTACGACTTCTGTCTATCCTGAGCTGCTTTCATGTTAGCCCGGATCTGGCGAACTTCTGCCTGAACTTGCTCAAGATACTCTGGTCCTATAATGACCGTCTCACTCGACTCATCCCAGCATAATGGCGTGTGGCATGGTCTACCGTACAATGCCTGGAAGGGAGACATCTTGATCGAAGCATGGTAACTGTTGTTGTAACTAAACTCGATCAGATGTAACTTATCAATCCAGCTGGTCTGAAAGTCAAGTGCACATGCACGTAGCATATCCTCAAGTGTCAGAATGGTGCGCTCACTCTGACCATCGGTCTGTGGGTGAAACGCTGTACTCAATTTCAGTTCGGTACCCAATGCTTCTCTTGTGGACTTCCAATATCTGGATAAGAACCTGGTATCTCTATCAGATACAATCGTTTTCGGTACACCATGATGTCTTACAATTTCTCTATCAAAGAGTTCTGCTAGTTTTGCCACTTTCCAGGTGTCCTTCATCGGAATGAATCGAGCCACCTTGGTCAGTCGGTCAACAACAACCCATATCATATTCAGACCTCCCCTTGCAGGTGGAAGCCCTACTACGAAGTCCATAGATATGTCATGGAACATCCACTCAGGCACTGGCATTGGCTGTACCATACCACCAGGCCGTCGGTGCTCAAACTTGACCTTCTGACAAGTGAGACACCTCAACACATAGTCATTCACATCCTTTTTCATTCCAGTCCACCAAAAATATCTTTTCATACCTTTATACATCTTTGAAGCTCCGGGGTGAATCGAAGTAGTAGAACAATGGGATTCACTCAATATGCGCTCCTTCAACTCAGCGCTATTCCTGGGTATACACAGTCGGCCATTGAGCCTAATCAGGTCATCATCGTGGAGTCTGAAGTCGTACTTCTGACCCTCGAATGTGCCATCAATAAGCTTCTGCCGGATCTCCAGCATATACTGATCCGTCATCTGAGCACTCTGCACCTCTTCAACCAAGCCAGTATGAGAGACTAGTGAATGGAGAGAGTGTGCTCGGCGACTCAATGCGTCAGCTACCACATTTGCCTTACCCTCTTTATATTGCAGATTAATATCGTAGTCATTCAGAAATTCAACCCACCTTCTTTGCCTCATGTTCAACTCCTTCTGAGTGAACAAGTACTTTAAACTCTTGTGGTCAGAATAAATCGTCACACTTACCTCATACAAGTGATGTCGCCATATCTTCAGTGCGAAGACAATGGCCCCCAATTCTAAGTCGTGGGTAGGGTAGTTCTCCTCATGTTTCTTTAGCTGTCGGGAGGCGTAAGCTACGACCTTCCCGTGTTGCATCAACACACAACCCATACCCCTGCCTGATGCATCGCAATAGACCTCAAAACCATCTGGACCGTCTGGTAATGTCAGAACCGGTGCAGATGTCAGAGCATCCTTGAGACTCGTGAAAGAACTCTCACAGTCGACTGTCCACTCGAATGGTACATCCTTTTTCATCAAGGAAGTCATCGGCTTCGAGACACTGGAGAAGTTCTTCACAAACCTCCTATAATAACCTGCCAGACCGAGGAAGCTCCAGATGTCGGTAACTGTCTTCGGCCTAGGCCAGGTGCGCACTGCATCTATCTTTGTCGGATCAACTGCGATCCCGGCCTCAGAAATCACATGACCAAGAAATGATACTTGGTTCAACCAAAATTCACACTTAGAAAATTTTGCATACAGCTGATTCTTCCTCAACGTTTGTAACACATTTCTCAGGTGGCTTTCGTGCTCACCTCTCGATTTCGAGTACACTAGAATATCATCGATGAAGACTACCACTGACTTGTCCAACTGATCTTGGAACAAGCGGTTCATTAAGTCCATGAACTTAGCTGGTGCATTTGATAAGCCAAACGGCATAACTGTGAACTCATAGTGCCCATACCTAGTCCTGAATGCTGTCTTTTCGATATCACTGTCACGGATGGCAATCTGATGGTATCCGGAACGTAGGTCTATCTTGGAGAATACTGATGCTCCCCTCAGCTGATCAAATAGATCGTCGATGCATGGTAAAGGGTAACGGTTCTTCACCGTAACAGCATTCAGCTCCCGATAATCAATACACAGGCGGAGGCTACCGTCCTTCTTCTTCACGAAGAGGACCGGCGCTCCCCATGGTGAAACACTAGGGCGGATAAAGCCCTTGTCGAGTAGGTCTCTCAGCTGCTCCTTGAGCTCTGTCATCTCTGCTGGAGCCATACGATAAGGTGCTTTCGCAATGGGTCCAGTGCTCGGAATCAAGTCAATCTCAAACTCCACTTCCCGTGCTGGCGGCATGCCCGGCAGTTCCTTAGGAAATACATCAGGAAACTCCGACACTACCGGCACATCAGGACTAAACTCAGGGTCTCTCTCTATGTCCTGGACATAGCAGAGGTATACATCACTCCCTCGTCGTAACTCACGATACATAGCCATGGCGGTGATGATCTGAGTCGAAGGCTCCCTGGGCCTCTGGCGGTAAGATATGGTAACCCCAGATGGACTCCGAAGAAGCAGTCGATGCTCGGCACATAGGATTCTGCCCTTGTACCGCTCCAACCAGTTCATCCCGACAATCACATCAAAGCCAAGTCCGTCGAACTCTATCAAGTCGATCGGAAACTCTTCACCTCTGATTCTCACAATAACATCTCGGTGGTAGCGGGTACACCTGATCCGCTCTTTCGATGGAAGAGTGACCAAGAAATCTGGCATCTCATCACCATCTAACCCCAGCCTCTTCGCAAAAGATAGCGAAAAAAATGTGTGTGAGGCTCCAGAGTCGAACAAGATCGATGCATCCACGCCATTCACTGGAAAGGTACCGGTGAGGATTGTGCCGCTCTCGCCGGCTTCTGCCTCATTGCAGACACTCAGTATACCTCCCGTTCCGAGTGCACAGCCTAATTCATTGGCAAACTAATAAGTACTGGGTAACAACACGGTTTATATGCTTCAAACAACTCCACTTTATTCATTAACACACTCTTTTTACAACATTCATTGGCTCATATTGTCGCCATGATTAACACTTACAACATCCTTAATACACACTGGTTTATCACATCACATAATTATACAAGGCTTAAAACTGTCTGAAGGTCAAATTCAAACGTCCGGGTTTCATGTGTGTGGCATTGATCACTGCCGACGGTGCGGTGTTCAGTTTGATCTTCCTGATGCCATGGTATAGCATCCTTGACTGCCCACCCATGATTAATACATCTCCCGATTTCAACAATAGCTTCTTTGCGAGGTCAGCACGCTTCTGCTCGCCATACACAAACACTGCGGTATCACCAATGGACCAAGACACCACGGGTACTCCCTTACTTAGAGACTCGGGTGACTCGTCCTTGTCTTGGTGTATACCTAACCGTCCACCTTTCTGGTAGAAGTTCACAATGCATAGATCTGCTTTCACACTTGGAATTGAATCCGTTTCAACTTGTTGAGCAATTCCCACGGCGTGGTTAATGACCGCTAGGAACTCCTCTGGTATACTTGGTACTGTTGCTCCGTCTTCAGCTCGCATTTCTTGATATGTCTTGGTGTAAGGGTTCCAGTCCTTACCCATGCACATCATCTTTAATTGCATTCTTGATCCGTTCGGGTATTCGGGTGTGTAGAAACCTCCTGGTTTTGCTCCAAGTTTGTCGCATCATCTGATGATATGGATTTGTGCTTCCGGTGTCAGGTATCCATTTAAGAGTATCATACCTGGCTGGATAACCTGACATTGCTCCAATGGAAAGTCGGTGATGTTGATGGTGGTTTCTTCAGGGTTTGGTGTGGGTGGGATTGGATAACATATATTGAAGGTTCCTTTAAGTTTAGAGTACTCTAATTAGGTGACTTTCACACTATACTTTACTTATTTACTCACATGGTTGTTTACTTAAACTCACTCACACACATGCATGGAATGCGGTATGCAAACACTTATTACATTCAACAGTTTAGGCGGTACCTGGTCTAGAAGAGGGCCCTGGCGCCTCAGACCGGTCCACCACATTCAGGGTGGCCTTGTTGGACCCCGACCCCTTCCCCTTCTGGGACTCTGTGTACCTCTGATCTGGGGGTGGCTGGTTCGCCGTCTTCTGGCCATCGGTGGTCGCAGTGGCCTTACCCTTCCATTGCCCCTTGGGCCTGTAGTTCCTACTGTTTGGGTTCTGCCAGCATTCGTGATCGCGGTGACCCATCTTCTTACAGTATCGGCACTGAACATCGTTACCCTTGCAGTCCTTGCCGGGGTGGTCTCCGTTGCACCACTTGCAGTAATAGTGGCGCTCCGGTCCAGAGCCCGTGCTAGCTGCTATCAAACACACAATCAATACTTGTCTCACAACTTATCAACATACACTTCAACTTATCACACAGAATTAGATAATTACCCTTAGGTGGGTAAGAACGTAGGGGCTTGGCCGCATACGCATAGGTGAGCTGCAGAGGCTCCTCAACAGTGGTGGTCTGGGTCTGGCCCTTGCCACCCTGTTGCTGTCCTTTCTGGGACTGGGGGTATGACTTCTTCTTCTTTCCTCCCCACTGCCCTTGCGTGCCTTGGCCCTCGTTCAAAGCCTTGCGCTTGAGCGCACTCTCCTTGTCCCTCAGACGGACGGTGATCTCCACAATTGCAGCGGCATGATAGCACTCCTATATTTAGGGTGTCAGTTATGCCCCGCCAAATAAATTCACAACACATTAACACATCGTACATACTTATTCACATTACACTGTAGTTCCATTACCTGCAAGGTGGTATATCCAGTAGGCCCCATGCCATAGCGTAGGCGATAGTTCAGTCCGTTGTAGAAACGGTTCACAAGGATCCGGTCTGAGTAACCCAAATCCGGTAGCAGGTGGATAAGTCTGATGAAGGCTGAGTAGTACTCATCTACCGTCATCTTATCCCCTTGCCTCAAACTGTCCAGCTCCAGGCACTTGGCCTCTTGCACATGTATTGGGTAGTACTTGGCTCGCAGCAGAGCCGTGTACTCCCTCCATAGAAAAGTCGGGTCGGCAACTCTGCCCTCTCGCACAAGCTTCCACCAGCTCTGTGCCGAGCCCTTCAAGTAATAGGCAGCAAGTCGAACCTTGACCTGCTCAGGTACTGCTAGTGTTCGAAAGCGGTCTCCATTTCGGAGATGTACGCCTCGAGCTTACGGGGATCGGTCTCCCCCACTGAATGAGGGTGGCCTCAAATCAGCCAACGCCTTGACCCAGTTGGTCTCTCGTGGCGGTGGCGGTGGTGGTAGTTGAACTCCGGGCGTCTGCCCCTGCTGAATCGCAGCCACAAGCTGGGGTACCATTTGGGCTACGGCGGCTGCTACTGCCTCAGCCATAACCTGAGCCGTAGGGTTCTCGCCCTGGTCACCCACGTTACCAGTACCACTTTCGCGGCCTCTACCTCGCGGTCTACCTGCCATCTGAATTCACATGAATATTCATTAGCAATATGCTTGCACACTTATCGGTCCAACGGTTGTAACGCTTCCCGATAATAAGGTATCTCCACACTTAGTTAGTGGTTAACCTTTCCATAACTGTTCACTTAGGTAACTATAGTTAGGTTTCCTAACTCGGTATATCCCTAAGCTCGGTATTCTAGTCACCAGAGCGATACTTCGCTCTGATACCACTTTTTGTAACACCCCTACTACGCACATCACATTACTTGAAAACGCAGCGGAATATAAACAACTAAACGGTAACTAAACGAATGGTGCTACAACGCCGTCAACCACCCACGTGGTTAACAAGGCTGAATAAGTACAAGTGTACCGGTCTGATGATCAGACTCCCGAGCATAGAACTAACAACCACGTATATACATCAACAAAATACCGAGTGTTTACATAAATCCTTCACTGTATACTGTCACTGAAAACTGTCATAACCAAATATATAACACGCCACGGGAGCACAGGCGCATCCCGGGCCAACATCCAAAAGTACTCAAAGTAAACTACATCCTAGGATCTAGAGCCACTCCGCTTCTTCGATCCTCATCCTGCAGTAAAAGAAATATGGATCCCCCGAGGGGGGGTCAGCAACCCTTGGCTGGTATGGTTAACGCGCAGCCCATCGGCTACCGGAATGCGCGCAAACTAATTGTCATGGTGACATGGCATTTATTTTAAAACACACAACTTATACATATATAACATAACATGGGTATTGTACACATCATAACACACATCACACACATACATTTCCTTTTAGGAAGAGAACCAACACAGTTAGTCCCCATTGAGAGCCTAGAGAATGTTGCCATGCTCATGCTAAGCTCGTTACATAACTCGTTACCGTCCTGTTAGATTGACCGGTTAACTTAACACAAGGTGCCTCGGATATAGTGATCCAAGCACACCGAAATACACATAGTATGCCCCTGTGGCCCGACGTGAGTCAGTAATAGCCTTGGTTAAGCTAAAGGGAAGGTTGGAAACCAAATTGGAAAACACAAACCATAAACATACAGAGAGAATCGAACCGGTTATGACATCGACTCCCATACTCACACGCGTGGCCGGAACAGACTGGACTCCTCACTTCCCCCGTTAGCACTTGTTAGTAGTTCATCATTGAACTCAATAAACAATTCTCAATAATAAGTCAAGTCTTGTTAGACACACACAAGGGAAGAGAGTCATACTTAACAACATAATAATATTTAACAACTGTAAACTCTTTACATGGTTTAATCTTACAAAGTCATAAACACACAGAAAAACAAACAACACACAAGCCGGTGTAAACCGGTAGGCAACAGACTGCAAGAAAACCATACCTTGGTCCTTGCCTCGATTGATTTCCTCCGTAGGTCACTCCTATACATAGTTAATAACGTCGGTTAATTATTTATTTAACTTCAAACTTACTAAGTATTTAACATGATTGTATGACATGTTTTAATGTCTATCTCACCCTAGGTTACCTTCATTATACACCCTAGGGTTAACTACATAAGTCACATTCTTTTCTGTTTTTTTTTTTTACAAGTTTAGGTCCGACCGACCTTACCGACCGACCTTGTACAAGGTCGGTCCATTCCAGAACACATTCCCGTCAAAATTTTTCTACTCCGACCGACCTTGCAAGTTCGGTCGCATGGTCGGTCCATTCCAGAGAGTTTCTTCCCTTTGAAAATTTAGCCCGACCGAACTTGCCAAGTCCGGTCCCATGTTCGGTCGATTCCAGTAACTCAATCCGTACACAAAATACAAGCCCGACCGACCTTGCAAGTCCGGTCCCCAAGGTCGGTCCATTCCAGAAGCCAATTCTCGCAGGGTAAACTGGGCTCGACCGAACTTGCAAGTTCGGTCGCAAGTTCGGTCTGCTCCAGACCTTTGTTTTCCTTTTTACATTGAACTCCAAACTTCACCCCATATAACCTAGTACCCCCTAACCTCATTTGGGCACTTCAAACACACCTTAAGATATCCTTAAACACTCATAAAACTCATTTTCTAATTCCTTAAACCTTTACTCATTTCTTCTCAAAATTCCTAACACTTATGCTATTTCCTCCTTAGTTTTTCAAGTGGTGTTTCATACCTATGATAACTACTATCCCAAAATGCTTTCTCCTCATTTTAACATCATCTCCCAAGCATTATTTCTCACAACTAACTCCTTATGTCATTCTTGAAATTCTTTTCCAAGTTTACACTTTCTCCTTATTTTACCAAAGTTTGCCTAAGTCTTTACCTAAGTCCAAAATGACTTTGGTACATACTAAAACCTCAAGATCATGCCTAAGTCCTTGTTACACTCTAGAACACTTCCTAGTTCATCAAAATTCCTTTAAAACATCTCGAACTCCTTATACATTTCCTAAATTTCGACATAGGTTCTCCTAGCATTTTGTTACACCAAAGCACATTGTTCTCCCCATTAAACACACAAGAATACTAAAAATCCATCAAACACTTTATTATACACAAACTTCACTCATAAAGCACTACATCACAATATAGTGCATAATTTAAATTGCATGGCACTTAGGCCCTTAAAATGCATGGCTCTTAGGCCCTTAAAGTGCATAATTCTTAAACACTGAATTTCCACAATATATTTGCCTTTGACCTGCAAATACACTCAACACATATGCCTTTTACTAGTCTCTTGAGAACACTTTACTATGTCATTCACCATTTGCTCTTTAGGTAGTTTTAATAAGCATTATAAGCTCATTTCTCCTAAGGCATTAAACAACATTAGGTTAGTAGATTTACCTCTTTTCCAAACAACTTCTTTCTTGTTTCCTTATAAAACCGGTAAGGTATTTGATTCCTTGTCAAGTTCTAAACAATATACAAACATTATAATGAGTATTCAAGCTATAAGCTTCATCTCATTGTAAACCCTAATTTTACATTGTTTCAAAAACATTAATGTAGTTGTTTTACCTTGATCTTTGAAGAGAGTTTGAATATATATCAAGAGAGGACTCCACCTAGTCCATGAAGAGTTGGAATGAAGCTAGAACAAAGTCACACAAAGAGCTCCATCAATGGGTATTTTCGGTCACAACAAAAACATGGAGGAAATGTAGTTTTTATTTGAGATTCCTTACCTAGAAGCAAAGGAGAGTAATAATATGTCAAAATACAAGCTCAAGCTCCTTCAATGGTGGAACTCCTTGGCACCGAAATGGGGCTCTTGAAGTTTTGAGAAGATAGGAATGAAGAGCTTGATGAGAGGAAGAGATTGGTGGTGTTTGTTTTTGATTTGGACAAGTGAGCTAGATTTTACAAGAGATCAAAGATGGAGATGGTGGTGTGTACTATTGCAAACCGTGAGAGAATGAAGAAGAGAGGTTGAAGATGGTGTTTGGAACCGTGGGAAATGAAGGAGAGAAATGAGAATGAAGATAGAATTTGCTTTTAAGAAGATATTTGTAGTAATAAAGTAAAAAGTAGTTTAATTAGTTTTCTTTACTTACTTATTATATTAACTAGAGAGTGGTGAGTCACCACACTTAGAAAACCGGCCCCCTATAATATAATGAGGGTATTTTAGTCTTTGTTTGTCAATTTAATTACTTAACACAACATATGTTACAAACTAGCTTATAAAAATCACTATTCACCAAAACAAGGCACTTAGAAGTGAAATTTTTGATTTCCCATTAATATAGCCACCCAAATGTGATACTATATAGTACACATATTAATTAAAGAGTAATGATGGACATTTAGCCATTCAAAACTCATTTACAAGACAATTTTTCAAAAATGTGCTTTAAGACTCCTTAAAGCACATTTTGTGTTTAAACTTGTTTTCAAGCTTGGTTTTCTTTGGTAATTGGTTTAATATGTTCATTAGCATATAATTAAGATCTTGGTAAGTTCATTAGGTCTTAACCAAGCCTATCCCAAGCTTAGAGCACATTTTGGCTCTTATTGACTTTAAAGCACATTTTGTGTTTTCTTTTGTTTAAATTCGTTTACTAATGTTTCTAAGACTCTTTTTAGTCTTAATACACCATATTTAGGTGTTTAAACAACATAACTAGGTTTGGGGTATTTCAGCAACTAGGTCTTATGACGAGCCTATATGAATGAAATGAATGCAATGTGTTTGATGAGAGTGGGTAAGCTAAAAGGTAATGCTAGGTCTTACTACGAGTCTAAGGGAATGCAACTAGGTCTTATGACGAGCCTAAGGGATGGTTCTAGGTCTTATGATGAGCCTAAGGATGGGATCTAGGTCTGATGACGAGCCTAACGGATGGATCTAGGTCTTATGACGAGCCGAAAGGATGGATCTAGGTCTTATGACGAGCCTAAAGGTTGGATCTAGGTCTTATGACGAGCCTAAAGGTTGGATCTAGGTCTTACGACGAGCCTAAAGGTTGAATCTAGGTCTTATGATGAGCCTAAAGGTTGGATCTAGGTCTTATGACGAGCCTAAAGGTTGTTCTAAGTGAAAGTGAGTAAAATGTATGATGGGTCTAAATGGATGTAGAAGGATTAGGGTTTATGTCAAACCTGGAGATGGTAGGGCTCAAGACGGGTCTGCGGATGTTTGAGTGTGAAGGTAGGGCTTAAGACGGGCCTGAGGGAATTTGATGTGGAGGAAGGACTTAGGACGGGCCTTTGGATGTTTGAATGTGGATGAAGGGCTTAGGACGGGCCTGGGGATGTTTGAATGTGGAGGTAGAGCTTAGGTCGGGCCTGAGTGGTATGAGAAGGGTTTGAATCCTTTGGGTTTCTGGCTTTTGGGCCTCAATCGGTGTCGTTGTTGCAATTGTTGGGACCAACAATTGCCCCCAGTATTTTTCCTTAATGCAATCTGAGTTCTTTAGGATTTTTGGCAATCAATCATTCTGATCGATTGCCCCCAGTATTTTCTTTGATTAATTACGCAAAACAAGTCTCATTCTCACAAGGTCAAGGTTTATCTTGATGTGGTGCTTTCTATCCTACACTCAAAGTGTTTAATGCTTGCACTCATGCTCTCCTTTTGGACAAAACATCTAGACCATTGAATTTGAAATTTGTTAGATTTACACGTTCAACCTGTTACTTTCACATGATGGGATACACAACTACTAGGTCAGAAGTCTTTTAAGCTTATAACGTGGCTATGGGGTATGATGAATGACAACAGGACAATGGAGGAATGTTTAGGATATGTGGAGCTATAAGGGTGACCAAAGCTGTAACTTGCACCGTCTCTCGGACATGTCTTCTTTGCCTTGAAGTCGTTTGGCTACTTCGTGATGATTTCGCTTGTGAACTTGGGACTTGGAACTTTTCCCTTTTTTCCGATTTTGGATTTCTTTGAGGCTTTTCAGGTTTGCCTTTCTTTGAATCTCCTCTCCTTCGGGGTTCTTGTGTTTCCCGGCTTTGAACTCTTAGAGCTGTTTTTGATGTTAGCTCATTTGGATCCTGTGTCACTTTGGGACCATTTGCGGATCGTTTCGTCACGCTGGTAGCAGTTTTGCTTCTTTGGACTTGTGAAGTTGCTGTTCGGAAGTCAGGCTCCTTGCTTCCTTTGGTCACCGGGTCGGTTATTCATCATTGGCTGGCTTGTTTGTGGAGTTTGTAGTGTTATGAAAGGGAACGTATACGAAAAGCTCAGCGGGGGTGCCCAGGGTGTAATGTCAGGGTTCACAAGCTTTTGGCTGTGTGGTGCTGTACCTAGGTGCTTCGTCATCCCTAATAGTTGTGTATCCATTCTTTGTTACTTTTTAAAGGTTTAAGCGTAAATTTACAAATTATCTCCTTCAGTCGGAGTCATGTCGCTTACCTTACCTTTGAACGTGATCTCTCTGGAGTCGTGTAAAAATGACACGCTCGTTCGCTCTTGGTTTTACCGCTCAAGGCACTCTCGCGAAGTGTACACTCAAAGACTTGTTTGCACATTTAAACAAAAGAAATAAACATTATCGTTCCTTAACTCAGATTGCCCCCAGTATTGTTTTGGGGTCTTTTGACAAGCCTTTTGAATTTCCAGGTTATTTGTTGGAGGTGGTTGTATGTATGGTGGTACGTGGCGATGAAGTCTTGTTTTGGTGGAGTGATGTAGTGATGAAAGTAAAACATGGTAGTGGGATGCTTTCAGTGTACGGTGAAATTTTTTATTGAGAGGTGACAAGTGGTGGAAGCCGACAAGGTGGTGAGATATTCCATACGCAAGAATGAGTTTCATGTGGTGAGAGACATGGGATGTATGTGATCAAGGTAGTTGATTTGGGTGAAATGACGTGATGACCTATTTTTTTTGGTGTTCTGGTTTTGTGAATAAATGCACAAAGAATAATGAAAATGGAACTATGCTCTAATTCATGAATGGAAAGACAACATCAAAAATTGTAATCTTAAGAAAACTACCTAAAATGATAAAGGAAGCTAGCCACCATAAAAGTTAGAAGAATGACTGAGAAAAGAAAACTGCAAAATCGAGAAAACTTCTAAAATAGTGATGTTGAACTGTCTGATGCCAATGCGCTGACTCGAGCTGTTGACCGTCGGGATGCCATTGACCATGATTGTTTTCCTTCCAAACTTCGAGTAGGCCCTGTAAAATGTTTGAACTAGGAATGCCTATGGGTTATGTAGGAAGTAACTGGGCCTGAGTCTTCTCCAAACTGAGAGTGAAGTGCACAGGTTAGAGTGATTCCTAGACTAGAACGGACATGTAGGCCTGAATCCCTTAATCCAGAAATTGAGCAAACAAGCTGAAGGAAGTCACATGGACCGTGAATGGGCCACTGGGCCGAGAGATAAGCCTTGAAGTCTAAGATTCGTTTGATGTTCTTGTTGGGCCTTGAAGCCGGAAACTGGAATGAATGAATTATGCAAACTATCTTGGATTCAAATGTTTTATGGGCCAAAATTCGGGATTGAGAGCGAAGCTCATGGGCCAAAACTATGAATTGGTCTATGGGCCTAGATGAAATGAGTCATGAGTGTGGTACTTGGGCCGGACTGATTGCTCTATATATGAACTGGAATTTGGGCCGAGTGGTTTTGGTTTGGCCTAAAAGATGGCACCTAGATCTAGGATTTTGGGTCTGAGCCCGAGCGAAGAGTTTTCCTAGACTAGAATGAGCCCTTGGGCCGGAATGTGTTTGGGCCTGAAATAAAGCACATGGGCTGGAACGGTCCCTAAATCACAAATGGGCCTAACTTTCTTCGGGCCAGAGAAGATGGTCGCTAAGCCGAAAAAGATTTTATTTTCAGGACTTGTGAGTTATTTCAAGTTCAGGTGGATTTCTTCTTTATGGGCCTAAAGCTAATTGGATAATTCAAATTGGGCTAGAAGAGAAATCACCTAAGTCTAGGCTTTTGGGCCGAGGCCCGAACGACTCACATGTTAAACCAAACAGGGCCTCTGGGCCGCAAACAAATAGAGCTGCCAATTCGTGTTGGGCTAGGTTGATGTAGGAGAAGTTCCTATCAATCTCTAGGCTGGGTAGTGGGCCGATCATACAAGCAAACAAGGCCCACACAAATTCAACATGTCCTCACTAGACGTTTAAATCAAACCGGGTATGGATCGATCCGGAGAGGTGGTTGGGGCGCGGGCTCAGGTCACCACAAATAAATAGGGCTTGCACGCTATTCTCTTTGGGCTTCCCCACTCTTTTCACATCACCTGAAGGTGTGCGTCTACGGTCGGGTCTTTGACTGACCAAACAAAGGGCTAGGTAAGGGTACTACCAGGAAAACGCTTGGGGCTAAGGCCTAGGTATTAAGGGGGTGTGGTTAGACGACACCCTCCTCTTTTCCCCCGCTTATTTACATCACCTAAAAGGTGTGAGTCCCTGACAGGGGACCCTTAAACAGGTCCCGGGGTGAAATTGGTTTGCGTGGACCCTCGCTCTCATATGATGCAAAGGTACAGATTTTAACGCACAAAAGTAAACAAACAATGTAATAAAGCCATAAATAAACAATTTTTCGAGTTAAGCCCTCTTTCTTAAAATTAAACAAGTTAATATTGAGAATTTGTCCCCAGCAGAGTCGCCAGTCTGTGAGCCTCGATTTTTAAACCCTATCCTATGGTGATTCGAGTTGATTAGGATCTAGTCGGGTTTTAGGTCCACTTATAACCTAAGATTAATAACTATGTCATATAAAAATAATTATTAAAACCTAAGCTAGCTCACTAGAACCTATTATGAGTCGCCACCTAATTTTAACCTAGATCAAATTAGGAAAGGAGAGTTCGGGTTCGGGGGCTTGATATTCGACTTAATTAGGGTTCAAATTACTTTCATTACCCTTCCTAGGTCGTTTTTCCTCTATTTGGTTTATTTACGGCTTATTACGAGTCATTTTAACCTAAGTGCGTGGGCTTCTGTTTTTTTATGTTTTTAAGCATTTTTTGACAGAAAATAAATGTGGAAATTAAAACAACCTAAACTAGGGTTTCGAAGGCAGAATTAAGTCAAATTTTGTTTCCGTCCGTGGCTACGGACCTAATGTCGAACCCACGGACCCTAGTTAACCTACGTGAACATAAAACTCGAATTAAAAAGAAAACGAAAATTTGAAAAGTCCGAGGCCACGGACAGGATGTCTGTGGGCCCGGACATTGTTTAAAAAAACCTAAATTTTGAAAATTTAAAAATCCCGCCGCCGTCCGTGGGTGTCCGTGGCCACAGACAACCCGTCTGTGGTCCCGGACCAGAGGTCCGAGGTCACGGACCACCCACGGACAGGGGTTTTCTGGTGGTTCCCGAAGGTTTTTTCGGCTAAAAAATTATGCACGTGTAGCCTGAAAGGTATACAATACGTTAGTAATTGAAAGATTGCAATTTGAAGTCTAATTATGCACGAAACTTGACAAACAAGTAACAAGGCAGAAGCAAAAGCAATTAGCAATACAGAAGCGTAAAAAGGTTAGTTTGAGCCCAAAATTTGACAGAGAGTTGATAAAGTCGTGGAGAGTTAGAAAAGTATAATTGTAACCTGTTTTACCTTCGAATTCAAGATGCTTCTACACGTCGGGATTCTTCGGAGGCTCCGATGGTGCCGGTTCCGGATTGAATTTGACCCGAGCTTCTGGTCGTTGATTTTTGAAGGTGTTCTTCACATTTTGGAGGTGGTTTGGTTGATGTTTGATGATTTTTGATGTGTTGGGAATTGGAAAACGTGTTTCGGTGTTAATTTCGGTGAGATTTCGGTGTTGTTTTGGTGCTTGAAGGTGCAAAAACGTGGGAGGCTGGCTATGAAGAAGAGTTTTGACTGCCTAAGGTTCTAAGAGCTTATTAGATTCTCCCTTTATCAAAAGACCTATCCCTTTATATAGACTTTCTTAAAGATAAAGAAAATCTAGTAAAAGTAAGATTTTTTGGCATTTTAATTAAATGAATTCCCAAAGGAATTTTGCTGTGAAATTTTAACCACATGTCAAGGATGGCAATTATGAATTTTTTGAAGTGGAATCGGATTTTTTAAATGTTGGAATATTTTTAAATTGAATTTCTCGTTAGATTCAGTCAGAAATTGCTAGAAAATTATTGGAATTTGGAAAAATCAAAATTCCAACGCCATTATGCTTAAAATGTCATCCTCTATCATGGGTTAAAATATCAAAGTATTTCAAGCTGATTTGGGCATCTTTTGGAGGAGAGAGAAAGCCTATAGGAGGTCTTAGAAGCTTTAAAAAATTACGAAAACGCCCCTGACAATGACAAAACTGCTCCCCATGCCTTGGAATGCGCCGATCGAGCCGAAATATCTCACTACTTGATTGAAATGCCCCTCACAACACCAAAACCTCGTAGACCCTAACTAGGGGGGTCAAAATTTTGGGTAAAACACATAGCCCTAAAAGGCATTAAAACACACTTGTTCCCGACAATCTCCTAATCCCTCTCAATTCCAACTTCCTCGGCGGTACTCGTATTTGAGTATCCTAGGCTCACGGTACTTAACTATTATCTCTTGTAATCAGAGTGGTACTCCGCTCTGATACCACTTTTGTAACACCCCTACTAACCCGGCTCCTAATTGTCTCCTAAACGTCATACTTAATAATTAAATCACAGCGGTAAATAACAGACTGTCGTACTATGGTGTTACCATCACCACTCGCCCATATGAGTCATAACGCATTACCTGATAATCAACATACGAAACGTATTCCCGCAGTGATCGCAAGAGATAGATAGCAGTTTAGACAATACCAAAAGAACTACAACATAATACCACCTTACAAATAAATCTGTACACATGAGCGTCTAAGCGAAAATACACCTCGGTTCACCGAACTCGAGTCCAATATGACCACTGTAACAAACCGTACTGATGTCTATTCCACAAGTGTCGCGCCCCACGTCGACAAATAGCTAGTATCCTGAAAATAAACATGGTTGTAGTATGGAATCAGCCCCTGCTGAGTATGTCATCACATGCCCCGTCATGCCCCCTCAGACTCCTCAATTATTTGGTCGAGAGCATGGGATTCGTTACATGCAATACCGTTTTAATATATAAACTGTAAACAATAACAGTAATAACCATACAATAAAATATAACCATTAACACACATAATATTTCCACCCAGCATAACCAATGAACAACAAGGTGAAAACAACGAGAATAATAAACGGGTATTAATTCCCGTCCTTGGCATAAGAGTCCAATATTGTTCACCAATATACGAGCTAACAAGATGTTATAATTGTTCAGTTATGCCTAATGACATCGTCTCGTTATAATGACGTGTTTCTAAATTACCCATATGTTATGGCGGGTCACCCACGGCAGTAGCCACTCCAACGGTAGAGTCTCCGACCAACGATCCATTCTAGTTCGCGGGAAATTTCTTGATACTTACGGACCTGTACGCGGACATCCTGATGTCGTTTTTGTGATCACAACGCGCACCAAGAGCCACATCCTCTTGGCTTTAATACATCTATACCACCGCATCGCATCGCATTACCAATTTTTCTAACAAAGCAGACTAAGGTCATTAGTCCAATCCGAAGAATGTAAACTTGGGATCCAGTGTTAGATACGAGAGCGGCGTTTAGAAAAGACCAATGCTGCGTAATTAAGTCTCGGATAATATACATATCTTATTATCCCAGTGCTACAACGTTTTTCTGACATTCCTTATATTACACATATAAGATAGCACCATAGCCGCTAGTTCGTTTTATATATAGGTTCATATATACGAACCAATACTGTTATCGCAAAACAGTAAATAATAAGCAGCTTAAATATACAATTCACACATTCAGACAAACAATCTTATCACAGATTTCACACATAAGTCTGAACCGAAGAAGTCCTCAGAGACAATCAGAGACACATAACAACATATCGTTCACCCTGTTTTAAAACGGTGGAGTATGAACCAGCTAGATCCGATGCTCCTCGTGTCGTCTCTAGCAATCTAATAATACGTATAACACTACATATTAGTATCCTGTATAACAACATACTCTACGGTACCCCGTACCGTCGTTAATCCCTCCCGGTTCATTCCCCGTTAATTACTAACAACGTTTGTCGGGTTTTCTGTTTAACTCGGGATTAGTTAACGTTATATTACATGCACGTTTACGTCGTGGTATATTAATATACATAACTCAACATCCGTTATCGCATATAATTTACTGTACATTGTATAAGATATAGTTTGTCACTATATTGTGTGTATAATTTGATCATATTATTATACGTCTCACCTTAGTATTTATTTTCCTAAGGTTAGTCTTCCCAAATGTAATGTTGAATAATCCACATTTAAAATACTTTGAACTAGTTAACTCCTTATTATTTCATAGACAACATAACATTAGAATTTACTTAACTAATGCTTATGATTCTTTTCTCCTTGTCTTATATCATTTTAATTATGATATTATATGGTTATTGTACCATATTGTATTTCTCACTCCATAACATATATTTATTTATATATATGTATTATGGGACCATATATTATATGGTAATCCTTTATAATATATTCATTCTTCCTTAATGAATATTTCCTATATTATAAATGTTACAACCCTTATAACATTATAAACCATATTATAAATTCTCAATAAAAAATACTCATAAATACCGAACAGCATTTATATTCTTTAATATTTACAAAACCACCACATTAATTATATAATGTTACATTATAGTTATATAACATATCTTATGATATTTAATTCATTAAAACATTTATAACCTATAGTTATAAAATGTTACAAAATACCAAACAGTCCATATGGTTGTCGGTTTTTATTTGATTCCACCAAAGTTTCAGAAATTACATAATCTCCCCAAATATTATTTCTTTGTTACACTTATAATATATACCATATATTATAACCTTTAAACCTTAATATAATTATTATAATTCCTTAAAATAGCCGAACAGACCCCTTGGTCTATTCTAATTTAATTTCCACCACTTAAATTTCTATATTCACCAAATCACCCCATTTTATAACATATAGTTTCTAATATCATTAAAACTATACATTATACATATATCTTAATAAAACCTCATATATAATTCAAAAATTTACCAAACTATACCAAAAGGTTATAAACATCATTCCTAACCTTATACTTTCAATATTTATGGTTTTTACCCAATATGTTACCCAAATGTAACAATGATATAAAATATCATATATTATACTTATATAATTCATACTAACTCCAAATTTAACCAAATAAATTCCTAAAAATTCCTAATCACCCAAGGTTTGTACTAAACTCCATTTGGTACCCATTATTTTTGGAAATCACTACTTCACCCCAATATTTATAAATCTCTTACAATTTCATACTTAACTTATTATAAGTTAGTATTTAATTTCATAAATTCCCAAACTTGGTCAAAGTCTCCTATATAGTCAACTTTGACTTCTAAATTCTGTTTGAAACCCAAACTTTCGGTAATTACTATATATACCCCAAACTTTCCTATTTTTACAATTTTGTAATAAAACTTTATAAGGTGTTATAATTTTTATTTAAATTCATTTTAAACACCAAACTTCAATCTAATACAGCCACGGCCCTATATTTTTTGTAATTATCTTTTAACCCCAAACTTAATGCTAAATGCATAAATAAAATTAAATAAGCTCTTAAACTTAAATAAAATGGCCTAATGACATGGCCTTATCAAAACCTTGAACTTGCAAAATAAATTACACTTTAAATGTCTCAAAAACACCTTAAATTCACGGTCTCACCCCCAATTTTTCCATATTTGCCAATTTTCCACATTATGTCTTAATTTGACCATTATGTTAATTAAATCATTTAAATGACTAGCTTATAATAACTAAGTCATTTCTGGTCACACTTAGGTGTAATTTAACCAGTCCACTCTCGGCAATATATATACCATAAGCTTTAAAGCATATAATATATAGTTAAGAGTGTTATACCTTAATTTATAAGCTTTTTAAGGCTTGTATGGTCACGCCTGCTTGAGATCTGGGTTTAGACAGCTTCTAATTGATTTCTAACAGTAAGAACAAGATATATTTAGGTTCAAAAAACAGAACCAACTATAAGAGTAATTTTAAGCCATGAAAAACTAGATTTCTTACCTTAAAAATGACTTTAAGCAACCTATCACTCCATGTACTGTCACGGAACTTTGGAGGTATGTTTATACACCTCTTGACTTGCATTAAACAGAGAGTAAAGGTTATGGCTCAGCTTAGAACCGAAATTAACCAAAAGAGTCATTAAAGGTCATAAAACATGGATTTTTACCTTAAGATTTGAAGCTGTTTCCAAGTGTTGCACAGCTCTATTTTCCAGAGGAACGAAGGGTGTCAATCCCTTAATAAAATAATGCCAAAGGGGCGGAACAACTCACTTGTACAGAAGCTAGAAGACTTACTCTTTAAACCCCCTTTTTAAGGTGGCTTTGGGTGGTTTTGGCCAACTTCAAGTGGGTGAAGGTTCACCAACGGTTCTAGCATGTAAATATGAAGATTATAGAAGGTTTAGTTGATAGGAATTCGTTAGAAAAACAATAGAGAAGAAGGTAGGTGCTTAGAGCATATTTTTACCTTAAGAAATGACTTTGCTTTATTTCCTTCTCCAACCTTGGTTCCAGTCGAATTTAACCCTTCCATGCAACTTAGATCTAGCCTTGATACGTGGGTGGAAGTAGATAAATCTTAGACCATTGGATAGCTAGTGAAAAGAGGAAGAGAATGAACCATCACATGAATTAAGAGCTTACCTTAAGCCTTAGGAATGGAATTCTTTCCAAGCTTGTTCTTGCGTGTTTAGTAGCAGACTTAGAGAGGATATGGAGCTTTGAAATCAGCAGCCAAGGAGGAAATGAGGAGGAAAGAGAAGAAAGATGACTTTTAAGGCATTATTGGTAAGGTATATGTATAATTTAGTGTTTGTTGACTTAAGCCACCTAAATGAAACTTTTTGGTTCAATTTTGAAAGTTGGCAGCCACTTGAATAGGCATTGCCGGCCACCTTTTGCTCCATGGGCAAAATGGTCTCTTTTGTTTCATTTTTAATGTTATGACTTATAACTTGCACATTTGGACTTATCTCATGTGTTAGTTTGTTATCAACATGATTTATTCATCCTTAAGTGTATAAAAACATTTTCTTAAGGAATTGGTATACTTTACTATTCATTAAAACTAGTAAAAATGTATACTTTGATACACCTTTGATATTGATGTTCTTTTTGCACATCATGTGTATCTTGGACTTGTTTAACGAGTTAACATGTATAACATGTGTTATTTAGTGTCAAAAGGTGTATACACTTGTGTTACAAGTGATATTTTACTCACAAGTCATTTTGACTTCTTAAGGTATATTTTTCCTTAAGTGTTTGGGTTCTTTGTTCATGAAGATGTGTATATCATGATAAATCAATTGTAGGTTGATTTTCCTCCTTTACTATGCTCCACTTATGTCCATGTGTTTATATAAGGTTTAGTAACCTTCATGGAGTACATATTTATTTATATAAGTGTGCTTAGGAGTTTTCATGATTAATGGTTCTTTAAGGCTTATTAGCCTTCTTAACTCAGTAATTGTCTTTTAATTTAATTTATGAACCTTAGGGGTATTTCATTACATGTCCAGTTCGTCATATGATTGTTACACAGATCGTTGTGAGTAACTACTCACAAAGAACAACGTTCTAAGAACTTTCTCAAGCATTGCTTCAAAATTAGCAACACCCAGAGACTGCCTCACAGCCTTTGGGAATACATGCTTCTGACACACTTCCCCTCAAATCCTTTAACACGTCCCAGGTGATCCCTCATTCCAAGTTCTTGATTGAGCAGATCATCTTGAGAAGGAGGAGCAAAGATGTCTATCTTTCCTCTCTGTGCCGCTCCAGACTGTCCATATTATAATAAATTAACACAAGATGACAAATATTCAAACTTGTGGACAATAGTTTAATCATTCAACAATTTCGGACACTTACAATTTGAGCAGCAAGTTGTGCCATCTCAGGATGAGGATACTGCCTCTGGTCCTCTCTATTTACTCGTTGCTGTCCAAGTAAGTACATATGTGTCCTACTTGCCTCTGCTAGATCATCAATAGTGCCTTCAGTACCATCCTCGTTCCTCCAAGTCAACAAAACCCATTGCTGCCATGCTGCCCACATATCTTTTTATCCCCATTGTATGAGGATGGACATTTGCTTCACGGTTCAGCCGTGCTTGTTCTTTCTTTTGCTGCTAAATAAATAATCACATGAATAATTAAAAAAAGTTTTCAATATATTTATAAGTTGATGCACACTCTGAACTCCGGAGTCTGGTGCTTCTCGTAGAACTGCTTTCACTCCTCCTCAGTGATCATCCCATTGTATACCACAAACAGTGGCACTGGATTTGGGTTATCCGTGTTGATACACTTGGAGATCAGATAGTAGTAGAACGCCCTAGCCTTACCACCCACAAGTTAAAGAACGGTGTCCGTCGCCATCGTCTGGAATTTTGTACCGTTCTTGCACTTTCTTCCATATCATCTCCTTCACCTCCTCTGGAACTTGTCGCCACTTTTTATTGATAGACACATGGGACTTTGGCAAAGTTCCCAGCATGCTGGCAAACCGCTGTCTTCGCCGCCGCAATACCCTTTGAATCTATCCTATGCTAGATCTATCTCATATTCCTTCTGCAGCTTCAGCCCTCTAGCCGGCCCTCTACCCCTCGATTTCTTCGTAACAGTGCTGGTAGAGGTTGAGGGAGAATCAACTATCTACTGCGTCAGGGTACCAATGGTATCATAAAAAGCTTCTGGACAATGAAGATCGATGTCCTCGTTATGGTCCATTTTTGCAAAACAAAAATTTCAATTATTAGTTAACCACTTAAAACAATGCTACAAAATAAGCATTTTTGAAACAACATATTGAAACAAATACAACAAAATTACAAAACATTCCTATAAACTTACATAAACCATCATTTTTCAGTCCTCATCCATTCATTATGCTGACTGTATATAGTCACACTGAGCCGTGACATCACTAATTGCTGGTAATGAAACAAGAACAATTGGTGTTTCTCGTCTGCGTCATAATCATCCTCATCAACAACACCATCCACACCAACTATTCCTCTCTTGCCTTTGAGCATAGTAGACCATCTAGGATTCCAAGGATCAGTGATATAAAATACTTGTTTTGCCTTCATTCCAACAACAAATGGCTCTACAAAGGGTGTCGCTCTAGACACTTCAACCAGTTTCATGCAATGATCATCTCATAGTAGTCATGTTTGTTGTCAACCCAGCTACAACGAAATATACACATTTCATAGCTGTTATAATCCTAAACCCAAATATCTTGTATCACACCATAGTATGATTGTTTCATCGCTACTAGATTTTGCGCCACACCCTTGACCTTGGATAAATTCATATATGCTTCTATCTTCGCACTGTAGGATCGCGTAGCTGTCTCTAACCACTTTAAGGTGTGAGTCTGTGAAATGGTTTGACTCAATCGTACTAAATATGCGGAAGCACTAGAGATGTGGAAACACTCAATCGAACTCAAACAGATACACAATATAAGTTATTTTATTTCTTTGAAAAACAAAACTAACTTTCACTGCCCACTAAGTAGAAATGATCTACTTCGTGGTTTCTCACTCCCTTATCCAGCACAATTCTGATCATTACGGTGATAAGTGTAATAAGGCTAGAACCTACCTAGAATGACACTATTGATGTACGTAAACTGAAACTAGTACTTTTCTCTCATAAATACGAGCGAAGATTTCTCTAAACATATGCTCTAAATAGTTATCTCCGGAAAGCTCAAAAAACAAATGAAGTTACAAGTCTCTTATATAGTTGCTAGGATTAAATGTTGTGGAGAGTTAGTTCCTAAATTTCAGGAACTAACTCCTTCATTGCTTAAATCTCGGAAGTTGGAACCAATTCTTTTGAGTATTGCCACATTGAGAGAATTCTAGTCTAAATCTGATAGTTGATGACCATTGCAAGGTCATTGTTGTTGCTCCTTAATTTTTGCAACCAAGTGATGGACTCTCTCCAACTTTCAATGTTGACTAACTATTTCTTGTTTGGAGAAGTGTGATTGACTTGTTTCACCTGGTTGACTATCTCAGCAACATCTTCATAATTTCCCCCTTGTTGCTAATGATAGCAAAACCCTTGACATGAATCCCGAATGATTCAATCCTGCAAAACAAGGCAGAAATAGGAAGATATGGGGAACCGACCCTCTCCAAGTTCCCCCTTAATCAAAGCATAAATTGAGTAACTCTTTCAGAGTTCCCCCTAAATCGATAAGTATACTTTTGGCAGAGCACAAGCGACTAAGTGGAATCAAGAGAACGAAATATATATGCCTAAGTTGATAAAACTAAAACCAACATAACGTAGTACCAACTGAGTTAAAAACTAAACATAATACCCAAACATCGCCTAAGACGTAGTCGCAACAAAGACAAAGTCAAACCAGAACATAACTAAAATAACCCATTCACAGAGAGTCGGGATTCACTGCTTCCTCCTTTTCCAATCATCAGTAGTAGAAGATTGCAACAGAGTCTAAGTCAATGCACATGTTCAGAACAAACAAATAGACTGTATCCATAACACATACACAAACTAACTTACTCGTGGACGACAAGGGGCAAGAAGTATTTTCCTATTCCACAATACCTTTGAATGCCACATACTCATAAGTTGTAATGATCTATATTGTAGAGCATCGTAGTTTTGAAGAATTTATAACTCTATATGTGAAACTCATAAATATTTAACAAGTTAAGCACACAGGGACTATCTTCATCCCCCAGACTTTTCTCTCCACCCATGTAGCAGCTTTGGGCCAACTTTCCCAAGTTTTACACCCTTAGGAATGTATGTGATGAAGCACCCTTAAAGGCTTAATAACCGAGTGGACGAGGTCTTTTTTGGTTTAGAAGAAACAAGTTAGTGGAGTACCTTCCCTTTGTTCTATCTTTTCTTTCAATTAAAAATTCCAAGGGACATAGTCTATCGATACGAGAACATGGATTGACTCAAACAGAATGCAAGCAACACCTACGATTTTTTACATCCAAGGGGGAGGAAAGACTACCGTCTTACATTGATTGAGTTATTCTGATTACTGAATGAAGTGCTTTGAATCTGGCGGTAGGGAGAGGCTTGGTAAAGATATTTGCTAGTTAATCTTCTATAGGAATAAAATCAAGATGGATTAGTTTCTTTTCAACACAGTCTTTCAAGAAATGAAAGCATATCTCAATGTGTTTGGTTCTTGAGTATTGGACTGGGTTTTCAAAAATTTTAATGGTGCTTTTGTTATCACAAAAAAAAGGAATTTGTTCTTGAGTAATGTGATAGTCCTCTAATTGTTGTTTCATCTAAAGAAGTTGGGCATAACATGTACAGAGCAACAAAATTTTGCTTTCTAGAGGACCAAGAAACTAGGCATATGATGAGTGTCTAAATGAGCATGTTTTAGGGGTGTATTTCATATGTTTAATCAACACGTTTCATGCTCATTTCTCCACTCTGGCTTGTTTTCCTCTAGTTTTGTGTTTCATTGGTGTCTTACACATTTATTGTTTAAACAGGAGGAATAACATAGATAGGATTAAAGTAGATGAAGAGAGGAACGCGTGGGCACAAACGGATCCAAATCGGAGCTTAAACGAAGAAGTACAGCATTTCGAAGTTAGCCTACTGGCATCGACCGACCCATAGGTTGGGTCGGTCGGTGGGTCGGTCGGACTTAAAAAGACGCGATTTTCATCCCCGAGCTACTGGAATCGACTGACCCATAGGTCTGGGTCGGTCGGTGGGTCGGTCGGACTTAACAAAACGCGTTTTTGGCCCCGAAATTGCTTTTGGACGCGACCGACCCACGGGACCGACCCAGGGTGGGTCGGTCGGGTCGAAATTTTGCCCAGATCTGCGTTTTTAAAAGAAGAAAAAGAGGGGAAAGAGGGGGAGGCGACTCAGAACAGAAAAACGACGGAAAAACAAGAGAAAAGAGGGAAGAAGAAGAAGAAGAAAGGAAAGGAAGAAGAAGAAGGAAAGGAGGAGAAGACTCACCTCCATTGAAGCTCTTCTTCAACCTCCCATGGCTATTTCTTCTCCCTTCTCTCATTTTGTTCCTTAATGGTTGTGTAGTCTCTTTGTAGCTAGGGATTGGGGATTTTGCCCCAAAATCCCTATACTCCATTGTAGATTCTTGAACTCATTAGGTTTATTTTAGTTCTTGTTCTTAGTACTGATAATAATTGTGTGTTTGTGGCTCTTAAACTTGTCACCCATGATTTGGGGATTTGTTAAGGGTTTTGTCCAATTCGTTATCTGTGTTAAACTGGTTGGTTTGGCCTACCGATTAGTTGAGCATTCGTGGATTTCTGTCAACATGTGATTCTGAGATAGAAATCTGGACCGTCGGGGACTAGAACAGCGTACTCTAATATCGATGACTTCGAGATTAGATTACACTGCAACTTAAGGGGAAATTGTGCTTAATGCTATCAATTGACTAGGTACTTGGAAGATCCTCCAGGTTCCATTCCGTTGGTTAGGATTAGTAGACCTTAATTAGGCTATTAGTTAATTTGGCGTTCCTGTTTTTAGCTATGAGTTCGAGGTTCGACAATTGGTAGAAAGGGGATGACGGGTGCGAATATCCTATCCCAAGCTACACCTATCCTAGATTAGATAGTTTAGTGTTTATTGCTTTCCTTTATTTCTCCAGTTACAACCAAAAAACCCAAAACCCCCTAATTTACATTTATGCACTTTTGTATATATCCTCTTGCATATTTACTAAGCTTATAATTAGCTAGATAGTTACGAAGTCCCTGTGGATACGACCTTGTTGTACTACAATGATTGGGTTCACTGCCCATAGTTAGCAAGATAGTTTCTCCATTATTTTGCCCAACAAGTTTTTGGCGCCGTTGCCGGGGACTTCGGTCCAACTATCTGGTTTATTATCTGTTTAGTTTTTGTGCATATTTTTCATTTCCTTTATTTGCCTACTTTGTGTATAATTTTTTGTTTCTTCTCTTGGTAGGAACTTAATTCTGATGGATGGTCATTATGATCAAGCAAAAGGGTGGTATGGCCATTCCTATGGTACAGTTTACGATGGTGCAATCTACGATCGGGATGTTGACTGTCAAGGGTGTGGGCATTACCATTTGTGGCCTCCTTGTGAGGACCTTATCGCTGGATTAGAGGCTCATGGAGGACCAATGCTTTACCTCAAATCAAAACCCCACTGGACAAGACTTCAACCGATGGATTGGGTGTCAAGAGAGTGGGAGAAGACCATGAGAGTGCTCATTGTTCTGTGATCATGGCAAGGGTAGATTCACCTAGTCTGGAGGACCTTATTGCGAGAATGAACACCATCGACATGGACCAGCTCATTACACCAGCTCGAAGGGAGCAACAACCAGAGAATGAAATGGTTCATGAGATAGAGCAGCAGACTGAGGAAAGAGACCTCGACATGAACCAACTGAAGCTCTATGCCGAATTGGTAGAGATAAACACAATGATGGAAGGCCTACTAAACCTTACATCACAGCAACTGGAGAGCGAAATGGTTCATAAAGTGGATCACCTTGCTGAGGACTTCAGTTACCCTCTATCTCCTCCCCCGTTTGAACCTGAGCAAACGTCATCCAACCATCTGCCTGATCTTGAAGACAAGCCATCAGAGGATAGCTTCCACTCGACTTCATGGAGTCTCCCTCTGAAGTCAGCTACCGCTATTTCCCCTCCTTCTCCGTGCTCTACACAGAAGATGAGGATGGGTACTCCTCAACCCTGAGAAGGAGGAGATGTTGCCTCCCTCCAAGTCATCAGAGGAGAGTGCCACCATCGACTTCAAGGAGTCGCATCCCTCTGAAGTTGATGTCCATCAAGGCTCATCCTATGAGCCTCACCAAGAAGATGAGGATATCTACATCCTCAAATTTGAGGAGGGGGAGCGTCCATCTTTGATCTCCATTTGAAGGATCAAGGCCCCCACCCGGCACTAATGAAGTTGGGTGGAAGCTCAACGACACCGCTAAGTGTGGAGGCCACCTTCCCATTTGATCCGGGACCAAAGATTGAAGAAAAAGTCCGCTCCGGAGTTCTCCCTGCACCGCTCACTGAAGATAAGGATGTTTACATCCTTGAATTTGAAGAGGAGGCTCCACCACAGTTTGATCCTCGTACCAAGGATCACCCACCTCAACACTTCCACCTGAAGAACGATCGGTGGAGTTTACACTTTCACATCCTAAGTGTTGAGGCCACATTTCCTTTTGATCCGGGTCGTTCTTCATTGCTAGATGATGCCGCCCAACCCACCCGTTGAAGCCGACTTCAACGTTCATATTCAATCCCGGATGACTTGTGGTATGGTCTAGCCAAAGACCTTAAAGAAGGGCCGCTTACCGGGAGGCAACCCGGATTTCATTTCGTGTCTTGTCTTTTAAATTCCGTTAGTTTAGATTTTTCATTGTTTTCAATAATGGACTATTTTGGCATTCCTTGGACTTGCCCTTTTACGCCCAATTGGTGGCGTCTGTGTTGTGAATATTTTGGAAACAGGTGAGCCCCTCTGAAAAAGGGATGGAATTAGGAACAATTACAAAGGAACCTCTGGCGAAATTTTCCAAGAGGACCTTCATCTCCAACGATTGAAGGTAGCACCTTAACGACCCCTTCCACTAGCAATTGTGCGGGCACCCTATCTTCCATCCGCATCTTATCGGGGAGTACTCGTTTCACCCTTCCTTTAATATTTGCCCACAACGACTCCACTTTTTTTTTTATTTCTTGTTTTTGTTTTCGTTCTCCTTTGGTTTTGTTTTTGCTAACCCTTCACTCCAGTTGTAGTTTGGTTGCTTCTATTGTTTATGCAGGTGCAACTTCAAGTCCACACCGCAACCAAGCTACGCTACTTGAGGCTGAAGCTCAAGTGTGAGGGAGTTCTACAAACTGATAGCAATAGCAATCTCAGGGGAGTACTAGTTCCTTTTAGTTTCGTTCTCTCTTCCTAATTTTGAATCTGCAAATCTGGGGATAGCTTCTGTGCTATACTGTTTGTTTGGTCCCGTGTGATTTCCTTTGTCTGCTTCCCGCAAAGGTCTTCTGGAACCTTCCCGGTTTTGATTGGTGAACAATGGGGACATTGTTCAATTTAAGTGTGGGGGAGTGACCTTTTCGGTGATTGTGTGCTTAAATGCTTAATACTTCATACTTATCTAGCGATTGTCCAAAATAAAAAACTTGGACCCTTGTTGTTGAGTTGTTCTCATTAAGAACAAATACTGTTATGAATTGTGGGATAAATGCTTAAATTTTTCATTTTGATTGCTTTTGAGGAGCATTTTACATGCGGTGTGGCCAAGTGATCTTGTATGGTTGGATTTGTATTGCTTTGGGGTTCCTTCTGTCTTCTTTCTTAGGGATTGCTAAGGGGTGTCTTCGTGAAAATCCTTTAAGGGACTTGTGAGACGCCATTGGTAACCAATAATGAGAGTTGAGTGTTCTTAAATGCAAAGGCTTGATGCCAAAATTTATCTCTTCATCTCTTATGCAAAAGTGAAACAAATGCAAATCTTTTTGTCCTTTTGTTTTCTTCTCAATGCCCATTCTTGAGAGAAGTTGGCCATGGTAAAAGCTCTCCAAGTTACCTAATCTTTAGAACTTTGAAGCACTCCGAATCATACCCCGAAACTCTAGTTTTCGTTTTCCCTAAGCACACCCATGCCACAAATAAGAGATGGTTCACACTCCTCAAAGGTTTTAATCACTTTTTGCTTCTTCTCTTATCCTACAATTCATGTTAGTATTTGTTAGTCTTAAGCATTCCTTACTTTCTTGGGGGCTTGGTTTTGCTTGAGGACAAGCAAAAGGTAAGTGTGGGGGTGTGATGAGTGTCTAAATGAGCATGTTTTAGGGGTGTATTTCATATGTTTAATCAACATGTTTCATGCTCATTTCCACTCTGGCTTATTTTCCTTAGTTTTGTGTTTCATTGGTGTCTACACATTTATTGTTTAAACAGGAGGAATAACATAGATAGGATTAAAGTAGATGAAGAGAGGAACGCGTGGGCGCAAACGGATCCAAAATCGGAGCTTAAACGAAGAAGATACAGCATTTCGAAGTTAGCCTACTGGCATCGACCGACCCATAGGTCTGGGTCGGTCGGTGGGTCGGTCGGACTTAAAAAGACGCGATTTTCATCCCCGAGCTACTGGAATCGACCGACCCATAGGTCTGGGTCGGTCGGTGGGTCGGTCGGACTTAAAAAAACGCGTTTTCGGCCCCGAAATTGCTTCTGGACGCGACCGACCCACGGGACCGACCCAGGGTGGGTCGGTCGGGTCGAAATTTTGCCCAGATCTGCGTTTTTAAAAGAAGAAAAAGAGGGGAAAGAGGGGGAGGCGACTCAGACCAGAAAAATGACGGAAAAACAAGAGAAAAGAGGGAAGAAGAAGAAGAAGAAAGGAAAGGAAAGGAAGAAGAAGAAGAAGGAAAGGAGGAGAAGACTCACCTCCATTGAAGCTCTTCTTCAACCTCCCATGGCTATTTCTTCTCCCTTCTCTCATTTTTGTTCCTTAATGGTTGTGTAGTCTCTTTGTAGCTAGGGATTGGGGATTTTGCCCCAAAATCCCTATACTCCATTGTAGATTCTTGAACTCATTTATGGTTTTATTTTAGTTCTTGTTCTTAGTACTGATAATAATTGTGTGTTTGTGGCTCTTAAACTTGTCACCCATGATTTGGGGATTTGTTAAGGGTTTTGTCCAATTTGTTATCTATGTGTTAAACTGGTTGGTTTGGCCTACCGATTAGTTGAGCATTCTTGTGGATTTCTGTCAACATGTGATTCTGAGATAGAAATCTGGACCGTCGGGGACTAAATCAGCGTACTCTAATATCGATGATTTCGAGATTGGATTACACTGCAACTTAAGGGGAAATTGTGCTTAATGCTATCAATTGACTAGGTACTTGGAAGATCCTCCAGGTTCCATTCCGTTGGTTAGGATTAGTAGACCTTAATTAGGCTATTAGTTAATTTGGCGTTCCTGTTGTTTAGCTATGAGTTCGAGGTTCGACAATGGGTAGAAAGGGGATGACGGGTGCGAATATCCTATCCCAAGCTACACCTATCCTAGATTAGATAGTTTAGTGTTTATTGCTTTCCTTTATTTCTCCAGTTACAACCAAAAAACCCAAAACCCCTAATTTACATTTATGCACTTTTGTATATATCCTCTTGCATATTTACTAAGCTTATAATTAGCTAGATAGTTACGAAGTCCCTGTGGATACGACCTTGTTGTACTACAATGATTGGGTTCACTGCCCATAGTTAGCAAGATAGTTTCTCCATTATTTTGCCCAACAGCATAGACCAAGGAATTGTGCATTACTGATGTACTCTTCCGATCATGAAGGAAACCCACTCTGTTAGAATCACTAAAACCAGATAAAATAAACATAGAGGAACGAGGGTACCATAGACGAAGTTAATTGGTTCTTTGTAAGTACCAAAATATTTTCTTGACCGCCTTGAGATGGAACTATTTATGTGCTGCTTGCAAGCGAGCACATAGACAAACTTGGTCATCAGGGTTGATGGAATTTAGACACATCTTGTACAGATTCTCCCTCCGTACGTCCACTGGCTGTTAGAGTCCCCGTATGTTCATCAAAGACTTTGCAATCGACAGGTGAGAAAAGTATTAATTAGATCTATCACACATTTTGGAAATGCTCAAAAGATTATGTTGGAGTCCAGTTACCAAATGAACTCCATCTACCTTAAACATGGAGGGATTACCAACGATCCAACTCCCACGATTTCTCATTGGTTGTTGTTACCCAAAGTAACCTCAACCCCTTTCTAGGTTGAAAGCGAGCTGAATTTGTTGGGATTTCTAGTCATGTGTCTGGAACACCCACTGTCCAAGTATAAATAGTCCATCTCCTCGCTCGCTTTCACATGTAAAAAATCACTTGGTAGTTTTGGGATTGAACTAGATTTTTTTCATCTTTTCTCGTGTCTCAAGGATAAGATTGAGTCGCTTGATATTAAATGACATATCCTTGTGAAGCTTTTCACATGTAGTGTCTCGAGGTCTAAAGCATCCACAATTACCACGGATCTTTGTGAGAGGAAGATTGACATATTTTTTTTATTGTTTTTCACCAGAAATCAAACTTCTCCTTTTGTTGGTGTCGCTTGTGTTTATTGTTTGGTTTAGAAATGTTTTTCGAGATATCAAACTTGCCTCTATGCCACTTAGGCCTGGATTGAGTGGACCCAACTCCAGATCATAAAATTGGTTATCTCTTGAGAAAGTTTATCAAGTTCCTTTCGAAGATTATCTCGATCTTGATTGACTTCCTGGATCTTGGATTTGGCCCACTCAGGCAATTCTGATGGAGTGACCTGTTTGATGAAATTGAAAGGCTTAAAAGAGAGCGTATGTTTCTTTTCTTTTAGTTTTCCAGTGAGTTGCTCAACAAAAAAGTTGAGAGAAATAGTCTGAGATTTTGAATTGTTCAACTCATTCTGCAAAGACCAACACTTATCAGCAAAAACAGAAAGATCTTTTCTAAGAGAGTCAATTTGAGTCAAGGACTCTTCTTGTTCGCTTTGATTCAATTCAGTAAGACTTTTGTCTTTATTTAGCTCCATTTGAAGGGAGTCTACAAAGAGCCGAGAGTCTTGTAAATCCAATCTAAGTGAACAAGCAATAGTCATGTGTTCCTGAGTTTCATCTCTTAGAGCATGCATTATAATTCTTTATTCTTCAAGTTCTTCCGTCAACTCAAAAAAATTTCTAGTGAGATTAGCTTTTAGAGAGTTAGTTTTAGAAACCATTTTAGCAAACAAGTTAGAACACCCTTAGGAGATATACGGTAAAGGTCTGTCTCTAAATGAGATCTCGTTACCTCGTTGTTGGGAATCATGGAATGAGTCTAGTCATGTGGCATGTCTTTTTTATTGGAATGTCAGCTAAACGAAGCTCTGATGCCACGTGTGGGATCGGACAGCTGACTCAAACCATTTCAAGGTGTGAGTCTGTGAAATGGTTCGACTCAATCGTACTAAGTATGCGGAAGCAATAGAGATGTGTAAACACTCAATCAAACTCATACAGATACACAAAAAAGTTATTTTATTTCTTTGTAAAACAAAAATGCTTACATTGTGCACTAAGTAGAAAAGATCTACTTAGTGGTTTCTGACTCACTTATCCAACATAATTTTTTATCATTACAGTGACAAGTGTGATGAGGCTAGAACCTACCTAGATTGACTCTATCGATGTGCGCAAACTGAAACTAGTGTTTTTCTCTCACGAATACGAGCGAAGCTTTCTCTAAACTTATGCTCTTAATAATTCTCTTTAGAAAGCTTAAAAAACAAATGAAGTTACAAGTCTTTTTTGTATAGTTTCTAGGATTGAACGTTATGGAGAGTTAGTTCCTAAAAATCTTGGAAGCAGGAACCAAGTCTTTTGATTATTGCCCATCTTGAGAGAAGTCCGGTCCAAGTCTAATCATTGATGGCCGTTGCAAGGTCATTGTTGTTGCTCCTAAATTTTTGCAACCGATTGATGGAGTCTCTCGAACTTTCAATGTTGATGGACTCTTTCTTGTTTTGAGAAGTGCGATTGACTCGTTTAATCTAGTTGACTATCTCTTGTAACATCTTCATACTCCAACCAATGTTCATAGAATCGTGATTTGATACCATCATCCTACGATTTTATGTTACAAATTCATAGTTACAATCCGGATCGCAGGTAGGATCGAAGCCATGTAGAATCGTAAAAGGATCATGATTCCATTGTACGATCCTACACTTTAGATCCATACTATGATCCTATGATCCAATCCATCTCAACTTTATTTATAGTTTTTTGTTTTACATATCAGTGTGAATAATATCATAATAGAATATAAAGAAATAAAAAGATCTTAAAATTTTGTAGAAAGTTTCATAATCCATAAAATATCATGACTTTGAACATAGCAACTGGATGTTATTAAAACAACTTTTATATGTATATTTATTTGAGGGCATTGAGCGGATAAGGAGTAAGATTAGAATATCAGTTCTTATTACTCTCCATCATGAAAGATTACAATGTGTACCTATGTGTTCAAAAAATGTATAAAATTAATTTAAAGTGTTATTTAATGTTGTAATGATTGAAGAATTTAAAGTTATAAAGCTCTATAGTATAAAACGAAAAAAACTTAAAAGAACCAATTTAAATTTATAAAATGTTATTGATTACTCTTATTATTATTTTCTTCTTGGTACAAGATTATCCGCGGGAAGTACGTCTTTAAACAGCTCTAAAAGGGTAGTGAAACTTACATCACTCCAACCAAATATTGCTTTCAAATTGAACAACTTTAGTACAACACCCAACTGATTTAACTTTGCAACATCACATCTTGGGTACAATGGTCTTTTGGATGAATCCAACAAAGTTTCATACTTGTCTGATTTGTTGGATTTATGTCATTCAACATCTTCTAGCATTGCCTCAATATCATCAACATCTGGGTCACTGTCAATTGTATAGTCGTCATCATCACCCGGAACAGTAATACTTTTAACCAATGTTCTCGTGTCTTTGGTAGCACAATCTTCTTCGTCGGGCTTAAGAACATCTACTATGCTCTAACCGTGTCATTGGACTATATCTATGTAGTCCTTTGTAAATCTACGATGGATCAAATGACCCTTGATTGTTTCAACCCCCCGATACCTCAAATTATTTTGGCAGTCGACACACGGAGAAAATATATATCCCTTGTTTGACAGTTTTAGATTGTTCGCTAACACCGTACAAAACTTATCGACTCCTTCAAGGAACTTGATGTCCAATTTGTTGTTGTACATCCGCGAACGTTCCATCTTGTTCTATATCAACATACATAGTTTACTGTCACCCGTAGCCAGCGCTCTTACAATTAATTGAATATATAAATTAACCTAAACCCATCCAATCACATTGCATACCACCAGTGAAAGTGTTTTCAATAAGTAATTTATTGAAATGGCATCATCTCCCTACAGTTCTTTAGATGCATGATATTACAAAATTAATCAACAATATATGCACCTGACGAATAGTAGAGAGATACTACCGAATTTTTTTATAAATTACATATTAAAAACACACTCACAACCTAGGAGTGGGGTTATCGATCATGGACAGTCCCGACGGGGACTATCCAAGATATACCTCTATTAGGTACATCTCGGACGGGTAACTATGTTCGATTTAGTCACTACAAAAAAAAACACCATTTAGTGACACACACTTTTAGGGACACATGACTTTATGTTACTATAGATATATTTATAGTGACATATTAATGTGTGTCCCTATAAGTATAAATGATTTACTAACACTTAATTCATTCTGTCACTATAGATGAAACTATTGTAACACAAATTCATAACGTGTCTGTATAAAACAGATTTTAGGGACTTAAAAAATTTATATGTTAGTAAAACGATTATTTTTTTATAATTGTTTTTAACTTTTATTAGGTCTGTCCGTATAGATATACTTCTTTTCATCGAATTCACGGCGCGCGACTCTTCTGCTACTCTACTTCCTTCTTCATCACACTGTTATTTTCACTTCACTTCTTCCCTTGGCGCGCTGCTGTAAAATTTCTCCAAGCGCGCGCGGGAATCTACAAGCAAGACCCACGATATCTCTCTTATCTCATAGTCAAGTTGTGACCAAATGTTCTGTTCTTCCTTCTCCGAGTCCTATCCTATAGAGTCCAGTTCGAACTACGTTTCTGGCGGTGCTTTGTACGGTCTCCAAAACGAACAGAGGTATGTATACATATGTCTTGAATTAGGTTTCTTTTTACCCCTAATTAAACAGCAGTTTAACAGTTTTAAAGACATAACAAATAGGGATTTAGGGTTAGTGGCCACCACTTCATCATCTTCGCCATGTGCGCTGATAGTTACTTCTTTGATTTTAGTGGATTACTATTTATTGATAGTTACTAATTATATGTACGCACACCAGTACGATTGGCAGGTACGTCTTTGTTTGTGGATTATTAAATCTGGTGGTGGTGTGTACTCTTGGTCTAATTTGTAGTTGGATGAATATTTTGATATTGCAAGTGGCTAGTTATCTATCTGTGGTTAGTTGCGAAACCACTGAAAGCCAGTTGAAAAGGGAATTTGAAACATTCGGTCCCATAAAGCGTTGAGATGCAATCTCTGTGTTCTGGTAATTCTTTCAACTTCTTTTCCGGCTGAATTTCCCTAGTAAGGGGTATTTAAATACTCATATAAAGATTCAGTAATGTCCTTGTATTATTATTCTTTTATTGTTTGCGGAACTGTTAAAATTTTGTTGGATGTACCTTACCAAATCAGAATGTCAATATATAAATAAATCTATTGTTCCGATACTGCAATCAGTTATGAATATTGCACTATGAAAAATTTGCATTGCCGACGCTAAAAAGAAAAGCCTAAAGCTGGTGTTTAGGTTCAATTCTCTGTCAGGTTTGATATTGTTATTTGTTAGTAGTGGTGAACAGTGGTGATTTTAAAAAAGTCATTGTTAATATGGATTAGGATAGGTTGCAGATCATTTGATAGCCTTTTCCTAATGTGATGACAAAATGAAATTTAGAAATTTGTTTACCCCACCCCACCCTTCCAGCATTTATAAATAAAGAACCAAATATGAATGAATTTATTTTTGTATGCATTGAATGAGTTTCTTTTCTATATGTGAGCTGATTGAAGAAGTTGTTTCATTCATTTGTGTGTTTTTTAGGTTCCAAGTGATATAGGTAGTGGCACAAATCGCTCAAACAGTGGGCATCAAAATTCTACAAGTGAAAGACGTGAAAATGGTATACTTTATAACATGCCTGCTTTATATTTATATCAAACAGTTCATTATGCTTTCATTTACCAATTTTTTTTTATTGCAGGTGCTGAGTAAGGAGTGTGATAGAAGTGGATGCGGATACTAGTCTAAAATGATGAACTTTTGTAGACGAAGAGAGTGGTAGAATGTCGTGATCATATTTTCCAACTTTGTTGTTGATGCTCTTTGATTAGGATTAAGGATGATTTTGAACAAACATGTGTGCTTGAATTACGTTATTGTAAATCTTTAACGTTAGTTAATGTAATGGTGGCCTCATTCTTTAGGTCATTAATATTTGCAGGTTTCTTGTACTATGACTTTGTTATATGGTATATATACATATGGTAACTACTAGCTATTGTTAAACAGTGAAAAGTTTATATCTTAGTATATATAAACATGTTATGAAGCACATGAAATGTGTTAGTGCATATTTGAGTCTTTACAAACACAAATTAGATGTCAACGTATACTGTGAAAGACTATTAGGTATTGTTGCTATAAACAGTTTTTACAGACACACGACTTGTGTCTCTATAAGATTTAGTTTTTGCTATCAGAAAAAAAAAGTGTTAGTATACGTATTTGGTCTATACCAACACAAAATTATGTGTCTGTATAGGCTGTTTGACTTTTACCGACACACGTTAAAGTGTCGGTAAATACCTATAGCATCGGTGAATATACCAACACTCTTTTTGTGTGTCGGTAAAAGTCAATTGGTCTATACAAACACATTTTAAGGATTTACTAACACTTTTTTAGTGTTACTAAATGACATTTTTTTTATAGTGAGTTTTGTAGTCATCCACAAGATCAAGTAGATTACTAGTTTATCGAAGCAAACATAGCATGTATGAATATAACAATTTACAACTAACCTGATCAATATAACTGAAGTGCGAAGGTGGAGACTTTGGACAAATGGACTAACAGGTACTCAAATGCTCACAAACCTAAACAATTCCAAAGACATTTCATTCAGTGCTTGATCAATATTTAACTATATCAAATCTTAGAAAAATTTGACACCATCCCCCCCACCCCTTTTTAACATTGCCAAATTCGTTTGTCAATCAAATGTCAAACTGTACACATTATCAACCATTAATATCCAAAAAGAACAAAAAAACACAAACAGTAGTAGACACAACACAACTCTTCACCAGCTTGGGTATCAAAATTACCGTGAATGAAGACTAGAGCAGACAAATATTTTCACCCCCGTCTTCAAATTTTCAACCCCATGTGCGAGACCTCCAGTGATTCAAACTTACTGCATATGTAATCAAAATTACCATGAATGAACTATAGCTTAGAATCGAAGAGTATGCATTTTATTCCCAAAGACAGCAAAATTATCGGGAAAATAGGCTCTAGCGGTTGTTAGGAACTCGGTGGTGGGCGGACCGAAGTCGGTGGTGGGCGGCGAAGTCGGTGGTAGGCGGCGAAGGCGATGGTGGAGTCATTCTCTGTGGTGGTCGGTGAAATCGGGAGGTTAGAGTATAGAGAAAAGATGAATGCGTGGAGAAAAGATGCGTTGTGAGATAAAATCATAAAAAATGTTTGTATATTTAAAGGACTTTAAATCGGGAACGACTCAATAGCCCCGACCATTGGACCGTGAGTCTCATTCTTATTATATTTGGTTAGTTAATGTATATATTAATAAAATACTTTGATTTATTAATTTTAATAATACAATTAGTTTATTCTTTAATAATATATTAGCTGCTTTTTAATAACATATAATCAGAATCGAACAATGTTTTTTATATTGATCATAAAAATTTGTTTAACCAATTGTTTAGTTTTAATTATAAATATATTGTAATTTGTTGGGCTAAAATCATTTTTTACATAACATGTAAAATGTCCTGGGCGCACGGAAATGTACAGACTTTAGATTACGGTTTATACACAAACCGTAATTTAAAGTCCTGCCAATGAAAAACGTCATTGTTCAACTTTACAAGCGTGCTCGCGGGGTATGGACGGGCCAAACGACATCGTCAAGTGTAGCTACGCGTGCGCTAATAGACTTTAAATTGCGGTTGTATATATAACCGTAATTTAAAGTCCTTAATGAAAAAGTCTTCAATCCTCCATCCCAGAATAAATCACATTTAACTCACAAATCGTAATTAATTAACTCCGATCAACCAATTAAGTAGTGGTTTAGGTTGTGGCCGTAATTAATGGGGAGTAATTATAAATCTTTTTCCACCCGTGTATCCCACGCCGGTCGATTCGAAGTCCAAGCTTGGAGCCTTCGTAGACAGTGCTCCTCACCCGGATCCCACCAAGTTCCGAAGCTTAGCTGGTGCTATGCAATATCTCACTTTTACGAGACGGTCTGCTCGAGAGTGATTTCGATATTCTAGATGCTAGAAGTTTGATTTATTGTTGAAACGAAATGCACACATGCACACACACTCAGAAGTCAGAATGTGAAAATAAAACCATACCAGTTGGGAATTCATATTCTGAACCCTTATATGATGAGTTATTTAGCCTGGATTCAGCTTTTGGTATTATTTTATGTTAGTTATTTTATTTTAGTAATAAATAAAAATAATATTTATTTGTTATATATTGGTAATAACTAACGTAATAAGTATTAATAAGCATATTTGTTATTCTTATCTACTTTTATCATTATTATATATAGAGAATTTAGAATTAGTTTGTGAAACCTTTAGAAATTCTAACTCACACAGAATACATAGAGAAAGCCATGTTAGAGGAGTACTATTGTGGCCTCCTCTACAGACACAAAGGCTTCATCAATTGACAAAAAGGGAAGGATAATTCGGTTGACAATGAACTTCCGATGCGCTCCAAGAGGTAGGTACCATAATCTATATATTTCAAACAGTGGTATCGGAGCTAGATTTGTTCCAAATGTTGGTCTGTGCCGATAAGGATTACTTCTTTGTCCGCCCGACTCGATCATTAAAAAAAAAGATATCTTGGTTGAAAGGATTTAGATCGTGATTTTTTTTTTATTTTTAATGGTTGGCGCCAGGCCTTGTATAGATGAGTGGGAGTAAATAATGTATGTACAAAGTAGCAAGAAAGGGAGGGAGAAGGGAGAACATAAAGAGAATACAACAAGCCTAAGATATTATACTACTCGGACCAGAGACAAGATAACCTTCGCACATAGACCAAATAAGGAAAAAAAACAGACACAAACAAGCCTCACAGCAAAGCTTTCCATCGATGAAATAAGCAGTCATCATGAAGAAACGAGTGCATAGCAAGTGGGGGGTGATCCCATTTAAGTTGCACCATCGCCAAACGTTAAGCTTCATTGTTTCAAACGGATCCCAAGTCGACGAGGCATCCGGATTAAAAGTTTTCCTATTTCTATCTTCCCATGCCACCAAGCAGAGGGCTCTAATTGTTGCCCTCCAAGCCCATTTAATATTTAGATCGTGATGAATATAGATATACGCGTTTTGTTCCATAGATATATGTGTATGAATAGAAAAGGCATCTCTTTTCGTTGTTTCCATTGCTGATGTGTTTCGCAAATCCGATGGCAGTCATGTGTACGGCTCCAGGTTGCTATATGCGTGGATATATTAAAAAAATGAATTCGGATAATTTGCTTGCCAAAATTTACCAGCGAGTTCCAAATCATTTTAATCTCAAAATGAAAGTGAATTGTTTTTAGCGGAGTGCCAGCAATCTAGTCAGATTAATATATACCTTCCTGTGAGTAATCAAGAGGTTAGCGTTTTTTAGAATCTGCTTGACTACCGTTTTCGGTAAAAGAAAAAATCTGAAATTGTGTGCGGATGATATCTGTATAATTTGTAACTTAGCGGCAACCCAAAACAAATTATCAAGGAGTGCTATCTATATATGGATGAGTAGTTTGCAATTTTCTTTTGTTAAAGCTTTCCTTGCCGCGTGCATGTCGCTATGCAGAATCACTGGTACAGGCGGGTTCATAAGCGATGGTTTTAAACCTATAAAAATGACGGTTCCGAACCGTTGCTTATGCCGCTGTCGTTTTTGTTATTTTACGATGGTTGAAAACCGTCTTTTAAGGGCGCCCTAGGGGGCGGGATTTAGTAAGTATAAACGACGGTTAAGCTTGTTAACCGTTGCTTATTATACACTTTAAACTACGGTTGGTAATCAAACCGTCGTTTAATTATCCTTTTCGACGCGCTTAAAATTGTTTTCGACGACGGTTGTCGTGTAGAACCGTCGCTTATTATGTACTTTAAGCTACGGTTCTATGTGGAACCGTACTTTTTTCTATTTTACCCTCTAACGCCTACCTAATATAAATGACGTTTATATATGAACCGTCATTTATGGTATATTGATTTTTTTCCAGTTTTTCCCTATTTCCTCATTACGTATACACATCCAAAAACCAGAAAACCTGTACAGCAGCAATTCCAATAAATCACACACTACATAGATACCTCTGCAACTTGTTTTTCATAGATAACAACAGTACCACCAGTACATGCTTCAACTGCAACATTCAAAAACAAAACACTGATGAACGACCAATGTAAGTACCACGTCTGAAAATTAAACTACCAATTTCCACTTCCAAACATAACATTCGTTCGACCAACATAACAAAGCTAAACAGAGATATCCATGTTTTTACATTAATCAATCACTGTACTCGTCATCCTAGCAAGCTTGTTGGTGACAAACAATGTCAAGCTGTGCAGCTCGCTCAACAATCTCCTTTCTCTTCCTGGTTGACACATTGTGTGCAATCTCAGCAAAATGCCCTGCACCCCATTTCCATATCAATCAATTTTTTTTCTACAGAACAAGTAACAACCAATGAAACCCCATAACTACAAAAATCATACCCAATTCAGAATTGTCAAATTCAGAGTAAATCATATAAATACATGTAACTCACCAACTTAAGTAGTAGTCCTGACAGCTGCTTCACTAGTTTGTCCTTGTTCTGGATCCTTGAAACACTTTAGGATGAACAAAGATGTTTGCTCTCTGATTAATTGCAAATCTTTAGGTGATAAGTTTTGCCCGCGTTCTTAAAATATGCACGAACCTGTAAGAACAAGCATAACACACCATATTGAATATTTTAGATAGTTAAACCGGACGTGTAAGATGCAGCAGCCAACTGTTAGATGCACAAGAGAAGAGGCTGAAGCCAACACAGTACACATGCAAGAGAGGGAGATTGAGCTATTAACATACTACACTAGCGACCGAACTCAACCATAAAACTGTGAGAAATATTAGATTAACTACAGCTTGGATTGGATAAATTCCCCGGAAAACACCAGCAATGTGTATATATATATATATACATTTATACACGTTTTAAACATAATGGTGAAACATAAATATATATAGAAAACATATTTGAAAGTATTAATACCTCATCATCCTTTGTCAGCTCCTCTATATGCGTACAAATTTCCTACATGTATCGTAGTACAAAAAAACCGCAACTCCTCGAATCATTTTGTCTTGGACACTGTGACAAGTTTAAAAGAAAAAAAAACAAAGTTTTTACTTTGTAAGTATACATAATCAACTTATTGTAGAAAAATATATATATGTTTCAGTAGTATGTACCTCAAGATGGACGACCGAAAATCGATTGAACTGTTCAAGGACTGTGTCCGTATGACCGCTATTACACACAAAAACAATTCATTTATCCGTGTGCTTCTTCAAATAGAAAGTTATTTTGAAACAATTACTTACAGATATTAACGAATAACACTTACGTTTTGATCAACTCATCCATGTGGAGCTCACGATACATTCTTAACGGGTCAAGCACAAGCAATTGAGAGGTATCCACAGAGAGCATAAGTAGTAGCCAATGGTTACTACAATTGTAATATTTATAAGAAGTGAAATTAGTAATAGAATTCTTACTCACAAATTAACCACAACGAAAGAAATTCAATGGGAAGAGAAGTACTACTCACATCTGATGGAAGGGCATCATGAGGTATTTACTACCTTTATCAACAGCCTTCTTTATGCAGTGTGTGGCATAGTGCTGGAATGTGGTGGGGTCTCTATTAACCACATCAAGCGATAAGGACTCAAGGCATAAAAATGTCAACATGCCACCCAATGTTTTATAACGCAATTTAGCCATCAGATACCTTTAAAAAAATTAAGCAACGGAGAGAAATCAGGGAAATCGTCAAAATATTTATTTTTAATTGATTTAAAGATATTTTGAGATGTGAGAAACAAACACTTACATGCAATATACTTGGATGATAGATATATTCAACATATCTCTGCACAGCATCTCCTTGATGTCCACAAAGTCTATCAATGTCGTTCGTTGCTCATCGTATTGGAAAACCCATGGAGCCAAATGCATTGTCACGCTCGTTGTATGCTTACCCTTTTCCAATAGCATCTCATACAACATTTTCTCATACTTCCCCAAATTCTTGATCACTAAGGGAGGGCAAATAAACTTCTTCCGCATATCATCAGTTATCTCTCGCATAATTTTCTTTCCCGTGGATGTCTGGTTGCTTTCAGCCACTTGCGTATTCTCTTGGGCAACAACCAGTGATTGGTTGACCTGAACATCACGATTTTCTAGAAGTCTACCCATTTCATCAGGAACCTACCATAACATAACAAACAAAAGAAACAAGTTAAAACAACGTAAATTTAAATGTTGAACAATACATAAAATATTTATACATACCTCATCAGTGATAACAATAAAACCGGCAGGCCATGGTATAATAGCACCTTTTCCATCGGAAAGTGTGACTTTACCATCAATATCCATGGGAAGAAAAGCGGTGTCAAATCCGTCAATGATATACCGCAGAATCACTCGAGCATAGAATGGCGGAAGCCGCTTGAAATTAATCAAAGATGTTGGTCCCGATTGTAGCACAATACCGTATGCAGCATCCACAGGATATCCATCAAGTGTGATTTGCAAACGACATGTTTTTTGTTCCTTTAACAATCAAAACCACAAACAAATGTGTATAATTTGATTAAATAGTCAAAAATTGCAATGACAAAAAATATTCAAAAATACTACAAACCTTGAGACTGGCAAACGGATACGGATCAGGAGAGACATTACAACTTGTTGAAGAAGACGGATGGCCGGTAAGTTCTGATTGTCTATTTCGTTCCTCCATAACCTTACTCACAGCCTCAGTCACTTTCTGTGCTACAAGTGTGTCAACGTCATGCTCCGTCAAAACTTTTGAGGTAGACTTTTGAAATACATACTTTTGACGCACTTGTCCCCCGAAACCTCTAACCCTTCCAGGATGATCCTTTGCTCCAAGAACTTGATTAAGATATCTTGTTGACTTGGTGGAGCAAAGACAGCTTGCTCATCTCGTTGGGAGGCTTCCGTCTATTCCATTCAAAGGATAATCAATTAGTTAAATAATTTAAAAACCAGAATTTTCATCTAAAAATGGTATTATTTAAAATTTTATACTTACAATCTTAGCAGCCAACTCTGCTGTCTCTGGTCGAGGGTGTTCTATCTGCCCATCTTTATTTACCTTCGAGTGACCCAACACATAAAGCTGAACTTGGTTCGCTTCATCGACATTTGTGGAACACATAAAACTCTTTCCATTCTTCTTCGGTGATCATGGCATCATAAAATACCCATGGTGGCACGTCACGTGTTTTGTTGATCCAGTGGGCCACCAAGTAGGATCTGAATTGTCTACTCCCGTGTAGCTATTAGTGAAAGAACAGTGTCTCGTGCTTCATTTGGTATTTTGTACCGTTGTTGTACATGTTTCCACATGGACTCTTTCACTTGATCATCTTCATCTTTCCAAAATTTATTAATGCAGCAGCAACGAGACTTCGCAAGATTTCCTAACATACTGGCAAACTCTGCTTTACAGTCTCCCCAGCTTCTGAAATACTTGTCCCAAATTAAATCAATATCAGCATCTTTCTTCAACCGCAACCCTCTGCTAGGTCCCCTACCCTTTCGTTTTATTGTCGTTGCCGTCTCCTGTGGCTGCTCCTGTGGCTGCTCCTGTGACTGCTCCTGTGGCTGCTCCTGTGGCTGCTCCTGTGGCTGCTCATGTGGCTGCTCCATTATATCATCATCACAAAGTAAATCTAACTCATCCAGATCGATATCCATTATTATGAATCATGCAATATAAATAGAAATTATATTGTAACTAACAAAAACTGAAAGTAAGAAATTATAAATATGGACATATATATATAAATATGTGACATATTATCAATATTTTTATCAGAACCTTACATTAATCAACCCACATTCCTTCCCCATGATCCGACCACACAAAATTTGTAATATGATCTGCCTCCGTTGGTAGTTGGATAGAAAGATTTGGTATTTCATCTTGCATGTCGTACTCATCTTCATCGACCACACCATCTACACCGACTATCCCTCTTTTGCCTTGAAGTACAATGGACCATCTAGGATTAGATTGGTCAGGAATGTAAAATACTTGTTTGGCCTTCGTTGCAACAACAAAAGGCTCAACTGTGGGTGTTGCACCACCAAGATGCACCTGTTTCATACCATGTTTCTCCTCACGATAGTCATGTTTGTTGTCAATCCAGTTGCATCGAAACACACAAGTCTCGTAGTTGGTGTAATCTAGAACCCAAATATCTTGTATCACACCATAATACGACTGTTTCATTTCCACTGGATTTTGACCCACACCCCTGACATTGTACGTACTCTGGTAAGAAACAACATTTATGCCACTGTTTTGATTCGTTGATCTTTGATCTTGTCTTTCCGTGTAAAAAGTGAATCCATTTACGTCATATCCTTCATACAAAACAACATCAAGATTAGGACCAAGTGCCAATGTCCTCACTATTTCTTCCACTCCGTTTGAATGTTCAGAAAAAACTTTATCCTTGAACCATCTGACAAAAGTTTTATTCTGCTCCTTTTTCAGTCTGATGTCACTCATGGTAGGATTTTGTGCCCTGAGCATGTTCAGGTGCTCATCAAAATATGGTTCTACAATTTCAAGGTGACTCAACACAGCTAAGTGAGCTTTGTTCAGAGTTTCAATATCAATTCTTTTCAGTTTTCTTCCAACAGTACCTTGTCCCTAGAGTCTGCCTTCATGTCTAGATTTAGGCAGACCAATTGACTCAACATTTTCCAAATAGTGAGTACAAAAATCAACAACTTCCTCTGTTACGTATCCCTCTATAATACTTCCTTCAGGATGACAACGATTCTTCATTTTTTTCTTCAATATACCCATGTATCTTTCAAAAGGATACATGTAACGGAGATATACAGGTCCACACTCTTTAACCTCTCTAACCAAATGAAACAATAAATGTACCATGATGTCAAAGAATGAAGGAGGAAAATACATCTCCAACTGACACATTGTGACAATAAGATCGGCCTGTAACTTTTCAAGATTATCCACATCGTGAACTTTAGCAGAAACTGCTTTGAGAAACACAAAGGTTTGTAATTGCATTCCTTACCGCATCAGGTAGAATCCCACGAATTGCAACGGGTAAAAAGTCTTGCATCAACACATGATAATCATGGGATTTCATTCCAACTAATTTCAGATCAGACATCGACACAAGATTTCTTATGTTAGATGAATACCCTGATGGCACCTTGATGTTGTGAAGGATACTGCACAAACTATGTTTCTCTTGTTTTGATAATGTGTGACATGCAGGGGGCAAGAATGTGCATTTTCCACGTTCTTGCGGCCAAAGATCTTGCCTTATCCCTAACTCAATCAAATCTTTCCTCCCATTTAAATGATCTTTTGTTTTGCCCTTTATGTTCAACAGGGTTGAAGTAACGCTTTCTCCGACATTTTTTTCGACATGCATTGCATCAATACAATGTCTGACATCTAAATGTTGCCAATACTCAAGTTCCCAAAAGATTGACTTTTTTTTCCATACACATTAGTAACCTACACATACCTTACTTCGGTTCGGTTGATTGTAGTTTGGATGGTTTTGTAATATTGTGGTTTATTCTCGGCTTAACAACGATATGGTTCAGTTTGGTCAAGGTCAGTTTGTTGCTGATTTCGGGTCAATTTTCAATTTGAGAGTGAGTATAGTCTTGTGTTGCGGTGGTGTATATTAAAACGACGTACAGAAGGTTTATGTGATGGTTTATCCAAGAATCTCAACGTGGTGTAATCAAACTTTTCCTCCAATCACCAATTAGATGATTAATTATTACTATATCTCCATCTACTTTTCCTAATATATACCTATATATGCATATACTACTAGTTGTATATCCTAATACCAAATAATATAACAATATTTAAAATCAGTAAGGTCGAGTGTATTACCGGTTCCAAGATGATATGTTTTCAGCTCTTAATCAATTTGGTGTGTATGAGATGTAGCAGCCAATGACTTATCACTGTACAAGGCCAAATTCAAGTAGAAAATGATGACAACGCACAACATGTATATCCTAATACTAAAGACAATAACAATATTTAAACACAGTAAGTTCAAGTGTATACCGGTTCCAGAATCAGCCCGTAATCAAAATTGGTGTGTGAGATGCAGCAACTAGCCCAGTGACTTTTCACTGTAGAGGTGCAAATTCAAGTAGATAATGATGAGAACACAGAGCATGTACATCCTAATACTAAAGAAAATAAAAATATTTAACATCACTGTAGAGGTGTAAATTCAAGTGTATTACCGGTTCCGGGATCAGCCAGTAATCAAATTGGTGTGTGAGATGCAGTAGCCCAGGGAAAGTGATTTTTTTCACTGTAGAGGTGTAATTCAAGTGGCAAATGATGAGAGCGCAGAGCATGTATATCGTAATACTAAAGAATAATAATATTAAGAATCATTAAGTTCAAGTGTATTACCGGTTACGCAATCAGCCCGTATTCTAAATTGGTGTGTGAGATGCAGCAGCCCAGTGACTTATCACTGTACAGGCGCAAATTCAAGTAAAGAATGATCAGAGTGCAAAACATGTATATCCTAATCGCAGCAGTATTGATGTTGAGAAGATGGAGAAATAAACAAGAACTGAAGCAAAGATGTGGTATTAATCAAATTTTGACAGCAGCACAAAAAATGATGACATAGCTACCTATGTTGTAAGGGAAGAAAGCTGTCTCAACAGATAATATATAATCAGTAGTAATGCATTGGTTGAAACCGACCATAAAAACCAATTTAGAAGCAACATATATGCTGATGATCGGAGAAGATAAGTTGAGAATATTACCAGTTCAAGCTAGCGCCTTCGAGAAGAAGGAAGCTAGCAGGTCGATTGCATCCAGCGGTGGTGGAGACGGCGAGCAGAGCCTTGCCACCTTAGGTCAGATTAAAATAACTAGAGTTAATCCAAGGGTTCAAGCAGAAGAGAAATTCACAAACATAATAAATATTTAAAACCTACTGAAACAGTTCAGTAATGCAGCGACATCAATATATTCAGATGTGGAGAATCAATCAGCAGCTGTAGATGTGTTGAGTTTCTACATTCATGGGTAAAAGCTGCCCCACTACTCCTCTGAAACGCAACCAGAAGTAAGGTCGAGAACTTATGGGCCAGATAGATCTACACTGTGCCAATCAGCTTCAAGAAAAAAGAAGAAACTCAAGGTAGTAAACTAACCAACTACTCTGTCTACTAACTGCCTAGTTATGATATAGATGTAGTGTTAAGTTAATAATGAGTTTAAGGCAAAGATAAACCCATTTACTAACCCAGTTTACTCGTGAGTCTGTTGCAGAAAAAAAAACAGAAAGGAACAGTGTAGAAATCTAAAACCAACTCTGTAACTCTTGCTTCTGTAAAACTAAGTTCCAGAGGAGTTATAAAGATTCTATTGGTATAATGATGCACCTAAAAATTATTAATACACCTAACTAGGCTATAAACACTTGGGAGAATTAAAGGAACTCAACCTGATGCATTAACCGTGGAATAAGAAGAAGGAGTAGGCAGGTGCTAGTTCAGTTTCTGAAATTTTTGTGTTTCTGTATACTAACTTCTCAGAACAGTATAAGGATAGTATTGGCTTAATAAGGTACTCAAAACATTGTTGGTGTACCTGTCTAAGTTAGCAATATGTGGGAGTGTTTAATAATAAATGAAAAACCCATCTGATGCACTAAGAGTGGAGGAGTAAACTGAATAATTGTTGTTTTATGGTTAAAACTTCACCAAAACACTCAACTAAGAAACTAAAACGGTTGGGAGTAGTTGGAAGTCAGATTAAAAAAAACAAGAAGAGAAATAGAGGAAAGGATACCAGTTGGTGTTTCAGTTTTTCAGTTTTTCAGATTCTGTGTAAATCACTTTCTAAAGATTAGTCCCTGTTGCCTTGGTTTATTTCAAAGTCAAAACTGTATGAAAAAAAAACATAACTAAGTAACAGAAAAATTGGGGAAAACAAGGAATTAGATTAGAGAGCAGAAAAAAAAACAACAGGAGATAACATACCAACTTCAGATTTTTGTTTCTTTCTAGTTATGTCCGGTTTTAGTATTAGGACATTTCAGTAACTTAAATAATGTCGTGGTGGGTCTATTTTGAAGTTAAAACCTTGGGTAAACACCTAACTAATTGGGTAAGCAAGTTGAGGGAAAACTTAAAGTCCATCTGTAAACAAGAAAAGAGAGTAGGTGATGAAGCAGTTCCATGTTTCAAGTTTTCATTTATTTTTGTTTCTATATAACTGACTACAAGCAAGAGTCAAGCAGAAATGCACAGCTTCTGTTTCAGATTTCTTTCTATAACCATTGCCTCTGTATAACTTAAATACAAGTGGTATAAGAGTGTTATGTTTGCTTGCGAATGAACCCAAGGCTTAGATACTACACCTAATTAAATCTGTAAAAACTTTGGGAAGGATAGGAATCAATGTAATGCAACAGAGGAAAAGTATACTGAAGGGGCGTTTCAGTTTTCTACAACAGTACAGGTCCTGTATGAGAAGTTTTCAGATATGTTGTCCATGCTGTTGTGGGTTTCTTTGAGAGTAAAACTATATTAAGACATCTAGCTAAGAAGCTAAATAATTTGGGGGGAAAATTGAAAGTCAAATTTGTGAACAGAGAAAAGAAATAGAAGAGAGGATATCAAACTTGGATGTTTCAGTTTTATATTTTTCCCTGAAAACTTAAGCCTCTGTATAACCACGTTACATAGGGTTATAAGGGGTGTTATTAAGTTACTAAGGAACCTAAAACATCTCTAACACAATTAAGTAAGTCTATGAATATTTAGGGAGAGGTTAAGAGACAGGTTAATAACCAAACAGAAGGAATGAGGAAGAAGCATGCAGGTCTTTGTTTTCAGATTTCTGTAGTTTATCCAGTCTGTATAATGAACTTCCAGAGGTGTTATCAATGTTGTTTTGGGATGTTTCAAAGATTAAAATCCTTCTAAGACACTTAACTAAGGGAGGTAAATACCTTGGGAAAAAATTGGAGGTCAGTTTAATGAACTAAAAGAGAGGTTAAAGGGGAGATACAAAAATCAGTTTTTCAGTTTTCCCTGCAGTGTAACAGTTCTGTATAATGAAATTGCAGTAGTTTTAACAGTGCTGTTTGGAGTTGTTTTAAAGTGTAAAACCTTCTTAATATACTTAGCTAGTTGGGTAAAATTTTTGGGTGAGATTAGAAACTGATTTATGGACTAGGAGAAAGTTTGTAAAGCTGCTGTACAAAACTAGAAGTTACAGTTTTTATGCAGATTACAGTTTCTGTAAAATGAGTTTTCAGAAGTGTTAACAGCTTTGTTTTGAGTTGTTTTTAAGTTCAAAACTTTCCTAATACACTTAGTTAATTGGGCAACAAGTTTGAAAGGAATTGGAGACTGATTAATAACCTAAAATAAAGTTTGAAAGGAGCTGTACAGAATCTATTTTGCACTTTTCTGCAGTTACTTGTTTCTGTATAATGAACTTTTAGAGAGTTTAACAAAGTTGTTTTAAGTTGGTTTTAGCTTAAAACCTCCCTAATACATTTATCTAGTTGGATGAGATTTTTGTGTGGATTTGGAAGTAGATTAATGAACTAAAAGAAAGCTAAAGACGAGATATACAAACTGTGCTTTCTATTTTTTTTTCTGTGAGTTGCTGTTTCTGTATAACTGTAATACAGTGGGTATAAGAGTGTTGAAATGTTCTGGAAATGAACTCATAACCTTGCTAATGTATCTATCTAAGAGAGTAAAATGAATTAGCAAATGGGTAATCAATATGAAATAGAGAAATTATGAGGAATGGAGATGATTTACCCCAAGATGGGTTGGAATCGATACAGTACTCCAAACCTTGGAGCTGTTCCATAGGGGGATGGCTTATCTCTTCCACCTTGAGAGGCGCAGCCATGAATGAAGTCTATCTGTATCTATCAGTTATGAATTTTAAGCTTCTGCGCAGATAGATATGTTTCGACTTTTATATGTTTCTATGCACTGTATACTCGAACAGCTGACAAACCAAAACCAGAGGCACCAACAGTAAGGAGGAAGTAGAAGATGGTGAAAGAGAGTGGTGGGAGGAGTTTGGGGTTTTGCTGTTGGTCCTCGCTTTCTTTCCACTCTATGGTATGAATGTTGCGTGGATGCTTAACAAATTTGCCTTATAGTACATTTAGGTTGGAGTACAGAGGTCTTGGATTAGTTTTCTTTTGGCAGGGGCGGTAATGGGATTAGGTAGAAATAGTGTTCGTGGACAGGTGGGTTTATTTCTTTCTTTAATATCTTATGTTAAGCATTTTAAATCTATGCTTTATGTGCCACGAACCTGCTTTTCACTATATGGTATTTGGTGTTTCTTAGCTGGTTGCATGACTTATTGTATATACTATCACATCCCGATTAATTCATCAGAAAAACAGGGCAGCATTATTAAGACAGAATTGACATAATTCATCGTTACAGAACCGATTAATTCACGCTAATCAGTTCCATTATCAATACAAATTTAACAGCCTAGCTTACTAATTTCACAAGGGGAAAAGATCGTAGATTATAAGCTGAGAATATATATTACCAGAACATTAATTTGGCGTGTCGACGATCGCGTGCCGCGGTGGAGGAGACAGACGACAGTAGCCTTGCGCGGTCGACGAGCAGAAGCAACAAGGTGCGGTGGTGGATAGATGACGAGAAGAAGCTAGCAAGCCAACATGCAGGGTCACGCGACGATCTCTCGCGCCGCGGTGGTGGAAACAGACGGCGACCGTGCAGAGCCTAGCGCTTACGCGGTCGACGAGTACTAGAAGCAAGAATGTGCGGTGGTGGATGGACTGACGACGACTGAGATACGGTGGCGACAATGGAGGAAGAACGACGACACCAAAATTTAGACGGGGACAACGGTTGATCGAGAGAGAACGAAGCTTTCGGGGGCTTAATTCAGCGTGAGGAAGAAGAAAGAAATATGGCGCACGGGTGATGAATAGGAATTATTAGGGTTTAAGAGGCGGGTCAAAGTAAAGCGTCTTTTAAGAACCCAGTAAGATGATCCAAATACATAAAACGACGATTATTTGTAACCGTTGTTTATAATAAGTATTAAAAATGACGGTTTACGGTTAACCGTAGTTTAAGGTTATTGGCGGCGCGTATTCAAGCTATGTTAAACGACGGGTTACACAAACCGTCGTTTATAACTAGTATTCTAACCCCGGCGCGCGCCCCCTCCATGCTTAAGATTCGGTTCTTCAATAAACCGTCGTTTTTTAGCAGTATTTTTTAATCATTTTTCTACTAGTGAATTTATATATGGATGTATATATCATTTGTTTGTCATCGATAGTATATCGAGCAATCTAAGTAATTATATTAATTAGCACCAGCTTGTTACCCAAGTGAGGGCAATAAGGGGGTGTGGACATGGTTAGATTTCATGGGCCGAATCAATGATATTAATATACGTTTGCACTATACCTCCAAAGAGCAGTTTATACACGGGTGGTATATATAAAAAGAAATCTCTTTAGATGTTTGTTGTATTACTGGTGAAAAAAAAAATTACTGGTGTGTTTAACATATCCGAAGGCGGGGGAATAATTTAGACGTCCATGTGTGTTTGTTATATCGATATGGTATTTTTAGAAAATTTTATGGGATTTGTTCCTAGTTCTGTGGTGAAGATAATTTTTGAGTGATTCTGATTCCATTATTTTAGGAAGAACCTAATTAATTGAAGATATTTATTCTTTATATTTCTTTTATTTTGGGTAAAAAAAATCATAAAATAAATGGAATAAAAGTTGAGAATTTGTTTATGGATTTGATCCTATATTCTGAAATTTATTATCTATTATACAGTAGATTGACATTATGGTTATCAATTACGTGATATATTCTCTTTGTGAGCAATTTGAATATTATATATTCGGTTGAATTCTAACGTGTAAATATATCGAATCGGATATGTATAAGTTACATAATAATATTTATAAAATACCATAAATATATGTTTTCGTAACATATAAAAGTTGTTAAAATGTTTTTGTAACATTAAATTCTTACAATGGTAAGATTAACATTTATGTTCCTTTTTGTGACGAATATTATTGTTCCATATTTTTAGTAATTGTTATTCTATTATTTCATAAATTATTAATTAAAGTTGAACATAAGTTGTTCAAATAGTTTAAGTTAATCTAGTTTATCTAGATTGTCTTTAGTAGACATCAAATAATTTAATCATTTGAACATTAGTTGTTCATATAATTTCAATTAATCTAGTTTGTCTAGATTGTCTTTAGTAGACACTAATTAATTAAATAATTCTTTTTGTAGGACTTAACAATGGAACAATAATACTGAAAATTTGTTTTTTATAAGCTATGGGAACCGATATAATTTCAACTTTTCCTGAAACTATAAATGCATTTGTTGTGTGTTTATGGTGTTTTAATTTGTAAGTCTAAGTATTGAAATTAATTGTATGTGGGAAGCATATTTTTGTTTCTTATACTTAGATAAATATTTTAATAATACTGTAAACGAGTAGTGTTATGTACACATGTAATACTCCACAGCTAGTGACATCACTTTTTTGTAAGATGGATGTCGTATCAAAGAGTATAGTAGTAAATCTTAACAAGGGTGAAAAACTAACTGAACAAAATTATGACACGTGGAGTCATAAAGTTTAGTATGTCTTGGAAGACCAAGAACTTTTGGATGTAACTCTACAAGTCATAGAGGATCCATCTACTGAGGGACACTCCGCCCAGGCACGTAGGGAGCTAGAAACCTATAATGCCTGGAAGAAGAAGAGTCATACTACCGTGATACTGTTAAGTAGTATAAGAAGTGACTTGATGTTGTGTTTCAAAACCCATCAAACTGTTAATGGAGTATGGAGAGCAGTCAAGCAGAACTTTGGAGGAAGCACTGTTACTCGTAGAAGACAAATGTAAATGTGTCTTGATAGCTACAAAAAGAGATCTGATAAGACTATGGTTGAACATATTACTGCAATGTCTAATATACTTAATGAGCTTAAGGCTGCAGGACATGAGTTGTCCGACGAGCAGCAAGTTCAAGCTCTGATCAGATCTCTCCCTCGGAGTGTTGAATGGGATTCTTTGAAGCAGACTTTAACCCATGATTATAACATCAGCACCTTTGATGATGTTGCTCGTCATCTAGAGTTGGAAGAGGATAGGTTACTCTGTGAAAAACCAGCTAATGAGGTGTATGCTATTGATTCTGGCAATAGAGGTCATAAGAATCATAGGCATAAAAGAGGGAATAATGGTAACAGTGACTTTAAGAAAGAGCAGTGGAAGAAAAGGAAGGGAGGCAAGACCAATGGTGGTAAAGATCCAAAGAACCAGCCAAAAGCTAATGGTGCTAGAGGCAAGCCTAAAGGTGTATACTACAATTGTAGGAAATCATGGCACTTTATTAAAGATTCCCTAGAGCTTGAGGTATTTACTTGGTGTTCATACCTTTCCTCTTGTTTTGTTGCTTCATGTTATGTGTTAACTAATACATGTTCTATGTGGACTGTAGACACAACAACAACAAAGCACGTGACCTGGGATCGAACATCTTTTGTAGAGTTTCACTGGATTCCTAGAGGAAGTCAAAATATTTACAAGGGGAAGGATACGAGCATTGATGTGCACAAGATTGGCACCTGCAGATTAGTTTTGCATAGTGGTCAATCGTTGTATTTAGATAATGACTTGTATGCCCCTGAAATAAGGTGAAATTTTGTCTCTTTTCCATCTCTTCTTAGTTTAGGCTTCAAATTTATTTTAAATGATCGACTTTAGAGTTGTTTAATATTGGTACATTTTTTTAGTACTAACTCTTTATTGAATGGTTTCATACTATTAAATGCCAATTTTGGTTTAAGTAATCATGTTCATTCAATTTATATTAGTTTTGATGATTAAGAACTTTGGTATGCTAGACTTGGTCATATTGGTATTGATCGAATGAATAGACTAGCAAGAGAAGAGCTCCTTGATGGAACTCAAAAAGCAATAACTCGCTAAGTGTGAGCCTTGTTTAGCAGGAAAAGCTACTAGGAAACCATTTTATAAAGAGGAAAAGACTACTCAACGATTGTAGCTAATTCATTCAGTTATTTGTGGCCTAATGAGTGTACTATCAAGCTTGTGTGCTCGATGTTTTATCACATTCATTGAAAACTTCACACAAATTTGTTACGTGTATCTCATTTCAAATATATTAGAAGCTCATAATTGCTTCCTTAAGTACATGAATGAAGTAGAGAATCAAGTAACTCTCAAAGTTAAGTGAGAGAAGAACTGAGACTGATTCTCGTGTTGCCACATTCTTGGTAAATGATTATCCATCCATTTATGAAGCAACTAGGGATCAAGAGTTCTATGAACTAGATGATTCTAATCAACAACCTAATTTAAGTAATCAGAATGATATTTTTTTTAGATAATTTAGGCATATAGCCATTTATATATTAAAACCTAGAGAACCAGGTGTATGGGCTTGATTGGGCCTCGTTAAAACCTCTTCAAGCAAAACCCAGTGGGAAAAAGCTTGAAGAGGAAAAAGAGTACCCACCACATCCGATTACAACCTAGGTGACCAACTACAACAAAGAAAACAACTCCAAACAAACTAGAACAGCAACTAAAGTTACAAATAATCCTTCAAGGACGAGACGCCTAAAAAAGCATTACAAGATAATAGTAAATCCTTCCACCATGTCTTAGTCTACCACCACACGCCCAGCTTTATCTGGGTGATAATCCGGTTAACCTCACATGTATCCCCCGGAAGATAACATTGTTTCGATGCAGCCAAATGTAATAAACGTTGTAGCAGAAGGTAGACTTCCAAACTCGTCGGGCCTTCGAAACAAGCGGATAGGAGAACCAGGACATATATATTTCAGCTACATCCCTTTGAAAATTGAATGGAACGTTCCACCACTGTAAAATACCCTCCCAAATCCGCCCGATAATACCGTAGTGAAATATCACATGATCGAGTTGTTCCATTACCCTTTTGCACCATGGGCATCAAGATTGACCGATAGGGATGACATCCCTTTCAAATAAAAGCTCTCGGGTCATTAGTCTTCTTTTAAGCGCAAACCATATCGTTATCTCCACTCTAGGCTCACACAAACCTTTCCATATCGGCTTCAAATCAATCTCATTCTCATCGGTCTGCACATCTACATTTATATCATTTAAGGAGGAAACGATGTCTTTAGAGATAGTATACTTACCTGAGCCGGACCAGATGGCCTCATCACGTGCATGGGCATTAGTCGGAGGCGAAGAGACCTGCCGCAGTTCGTATAGTGATGTCTCCTGCTCCACCTCGTAATCAAACAAATTTCGTTGCCACTGTAATCTCCAGAGCCACTCATCATTATGGTTGTTGAAGATGTTCTTTTGAATCCTCAAGTTGAGGAGGAGGGACGCAATTGACATAAACCTATGACTTTTAGAGACGCTGTCCCAGGTCCTACGGATCTGAATGGATAAAAGCAATGGAAGAAGAGTTAGCGTCCAAGAACAACAACCAGTGATCTTCTATTTGGTAAGAGGCTATACTCGAAAGGAGTAAGTCGATAATGATGACACATTCTCGCCTGCAGTGAGATTTGGGTCCATCCGACTAATTTTGGCTATTGTTCCCCATCTAGACTTAGAATTACATCAGATGGATGTAAAGACTGCTTTCCTCAATGGAAATCTTGAGGAGGAGATATATATATATATATGGACCAGCCTCATGGGTTTGAGGTTAAGGGTCAAGAGAAGAAGGTATGTCATCTTCATAGATCCATCTATGGTCTTAAGTAGGCTTCCAGACAATGGAATATTAGATTCCATGAGGCAATGGTCGAGGACCAGTTTTCCATTATAAATGAAGACCATTATAAGTTATACATAAAAAGATTTTGTCATTCTAACTTTGTATGTAGATGACATCCTAATAGCCAGCGACAACTTGGATCTAGTTTCTACTACGAAAGCTAGTTTGACATCCAAGTTTGAGATGAAAGATAAGGGTGAAGCCAGTTATGTACTGGGAGTCAAAATATTAGGAAATAGGAAGATAAAGATCATGGGTTTGTCTCAAGAAAATTACCATACCTTAATAATATTTTGAATATACCATCTTAGTGATTGTATACCCATTGACTCTCCTAACCAAAAAGATTCTTTGCTTAGTGCGGGTATGGACCTTGCTCAAAAGAAGTAGTCTATATGAATAATGTAAAATATTTCAGTAATGTTGGTAGATTAATGTATGCTATGTTGTACACCAGGCTAGATATCTTCTATGCATTTGGACTTGTTAGTTGTTTCCATACAAATCCAAGTCCTGAACACTAGAAAATTGTCCAGAGTTTCTTTATTACCTTCAGGGCACAACGAACTATGTGTTATGCTATGACCACGGTAACTTTAACCTTGTTGGATATAAGAATGCTTAGGCTCTGTTCACTCAACGCAGCAATTCTTGCGTTTGGTTTAATGCGCCTGTAGTTAAGGGTGGTTAACCAATTAGATAGCAGCATAGTTAAAAGTATTCCAATACATTATTGACATATGTCAGCTTAATCTGGGACAAAAGCAAATCGTCAATAACGAACACACTCTTATTCTCTTCGATATTTTGTTTGTCAAAATATCATGTTGTGTATTAAAGTCAATGAACTATAAGGCATACTTTCTCACACAAGTAGCCAGCTTCATTGGATATATGTTATCATGAAGTAATGCTAACTTTGTCTAAGTGACTCAAAGTTAGTGGGAGATTTTTGTAGTCTATATATTAAAAGGGTTAGTGGTTAATCCACATGGGATATTTAATAAAGGTTCCTTTACCTATGTAAGTTCATTTTTAGCCGAGTGGGAGGTGTTTGTGTGAACCTATTAGACTTGTGTGGGTGGGAATTGACATCTTCTATGTAACACCCCGGATTTTCTAGCCTTTTATTTAGTCAATTATTCAAAAACTTTTATTTAATATTTAGTAGCAGAATTAAAACCTAATCTGGACTATTACTGCCATACTCGTAAATAAACGAGTGCTAAGGCCTAGACAATTAACTATATAACTAAATCATTTTTTTATAAGAAAGTTCAACGTCCATAATAATAATTACTTACAACTGTAGAAGTCTCAAAGTTTAAAATAAAATTCAATTATAAATAACTAGCCTATGTGAAGTCATCTTCCCAAACCCCACGCACATCATCAACACCTGTGGCAGAATCCAAACAAACATACAAAGAGCCACTATAAAGTCAGAGAAACTAAGGAAACTACCACTTCACTTTGTAAAAATATTTTTCCTTTAGAAATCATTTTTTTACAATATATTCACACAACAACATACAAATCATTTCATAATATTATCACACAACGGTAAAATAATCATTGCATAATACTTTGACAAGTGGTGAAATAATGATGTTTTAATGTCTTTATACACCTTCATTTTACTTGGTGCATAGCTCATTTCACCACTTAATAGAGTGTTTTTATGATTAATAGTGAACTTATATAGTTTGATCTTTTGATAGGTAAAAGCTCACCTTGAGCACACTTTTGGCCCCTTTCAGAGCTAGTGGCATGCACCAACAGATTCCCCATCCTCAAGCTTTCCAACGCCGCAAACGGGGAGCAATTCCGAGCCATAACGAAGATTCTAGGCCCCGCGTAAGTTAGAGAAATATGTTTCTGCAGTCGATCGACCCATGGACCAACCCACACTGGGTCGGTCGGAAGCTCCTAGAGCAGAAATTTGTCTCTGCATTGGACCGACCCATAGGACCGACCCATACTGGGTCGGTCGGAACTTAAAAAGGTCACGTGCCCCGTCTTCAGAAGGCCGACCGACCCATGGGACCGACCCACTATGGGTCGGTCGGACACGGAAATTTCTCTAAATATGCCAATTTTGAGGCTAACTACACACTTCCACTTATACACACTTAGACACTGAAACAAAGAGAGAGAGAGAGATAGAGAGAGAGAAAGCCATTGTTGAAGGTGGTTGAGCTTGGAGAAGGTGAGCCTAGAGGTTATTTTCAGGGAGAAAAGAAGAAGAAGAAGAAGGCTCACCTTCTCCAAGCTCAACCACCTTCAACAATGGCTTTCTCTCTCTCTCTCTCTCTCTCTCTCTCTCTCTCTCTCTCCCTCTCTCTCTCTCTCTCTCTTTTATGTATCTCTATGGCTGAGTAGTTCTATTTAGCACTTTGGGATGGGGATTTGAACTTGAATCCCCCAACTAGCTTGTAAACCCTTACTTCATTAATTATGATTGTTTTCTCTCTCTTATTCATTTAATGCTTTAACTTGATCAATTATGGCATTTATGGTGATTCCCAACAACACAAGACTTCGAGTTGGGGGTTATGACCTAGAGGAGAGAGAAACCCTAGATTGTGCTAGCTTGATTAGTTGGTGAAATTTGGGGATATTAATGTGGACTTGCAATTAATGCTATCTAGTGATTTAAACTCTTCTTGATTTGGGAGTTGGAAGTATCTAGGTAAGAGTTGACTCTTCCATGACTTGGAAGGTCATTACAGTAGTCCAAATAGGCAATTTGAGTGAAATGGGTTTATAAGTGGAGTTGGGGTGAATTTATGTTATAACCCAAGATTTGGTTATATTTTATTTCATCACAACTTACTCTTAGGTTGGTTTAATCTTAATTCAGGACATGGAAGTCCTTGGGATTAAAGTCAGGGACGTGGAGGTCTTTCGTTATTTATTTTCTGGTAAGGGATTTATTTATTAATTAAGGGATATTAAGGCTTCTCTTATCCTGATGTTAATCACGTTCTGTTCAAACCCCCTATTCCCGATCAGTTTCTCAGAGACGTGGTGCCTTCCTTCTTCTCTCTCTCTCTCTTCACGTTTGCTCTTCATCAATCTGTCCAAGTGTTGCTGATTGGAGACTTGACTACTACTGTGAATTCTCTTTGCCTCGTTGTTCTCTTCGCAATTAGGTTTGTATATCATTTGGTAGCGTTACTATTCAGTTTGGAGAACTCCTCAATCCCTAATTCCCTTCTCTACAATCTGATTGTGAACCAGTAATCCTCCGACGTCTGCGTCGATCTCTCCTCCGCTGTGGATTGCTGCTGTGTCTCTTATATCGCATTCAGGTGAGGGGTTCAATTCCGTTCCGTTTCAGTTTTGGTGTTGTGGTCAGTTCTGATTGAGAGTGTCCCTGCGTTGTGTTCAGAATTCAGTGTTTTGGTTGGCATCCTTGGTCTGCATTTCGGGATTCTGCGTGGTTGGGCACTGCTGTTTCTGATTCAAGATTCGTCTGTCAATAATTGAGGTAGGTGGCTGATGGATTCGATTAGTGTGTTCAGCCTTGGGGCGTTTCGAATTCTGGTTTCTAGTGTGTGATTTGCTTCTGCGTTGTGTTTGTGAATCAGTCTGTTGGCGTTGTTTGAATAATTACAAACCCCCAAGGTTGTTTTCTACAAATGTATGATGTTTTGACATTGTTTTAATGCCTCTGATTGTGTAAAAGTCGCCTCTGTTCTCTGTGTTTTTCGGCGTGTCCGAACTTCTGTCCGACCGTTGAAGTTCGGACATGCCCTTCTGCGCTTTAATTTTCTGAAGTTTTCGCTGTGTCCGAACTTCCGTCCGAGCTTTGAAGTTCGGACACAGCCTTCTGTATTCTCTGATTTTGTCTCGACCTGTGTCCGAACATTGATGTCCGGACACAAGTTCGGACATGGTACTGTTTTGACCATAACTTGCTCGTCTGAGCTCTGTTTTGACTTCCGTTTGCGGGGTTGGATTCCCCTTCTGATTTCCAAGCCATCTATGTGCTTTCTGGTGCCTTTGGTGCACATATGCTTATCTGTATTTAAGCTTCTGTTTTGGGACCTAGTTATCTCTGTGTCTGAGCCTTTGGATGGCTGGTTACGCTGTCTCATAGCGCGCTATGTAGGATCCTTCTGTTCACGGGTGATGTTCCCCGTTCTATCCACGGGTGTTTACACCTGTTCTGTTTATGAGTGAGGTTTCCTCGTTCTGTCTGTATGCTGTGATCGCTAGTGTCCCACTCTGTTTTCTGCTTCTGTCCGCTTCTGACTCTGTTTAGTCCTCTAACGTATGAACTTTTGTTCTGTTTTCTGACATGCTTTTGGGTTCCTTTGACTTCTTCTGATTTGTTAACATTCTGTAAAATGTTTTGAGCATGCTGGTTGATGAAGTTTGTCATCTACTGGGCATAGTTGTGTGCTCATTCCCCTACTTTATCTAACATTGCAGATTGATCAGCGAGGGTCACTTTGCAGCTCTGGAGTTTAGTTCATTTTGTTAATTGTTTCGTTGAGACTTGTATTTGAATTTGAGCCTTTGGGCCTCTTTGTTAGCTTCCGCTTCTGATATTAGTTTGGTGGGTTCTGTAATACTTTTGGGATGTTGCGACATCATCTTGATTATACTTTATTTAAGTATTCTGTTTTGGGCCTTATTTGCTTATTTGCGTTTGAATATTAGAGTCTTGCGTTGTTAAGTAATAATACGCGGCGTGTAATACCCCTAACTCCTAGGCCAGTGTTTGGGGGTGTTACATTTAGTGGTATCAGAGCTCTGGGTTCTAATCTGCTGGGATTTTAAGTTAGCCAGTCAGTCAGAAACGTCAGTGTTAGTGTCTGAGTCTAACTGCCTGCTGTTGGACTTTCAGAATGCCGCCAAGAAGAGCAACGAACCCTCCAGGAAATGTGGCTGATGCTGTTCAGCAGTTCATGACGCAGCTCATGCAGACCATGGCTGCAGGGGGTGGTCCAGCTGGAGGAGGACCAGCTGGCGGAGCAGGCCCAACTGGGGCAGATGCTGGAGGCAGAAATGTGAAGGCACTTCAGGAGTTCATGAAGCTGAAGCCGCCGTCGTTCGATGGGGTAGGAGACCCCCAGGAGGCCAGTCACTGGCTGTTAGAGGTGGAGGATTTGCTGCGTGTGATGGGCTCTGAGGAGGAGCAGAAGGTCGACTTTGCTACTTTTCTTTTTAAGGCCGAAGCCAAGGAGTGGTGGAGGTCAGTGATGGGGAGATTCCCACAGCCTTGGACATGGGAGCAGTTCACTGGGGAGTTCAACAAGCAGTTCTACCCCGATGTGTATAAGGACCAGCGCATTCTGGAGTATAACCGACTACGCTAGGGTCGGGATATGAGTGTGGAGGAGTACGTCAGGAAGTTCATCAGCCTGTCGAAGTTTGCACCTGAGCCTGACGAGCATAGGAAGGCCAGGAAGTTTGAGAGTGGCCTAAGGCCTGACATCCGTTCTGCTGTGACGCCTCTACGTCACAAAACCTTCAGGGACGTTGCTGATGTCGCCCTATTGGTAGAGGCCGACTTGAGAGGTCGCCAATCTGGAGGGAAGGACCAGAAGAGGAAGCAGAGGTCCGACGAGAGCGATAGGAGGGATCAGTCTGCTTCTCAGAAGAAGCAGTCTACTGGAGACCGAGCTGGAGACCGCTCTGGGGACCGTTCGCGAGATAGAGGTGGTTCGTCTTCGTCAGCTCCTGCTCCGAAGTGCCAGGTCTGTGGCAAGTTTCACAGAGGTCAGGATGCTACAGGAAGTCTGGAGCCTGCTTCAAGTGTGGGTCCATGGGACATAGGATAGCTGACTGCCCTCAGGCCGAGAGAGCAGAGGTAGCTCTGGAGGTAGAGCTGGTGAGTCTGCTTCAGGGTCCAGAGATCGAGACCGGGCTGAGCAGAAGAAGCCCCAGGGCCAGGCCAGAGTGTACGCGATGGCTGGAGAGAGAGACCGATCGACTGACAGAGTTGTCACAGGTATTCTCCAGCTGTCTTCTCGTTCTGTCTTCTGCTTGTTTGACTCTGGAGCCACCCACTCTTTTATTTCTGCTGAGTTAGTGGGTGAGCTCGGTTTGCCTGTTGTGCCTCTGGGTGTGGAGTTGTGTGTGCATAGTCCATTAGTTAGGGACTCTTCTATGCTTCTGAACTCTGTTTGTAGAGATAGTCCTGTGTTAGTCAGAGATAAGACTCTGTTCGTTAACCTCATCCCTATGGAGATGACTTCTTTTGATGTGATTCTGGGCATGGATTGGCTTGCTGCGCACCATGCCCACATTGATTGTGCTGCTTCGAGAGTCACCTTTGAGGAGCCGGGTCAGCCCCGTCTAGTTGTAGCAGGGAATGGACTCCCGTGCTCGCCGCCAGTGATTTCAGCCATGCAGGTGTTTCGTTTCTTGAGGAAAGGATGCCAGGGATATCTGTGCTACATCCCTGAGGTTCACAAGGATGCGAAGTTGGACGACATTCCAGTAGTCAGAGATTTCCCAGATGTGTTCCAGGATGATGTACCTGGGCTTCCCCCTGTCAGAGAGGTGGAGTTCTCGATCGAGCTCGCACCTGAGACTCAGCCGATCTCTAAGGCCCCATACCGCATGGCGCCTACTGAGCTTAAGGAGTTGAAGGTCCAGTTACAGGAGCTGCTGGATAAGGGCTTCATCCGCCCTAGTGTGTCGCCTTGGGGAGCGCCGGTGTTATTTGTTAAGAAGAAGGATGGTAGCATGCGTTTGTGCATTGACTACAGGGAGCTCAACAAGGTTACCATTAAGAATAGGTATCCTCTCCCGCGCATTGATGACTTGTTCGACCAGTTAGCAGGAGCTAAGGTGTTTTCGAAGATCGATCTGAGGTCCGGTTATCATCAGCTGAGGATTAAGGCAGACGATGTGCCTAAGTCCGCCTTCAGGACTCGTTATGGACATTACGAGTTCCTAGTGATGCCATTCGGTCTGACAACTGCGCCTTCTGTGTTTATGGATATGATGAACCGGGTGTTCAAACCCTTTCTGGATCAGTTCGTCGTGGTATTTATAGATGACATCTTGGTGTATTCCAAGAGTGCTGAGGAGCACAAGGAGCATTTGAGGACCGTTCTCCAGACTCTGAGGGAGAAGGAGCTGTACGCGAAGCTGAAGAAGTGTGAGTTCTGGCTGGATCAGGTGGTATTCTTGGGACATGTGGTCTCTAAGGATGGTATCTCTGTAGATCCGGAGAAGATTAGGGCTATTACTGAGTGGGCCAGGCCTACTAATGTTGGAGAGATACGTAGCTTCCTTGGACTAGGCTATACTATCGTAAGTTTGTGGAGGGCTTCTCCAAGCTAGTGATCCCTTTGACTCGTCTACTGCAGAAGGATGTGAAGTTCGAGTGGAGTGAGGCATGTGAGCTGTGCTTTCAGGAGCTGCAGAGGAGGTTGACATCTGCGCCGATTCTGACCCTTCCAGAGGGTAATGAGGGTCTGGAGGTTTTCTGTGATGCGTCCCATAAGGGACTTGGGTGTGTGCTGATGCAGCATGGGAAGGTAGTAGCATATGGCTCTCGTCAGTTGAAGCCATATGAGAAGAACTATCCGACCCACGACCTGGAGTTAGCTGCTGTGGTGTTTGCTCTGAAGATTTAGAGGCACTATCTGTATGGGGCAGCGTGCAAGGTTTATACGGACCACAAGAGCCTCAAGTATCTGTTCACTCAGAAGGAGTTGAACTTGAGGCAGAGGAGGTGGCTGGAGTTGCTGCACGACTATGATTTGGAGATCCTCTACCATCCTGGTAGGGTGAATGTGGTTGCTGATGCGCTCAGTAGGAGGGATCCATCTGGGACCGTTGGTGCTTTGTCTGGTGTGCAGAGGTGAAATACCCCAAACCTTGGTATGTTGTGTAAATGTTAAACTATGGTATTTAAAGGCTAAAAAGTGCCTTAGAAACATAAATGAACCATTTAAACTATGGTAAACACAATAAAACACTAAGACACGGTTTGAGCAAAAACATGCTCTAAGCTTGGAGTGAACTTGGTTAGGACCCAAAGAGCCTACCAAGACTTGATAATATTTAATTATGACTTTATAAGGCTAATTAAGTCCTTAGGAAACTTTGGTAGACAATGAAACCAAACAAAACACAAATAAATACCTTAAAGTCAATAAGAGCAAAATGTGCTCTAAGCTTGGGATAAATTTGTAAAAGACCTAATGGTCATACCTACACCTTATAAATATGTTAATGAACATATTAAATCATTTACCAAAGAAAACCAAGCTTGAAAACAAGTTAAAACACAAAATGTGCTTTAAGGAGTCTTAAAGCACGTTTTGAAAAATTGTCTTGTAAATGAGTTTTGAATGGCTAAATGTCCATCATTACTCTTTAATTAACATGTGTACTATATAGTATCACATTTTGGTGGCTATAACAATGGGAAATCAAAAATTTCACTTCTATGTGCCTTGTTTTAGTGAATAGTAACTTTAATAAGCTAGTTTGTAACATATGATGTTATAAGTAATTAAATGAGTCAATAAAGACTATTATACCCCTAGACTACTAATGGGGGCCGGTTTTTATGAGGTGAGTCATCACCTTGTAAGTTAACAAAACAAAAACTAATGATAAAGCAAGTTACTATTGCTTTATTACATAATATCTCTTAAAAAGGCAAACCTATCTTCATTCTCTCTTTCCTTCTTGCATTCCCACGGTTCCAACTCTATCTTCTTCCTCTCATTCACGTTTTCTACAGCAACACCAACACCACCATTATTCTCCATCTTTGAATGCTTGTATCTCCTAGCTCACTTGGCCAAATGAAATTCTAAGACCACCATTCTTCTAGTTGGAGCAAGCTCTACACTTCTACCTTTTCAAATCTTCAAGAACTCAATTTTGGTGCCAAGGAGATTCACCATTGAAGGAGCTTGAGCTCACCTTTTCACATATTTTTGATCTCCTTTGCTTCTAGGTAAGGAATCTCAAAGAAAAATCAAGTTTCCTCCATGTTTTGTGTGTGACCGAAAATACTCATTGATGGAGCTCTTTTGTGACTTTGTTCTAGCTTCATTCCAATCTCTTATGGACTAGGTGGAGTCCTCTCTTCATAGATATTCAAACTCCCTTCAAAGATCAAGGTAAAACAACTACATTAATGTTTTTGAAATAATGTAAACCTAGGGTTTACAATGAGATGAAGCATAAAGCTTATATACTCATTTCAATGTTGGTATATTGTTTAGTAGTTGACAAGGAAAGAAATGCCTTACCGGTTTAAGAGGAAACAAGAAAGAAGTTTGTGAGGAAAAGAGGTAAATATGCTATCTCAATGTGGTTTAATGCCTTAGGAGAAATGAGCTTTTAATGCTTGCTAAAACTACCTAAAGAGCAAATGGTGAATGACTTAGTAAGGTGTTCTCAAGGAGACTAGTAAAGGAACATGTCTTGGTGTGTGTAATTGCAGGTCAAAGGCTTATATGTGGAAATTCAGTGTTTAAGGTTTATGCAATTTAAGGGCCTAAGAGCCATGTTATTTAAGGGCCTAAGTGCCAAGCAATTTAAGTTAAGCACTATATTGTGATGTAGTGCTAAATGTGTGAAGTTTGTGTATAAGGATGTGTTTTGATGGATTTAGGTGTTCTTGAGTGTTTAATGGTGAAAACTATAGTTTTGGGAAATGATGATGTGCTAAGAGAACCCATGGCAAAATTTGTAAAATGTATAAGGAGTTCTAAGTGCTTGAATGAACTTGGGTGAATTAGGAATTTTTAGGAATGAGTAAATGTCTCACTAAGGAAGAAAATGTGCATTAAGGTGTTCTAAGGTGCTATAAGGATTTAGGCATTGTCTTGGAAGTTCTAGGAATTCAAGGCGTGTTTTGAGAATGTATTTAAGTCTTGGAGAAGTTTGTTTAAGGTTTAGGTAATGTTGGTATCCAAGGAATAAATGATGTTTAGATAAGGTTTGAGAAAGGAATTCAAGAAGTTGTGAAAAGAGGATTAGGTTAGTAAGAGGAGATGCTTGGGAGATGATGTTATGAAGGTGAAGAAGCATTTTAGTGTAGTGGTCATTTAAGGTGAAACACCACTTGGAAAACCAAAAGGAAATGTTACAAGTGTTAAGAGATTTGATAAGAAGATTGAGTAACAAGTTGGACCATGTTTTAAGGTGAATCAAAGTGATATTCTAGTATTAGAATATGCCTAAGTTCATGTATGAAGCTTGGGTAATTAAAGGATGAAGATAAGAGGTGAAACAAGACTTGGAAAATGAGGTTCTGGCCCGTCCGAACTACCGTCCGAACGTGACGTTCGGACGTGCCTGTGTGCGCGTGAGTTTTCTGACCTTCGATTGATGTCCGAACTACCGTCCGAACATGGGAAGTTCGGACACACACATAATTCATTCTCTGGTTTGGCTTCGAACGGCGTCCGAACTTGGGAAGTCCGGACGCAAGTTCGGACGTCCACCAAGTTGCACCCTTAGAGTCTCGAACGGTGTCCGAACTTGAGAAGTCCGGACACAAGTTCGGACAAGGCGCTGTATGGACCAAAAACATGTTTAAGGTATGGGAATGGTGTGTAATGATGGAGATTGATGGTTAATGATGTTATGAGGTTGTTAAGGACATGTTAGGTGAGTTTAATGACAATTAAGTGGGTGGAAAAGTTGTATCAAAATGTAAAAGTAAAACAAGTTAAAATGTAAAGTTATGTAACTAAGTTAACAAGGAAAGTCATAAGCATTAGACATTAAATAATCAAGCGACCGCGATGTTAATAAAAACACATGTGATGTTAACAGTTGTTCGAGAATTTGCTCGAGGAACATAAGTGGAAGTGGTAAAGTGGACTCCGGTGACAGGTATGGTTTTCTTGCAACCTGTGTCCTACCGGATTACACCGGCTTGTATGCCAACGTGTTTTTCTGAGTGTTTGCCACCTTGTAAGATTAAGACATGTAATGAGTTTATAATTCATTTATGTGGCGCATCTGGTCTCCGATACCGTTTAACCTCAAATATGTGTTAGACCTTAGCTAACCAAATCTAGGAACACATGAGTGATCGTATTCGGAGTTGACGGCCCAAACCTTGGGAACGTGCTAACCACGGCTATGTGTGAGTTAGTTGGACATTGTTGTCGTATGCAAGTGTGTGAACCTCCCTTGTGTGCTTAACTCGGTTATGATACCGTATGGTGTGTGGATGTGGTAGGCTCCATAATGGATCTCTAACTACTTATTTATAAGTGTATATGTACTAATGGGGGGTGAGGAGTCCGGTTGTTCCGTCCACGCGTGTGATGGACGGGAGTCGATATCATACCGGTTCGGCTCTCTTGGTGTATGTATAGGTGGTATTCCAATTTGGTTTCTACCTTCCCTTAGCTTATCCAAAGCTAGTTACTGACTCACGTCGGGCCACAGGGGCATACGAATGTTATTTCGGTGTGCTTGGGATCACTATATCCGACACACCTTAGGTATAAGTTAACCGTTCTATATAACTGGACGGTAACGAGGTTGGTAACGAGCTTAACATGGGATTGGCAAAATCCCTAGGCTCACATGGTATACTAACTATGGTGGAAGGTTCCTTGATACCGATTTGTGGTGTTATGTAATGTTATGGTGCTATGCAAATTCCCTTGCTATGCTATGGTACATATATATTGGATGTTTAAATGAATGCGATGTCATCATGTGTACGTCGAAACAAGAGAGGTGTTGTTATGTTTTATTATGTGAGAAATGAGATATGTTGTATGATATGGAGTGTGTGGATCATGGAAATGAATCCAGTTTGTGACAAGAGGCGTTTAAGGATAACCCGATTAATGGGTACGTGGCGTTCATTAAGGAAGTAGCTCCGTTTTAGAGGAGAGCCACTCTAAGGTTAAAGGAATCATTGGATGGTTTGTTAAGTGTGGATGTGTTGGATATATGTTGAGCCCTATCGTTGGGTGTATGCAAAGTGTTGTGTGTTTATGGTTTGTATGCGTGATTTTAATATAATCAACTGCATGCTAAGACGACAATTAGTTGTGCGTGGCCCGGTAGCATGTGGGCTGCGGGATTACCATACCAGCAAAGGTGCTGAGCCCCTTGGGGGCCACCCTTTCTCTCCTTTTCTATTTCAGGCACAAGGAGCTGGAAGCCGTTCGAGAGTAGGACGGGGTAGATGTTTATACATGGGTAGCCATTTAATGGCGTAAGCATTGTAGGCGTAGTAAGACCGAAATTGTTATCGGCATTAGTTGTAAATACTCGGTACAGTGGGAATGTATGTAATAATAAATGTTGGAAACGGAATAAGGATTGTGTAGTTGCTCGGAAATCTAGTCCATCAGACCGATACAATGTACATGTATTAGCCTTGTTAGCCACGTGGGTGGTTAACGGCGTGTAACACCATTGAATTAAGTAATGTGATGAGTTGAATTTTCCGCTGCAATTTGATGTTATGTGTACGGTGGTAGGTGGGGTGTTACAAAAAGTGGTATCAGAGCGAAGTATCGCTCTGATGACTGAATTACCGAGCTTAGGAAGTACCGAGTTAGGATTTTAGTACTCTGGGTTAAGGGTTGAGTGATAGCGTGAGAGATACGCTAGTAAGGAACTACCAGTGAATACTGGAAACCTACTATATCCTTCCCGCCCTCCACAATCCCTGTTTTATAACTTGGGAAAGGACGCCAGAGAGATGGAAGTCCACTCTTACTCGGGAATACCCGATCTGGCTGCTATTAAATACCTTTAAGTACGGAAGACCTGTCATACGGTAGATCCCGAAAACTGGAAATCCCGGAGACGGTCTCCATCTGAACAATGTTAACCGCATTTAATAGCGAGGAATGAAGAATCTTATGTATAGAAGAATAGAATTTCCAGCAACCTGGGTCGACATGCCGAGCAGTCGAGAACAACCGGCTTGCAACGCACTGACCGTGCAACAAGCAAGAAGTGGATTAATGAAACCCGAGACGAATGTCTATGGGACCACAGTTGGTAAGTAATACACCAACGGTATACCAACCAACTAAGGAACCATAACGTAGTGCCCAAACAAGAGACAAGTCTCAGTAACCACGACGATGCGTGGAACGGGCTACAAAGAGAAAATAATGCTAAGTAAAAAGGGGACTCCAAGAATGGGAGACACCCCAGTTGCTAACTATTACGTGAATACAGTGAGAAGTTACCCAAAGGTTATTGTCGAGACCGTAAGAACAATAAGGGCCAACAAGGCCACTGATGATAGTGCGGGTAAAAACAATACCACAACCGGTGTGTGTTGAACCAATAGCCAGTTAGCATGGCGCACTTGCCATAGCAAGTGCTGCTATAACTGGGCTGTTCGGGAAATTTACAACCATTACAAAGTACTTAGTAAAGTACCATGAAGTTAAGTGTGATCATTATAACCGTGGAAAGGCCTGTTAGCCTAACCCCCGTAATTGTAAATACACCAGTCAGCAAGAAGCTAGACTTGGTTAAGGTAAGAAGATGTTGTGAAACCATGGAAATTTTCTTTCAAACTCAGATTTACTCAAACCCTTTCTTTTCAAAACCAGATTTTCTTTCAAACCAACACTTCTTTCCGACCTTCTTTTAAACCAAACCAGTGAAACCAGGAGCAATTGACAAGGATACAACAGTGGATAAACCTTCCCTCGATTAAGTTCGGGAAGCAAGGAATGAATATTGTCACGGGACAATATAAGGGAGTTGACAGCAGAATACTTCACCTAGGCGTGTGACGGACACTACAAGTGTACCAACTGTGTTGTGGGACGACCGCACTCCGATAGGAGCATGTGGACCTGACAGACCTACTTATAGGTTAGTTGGGTAAGTAGTAATGTATCAGTATGATACCCCATATATGTATACGAGTAGAGTCCGAAACACGGGAAGTAGTCGACTCCGTCTACGGTCAGCAGTAGAAATCAAACGAGAACTAAAGATTACAAGGAATGGTTGAAGTTAAGGAACTCAGTTAAGTTAACGAGACTAAAGGAATTAGTGAATTCCTTTCAAGGAAATGTTTAAGAGTCAGGAGGTGCGAAGTGCACTAACTGAATGTAAAGACAGCTTATATGACTTAAGGATCCCCAGAGATAAACGTGATAGCTGGAATGGTGACCCAGCCTAATGTGGACACATTAATGTGCAATGGACGGGATGAAACTCCCAAAATGAATACCTACATTATTAGGAAATGTTGACCTTCACAGAAGAAGATAATAACCAGTTAAGGACGCAAAAAGGCGTAGCTAACTGAATGTACCAATAACTGTGAACCAGATGTAAAGGCATAACTTAACAACACCCAGGAGAAATCCTTGAAGGGTGTTTGCATCAACAATTGTTGAACGAAATACATGACAGAAACACAAGGGTTGAAATTAACACCCAGTTTAGACATAAGCTGTCAGGAGACGGACTGGCAATCCTAAGGGACATCCCATGAAAGGAAATGGGATGCAACAACCTTGTCATGGATGCCAATACAACCTCTAACCAGGTAATATGGTATAGAGAAGTACATGTGTGTGGACACCCTACAATGAGGGGAGCTCAAGGCAGCAAGGCTTATAAGCCACAAATAAGATATGTTATGAAAATTTGAGTTAATTGTAGAAGTTTATGTGGTACAAGGAAATAGAGCGGAGAACGAACCACTGCATTAAGAGTGGGGATACCTCTCGATATTGTGAGACCGCAGGAGCGGTAGCTATGTGAACCAAGTTCGAGGAATATGTTAGGGATTGACCATGTTGTTATTACCCTAGAATAATTGGAGTAACAATAATACAAAAAGGAAGTGTTGTACCAGTTGTGTACACAGGAAGAGTAATAAGTCCGATAGCAATCACCATAGGTGTGTGAAGCTAAATGAGTAGCGAACAACGCTCAAGAAACATAAAGGCTCAAGAAAAATAGTAGTATATTCAAAAACCAACCAAATAAGTGGCCAGATAAGCCCAGCGTAATAGGGATGCAGTATAAGTTGATGTTGTATAATGAGTAAGGATACGGTGCGCAATAAGCGACCGTTGTGTGAGTATTGTTAGATGATAAAATGAGGAGTGAGCAGAGTTATGAGTTAAACCCAGTGGAGGCACAACAGTAAATGATAGCAAATGAACCGAGCAGTAAGCCGGTGGCAAGTGTTAGATGATAAGGATTTCAGTGAAAATTCCTATCGCAATCGCATGAGAGATTTACTGTCAAGAGTTTACGCCTCTGCACTCTGTATGACTGAGTGTTTTGGTATTGCTCTTGCGCAGTAATGATCAAGTGGGATAGCTAGGAATCAGAAGCATGGAAATTGTGGAGGAATAATATTATAATGGCCGATGCATAGGTAATGCAAGGCCGCAGGAATGAAAGAATACATGTACAAAACCAAAGGCAGAGACATGATTAACAGTAAATAACTACAGTGACACTAAATACTAAATGTCGGTATGAGATATACCCCAGGTGTGGGAAATAACTGAGAGAGCACTACACACTAGGTAGTAGCTCAATCTCAACCGACAGTAAGTCGGTAGAAGCAAGTCAATCATTGTGAATTACATAGTAGTTTACGCGGTAAGCTATTGGAGAAGTGGATGGAAAATTGTGAAACTCACCGAATTCGCTCAGGGTAAGAGATACCATGCGTCGGTTGAGAAACCATTCTTCCCAAGATAAGGGTAATACATTGGAGATGTACAATACAGTAACAGTAACGAATGGGGCAAACTAGCCTATAATTATCAGTGTTGCGCAACAGAGGCCAGTGAGCCCATGCGTCAGATACCGGATATACATTGTGAATATGAATGGATGGCTAGTCATCAATGCCTAGAAGCCTCACAGGCCAGGACCGAAACCGGTTATGAGTTAGAACTCCAATGTGAATTCTTGGTTTAGGGACTAAACCGCCAATATGGTTAAGATCCTCTAATCAGAATCCATTGTGTAATAGACCGCGTGGAAGTCAAAACACTTCACGACGGCAGAACATTTTAAGCCAAGGTCTAGTGATTGATTACGTGGGCGTAATCCCTTTTAAGGGGGGTAGAGCGCAAAACCACTTAGTGTGTTTTACCGTACAAGTGTACGTGAACTGGGTCGTGCATAGCACAAAATGATTTGTTATGATGGTTGGCGCGTGTGTTATATAAACATACGCATTTATTTGTGGGTAAATTGTGGTAATTACGCACAGAAGAGGCGAATACCATTGTGGGAAGTGTGTTTATTTTGTTAACAGTGGTGTGTGAGAGTACAAGTGGAAGGGAGTAAAGAAACTCCCGGGGAACTAAAACCCCGACGGTGCATAAATGTAAACCATGTATTGTATTTTGATAAAAATATATGTATATATATACAGTGTTGTGATTTATGAAGGGGTATGAGACCGACATAGAACCTAGTGAGAATTAAATTCCCTAGGTAACTTGAATTAAGTTGGATTTGGATGATGATTGATAGACGGAGTTCTATCCCTTGAAGATGTAATGATTATGACTAGAAGGATTTAAAGATAGAAAATGGGATACGCTTGAATTAGTTGTTGGTTGAAAAAGAAGTGGGAGGTGAAACTTGATTATCATGAGATCAAGGGAAGCCGAACACAAATTGGGGTGGAAAGATAGTTCAACACTGATGCTGATCACATCAGGGTTGGATGACTCTTGAAGCTCCCTGTAAGTGGTCACAAACAACCATGTTAAGAAGAATACAAGGAGCATAAATTGGACTTGGAGTTGTGTGGTGTTTTCAAAAAGAATTTCAATTGGTATTTCCAAAACAGTCAATTAATATTTTGAATAAAGGATTCTCTTATATACTTAACCTAGTAAAGAGTATTTTTGTAGTACTTGCTCACGAGCTGAGGACGTACGAGCCTTTGTCTTCGGACCGGTGACATGAGAAGTATATATTTTAAACATGTATGTGATTGTTTTGACCTCCCAAAGGAACGGGGACCAGAAGGTGTCCATCGCGACCGGGTTCTGCGGGATCACAGTGTATATGTACTCAACATGGGACTGGAGCCCATGGAGAGATGGAAAAAGGTATTTCTGTTTGATATACATGCTAAGACATGTTGTGTGGAATAAGTAATAAATAATATTTTAGACCTTGAGTTCTAATGTGGGTGGGTTCTGAATTGATTGTGTTACCCGGGCCTACGAGTCCAAATGTGGTTATGTCACCCAGACCTAAGAGTCTGAGGGATATTATGTAAGTGCAATGTGGTGAAGGTACCCGGACCATTAAGCCCGAGGTTACCATGTGAGTATGATATTTTATGTATAATGTGGATATGTTGCCCGGACCATTAAGTCCGAGGTTGGATGTAAAGGGTGGTTGGTAATGGAAGTTTTATGGCTATAAGTAATTCCCGTATTCTAATCCAATTATGCGAGGAAATGTGAACTTCGAGGACGAAGTTCTTTTAAGGGGGGTAGATTGAAATACCCCAAACCTTGGTATGTTGTGTAAATGTTAAACTATGGTATTTAAAGGCTAAAAAGTGCCTTAGAAACATAAATGAACCATTTAAACTATGGTAAAACACAATAAAACACTAAGACACGGTTTGAGCAAAAACATGCTCTAAGCTTGGAGTGAACTTGGTTAGGACCCAAAGAGCCTACCAAGACTTGATAATATTTAATTATGACTTTATAAGGCTAATTAAGTCCTTAGGAAACTTTGGTAGACAATGAAACCAAACAAAACACAAATAAATACCTTAAAGTCAATAAGAGCAAAAATGTGCTCTAAGCTTGGGATAAATTTGTAAAAGACCTAATGGTCATACCTACACCTTATAAATATGTAATGAACATATTAAATCATTTACAAAGAAAACCAAGCTTGAAAACAAGTTAAAACCAAAATGTGCTTTAAGGAGTCTTAAAGCACGTTTTTGAAAAATTGTCTTGTAAATGAGTTTTGAATGGCTAAATGTCCATCATTACTCTTTAATTACCATGTGTACTATATAGTATCACATTTTGGGTGGCTATACAATGGGAAATCAAAAATTTCACTTCTATGTGCCTTGTTTTAGTGAATAGTAACTTTAATAAGCTAGTTTGTAACATATGATGTTATAAGTAATTAAATGAGTCAATAAAGACTATTATACCCCTAGACTACTAATGGGGGCCGGTTTTTTGAGGTGAGTCATCACCTTGTAAGTTAACAAAACAAATAACTAATGATAAAGCAAGTTACTATTGCTTTATTACATAATATCTCTTAAAAAGGCAAACCTATCTTCATTCTCTCTTTCCTTCTTGCATTCCCACGGTTCCAACTCTATCTTCTTCCTCTCATTCACGTTTCTACAGCAACACCACACCACCATTATTCTCCATCTTTGAATGCTTGTATCTCCTAGCTCACTTGGCCAAATGAAATTCTAAGACCACCATTCTTCTAGTTGGAGCAAGCTCTACACTTCTACCTTTTCAAATCTTCAAGAACTCAATTTCGGTGCCAAGGAGATTCACCATTGAAGGAGCTTGAGCTCACCTTTCCACATATTTTTGATCTCCTTTGCTTCTAGGTAAGGAATCTCAAAGAAAAATCAAGTTTCCTCCATGTTTGTGTGTGACCGAAAATACTCATTGATGGAGCTCTTTGTGTGACTTTTTCTAGCTTCATTCCAATCTCTTATGGACTAGGTGGAGTCCTCTCTTCATAGATATTCAAACTCCCTTCAAAGATCAAGGTAAAACAACTACATTAATGTTTTTGAAATAATGTAAACCTAGGGTTTACAATGAGATGAAGCATAAAGCTTATATACTCATTTCAATGTTGGTATATTGTTTAGTAGTTGACAAGGAAAGAAATGCCTTACCGGTTTAAGAGGAAACAAGAAAGAAGTTTGTGAGGAAAAGAGGTAAATATGCTATCTCAATGTGGTTTAATGCCTTAGGAGAAATGAGCTTTTAATGCTTGCTAAAACTACCTAAAGAGCAAATGGTGAATGACTTAGTAAGGTGTTCTCAAGGAGACTAGTAAAGGAACATATGTCTTGGTGTGTGTAATTGCAGGTCAAAGGCTTATATATTGTGGAAATTCAGTGTTTAAGGTTTATGCAATTTAAGGGCCTAAGAGCCATGTTATTTAAGGGCCTAAGTGCCAAGCAATTTAAGTTAAGCACTATATTGTGATGTAGTGCTAAATGTGTGAAGTTTGTGTATAAGATGTGTTTGATGGATTTAGGTGTTCTTGAGTGTTTAATGGTGAAAACTATGAGTTTTGGGAATGATGATGTGCTAAGAGAACCCATGGCAAAATTTGTAAAATGTATAAGGAGTTCTAAGTGCTTGAATGAACTTGGGTGAATTAGGAATTTTTAGGAATGAGTAAATGTCTCACTAAGGAAGAAAATGTGAAGAAGATAAATATATAGGTTTCTAAGGTGCTATAAGGATTTAGGCATTGTCTTGGAAGTTCTAGGAATTCAAGGCGTGTTTTGAGAATGTATTTAAGTCTTGGAGAAGTTTGTTTAAGGTTTAGGTAATGTTGGTATCCAAGGAATAAATGATGTTTAGATAAGGTTTTGAGAAAGGAATTCAAGAAGTTGTGAAAAGAGGATTAGGTTAGTAAGAGGAGATGCTTGGGAGATGATGTTATGAAGGTGAAGAAGCATTTTAGTGTAGTGGTCATTTAAGGTGAAACACCACTTGGAAAACCAAAAGGAAATGTTACAAGTGTTAAGAGATTTGATAAGAAGATTGAGTAACAAGTTGGACCATGTTTTAAGGTGAATCAAAGTGATATTCTAGTATTAGAATATGCCTAAGTTCATGTATGAAGCTTGGGTAATTAAAGGATGAAGATAAGAGGTGAAACAAGACTTGGAAAATGAGGTTCTGGCCCGTCCGAACTACCGTCCGAACGTGGACGTTCGGACGTGCCTGTGTGCGCGTGAGTTTTCTGACCTTCGATTGATGTCCGAACTACCGTCCGAACATGGGAAGTTCGGACACACACATAATTCATTCTCTGGTTTGGCTTCGAACGGCGTCCGAACTTGGGAAGTCCGGACGCAAGTTCGGACGTCCACCAAGTTGCACCCTTAGAGTCTCGAACGGTGTCCGAACTTGAGAAGTCCGGACACAAGTTCGGACAAGGCGCTGTATGGACCAAAAACATTGTTTAAGGTATGGGAATGGTGTGTAATGATGGAGATTGATGGTTAATGATGTTATGAGGTTGTTAAGGACATGTTAGGTGAGTTTAATGACAATTAAGTGGGTGGAAAAGTTGTATCAAAATGTAAAAGTAAAACAAGTTAAAATGTAAAGTTATGTAACTAAGTTAACAAGGAAAGTCATAAGCATTAGACATTAAATAATCAAGCGACCGCGATGTTAATAAAAACACATGTGATGTTAACAGTTGTTCGAGAATTTGCTCGAGGAACATAAGTGGAAGTGGTAAAGTGGACTCCGGTGACAGGTATGGTTTTCTTGCAACCTGTGTCCTACCGGATTACACCGGCTTGTATGCCAACGTGTTTTTCTGAGTGTTTGCCACCTTGTAAGATTAAGACATGTAATGAGTTTATAGTAATTCATTTATGTGGCGCATCTGGTCTCCGATACCGTTTAACCTCAAATATGTGTTAGACCTTAGCTAACCAAATCTAGGAACACATGAGTGATCGGTATTCGGAGTTGACGGCCCAAACCTTGGGAACGTGCTAACCACGGCTATGTGTGAGTTAGTTGGACATTGTTGTCGTATGCAAGTGTGTGAACCTCCCTTGTGTGCTTAACTCGGTTATGATACCGTATGGTGTGTGGATGTGGTAGGCTCCATAATGGATCTCTAACTACTTATTTATAAGTGTATATGTACTAATGGGGGGGTGAGGAGTCCGGTTGTTCCGGCCACGCGGTGTGATGGACGGGAGTCGATATCATATCCGGTTCGGCTCTCTTGGTGTATGTATAGGTGGTATTCCAATTTGGTTTCTACCTTCCCTTAGCTTATCCAAAGCTAGTTACTGACTCACGTCGGGCCACAGGGGCATACGAATGTTATTTCGGTGTGCTTGGGATCACTATATCCGACACACCTTAGGTATAAGTTAACCGTTCTATATAACTGGACGGTAACGAGGTTGGTAACGAGCTTAACATGGGATTGGCAAAAATCCCTAGGCTCACATGGTATACTAACTATGGTGGAAGGTTCCTTGTGAGAACCGATTTTGTGGTGTTATGTAATGTTATGGTGCTATGCAAATTCCCTTGCTATGCTATGGTACATATATATATTGGATGTTTTAAATGAATGCGATGTCATCATGTGTACGTCGAAACAAGAGAGGTGTTGTTATGTTTTATTATGTGAGAAATGAGATATGTTGTATGATATGGAGTGTGTGGATCATGGAAATGAATCCCAGTTTGTGACAAGAGGCGTTTAAGGATAACCCGATTAATGGGTACGTGGCGTTCATTAAGGAAGTAGCTCCGTTTTAGAGGAGAGCCACTCTAAGGTTAAAGGATCATTGGATGGTTTGTTAAGTGTGGATGTGTTGGATATATGTTGAGCCCTATCGTTGGGTTGTATGCAAAGTGTTGTGTGTTTATGATTTGTATGCGTGATTTTAATATAATCAACTGCATGCTAAGACGACAATTAGTTGTGCGTGGCCCGGTAGCATGTGGGCTGCGGGATTACCATACCAGCAAAGGTGCTGAGCCCCTTGGGGGCCACCCTTTCTCTCCTTTTCTATTTCAGGCACAAGGAGCTGGAAGCCGTTCGAGAGTAGGACGGGGTAGATGTTTATACATGGGTAGCCATTTAATGGCGTAAGCATGGTAGGTGTAGTAAGACCGAAATTGTTATCGGCATTAGTTGTAAATACTCGGTACAGTGGGAATATATGTAATAATAAATGTTGGAAACGGAATAAGGATGGTATTGTGTAGTTGCTCATAAATCTAGTCCATCAGACCGATACAATGTACATGTATTAGCCTTGTTAGTCACGTGGGTGGTTAACGGCGTGTAACACCATTGAATTAAGTAATGTGATGAGTTGAATTTTCCGCTGCAATTTGATGTTATGTGTACGGTGGTAGGTGGGGTGTTACAAGAGGTCTGCTCTTGAGTTGCAGCGTATGGGTATCTGGGTTGTTCGTCCAGAGAGTCTGGGATGTTGGCAGCGTTGCAGATTCAGCCTACCTTGATCGACCGGATCAAGGCCAGTCAGGAGCTCGACGTCGGCTTGTGTAAGATCAGAGAGAGTTTGTCTGCTGGTCAGGAGTCCGAGTTCAGAGTTTCAGAGGATGGTTGTCCGAGATTCAGAGACCGTGTTTGTGTGCCGGCAGACGACGCCTTGAGGCGGGAGATTATGCAGGAGGCTTATGGAGCTCCATACTCGGTACACCCAGGAGGTGTGAAGATGTACCGGGACCTACGTGAGACATTTGGTGGAGTAATATGAAGAGGGGACATCTCTGACTTTGTATCCAGATGTAGGACCTGTCAGCAGGTCAAGGCAGAGCATCAGAGACCAGCTGGTTTGCTTCAGCCCCTTCCCGTTCCGGAGTGGAAGTGGGAGAGCGTCGGTATGGACTTCTTCATGGGACTGCCTAAGACTCCGAGGGGTTTTGATGCGGTTTGGGTCATCGTGGACCGGCTCACGAAGAGCGCCCACTTCTTGCCTGTCAGGAAGACTTTCAGTTTGCACCGCTTGGCTCAGTTATATGTGGATGAGATAGTGCGTCTGCACGGAGTTCCGGCTTCTATTGTGTCTGATCGAGATCCGAGGTTCGTGTCCAGATTCTGGCAGAGTTTGCATCAGGCTATGAGGACGAAGTTGTCTTTCAGTTCAGCTTACCATCCTCAGTCAGATGGTCAGACAGAGAGGACGAATCAGGTCCTTGAGGACATGCTCAGAGCATGTGTGTTGGACTTCGGGGGCAGCTGGGATCAGCACGTTGCATTAATTGAGTTCGCTTATAATAACAGCTTCCAGACTAGCATCGGGATGGCTCCATTTGAAGCCTTGTATGGTAGGAGATGCAGGTCACCCATCTGTTGGGACAACCTGAAGGAGAGAGCCGTGATTGGTCCAGGCTTGGTTCAGGATGCTGTGGGCAAGATTCAGTCTATCAGAGAGCGCTTTCTTGTGGCTCAGAGTCGTCAGAAGAGCTACGCCGATCAGAGGAGGCGACCTCTAGAGTTTGAGGTGGGCGACCATGTGTATCCGAAGGTTTCTCCAGTTCGAGGAGTTGACCGGTTTGGGAAGAGAGGCAAGCTTAGCCCTCGCTTTGTGGGTCCTTTGAGATCTGGAGAGGATCGGACCGGTTGCCTACCGTCTAGCTTTGCCACCGTCGTTGGCTGGTGTTCACGGTGTGTTCCATGTGTCTATGCTGAGGAAGTATATTCCGGACCCGTCTCATGTGATCGACTTCAGTCCGCTTCAGTTGAGGGAGGACTTCACGTTTGAGGCAGTTCCTTTGAGGATTTTAGCGCGGGATGTCCGCAAGCTCAGGAGTAAGACCATGCCCTTGGTGAAGGTGCAGTGGTCGGGTCAGTCGGAGGAAGAGGCGACCTGGGAGGTTGAAAGCGAAGTGCGTTCTAAGTTCCCCGCCCTCTTCGAGCAGTAGGTATGTTTTAATTTCGAGGACGAAATTCTTTTAAGGGGGAGGTGATGTTATAGCCCAAGATTTGGTTATATTTTATTTCGTCACAACTTACTCTTAGGTTGGTTTAATCTTAATTCAGGACATGGAAGTCCTTGGGATTAAAGTCAGGGACGTGGAGGTCTTTCGATATTTATTTTCTGGTAAGGGATTTATTTATTAATTAAGGGATATTAAGGCTTCTCTTATCGTGATGTTAATCACGTTCTATTCAAACCCCTTATTCCCGATCAGTTTCTCAGAGACGTGGTGCCTTCCTTCTTCTCTCTCTCTCTCTTCACGTTTGCTCTTCATCAATCTGTCCAAGTGTTGCTGATTGGAGACTTGACTACTGCTGTGAATTCTCTTTGCCTCGCTGTTCTCTTCGCAATCAGGTTTGTATATCGTTTGGTAGCGTTGCTATTCAGTTTGGAGAACTCCTCAATCCCTAATTCCCTTCTCTACAATCTGATTGTGAACTAGTAATCCTCCGACGTCTGCGTCGATCTCTCCTCCGCTGTGGATTGCTGTTGTGTCTCTTATATCATATTCAGGTGAGGGGTTCAATTCCGTTCCGTTTCAGTTTTGGTGTTGTGGTCGGTTCTGATTGAGAGTGTCCCTGCGTTGTGTTCAGAATTCAGTGTTTTGGTTGGCATCCTTGGTCTGCATTTCGGGATTCTGCGTGGTTGGGCGCTGCTGTTTCTGATTCAAGATTCGTCTGTCAATAATTGAGGTAGGTGGCTGATGGATTCGATTAGTGTGTGTTCAGCCTTGGGGCGTTTCGAATTCTGGTTTCTAGTGTGTGATCTGCTTCTGCGTTGTGTTTGTGAATCAGTCCGTTGGTGTTGTTTGAATAATTACAAACCCCCAAGGTTGTTTTCTACAAATGTATGATGTTTTGACATTGTTTTAATGCCTCTGATTGTGTAAAAGTCGCCTCTGTTCTCTGTGTTTTTCGGCGTGTCCGAACTTCTGTCCGACCGTTGAAGTTCGGACATGCCCTTCTACGCTTTAATTTTCTAAAGTTTTCGCTGTGTCCGAACTTCCGTCCGAGCTTTGAAGTTCGGACACAGCCTTCTGTATTCTCTGATTTTGTCTCGACCTGTGTCCGAACATTGATGTCCGGACACAAGTTCGGACATGGTACTGTTTTGACCATAACTTGCTCGTCTGAGCTCTGTTTTGACTTCCGTTTGCGGGGTTGGATTCCCCTTCTGATTTCCAAGCCATCTATGTGCTTTCTGGGGCCTTTGGTGCACATATGCTTATCTGTATTTAAGCTTCTGTTTTGGGACCTAGTTATCTCTGTGTCTGAGCCTTTGGATGGCTGGTTACGCTGTCTCGTAGCGCGCTAGGTAGGATCCTTTGTTCACGGGTGATGTTCCCGTTCTGTCCACGGGTGTTTACACCTGTTCTGTTTACGAGTGAGGTTTCCTCGTTCTGTTCACGAGCTGGTTGCTCGTTCTGTCTGTATGCTGTGATCGCTAGTGTCCCACTCTGTTTTCTGCTTCTGTCCGCTTCTGACTCTGTTTAGTCCTCTAACGTATGGACTTCTGTTCGTTTTCTGACATGCTTTTGGGTTCCTTTGACTCCTTCTGATTTGTTAACATTCTGTAAAATGTTTTGAGCATGCTGGTTGATGAAGTTTGTCATCTACTGGGCATAGTTGTGTGCTCATTCCCCTACTTTATCTAACATTGCAGATTGATCAGCGAGGGTCACTTTGCAGCTCTGGAGTTTAGTTCATTTTGTTAATTGTTTCGTTGAGACTTGTATTTGAATTTGAGCCTTTGGGCCTCTTTGTTAGCTTCCGCTTCTGATATTAGTTTGGTGGGTTCTGTAATACTTTTGGGATGTTGCGACATCATCTTGATTATACTTTATTTAAGTATTCTGTTTTGGGCCTTATTTGCTTATTTGCGTTTGAATATTGGAGCCTTGCGTTGTTAAGTAATAATACGCGGCGTGTAATACCCCTAACTCCTAGGCCAGTGTTTGGGGGTGTTACAATTTAGGTGATAATAACCATCCTAGGGTGCTTTCAATCCAAATCCTTTAACAACCAATTTTAGTTTCCATATTTAGTTTGCAATTTCATTTGAATCAATCCATCAAGCTTGCCACCGGCTAAACCGCCATTTTAATTATTGTTCCGTTACCAAATACCGAAGCTAGGAAGATAGATAGTCAATTTCCTAGTGGAACGACACTCTTTACTACTACTTCGATTGGGTCCACTTGCCCATATATTGTGATATTGGCCTACACACAATTCACCTGACAAGTTTTTGGCGCCGTTGCCAGGGAAATTGATAGTCTCTATCATTTTCCCCAGTTTCGGTATTTTCGGTTATATTTATTTTAGTTTCCTTTAGTTCTTGTTTATTTTTCCTACTTCTAATATTTACTCTTGCTTGTGGTGAGCTTATTCAGGTACTTTCTGCTCTTCTTGTGTATGCCAAGTACCCGGTCTAGCGACTCTCCTCTTGCTAGCCCGAGGTCCGAGCTCGAACGATCTCTAAGAAGAATCAGAAGGGATTTGAACAATCGCACTATGGCCGGCGTTCACATTGAGCCAGAAATTGAGGACAATGGTCATGGGGATGAACAAACACAAATCCAACACCAACCTCTCAAAGACTACCACCGACCGAACACCGAATGAAGAGCTTCAGCAATAGTTCTTCCCACCTTGAAGCAAGCTGAAGCGGCTCAATGGGCTTTCAAAACCCACTTCATCACCGCCATCAGGGACCAAGGAAAATTCAGTGGGGCGAATCCGGGAGATGCTCCAAACCACTTGAGCCTCTTCTTGGATTTTTGCAGCTCCTTCGGTAGCAATCTAAACGAGAGGATCCGGCTACAACTCTTTCCCCACTCATTGTCCGACTTAGCTTTGAGGTGGTACCATAGTCTCCCATCAAATTTTATCCACACATGGGAGCAAATGGCTAGCAAATTTCTTGCCAAGTACTACCCCACAAGTAGGACAAGGCAATTAATTGGCGAAATTAACACATTCTACCAAGAGCCGGGTGAGACTTTGTACGATGCATGGGACCGGTTCAAGGAGCTGCTCATGAATTGCTCTCATCATGGTCGAGATGACCAATCCTTGTGTCTCTCGTTCTTTAATGGGCTGGACGACTCCAACCACCTTCTTGTTAATTCCTCCACGGGAGGGAGCTTCATGACAAAGTCTCCCGATGAAGGAATAGAACTCCTAGAGACAATGGCCAATGACACAAGACAATGGTCTAGAGCCAAGGGAAGAGTACCATGAGTGGCTGGCCTCCTCAATGTGCAACCCACCGATCATCTCTCAACTCAAATCTCATCTCTCACGAAGATGGTAGAGAAGCTAGCTACTGCTCAAACTGAAATTGTCAAGTCATAGCTTCTTCATCTTCCAGTCAATCCTCGGAGGGATGTGCCATTTGTGCGGGTCCCCATGACACTCGATATTGTGAAGGGGAGATGAACATGAACCAACAAGAGGATGTGAACTTCATAGGCAACCGAGCATACAACAACAATAATGCGCCATGGAGGAACCATCCGAATTTTTCATGGAGAAATGACCTAGGCCAAGGAGTACCAAACAAAAATTTCAACAACCCCCAAGGTTATAGACCTCAAGCTCAAAGCCAACCATCAAACTTTCAATCCGGGTATAGACCACAAGGAACTCCTCCGGGTTTCCAACATCAGCAACAACAACAACAAGAGCCCCCCTCCTCTTCTTCAAGTGGGACTTCAAGGTTGGAGAACCTCATGGCAGATTTCATTGTCATCGCAAAGACCAAGTTCTCGGAACAAGAGGCTTTCAATGCTAATCAAACGGCATTCAACAAAAACATTGAAACCCAACTTGGTCAAATATCTCAACAACTCTCCCAATGGCCCGCGAGCACCTTTCCAAGTCAAACAAAGCCCAACCCGAGGAAGAGGCCAAAGTGGTAACATTGAGAAGTGGTTGACCCCTTCAAACCTCATCCCTACAAGCTGATGGTGAGAACCAAGAAGATCAAAATGAAGAAATTCAAAATTGCCAAGAGGGAGAACAAGAGATTGTTGAGGAAGTTCCTTCTTAATCGAAAAATATTTCCAAGGAAAAGGAGTCTCCTGAATCATCTTCCCCTTCTACTCTTGCAGAACCTTTACTACCTCATCTGTTCCCAAATAGACTCAAAAAGAAAATTTAGACGAACAATTTGGGAAGTTTTTAAGCATTTTTAACAAATTAACAATTAATGTTCCTTTGGCAGATGCTTTGAAACAAATGTCTAACGCCAAGTTTATGAAGGACATTCTTGCTAACAAGAGAGCAACACTTGGTGCGGAGACGGTGCAACTCACCGAGGAGATCTCGGTGGTCCTACTACGAAATCCCCCTCCATAACTTGGAGACCCTGGTTTGCCTATAATCCCTTGCTCTATTGGTGATATAAATTGTGGTAGTGGATTATGTGATTTAGGTGCAAGTATAAATCTCATGCCACTTTCAATTTTTAATAAACTTGGGATTGGCGAGTGTGCACCCACTGTTATGCAATTGCAACTTGCTGATAGGTCATTGGTCTTCCCGAAAGGGAAAGTTGAGGATTTAGTAGTGACTGTAGGGACTTTTGTTTTCCCGGCTGATTTCATCGTTATTGATATGGAGGAGGATGCTAGAGTACCACTAAAATTAGGTCACCCTTTCTTGAGAACTGCTAGGACCTTAATAGATGTGGAAAATGGAAAAATTATCTTGAGATTTCATGATGAAAAGCTTGAGTTTGACATGTCTAAGGTAGTGAAGAAACACACACATGCGGAAGATGTTTTTGCCATAGATGTTGTTGACTCTATTTTGCAAGATAATTACTCTTCTTGTTTTGATTATGATGCTCTCACCGTTACTTTGACTGACACTTGTGGAGACCGGGAAGATGAACCGGAGGTGAGAGAGATGGTAGCTGCATTAGACAGGAGGTCAATGCCATATCGGACACATTACCCACCACCGGAACCCTTGGAGCGAACTGCACAAAAGCTCCCCACCTCGGTTGAGAAGCCTCCCACCGTGGAGTTGAAACCCTTACCCTCTCATTTAAAATATGCTTATCTAACTGAACCTTGTGATCTTCCTGTTATTATTTCTTCCTCTCTCACAGGAGCACAAGAAGACAGTTTGTTGAGGGTGCTTCGAGACCACAAGAGGACTATTGGGTGGTCTATCTCAAACATAAGGGGTATTGTGCCGCATTTGTGCACTCACCGGATCTTCATGGAGGACAACTCTAAGCCACTTGTTCAACCTCAAAGACGGCTCAACCCGAATATGAAGGAGGTAGTTAAAAAGGAGGTCCTAAAGCTACTCGACTCTGGAATCATCTACCCTATATCCGATAGTCAATGGGTGAGTCCGACTCAAGTGGTACCAAAAAAAGGAGGAATCACGGTGGTGTCAAATGCCAAGGGTGAGCTGGTCCCCCAAAGAGCAACAACTAGTTGGAGAGTGTGCATCAACTACCGAAAGTTGAACACGGCCACAAGGAAAGACCACTTCCCCTTGCCCTTCATCGACCAAATGTTAGAGAGGTTAGCCGGGCAAGACTTTTATTGCTTTCTTGATGGCTACTTGGGGTACTTCCAAATCCCTATAGCCCCAGAAGATCAAAAGAAGACCAAATTCACATGCCCTTATGGAACATTCGCATATAAAAGAATGTCTTTCGGATTATGCAATGCTCCTGCAACTTTCCAAAGGTGTATGACGACCATCTTCTCTGACTTTATTGAAAAAAGCATGGAGGTCTTCATGAACGACTTCTCGGTATTTGGGATCAACTTCGACTCTTGCCTAAAGAACTTGGATGCCATTCTCTCCTGATGTGAGGAAACCAATCTAGTACTCAATTGGGAGAAATGTCATTTCATGGTGAGAGAAGGGATCATCCTCGGGCACAAGATCTCCTCCAATATGATTGAAGTAGACCGGGCCAAGGTCGAAGTCATAGAGAAGTTACCACCACCCACCTCGGTTAAAGACATTAGAAGCTTTCTTGGCCATGCCGGGTTCTACAGAAGGTTCATCAAAGACTTCTCCAAAATCTCTAAACCTTTGTGTGACCTCTTATCCAAAGATGCCAAATTTGAATTCACTGAAGAATGTCTAAAGGCCTTCAACACTCTCAAGGAGTGCCTTGTCTCGGCCCCGATAGTCGTATCACCAGATTGGAGCCTCCCTTTTGAAATAATGTGTGATGCAAGTGACTATGCCGTGGGAGCAGCCCTATGTCAAAAAAGGGAGAAAATTCTGAGGACTATCTATTATGCAAGCAAGACCCTCAACGATGCTCAGAAAAACTATGCCACAACCGAGAAGGAGCTTCTAGCGGTAGTCTTTGCATTAGATAAGTTCCGCTCTTATCTCTTGGGTAGTAGGGTGATTGTGCATACCGATCACTCAGCTCTCAAATATCTCTTCACTAAAGAGGATGCCAAGCCGAGGCTTTTGAGATAGATCATTTTGCTGCAAGAGTTTGAGATTGATGTCAGGGATAAACCGGGCACCCAAAATGTTGTGGCTGATCACTTGTCTCGTATGGAGACACCAGATGATGGTACCCAAATCAATGAACTTTTCCTGGACGAAACCGTGTTCACAATAGGAGAAACCAGTGACCCTTGGTTTGCCGACATGGTAAACTACTTGGTAAGGGGAGTAGTGCCATATGAGATGACATACCAGTAGAGGAAGAAATTCTTCGCCGACATCAAGCACTATTTTTGGGATGACCCTTACCTCTTCCGAGTCTGTGCCGACGGGATGATTAGAAGGTGCATACCGATGGATGAAATTCAGAGCATCCTCACCCACTTCCACTCTCTTGAGGTAGGAGGGCACCATGGGCCAGCAAGGACAGTAGCCAAGGTACTACAGTCCGGGTTCTTTTGGAAAAAGCTTCACAAGGACTGTCACTTCTTTGTAGCCGCTTGCAACCGTTGCCAAATGCTAGGGAACATATCCCGGAAGCACGAGATGCCACTAAAGGTGATGATCAAGGTTGAACCCTTTGATCTATGGGGCATTGATTTCATGGGTCATTTCCCCTCCTCCCACTCCAATCTCTTCATCTTGGTGGCGGTAGACTATGTCACAAAATGGGTGGAAGCCATTGCATCCCCCACCAATGATGCCAAGGTGGTGACCAAATTCCTAAAGAAAAACATCTTCACAAGGTTTGGGGTACCTAGAGCGATTCTCAGCAATTGGGGATCTCACTTCTGTAACAAACAGTTTTAGGCTTTAATGGAAAAATATGGAGTGAGACACAAGGTGTCTTTGCCTTACTACCCTCAAACCAACGGGCAAGCCGAGGTGACCAATAGGGAGTTAAAATTGATATTACAAAAGACGGTGAACTCCACTAGGAAGGATTGGTCCTTAAGGCTAGACGATGCATTATGGGCTTACCGGACAGCATACAAGACTCTCATCGGGATTTGTCCATATCGTCTAGTCTTCGGAAAGGCTTGCCACTTACCCGTCAAGTTGGAGCACAAATCCTATTGGGCTGTGAAAGCCTTGAACTTTGACCTCAAGAGTGCCGCCGACAAAAGAAAATTTCAACTCACCGAACTAGAGGAATTCTGGGAAGAAGCCTATGAGAACAACTGCATTTACAAGGAGAGGGCCAAGAGGTGGCATGACAAAATGATCATAAGGCGGGAGTTCCATGAGGGAGACCGGGTATTGCTTTACAATTCGAGATTGAAGCTCTTTTCGGGTAAGCTCAAGTCACATTGGTCCGGACCATGCACCATCACCAAGGTAACCCCATACGGTGCAATCGAGCTGAAGAACGTGAAGGGTGAGACATTCATGGTAAACGGGTCTAGGTTGAAGCATTACCTAGGAGGCGACATCGAGAAGGTGGAGACACGTCCTCTCTACTTACAAGAGCCCCAAGTTTGATCTAACCCTCACTATGGTCTAGCAAAAGACCGTAAAAAGACGGGCAGCTTTCCGGGAGGCAACCCGGACTACTCTCATGCTATTGTTATTATGTTTGCTTTGTTTGTTGATATAGCTTTGTTTTGATAGTTTAGCTTTGGTTGATTGGTTTGCTTGTTTCGTGCTTTCGTTATTGTGTGTTTCTGCCTGATTTGAGAGTTTAATCTGGTTGTGTATGAAAGTAAGTGTTTTGGGCAAGAAAACACCCATTTTGGGGAGCCTCTGTCTAAGACCGACTCTAGGACCAACCCTAGGTGGGTCGGTCGGCTCCAAATTTGTGAAAATTTTGGTCTCTGCAACGGACCGACCCACCGACCGACCCTGGGGTGGGTCGGTCGGCCCCAGGTTTTCGAAAAAATTTCTTTCTGTAACGAACCGACCCACCGACCGACCCTGGGGTGGGTCGGTCGGGTCGAAATTTCCGAAAATTTGCTCTCTGCAGCGGACCGACCCACCGACCGACCCTAGGATGGGTCAGTAGGGTCGAAAATTTTGAAAAAAAAAAGACCAAAAATGCGTCATTTTAATTAAGTCTGTCTCCCCCTTTCTCATTTCTTTCCCTTCCCCGTTCCCACTTCCTCGATACCTCACCCCCAGACCCAGCCCTCCAGCGCACGGTACAGCTTCATTCTCTTCTCTCTCGCACGCAAGCGTCCTATTCCAGTCGCACCGCACCAGACTTTCGGCCGCCCACCATCACCACGCGAGCCGCACCGGCCTCCGACGCCGTCGCCCTGCTGCTCCGCCACCAGACAACCACCCAGCCAGCCCCAATTTCCTCAAATCCCTAAATTCACCCAAATCCCCCCAATTCGTTTTTTTTCTCGAATTTGTGTCCAAATTCTGTCAAATTTTGCTCCATTAACTTCTATAAGCACCAAGGTATGCATTTTTTATCCTAACTTGTCTATTTTTAAAAGTTATGCAAAAGTTCCATTTTGGTCCACATTAGGTCCGAACCAAACCAAGCCGTAGGTGAAAATTTGTGCTTTTTTGCAAGCATGGTGATTTGGAATGTTTCTAATGTTCAATTAGAGGGTTTGTGTGCACAAGCTTAATGTACAACTTGGTAAAGTGGTGGTTTTGGCATAATTCTTGCATGTACAAACTTAAATTACATTGTGCTTTGTTTAGCATAAATTAATGGTATTGGAATTATGCTATTACTTGCTAGAATTGTTGGTCGTGGGTGAAATAAATTGCTGGATTGGGTAGGGTAGTGTGCCTTTATAGTTGGGAACTGGAGTAACTCGCAATGAGCTTAATGTGAATATCCTATTGAATTGCTTAATACATTTTGTGCTCTATGGTAGAATTGTGCTATTGGGATGCCTCAGTACTTGATTGAAAACCTTCTGGTTGATTTGTGGAGGTTCTTCGAACCGGGAAAAAGGGAAGAAAACGGGGGGAACCATGCCGAAATTTTTCTAGAAACGCGTCTTTGCTTTTGCTATTCCATGTGCTTCATGCTTATTCCTTGCCCAAATGCTTAGTCTTCTTCCTATTTTTGTTCTAACTTCACATTGTTTGCTATTTGTTTCTTCTTCTTTTGCTTTTCTTTTTCTTTTTCTTTATTCTTTTTGCAAAACAATGGCCCACCACAACCGACGAGCAGCTCGAAGGGCAGAAGCCAATGACGGTCTCCTTGATGGCAAGTTCATAAACGAAGCCGCCTGTGCGTGGTATAATGCCCCCCGCTGCAAGGAAATCGTACAGGAGAGGACGGTCGACCTCGCCCTTATCGATACACTCCAGCTCCACCCCATCCTCGACATTATTAATTGGAGCTGCCTCCTGAGCATGGGTGGCCAATACTGCCCCAGTCAGATCTACGAGTTTTACGCTAATGCCACTGTAGATCACCATGAGCGGGAGGTCTCTTCCTATGTTGAAGGGCGACCAATCAACATCAACACGGAGTCCTTCCAGACCTTTCTTGGGCTGCCATGGGAGGACGTGACCTACCGTCACTGAGTTATGTCGGGTGAGCTGGACGTTCATCGGAGGCGATACTTATCCATCCTACTGGTCCAGCGTCGCAAGAAGAACCAATCAGGGACTGATGTTCGAGTCACGATCACTCTGAACATGGTGACGGATCCGGTCAAGAGGGTCCTGCTGACGCTTGTCCGACACAACCTCCTCCCTCGGGACAGCAAAGACCTCAACGCTACCGACTGCTTCCTCATGGATTACTTTGAAGCGCCGGATCTCGACAGGCCGATGTCCCTCTCTGGCCTCATGTACAGACATCTGCTGTAGATTATCGCGAAGAAGGACACCCAGCATTTGGGTTTCCCCTTCTTCCTCCAGAGGCATATTGCCCGGCTAAGGGTGCCGACTGATGGACTTCAGGCCAACCCTCCTATGGAGATGATTGGAGATTACACGATGAGGAGGATGGGGTTCACTCAGACCGCGGATGGCTGGCACAAGGGCGACGCTCAGACTGGCGGGGAGTCTTCCTCGGGACCCTCCGCTCAGCCCTCGCCTCTCATGCTCCTCCCTCCTCCACCACCGACCGGCGTTGTATCTGAGGAGCGCTTTCAAGAATACCAGCGTCAGGTGGGTGAGCACCAGCGCCTGGTTGCAGAGCAGCAGTGCCTGATGGCAGAGCAGATTTGAGCCCTTCAGGAGCAGATGGCACGTGGCCACCCCCCTCCCCAGTAGTTTTTTATGGAAAAAAATGTGGATTGTCATTGTTCTTGTACTCTTTAGACTTCTTTTGATTGTTGTTTAGTTTCCGGACATTTACATTCCGCTCTATAGCTTTGTAGTACTTTACTTTCTACTTTACTATTTTCTTTAATGCACTTAGGATAATATGATTCAGGACTCATGTATGAGTCCCTTTTGCTTACTAATTATGGCCTTTTTGCGAATTCTTCGGAATTACGAGTGCGCCTAGTTTCCTTTTTGCCTTGCATTGTAGATATATACTTTGAACTCAAGAACTCCTCAAGGGTGAGTTAGGACACATGCAAGAGGAACTCTTGCAAAAAATTTCCTAGGGCCTCCAACTTCCAAATGTCGGAGCTAGCGCTTCAACACCCCGGACACTCGCAAGTGTGGGGCAATTTGGTCAACCACTCACACCTTCTCAGGGGAGTCCTCATTCTCTCACTCCTAAACATTTACGCAATGCGTTAAACTTTTGTACTCTATGTTAAGTGCTTCGAAAAGGTCTTCTGTTTGTTTTCCCTTGAGTTTTGTTTTGAACAATGAGGACATTGTCCCATTCAAGTGTGGGGGAAACGTCCTTTTCTTTTTGGTGCACTACTCAATTTCCTTATACATATCTATAGCTTCCATGTAGAAGTTACATTTATAGTAAGCAAGTGTTTCCATGAATTCTTAGAATTTATCACTAAATTTTTCAAAAAGATCTCTCTTGAGGAGCAATTATTTGCGATGCATCCATAAATCCCTTTCTTGGTGAATTTTTTTTATTGCTTAGGGGTTCTTTCTATCTTCTCATCTAGGGATTGCTAAGGGGTGCTTCCTTGTGAAAAATGTTTATAAAGGAACTTGAGAGACACCATAGGTAACCAACAAATGAGAGTTGAGTGTTCATTAAAGAAAGGCAAAATCCAAATTATCTCTTCTCATCTCTTGTTGCAAAAGTGAATCAAATGCAAATCTCTATTTTTCCTGTTGTTTTTTCCTCAATGCCCATTCTTGAGAGAAGTTGGTCATGGTAAAAGTTCTCCAAGTTCCAAAAATCTCTAAGAACTTGGAAGCACTCTAGATCATACCCTAAAACTCTATATTTTTATTTGCCCTAAGCACACCCATGTCACCACGAGAAGGTTGGTTGCACTCCTCTTGAGATGTTTCACAAATTTTGCTCACTTGAATTCAAGAGTTCATCTAAACACTTGCTTGCTTTAAATGTTCCTTCTTATTGTGGGTTCCTAGCAAATTTTGCTTGAGGACAAGCAAATAGATAAGTGTGGGGGAGTTGATAAGTGGTGAAATAATGATATTTTAATGTCTTTATACACCTTCATTTTACTTGGTGCATAGCTCATTTCACCACTTAATAGAGTGTTTTGAAATAAATAGTGAACTTATAGAGTTTGATCTTTTGATAGATAAAAGCTCACCTTGAGCATACGTTTGGCCCCTTTTAGAGCTAGTGGCATGCACCAACAGATTCCCCATCCTTCAAGCTTTCCAACGCCGCAAACGGGGAGCAATTCCGAGCCATAACGAAGATTCTAGGCTCCGCGCATGTTAGAGAAATATGTTTCTGCAGTCGACCGACCCATGGACCGACCCACACTGGGTCGGTCGGAAGCTCCTGGAGCAGAAATTCGTCTCTGCATTGGACCGACCCACACTCGGTCGATCGAAACATAAAAAGGTCACGTGCCCCGTCTTCAGAAGGCCGACCGGCCCACGGGACCGACCCACTGTGGGTCGGTCGGACGCGGAAATTTCTCTAAATATGCCAGTTTTGAGGCTAACTCATACACTTCCACTTCTACATACTTAGAGAGAGAGAGAGAGAGAGAGGCGATTTTGAGGAAGAAGAAGAAGAAGAAGAAGAAGAAGAAGAAGAAGAAGAAGAAGAAGAAGAAGACTTCAATAAGGCTTTCTCTCTCTCTTTTATGTATCTCTATGGCTGAGTAGTTCTATTTAGCACTTTGGGATGGGGATTTGAACTTGAATCCCCCAACTAGCTAGTAAACTCTTACTTCATTAATTATGATTGTTTTCTCTCTCTTATTCATTTAATGCTTTAACTTGATCAATTATGGCATTTATGGTGATTCCCCACAACACAAGACTTTGAGTTGGGGGTTGTGACCTAGAAGAGAGAGAAACCCTAAATTGTACTAGCTTGATTAGTTGGTGAAATTTGGGGCTATTAATGTGGACTTGCAATTAATGCTATCTAGTGATTTGAACTCTCCTTGATTTGGGAGTTGGAAGTATCTAGGTAAGAGTTGACTCTTCCATGACTTGGAAGGTTATTACAATAGTCCAAATAGGCAATTTGAGTGAAATAGGTTTATAAGTGAGTTGGGGTGAATTTAGGTGATAATAACCATCCTAGGGTGCTTTCCATCCAAATCCTTTAACAACCAATTTTAGTTTCCATATTTAGTTTGCAATTTCATTTGAATCAATCCATCAAGCTTGCCACCGGCTAAACCCCCATTTTAATTATTGTTCCGTTACCGAATACCGAAGCTAGGGAGATAGATAGTCAATTTCCTAGTGGAACGACACTCTTTACTACTACTTCGATTGGGTCCACTTGCCCATATATTGTGATATTAACCTACACATAATTCACCTGACATACTTCATATTTGGTTCTTGATAACCCAAAAATATATTATTCATATTATTTTAATTATCTTCCTTGTCCCAACACGCAGCCTGGACTAAACAACCTTTCTCAACTTTTGGGTACAACACGCAGCTATAACCCGGACCCCAACACACAACCGGAAATCCAAATTTACTCATTTTTTGGCACAACACGCAGCTGTAACTTGGACCCCAACACGCAGCCGGGAATCCAACTCGCCACTAAATCCTTAAGTGTGCACACCCCCCAATAGTACAAAAGACTAAGTAGTAGAAATAGGGTTAGTTGTGTCCTAATGCGCCCACATTATCTCATAGTAATGCGTCCTAATACGGCCCACATTTATCATCTCATTCATGTGTCCTAATATGACCCACATGTACCATGGTTTTCTTCTCTTTAATTTTTTTTAAAAAATGATCATTATTCACCATTTAATCAATCAAAACTCACTTATACAACCATAAAATATATGTGTGATAAATCGTCACGATTACACAATTCCTTTTTATATATGATCTCATAAATAATCTCATAACAATTTTTCCATGAATCTCTTTTAGAAAGAATGTTTATATAACCACCGATATCCACGACAAAATATTTCACTCACATAAGAAAATGTAATTATCACTAACATTCAACACTTCAATCTCAAACAATGGTCACAAACAAAATTCACATCCATGTGAAAATTCACTATTATAAATATAATAAAAATAAGTGAACGTAGTAACTTACTTGGTATATGGGTGACAACTTGCCCCATTATTGACCGTGAAATCAACTATTGTTCATCCCCAAATTTAGAACCTTTTTGCTTTGTCTTATTCGAGAAAGAAATCTAAACGAAGAAAATCATATATATGGCTTCTATTAGCTGTGTGAGAGGAATTTATGAGAGAGATAAGGAGGAGTGATGGGCAAATTACAAAGAATAGAAGATGAGGATATATAAAGAAGACTGGAAGGAAATTGAACAGATTGGAATATAAACTGATCAATAACTAAAACTTAAACTCTCTAATTAAATGGAAAACTAGGGGTTAGGAAATGTAAAAAGGTAAAATTGATTCTCTAATTAAATTTGGAAATATCAAAGGATAAAGGTGGTTTATTAATTAAAGTAGAAAATACGAATAATTAAAGTAGTTCATTAATAAAATAAGGAGAATTCAAAGGATGAAACTGATGGATTAAAACCGACTTATTTAGTATAGTTAAATCATAGTAGTATTTAAATCGTAACATTATTATTATAACTTCACTATAAACAAATAAATATGCTAAAATAATAAGAAATACACAAGGATCATTGTTATGACATTAAAAATCACAACCAACTTCTTTTCAAAAATGGATTATTTATTAAAACAAATCATCTTTATTAAATACTATATAATATTCTTGTAAATAATAACATACTTATAAACTATATAATATACTTGTAATTTATGTAATATATTTGTAAACTTTATAATATTCGTATTCTAAAATTTTAGGGGTATTTCACTATATGTAAGAGAACTCCCCACAACGTACTTTCATACGGTACGTGCTAGCGACCTTATTGAAGCGTATGGATTGATCCTAGATCCTTCGTTGTGTGAGTCAATATTTTTTATTTGCACCTTTTGACCTTTTGACTTGGGTTGTGATAGTGGTAATGATGCTGCTACTTTGGAAGGATTAGCAAGATTACATGACTTTACGGTTTTAATGTAACCTTTTGGGAAAGCGATTATTACCATTAGGATACGATGCCAAGTAAAAGGAAAAGTTTATAAGAGTAGTTCAGACTAAAGTGACAATTGCTGGCGCTAGCAACTTTAGTAGTTATAGTGATTGGTCATAGTATCCTGCTCATCCATATGTTGAAAGATCTGGGTTGAGTTTGGATTAGTCGAACAAAAATTGGACTTGAGGTGCAGGCAATATTTTTTTTGGATGCTTCATTCTGGCCTGGGAAGTTTGTTTTGGAGTTATCCACATTGCAGGTGTGTTGCCAGGTCGCACGGTCTATTTGCCTGTATAAAACACGAAAGTTCTTGAGTATTTGACCATTGGTTGAGTGGGAGATGTTGGTTATTTTATTTGAATAATAAATAAAAGACAATATTTATTTGTTATATATTGGTTATAACAAACGTTAAATAAGTATTGATAAGAATATTTGTTATTCTTATATACTTCTATTATTATTATATATAAAGACTCTGGAATTAGTTTCCTGAGGGTGAAGCGTTCAAAAACCCTAACTCCCACAGAATACACACAGAGAGCCGTGTTAGGGTTCTTAGGCAGTGAATATAAAGGGGAGTACTGTTGTGGCCTCCTCCACCTGGTAGACAAGAATGCTTTATCAATTGACAAAGAGAGAAGGATGATTCGATTGACAACGAACAGAAAGAACGATCCTGTTTATTTCACCGCGCTCAAGAGGTAGGTAATATAGTCTATATATTTCTAACATTTTAGGATGCCCTTACAGCTGTTAATGTTGCTATTACCAGTAAAAAGGAGCCTATTATAAGTCATCTTTTGAGAAAGATGGCAAATCCTCATGTCAAAGACAAAGTAAAGATGTTGCCTTTTCCATGTTCTTTTTTGAATAATGATATCACTTATTTTGAATGAAGTGCTGGTTACTTTTTTTTATTATAACTTGAGATATCATATATAAGAGAACAATAGAGAAACTCACCATACATCCAAAATGAGAGAGATAACTTCCTCTCATCCTGCTATGTCCAGATCTAGCTTACAAGCCGTAATAATACTAGGTGGAACATTATCCCCCAACCAGACAATGGTACTTTCCATATGAGGATTAGCCATATTACATACTAACTTAACCGGATAATTGTCATACATAGTAATGTTTCCTCTTACAATACTAGCAAACTGAGACAACAATTCTATAACTCTACTAATATCATCCCGACTAACATTACTCCTTATATTTTCTCCCACATTGAGAACATCTTCGAAATATTTTTCAACAGAATCCAAGCAAATGTTATGGCTACCCACTGAGATAGCGAGCTCCATAGCAATTCTTTTTGCTTTGATATCAGCATAAGCCAGCTTGAAGGTGCTAGAGATACTTCGATAGAAAGCAGCTATAGGAATGCCAAGGTCATTGCGAATCACACCTGCTAAAACCCGATCCCCATATCGATTGATGTGAGTACTTGTGCAGATATTGCTAAAACCGCTGGGGGGAGGAGACCAATGACTTTGAGTAATAAGAGGAGAAGAGATCTTCATCACCTGGATATAAGCTTCAGTAAAGGTGCAATTGCCCTCAACTTCCTTCCACCATGATAGCTCTGGGTTATGTTTGACTTTGTTTCGCGCAGCATAGATAACCCAGAGATTGTTGGCAATATGGGAGAGTTTCTTGGCACTCCAAACATTAGTCATTCGAAAGAACCAGTCAAGGAGGCCCTCTCCATTCGTAGGCACATAATTAATATCAATCAGCTCCTTCCATGTCTCACTCACTGCACAACAGTGGAAAAAACAATGAGCTAGAGTATCCTTGGCCCCACAAAAAAAACAATTAGAAGTACCTCCTATCCTCTTAGTCAGATTATCCTGACAAGGGATGATGTTGCCCAGGAATTTCCAAAGATTCAGCTTAGCTCTCGGACTACAAATAGAAGAGATGGTCTTCTTACAAACTCTGCTAATATAGTGGGACTGATTGGAAGTGCTCTCCATAACTGACTCATTCACCAAGAGATTGAAAGCAGATTTGACCGAGAACTTTTTGTCTTTTGTGAGAGTCCACAACCAAGTGTTACCACCAACGCTAACATGAGTCATAGTTGGGCTGGCCCCTGAAGCAATCTGCTGCCAGGTACCATCTCTGAGAAGATTTAGCACCGAGGAGATAGACTTCCATATAGGGCTACCTTTATTATCAGGGGAGCAATCTCTAATACTCTTATTAGGATAATAGAGATGTTTCATAACTTGAGCGACCAGCGAACTCGGTTCCGTCAATAATCTCCATAGCTGTTTGAAAAGAAGAGCTTTGTTAAAGTCCTCCACTTCTCTAAAGCCTAGACCACCCTGGTCCACACTATCGCACAACTTAGACCATTTGAACTAGTGGAGCGATTTTTTATCAACTTTACCACTCCACCAAAAGGAGGAGAAAGCTGAATTGAGCTTAGCGATGATACCTTTGGGAAGGGAGAACAAAGACATAGTATAGGTGGGAATCGACTGGAGGACACTAGATACCATAATGGATCTAGCTGCCTGAGCCATCGGTTTTGTCCAACTAGAAATCCTTTTGTGAACTGAATCCAAAAGATAGGTAAAGAGATCATATTTCCACCTACCTATTTTTAGAGGGAGCCCTAGATACTTGGTGAAGCAGGGAACCTCTTGAACATTGGGCAAACTGGCTAGGTTTTCTTTGATGGATGGGGCTAATTTTTTGCTGAAAACAAGTTCTGATTTGAGATGATTAATTTTGTGGCCAGAAGCTTGAAGAAATTTTGTAAGGATATGATTTAGATGAGAGATATTTGTGGAGTTTGTCTTCCCAAATAGGAGAATATCATCTGCAAAAGCTAAATGAGAAATAGACGGGCAGCTGGGGGATAGCTTAATCCCATGATAGTCTCCCTTAACATCGGACTTATTAAGGAAGGTAGAGAAGGCTTCCTGAGCCAATATAAAAAGAAAAGGGGAGAGAGGATCACCTTGTCTTATACCTCTAGTCTGAGAGAAGGAAGTACCTGGTTTGCCGTTGATGAGGATAGAACACCTAACTGATCGGACACAATTCATAACAGGGGTGATCCAGTTCATCGGAAAGCCCATCGAAGATAGCACTTCTTGAAGAAAAGGCCACTCTAATCTGTCATAAGCTTTGCTAAGATCCAATTTGAGCGCAAAGAAACCATTCTTGACGGCTTGATTCTTTTCTAAGAAGTGCTGAAGTTCTCCCGCTAATATGATATTATCGGTAATCAATCTACCTTTCACGAAGCCGGATTGATTGTGAGAGATAATATGAGGGAGAATATGCTGGGTTCTGTTTGCCAAGGTCTTGGAGGCGATCTTATACACAAAGTTGCAGAGGGCCATAGGTCTAAATTTTTCAATCTCGGTAGCTCCCGCCATCTTGGGAATAAGAGTAATGAAGTAGTCATTCAGAGTTTCCGGAAGAGGAAACCCTCTAAGGATAGACATAACCGCATCAAGAACCTTGATCTCGGTCCTCTCCTTTTCATTTCTTTTTTCGTTAAGTCCATCTCCCATTTACTTTCTTGTTTTAAATATGTGAATGTCCGTGCACTATATGCATGGTTTCTGTGCCAGGATAATATAGGTGCAACAGCAGAGCACCAGTTTTTGTCCGATTCCCTGCGGATCGAATATATGATCACCGTCCACATCTTGGATTTCTTTTCTTTCGAAACAACCACATCACTTGGACTTGTGTGCACGAAGATGATACGAATCAGTAAATCAACCAAATTCCGGCAAAGTGCTAGTGTGGCTCGAAATCTTGAGTTCCTTATTTTATCATATGGACAATGGACCTGCAATAAAGAGAATGGTCACTGTGTCTTTTGGATCCTCCGCGGGCCCACCAAAAAATTTAGTGGAAAGCAAAGGCTTCGCCATTGCATTACAGCTTAGGAATTACTGGCATACTTTGATTATGGATCTGATGTCTATCTTTAACGACTGTTCTGTATGGGTACATGTGGTGGTTGCTGGGTTTGGATTACATGCTGTCTACGTTGTGATTCTGTGATTCTCATTGGGACTGTTTAACGATCAGCTGTTTAATGGTTTAGACAAGTTGCGGATAAAATTTTTAAAATTGTCACTCATAATCAATAGTGTTGATATTCGGGTGGGGCCTTACATTCTCGGTCCCATTTGATCGATTCTGTTAATTTGGTTCAAGTTATTCTTTTGGGATAAGTCAAATTTGAGCCTAATTTATAGGAACATGTCATTTTATCCATTAGGGTTGGAGTATTTTCAACTATACTAATTATTTTATTTTGTTCATCTTAAGTTTATTATTATCTATACGATCCTTGGGGGCTGACACAGTTTGTCTAGGTTATAAGACTCAGACATACTGTCTTGATCGGGATGTAATGAAAAAAGTCAGTCGACACACAAACTTTCACAATATATACTATTTTATTACTCTTAATAAAAGAGAATACACTGCTCACTATGTAGACAATACCTACTTAGTGAGTACTCTCACAAATCCAATGAAATTTCTAATCAGCTCAAGGGAAAAGTTAAAGCAAACTAAGAATTCCCTAGAACAATTATAGCGAAGTAAAACTCAAACAAAAAGATTAACGAAAGTGATGACATGCTTTTCTTAACCTCATGGCATACAAGGTTCTCTCAATGTACTCTCAAGATTCAGACAAAAAGCGCAAATCATAAGTGAAATATATGACACATTATATACTAAGACCTATGGAGTCGTTGACAGAATCCGTTATCGAAAAACCAGGAATCTGGGCTTTTTTGCCCAAAATTTTTGGACCTGACTTGTTTTGAGTTTGTGACTCCGAACATTTAGGTTTTTGGAGGTTGAACGTTGATAAACGGTCGTTATAGGCATCCGGGCACGTTCCTTGGCCGTAAATCTCACAGTTTGTTACATCCGGGAGAGCTACATGAAGCCTTGGACAGACTCCTTTAAGTTGACAGACTATCAATGTGTTCTTTGTTGGTTGCAGCAAGTTTGACCATAGTTCTCAAGGGATTTTTTGCATATGGATAGACTTCATCCTCAGTAACACACAGGATAATGTTGAGTTAGAGTTAGTTTGATCAAATTTAAACTATATCTATAACATTAATTATTATTTTAATTGTGAATACATTTAATTGGTTTGTGTAAATCTTAAGATATATTTTTTGACTGATTAATCTGTGAATATACTATACTTACAATTTGTATACAAGAAGTTGTGCAACACGGTGAAAATTTATTAGCTTTATGATAGTGGTTATAATAATATATAGAAAATGATAAACATTACACATATTTATCTAAATATTAATTGGACATACTTATAATATTGTTGTTTTCTAAGTTTGTTAATTATAAAAATGGTTAATTAAAGTTGAATACTCATTTTGCATGGTTATCTAAAGTTTTTCTTACATGTTCATTTAATATATTTTGTTTCTAGATTTGTCTGTTCATCAACTAGCATTTCGTAATTAATATAATCATATTAAGTTGAGATATAATTGATTGAGTAGTAGATTGGATTAAGGCGTAACTGAATTATATAAAGTGTCGGTAAATATCAAATCAAATTATATTTAGCGAATATATAATAAGTAGAGTTTGGCGAGTTACTCAAATATAGTTAACTTTTGCCTACTCTTTGTCTTGTCATATTTGTGGCCAGTTTTACTTTGATTGTTGTATGTGTGATAGGATACTATTGAATGAGAATATATACGTTGCAAGTGGGTAGCCAGATTAGACCTAGTATAAAAGGCCATCTCTTTATTTTATAAATATGTCATTAAATATATTAAAAAAATGTCATGATGAACCTTACTTTAACAGTGTTATATCATATTATTTTCAAAAAAAATATTGTAATATCATACTCCTCTTATTTAAAATATAAATTATTTTAGATTTTTTTTAAATATGATAAAATGAGCGGTTGTCTTTACTTTTATAGAACAAGATATATAAAAAATAAGTATTTTTTACTAGAAAAAAAAAAATATGATTATATAATAATTTTAAAAAATAAAGAGTATACAACAAAAAATAATTTCATGAAATGCCATTACATTTTTGGCTAATTCATGAAATGCCACTAAAAAAGAAAGTCACAAAATTCACTATATTTTCGCAAAACTCCATGAAATGCCATTATAGATGAAAAAAAGACAAAATACCCTTACTAGTTAACAAAATACTTTTAAAATTCACAATATGTTCTAAGTGTTAAAAAATTTACCAAAAATATTCAAAATACGATAAAAATATTAAAAAATTATACAAATATAAAAATATAAAATATAAAAAATTATGAAAATATAAAAACAATTATAAAAAAATAAAATTTTTTATAAAAATATAAAAATATAAAAAAATAATAAAAATATAAAGAATTATAAAAATATAAAAGAATTATAAAAATATAGAAAAATTATAAAAATATAAAAAAATTATAAAATATAAAAAATTATAAAAATATAAAAAAAATATAAAATATAAAAAAATTATAAAAATATAAAAATGAAAAAAAAATTATAAAAATGAAAAAAAAATTTAAAAATAAAAATATCATAAAACATCAAAAAAATATATTTTATTTTTTAAAATTTATTCAGTACGATAAAAAGAATATTGTATCCTAAACAAATAATTTATACCAATTAAGTACCATAATTTATACCAAATAAGTGATCATAATTTTTACTAGACATTTTTATTTTATTTTTTTCTATCAATTTACATTATTTCTTAAATTTATTATTTTAATTTTTATTTCGCTAATAAATTTTGAAATTTAAAATTTTAAATTAATAATTTAAAAATTAAGAAAAATATTAATTAAAAAATATATTGTAAAATTGTGATACTTATTTGATTATAAATTATGGTACTTAATTGGTATATATAGGTAGAAAAATTGGTGTAAATTATTTGTTTAGAACACAATATTGTTTTATGGTACTGAATAATTTTAAAAAATGAAAATTTTTTGTTATAATATTTTATGATTTTTTCATTTTTTCATTTTTATAATTTTTTATAAGTTTTATATTTTTGAATTTTTATAAGTTTTTATATTTTTATTGTATTTTGGATATTTTTGTGAACTTTTGTAAAGTTTTTAACAATTAGGGTCATATTATGAACTTTAAAGTATTTTGTTAACTAGTAGGGGTATTTTTGTCTATTATCCTTCTATAGTGATTTTCATCAAGTTTTACGAATATATAGTGATATTTTGTGACTTTCCATTTTTAGTGGAATTTTATGAATTAATCAAAAATATAATGACACAAAATGAAATTTCCCTAAAAAGATTTATATTTTAAATAAAATTCTAAACAAGAATTTGATCGCACTATTTTTAAGTGAAGTGATGATGGGTCACACATTCTACTCATTACATATTATAAAACCACCAAAATAAGAATAATCACAAAAATGCGGAGGGCAGCAGAGTGTGACAGCTCGAATTATCGTTTAGCATTGTGGTTGAATTATTGGGTTCAGAACACCGATTTATGGATATCTTTATCAAACCTTGAACCAAGTTTTTTTTTTTCTTTAAAAGATGGCTAATGATTATTGTTCTGGCAAGGTCACATAGACAGGGATTACTCTGAGCCAATCAGATAAGACTGTTTTCTACTACCACTTTCATTTATTTTTTGTCACGGCACTGCCACTGACCCTTGCACTTCTTCTTTCTTTATTCAAGTCCTCTTATTTTGATTGGATAGACTGCTTCTGGTAGGAACTTGGCATTGACAGCTTGATTCATGTGATTAATTATATAATAAACATAGTTGACGCTGAAGTGAAATTAGAGTCCTGTCTCTTTTCCCAAGACGACTAAGTACACGCAGATTACTCCAGTGATTAATCCGAGGAGGTGGGAGGAAGAGGACGGTAGGAAGTAAGTCACGCCGGCCGATATTTAGTTTGAATTTTGATTGCAATTTTTGTCGCCTTTCTCTTTTGAAGGATTAAAACTTGGATTGTTGTTAATCGTCACTTTCGCACAGTGAATACAGAGTTATGTACAACCTCCGTCGCACTTGACTGTCTTATTTGTTTTTGGCACGTTTTCCACTTCAATATTAAACATATTAGATAAATTAATTTTGTAATATTAGTTTATCACCTAAGGAATCTACTACAAAACTTAGATTTATAAAATATATCATCTTATGTTAATATTGAAGTCAAACGACATGTCCGAATAGTAAACAGGACGGTCAAGAAGGACGGAGGGAGTAATTAAACTGTCTAATCCAAGAAACTAATTAGTTGTAAAAGACTTTCCAAAAAAAAAAGAGAAACTAATTCAGTAAAAGTCCTCAGAAAAGATTTTCACAGCTTCACCTCTTTATTAGAAACGGGGTTAAAATATGGACAAGGGTAAAACGGACATAAACAGTGAATGTTAACGGACGTCAAGTGGAAAATAGACGGAAGGCATTTGATATTAAAATGAAAGCTCGAGGGTATCTGATATTAATTCTAAAAAGGCGGGGTATTTTGTGAAAAACCGGCTAAACTTCAGAGGCATTTGGTGAAAATTCCCTTTAATTTTCTAAACAATAGGAAGCCGGACTTATAGGTCCAGTTGATACAACTTCAGCTTTTTTAAAATGATTGGAGTACTAGTTTCCTAGCTGTCCGGACATCGATTTTTCATATTATTAGAGTTTGCAGTTTTATGGGAAAATTTATGATATATATTTTTTAAAAAATTCATAATTCATAATATATTTTGATTTTAAAACTTTCATATTTCCTTAAAAAATATTTTAAATACTACAAAAATATAATAAATTATAAAGAAATTACAAAATAATAGAATTATAAAAAAACTAACACATTTATAAATACAAATTAAATTAATAATTATATAAATATGTATAAAAATTCAACATTAATTTCCCTTTCATATTTTTATCTTCTTTGACTATTATAGTCTCTTTTTCATGAATATATTCGTAGTTATAGTTAGATAATAACTATATATTATATAATAATTATATATGTGTTGGTTAATAATTTACCTTATCTTAGATTAGTTTTGTTTATAAATTAAAAATATATATTTTTTATTATATAAATATTTAATCATAATCTAACCAAAAATACAAATAGTTAATGAAGATGAATATGATAAATAATCAAATAAGGTAAAAAGACGAGAAGAAAAAAATTAATTTATTTGAAGTTTTAGGCATGTTAAATATTTAAAAATTATTATTTTTAGATATGTTCTTGTTATCTTAAAAAAAGTTTTATTATATTTTTAAATATTTTTGTAATTTTATATTTTATAGCATTTTATCTTTTATTTTGTAAAATTTTATAAAATAATTTCTAAATAAAATATGATAAATTTGAAAAATCTGTAATATCATAATGAAATAAGTATTATTTAAGGTCATTCACGGAATAAAATTATATAATAAATTTCAAAACTTTTTAGAAGTATATTCAAATTTTCCTTTTAATTTATTTATTCAGGAACATAATAGGAAGTCTTAGTAAATTAATCTTAGTGTAGTATTTAATTCAAGATTTTATGAACCGAGTTTAGAATGTGGGAGGAGTAAGACCGACCGACGCTAATTGTGAGCTGTAGAGTTTAATTAACACAAACGTATTTTTTCGATTTTGTTGTTATTTTGTTTTTGAGGAAACATTTAGTTCAACTCAACTAAAAGACTTTTTTAGGAGTTAATATACAAATTTCAAGTATAGCTTTGGGTCAATTCTATTTTACGTATCAGAAGAATGCAAGAACCAATTCTATATACTATCTTCTTTTTAATGTAAGTTATTTGGAAATAAATTTGAATTATGTTTCAGACTAAATTTATCTTCAAAATGATCAACATGGTAGTATATATCTATAGATGCTACTAGTGTTTCATAGCACAAAATCCACTCATCATATAGGTCAGCATATACTAGGTTTTGGCTTATAGTTTCTTCATAATTAATGGTGGTTATTGGGCTCACTACAACATATGAGATCTATGAGGGTAACTTTTATTGCCCTGATAGATCAAAAACTTGCCACTTTAGCCTAAGAGGGCGACCTAATAATTGCCTCCACGATTGCCTCTTAAGATATGCCATGTAGAATATGGTGACGACCTAGTTTGGTCGCCTGCATGATAAGATCTAAGAGGGCAACTAAAGTCGCCTTGGTGGGATGAAGTAGAGGAAGCAATATTTGTTGCTTTTTTTGGTCGATGATCAAGAGGGGCGACACAATTTGGTCGCCCCCGTGCTTGTTTCAATAAGAGATCTCGCCCTCTTTGATTGATGTCAGAGAAGGCAACCTTGCTCCTCGCCCTCTTCTTGGTCATTATTCCCCTGACGCTTGACTGCACACTGGTGGAACGGAAGCCTTTAATGACGGTGGTTTAATCACGGCTTTAACAGAAACCGTAATTAATATGAAGGCGGAGTTAATTAACGACGTTTATTGAGTTAACCAGTAAGCAATAATCGATCGGAGGTAGGCGCGCCTTTTTTAGGACGGACTTTAGATGACGGTTATCAGTGAAACCGTAATCTAAAGTCCTGTGTTGACGCGCGCTTTACGGTCAACGGACTTTAGATTACGGTTTACTAATAATCGTCAGCTAAAGTTCGTCCCTAAAAAAGGCGCGCCTACCTCCGACTGATGGTCAACGACGTCGTTTCACCTGACGCCAAATATTTCCCGTGTTATTTGATTTTTTCGACGCCGCGCGTAATCTAAATTATAGTTAACGACGTCGTTTATCAGTGTATTTTAGATTAAAAATAACTTTTATTAATGTGTTACATATGTTTGATCGAATAAGACTCATGGCTTAATGGCCGTGGGTACATGAGTCAACACCATCGATCTTGAGTTCGAAACCCAGCATAGGCCAAATAATTTTCGCGCTATTTTTTTTATTTCGTTACACTTTAGATTACGGTTCTTTAGGAACCGTCATTAAAGTGTGACTTTACATTACGGTTTTCATGTAAACCGTAATCTAAAGTCCTTTTAACTACAACTTTGCCGTTTACTCTGCACACTGTACTTACAGTAACTCTTCTTTCGCGCTATCTTCCTCACTGAAATCACCTCCTCTCTCCCGTCACCTTGCTAACGGCCATCGCCGCCGTCGCTCCCACCACCTTTGTCACTCCCATCGCCGCCGGTCACCACCCATCTACCACTGGTCTCACCGTCGACCTCTCTATCGCGTATTGGGTATGCGATCGATTGATTGTCGTTTTTTTCTAACTTTGTTCATATACATGCATTTCGATTGCAAGTTCTAACCTCGTTTCTATCGAATCCTGAGAGTGTAATGGCAAATGTTCTAACCTTGTTCATATATTTGTGCCCAGATTCACAGTTAATTGCAACCTAGTTCGTGGGCTGATTTCTACACTACTTGCCCACTTCGGTGCTTAGTAACGGTAATTTTGCAAAGCAAACTGTAAACTGATGTATTTATTTATTCTTAGCATTTAGTATTACAATAATAAATAATAGTGTAGTTTTAAAAATGCTACTACTTAAAACTGCCACAGGAAAGAAAGTAAGTTCAAGTATATTACCGATTCCTGAAAATAGCTCATTTTCAATGCTCAATCTGCTATGCCAGATGCTCTCTGTTTGATTCACAATCTGTGACAGGAATCAACAATGCTATTGTTATAACCACCAGAAAGAATAAGATGAGTTTCGGTATTTTAATGGTTCTAGAATGACTAGTTTTCAGTCCTTCAATCTGAAGTACTGCAGAGAAGGTCATAAATAAACTTCATATATAGTAGAATAAGATAAGTTTATGTATGTTACTAGTTCTAGATGGTGCGTGCAAATTTGACTTTGATAAAACTGATTTGGAGACGTTAGAAATATAGGGGAGATGCTGTCTATTTTTTTTCCGCGGTTTAGCTAGCATTTAACCTTGATTTTTTGATGAATTCTAATGTTGTCGTTTTTCATTTATGCATCAGGACTACGACTTTATTTTGGCTTCCGACCTCAACCGTCTTAGCATCGGCTAATTGTCTACCAGAGGTAAGATTTACATATATACATATAATATTTGACAAACTACCAAACATAGTTATCCGCCCAAGATATACCTAATAGAGGTATATCTTCGCAGTCCCTGTCGGGACTGTCCATGATTGTTAAATCTCACACCTAGGGTGTGAATGTGTTTTTAATTGTACTTTATTGATTATTTCAGCAGTATCTCTTTATTGTTCTTCGAATGCATATATTATTGATTAATATCATAATATCGTGCATTTGAAGAACTGTAGGGAGATGCTGCCGAAATTTTCAATAAATTACATATTAAAAACACGTTCACCTGTGGGATTTAATACTCATGGATGGATTTAGGTTGATAAGATACAAAAGTGTAAAGACTCTGCCACGGGTGACGGTATGAAATGGCTGCCTTCATATAAATAGCTAGAAGGAGATGGAACGTTCGTGGATTTACAGCGGAAATTTGGACGACAAGTTTTTAGAAGGAGTTGATAAGTTATGCACGGTGTTGGCGAACAATCTGAAACCTACAGACAAGGGATACATATTTGTCCGTGTATCGACTGCCAAAACAATCTGAGATATCGCGGGTTGAAACAATTAAGGAACATCTGATCCACCGCGGTTTTACAAAAGATTTCCAAGACATAATCCGATGGCATGGTCAGAGTGTGTTCGATGTTATTAAGCCTGACGAAGGGGATAATGGTCAGGCAAACACAGAAACAGAACTTGGAGATGATACAGTTGCTGGTGATCTAGAAGACGTTACAGCGAACGTTGAGCCAGATTTCTGGGATGATGACATTGAGACTATGCTCGAAGATGTGGAACGACATCACTCTAACACGCCAGACAAGCATGAAAATTTGTTGGATTCATCCAAAACACCGTTGTACCCCGGGTGTGACCCTACAAGTTAAGCAAGTTGAGTGTCGTCCTCAAGCTATTCAACTTGAAAGCGAAACATGGCTGAGCGACGTAAGTTTCACTGACCTCCTGGAACTATTGAAATACGTTCTTCCGGTGGACAACGTTTTACCAACGACTACGTACTCAGCCAAAAAATGATGTGCCCAATGGGTATGGGGTACCAGAAAATTCATGCTTGTCCAAATGGTTGCATGCTGTTTTGGAAATCGGATGAATTTGCTGAAAGCTGTTCAGCATGTGGAGCGTCACGGTATAAGAAACAACAAACTCACATCAGCGGTAGTAGTAGTAAGAAAGGTTCACCAGCTAAGGTATTGTGGTACCTGCCCATCATTCCAAGGTTCAGACGTTTGTTCTCCATTGAGAAAGACGCAGAGAATCTTCGGTGGCATTCAGTTCACAGGAAAAAGGATGGCAGATTGAGACATCCTGCTGATGCACCACAGTGGAGAAACATAGACGTAAAATTTCCTGAGTTTGGTAACGAACCGAGAAACCTAAGGCTAGGCTTGTGCACGGATGGGATGAACCCTTACGGTACTTTGAGTAGCATACACAGTACCTGGCCTGTGCTTTTGGTTATTTACAATCTACCGCCGTGGTTATGCATGAAACCAAGACATATCTTGTTGTCTTTGTTAATATCTGGTCCAAAGCAACCGGGCAACAAAATTGACGTATTCCTACAACCTTTGATAGAGGATCTACAACTCTTGTGGAATGAAGGGGCTACGGTTTACGACTCATTCATTCAGTAAAGAGGACTTCAATTGCGTGCTATGTTGTACTGCACAATCAATGATTTCCCCGCCTATGGTAATCTTTCAGGCTATTCAATCAAGGGGGCGTTGGCGTGTCCGATTTGTGGTGAAAACACTTGTAGCATTCGCTTGAAACACAGTGGGAAAACCGTGTATATGGGCCACCGAAAAATGCTTCCAAAAGGACATAAGTATCGAAAGATGGCGAAATAGTTCGATGGGAAAACTGATCACAGCATGGCGCGCCAGCCTTTGACAGGTACAGAGATTTACAAAAAGTTGGATAATATTGTGAACAACTTCGGGCCGCCAACCAAAAGTGGTGAAAAAAGTGTCTAGAAAAAGAAATCAATATTTTAGGAACTACAGTACTGGCAGCATCTGGAGGTTAGACATTGTATCGATGGGATGCATGTCGAGAAGAACGTGGGTGAAAGTATCACTAGCACTCTTTTGAACATAAAAGGAAAGACAAAGGATCATTTGAAAGGAAGAAAAGATTTAATTGAGTTGGGCATACGCACAGAGCTTGGCCCGCAAGAACGTGGAAAACACACATTCTTGCCTCCTGCCTGTCACACTCTGTCTAAAGAAGAGAAACATAGTCTATGCAGTACCCTTTACAACATCAAGGTGCCATCAGGTTACTCCTCAAGCATAAGAAACCTAGTGTCCATGACTGATTTCAAATTAGTAGGAATGAAATCTCACGATTATCATGTCCTACTTCAAGAATTTTTGCCAATTGCACTACGTGGGATCTTGCCGGATGTTGTCAGACACACAATCACAAACGTCAGTGTCTTCCTCAAATCCATTTCGTCTAAGGTTCTTGATGTGGACACTCTGTCTAAATTACAAAAGGATCTTATTGTGACAATGTGCCAGCTGGAGATGTATTTTCCTCCATCGTTCTTCGACATAATGATACATCTCCTCGTGCATCTTGTAAGAGAGATTCTGATGTGTGGTCCTTTGTACCTTCGCTACATGTATCCGTTCGAAAGGTACATGGGTGTCCTGAAGAAGAAAATGAAGAACCGTCGTCACCCAGAGGGTAGTATTATAGAGGGCACTATCACAGAGGAAGTTGTAGACTTCTGCACCAATTACCTAGAAGGTGTCGATACCATTGGACTTCCACGTTCTAGACACGAGAGCAGATTGAAGGGTGTTGGCACGGTTGGAAGGAAACTGAAAAGAATTGACATAGACACTTTAACAAAGCTCATTTAGTTGTGCTAAGTCATCTTGAAGATGTTGAACCATACTTTGATGAACACTTGTGTGTTTTAAGAGCACAATATCCAAACATGAGTGACGTTAGACTACAAAATGAGCAGAATAGGACATTTGTCCGATGGTTCAAAGAGAGAGTGTTGTCCGATCAGTTCACGAATGTGCCTGAGCTGATTAAAGTAGTTGCATTTGGACCAAATCTGGATGTAATTTCTTATGAGGGGTACGATGTCAACGGATTCACCTTTTTCACAGAACGTCAGGATCAGAAGTCAACGAATCAAAACAGTGGTGTAGAGCTTGAAGCTTATCAAAACTTATATGACACCGGTGTCATGGGTCATAGTCCTGTCTCAGTACAACAATCATATTTCGGTGTTATACAAGACATCTGGGTATTGGACTACAACAGCTACGAAATGTGTGTTTTCCGCTGTAACTGGGTTAACAACAATCATGGCTACCGTGAGGAGGAGCATGGTATGAAACTGGTTGATCTGTCTAGAGCTACTCCCACGGTTGAGCCATTCGTTGTTGGGACGAAGGTTAAGCAGATATTTTATGTAACTGATCCCTGTAATCCTAGATGGTCTGTTGTGCTTAAAGGGAGAAGAGGGAATAGTTAGTGTGGATGGTGTGGTTGATGAGGATGAGTATGATGCAGAAGATGAACCTCCAACTGTTCCTATTTCATTGGAAGAGGCTGAGGTCACAGTCATCGTGAGTATATACGATCAGACCATAACGAGGGAATGTGGGTTGAGAGATAATGGTATATGTAAGTTATTACTATAAAAATTTATATGAAATTAACACTCTTTTATTTATTGCTTGTTTATGACCATTATGAAATGCTTAATTTAATTCAAATTGTATTTCAATCCTTGCAGGCATGGCTGATCAGGACATGGCTGATGAAGAGTTCGATTTATTTTGTCGTCAGGAGGAGGAAAATGAGCAGCAAATGGTACCGGTCCCATCTACATCTGTCGCTGCTGTTGTTGCCCCATCCACATCTGCCGCTGCTGCTGTTGGCCCTTCCATGAGTGCACCTTCTACGAGTGCTACTCAGAGACCCAGAGGTAGAGGTCCGACCCGTGGGTTGAAACTGCAGAAACGGATCAGATTAGTATTCTGTGGGACCAGTATGGGAGGTATGGTGGGGGCAGTAGGTCAGAGTTCGCTAGTATGCTAGGGACTCTGGCCAGATCACATTGCTGCATCAACCACACATGGAAACAAGTCCCGGAAGAAGTAAAGGAGACCATCTGGAAGAAGGTGCAAGAACGGTACAAGATCCCAGAAGAAGTGAAGAAGACCGTTCTTCTTTGGTGGCCGGCAAAGCTAAATCATTCCGCCACTACTTGGTTGAGCATTGGATCAACAGGGTGCCCCCACGTGAGCCTTCGCCGTATGTTGTGTACAATGGCATGATCACTGAAGAGGAGTGGAAGGAGTTCGTTGAGCGGCACGCCACCCCCGAGTTCAGGGTAGTTTGTGTGTACTCTTTTCTTAATTAATGCTCATAATGCTTTATCCCTGATTTTCTAATTAATTTCCTGTTGTACTTTCTTAACAGCAAGTACAAGAACAAGCACGGCAAAACCGTGAAGCTAATCTCTACCCCCACACCATGGGACGAAGGGGATATGTGGGCAGCCTCGAGGGATGGAAAGAAGCTGGTTTGCTGACACGGAGGAACGAGGATGGAAGTGAATGCCCGATCGAGGATGTCTCTGAGGCGAGGAGGGTGCAGATGTACATTCTGGGACGCCAGAAAACGACCAGCGAAGGTCAGAGGATATTTCCTAATGCTGCGATGGAACAACTGGCTAACCAAATTGTAAGTATTTGAAAGTAGCTGTTAAATAATTTACTTATATACTCAAGTGTTTGGTGATCTTAAATCTCGTCATTAACTTCTTTAAAAATTGGACAGTACGAAGCGGCACAGAGAGGAGAAGTAGACTTACACGCTCCTCCTTCTCAAGACGACGCGCTGAATCAAATGCTTGGGAAGAAGGATCACCCGGGGCGTGTTAGAGGATTTGGGGAGAAGTACGTCAGAAGAACGTATTCCCGCCATCTGCTAGGAAGGGTCAGATGAGTGCTGCTGAAGTCGAGGCGATGGTAGAGCGTAAGTTCGTTGCTGAACGCCAAGCTAATGACGAGAAACAGGCTGCTGAGCGCCGGGCTATCGAGGAGAGGCTGCAGGAAGCGTTGAATGCGATTTCACATGCGACTACTCAGCAGCAGCAGCTAGATCCTCCTTGACTGTCTTCCTCGTCTAGTTGTGCTCCGACCGCTGACCCGTACCCGTTTGCCAACATCCAGGTTAACTTTGTTTAACTATTTTTCTCCTAAAATAAAGTTATTTAAATAGTATTAGATTGGACTCACTTATTTATTTCACGTATTATCTCTATTTATTAAAGGAGCAAAAAAAATGTCGTCTCCAAATACCATTAGATGGGCACCCTGTAGATGCGGCCTACGGGACGGTGTTGCCATCAGGTCCACTCACGCTCATCAGTTTTGTACGTCTACCCCCATTCTACGCGCGTGTGACCTTGGACCTGATAGTTGATGGATTTGAGCATGCATACCTTCTGATGGCGTTTGACAACAAATGCACGCTGATCGAAGCGAAGGGAGACATATTGCCCTGGCCAGCATGTTATATTGTTGTCACCGATGAGGTAAGACTGTTTGACAACCATTTAGTATCTAATAAAATGCATTATTTAGCATTAAGTGTCTAATCTAATCTATTATAGATCCCTGAGCTTCCTTGCCCCGTAACCCGGCCCAGACTAGAAGAGACCAGCGCGCCGGCGAATCCTGAGATCCCTGAGCTTCCTCGCCGCGTATCCCGGCCCAGAGAAGAAGAGATCTGCGCGCCGGCGAATCCTGTCAGAAGTACAAGGGTATGTTCTAGATAAATGTTTAATGTTACTATAATAATCAATTAGTAATTATCTTTACATTTATGCTTTACTGTTTGTGTGTGAAGGGTAAGAATCCAGTGTTACGGGGTGCAAAAGGTAAGAATCCAGCCCGTCCGGGGTCGCACCAGGACTTCTGAGGCGCCTAAAAATAAGCTCGCACTGCCACAAAAACTTGTTAATGTTTTGGGGGCCAAGCAGATGAATCTCTACGACAAGATCATGTTGAAGTCATCTCAAACTAACAACTTCATGATGACGCTTCCAAAGTCGATGTTTCACTACGAAGAAGATATGATGACGGCAATCAACTTTGAGGACATCAGAGAGATGATGTGTGGAGATATCTGAACATTAACATTATTCAAGCTTATCTAAAGTAAGTGTTCTTTCCTCATACTGTAAAAACATATAGAATAAGTATCTATGAAGTTGCATTGGCTAACTTTTTATAGTACATGTGATATAATAGATGTCTGCTTGAGAGATGTGCTGAGAAGAACATGACCTCCATTACTGCGGTGTGCCCGGAGCGTTTATCGTACGACTCAGTCACTAGGGACCCGGGGAGGTTTTGTGAATACATGATTCATTGCTTCAATGTTGTTGATCAACAGAATAAATTATTCATTCTAATGCCGTATCACCAAAACGTGAGTTCTAATATAAAATTACATACTAATTAGCTAACTTTTTACCTTCATTTCTCATTTCATTTTGTATTTGACATTGTAGCCACCACTGGGCTTTGTTTATATTCTACGCTGCCACCGCTACTCTGCTCGTTCTAGATCCACTAGGGCAGTGGACAGAATTCAACACTGAAGACTTAATCAAAGAGTAAGTTTTTATTACTATTTAATTGTTTGTAAGTTTTTGAACCAAATTAATGTACTTGTTCATTTTGCTAAACGCTTTGTTAATATGTAACAGTTGTTACAAAAAAACCCTCAGGGAGAGTTTGGTGATTTGACCGTCGATTACATAGGTTTGGTAATCATGTATTTATTCGTGCTGATATCTTTGTACATTGTTACTTTTGTGAATTTTGGTGATTAGTGCCCTACCCAAAAGGATTCTAAGAGTGCGGGTACTACGTGATGCGGTATATGTACGAGTTCTGCGGGTACTCCCAAGTTTTAAGAATGATAAAGACAAGGTAATACGAACGGTGTTTGTATTTAATTCTTCGCAGGTTTTTGGTGTCTTATCTTAATCTCATTATGTGTTCCATTCCTTTTCTTGTTGCAGATTAAGAGCATTATGCCAGATTCAAGACTTATGCTCCTCCTGCCGACTTGTTGCATGTCAAGAGAGCAGGACAGCATGTTATGAGAATGGAGTGGTTGACTAGTGATAAGTGCAATATATAGACTTTTAAGGGTTTAATTACCTTATAATTTGCAGTATTTTAAGTAATATTTCTCACTTATCTGACGATTTTCCTAGGTTATGTTTTGATATGAATTGATATATTTTATGTGTTAAATGTAGGAAAAAGTGTTGGAATCAAGTAGTTTACTTCACAAGCTTTCCAACGCAACAAACGGCGAGTCAACGGACTTATAACGAATAATCTGGAGCCGATTCAAGATTGGAGTAACTCGTATTAATATATATAGGCACCGCATCACACCTGCAACCGCCCACAATGGAGGCGGACGACACACCTGCAAACCGCCCACAAAGGGGGCGGACCACACGGCAACCGCCTGATACTGGCGGACAAGAGAGGCATTACCGCCTGTTTTTAGCGGTCAAGGCGGCGGAAGAAGCAATGGAGAGAACCGCCTGTTATTAGGCGGTAGTACAGGCGGTACTACAGGCGGACGGACATTAATCCGACGCGAGGAGAATTTTTTCTTCCAGTCTTCTTCTCTTTTCGCCGGCGCCGCATTCGAACTGCTACTTCATTTTATACAGACGATCGCCACCTTAATTTCTGCACGCGTGACGCCGGCTCATCAATAAATCTGTCGCAATTTCTCTGCCCACGATGAAATCTCTGATTCAAATCTTTACTGATCTGCACCAACTCCACCGCCTCTACTAGCTAGCTCACTATCCCTGTCATTTCCTTCCTTGTTGCATCCCGTTCACGTATCTATAAATAGAGCTGCAAATCATCTGCTCAAATCGTCCATAATCGTCCATCATCCAGTCATTCACCCACGATCCATCAATCAATCCATCACAGTCATCCATTCATTTATCAGTCCACAAATTAATCCATTCACCCACGCATTCTCCCACGATCGCACTCCATTCACTTCATCAAAAATAATCCCATCCACTCCATTAAATTCCCACGTAAACACATACATCCCACTCTTTATTTTATTTCCACTATTACGCACCAGCTCTACAGAAATAAATTAGCATACGGGGAAGCGCAAGACGAAGTTGAAGCGAGGAACCCGAGTGAACTTCTAAACTGGAGTTATCTCTTACCCTTACTTTAATTTATTTAATGCATTCCTTTTCTGTTATTGTTGTTTCTGTAACGATGAGCGAGTAAGTATTTAGCTTCCCGGGTTGGGAAGCGAACCTATTTCCTAAATCTGTTATGTATTTCTTTAAATAAATTTAGTTAACTGCAACAGTTCAATTCCTGTCCTTCAAGTGTTTTAATTATTTGGCCGGTAGTTTAAACAACCCTTGTAGTTATTTTATTAAAATGCGAGAGCTGAGATAAATAACTAGACAGAGGAAGTTGAACCTAATTAACAGCTAGAAGCCTGATCCGGCCTATAGGTTAATTAGACTCCAATAGAAACTGCTCTTTATGCGATTAATTGTGTCCGGTCTAGAGCATTAGCCTGCTGCTAGGTCTAACAATTGGTTAGGATTCATTATACTTAGTCGTTAATGAATTAATTAAAGTTTCTGAGTTATTGCAGTAAAATTAAAGGAAGAATTTACTAACAGATATAAAGGAATAGGTAAGCAAACAACCCGGGATGCGCTTTTCTATTTATCACATTCACCACTCTTTAAATCCCTCTGTGTTTATTTAAGTTGTTTTATTTTCCTTGTAGTTTAGTTTCTTTTTAATCAATCAATCAAAACCGAAAAAGTGATATTTCCTGTTTTCTTTAGTTTAACTTAATTCCCAGTTAATCAAATATTTGTCAATTAATTTACGAGGTCCCTGAGATCGACAACCCCATTTAATCACTATACCCGCAAAACGATAGGTACACTGCCTATGTGGTAGAAGTAGTCACATATTTCTCCATCAAGTTTTTGGCGCCGTTGCCGGGGACCTCCGGCACGGTTAATTGACAATTATTATTTAATTGGGATAAGTTAAATTTTTCATTTTTTATTTTTATTTTCTGTTTAATATTTTCTCTTTATTTTTGCCACGTATATAGTTAATCTAGTTTTTCCATATTCATACCAACTCGTCTCTTATGCGTCGGACCCGATCTGCAGGAGAACCTATAGCTGAATTTCAGCCAGAGATCGAAAGAGTTCTCCACAGCAGGCGACAACTACAGTTTGCCATGACGACCAGACAAACTCTGGGGGAGTACCAGCAACCATCAGTAGAAGGACGATCTTCTGCTATCGTCCTCCCTCAAGTGACGCAAACTGAGCTCGACGCCTGGCAATTCAAGACGAGCTTCATCACCACGTTGTACCACCAGGGACAATTCAGCGGACTTGACTCAGATGATGCCCCACACCACATCTCTGCATTCCTGGACTTCTGCAATACATTCAACAAGACGGGGAACCTGAACGAGCGCATTCGTCTACAGCTGTTCCCCTATTCTCTGAAAGACGGAGCGTCCAGGTGGCTAAGGAGTCTGCAACCGGGTAGCATCCACACTTGGGCTGACTTGGCAAACAAGTTCCTGGCGAAGTACTATCCACCGTCAAAGACAAGGGAAAAGATCGCTGAAATCACAAACTTTTGTCAAGAACCAGGTGAGTCCCTGTATGATTCTTGGGATAGATTCAAGGAGCTGCAGATTCAATGCCCACACCATGGTATGAGTAGCGAAGAACTAGTACTGTCATTCTTTAAGGGATTAATGATTCAAACAAAATGGTACTAAGTTCCTCATCTGGAGGAAACTTTATGGCAAGAACTGGGGATGAAGCGATGGAGCTTTTGGACACCATGACCGCTAGTACCAGACAGTGGTGCAAGAACAAGGGGAGAGGTGAGCCAAAAGCAGGTATGTATAATATTCCCCCACAGGATCATTTATCCGCTCAACTAACAGCTCTTACTAAAGTTGTGGAAAAGTTAGCTGTAAACCAGACGCAACAGCAAACCGCGAAGGCAGCTACTTCTTCGCCTTTCCTGAATCCTTGCTGTGAGAATTGTGGAGGAGCCCACGAAACGTTCAACTGTGA